>JARFIW010001281.1:11217500-11935937 GCA_036346225.1 Platerodrilus igneus | reverse complement strand
GGATGACAACGGAAAATTCCATTCCAAACGAACAGCTGCGCTGCATACACGAGAAAACCACTTGGCTTCCATTATCTGCGTTTCAATTTACAGATGTTCCAGGAGTAATTCTCACCACGAGAAAACTGATGTTGTTTGTAATTAACTTGAATAAATTTATATATGTGATTCCATATTATACAAGAATAGAATTGTTTTCCTCAATTTCGCATGAATACCATTCAGAAAAATTTCTTATTTATAATTTACGTTGCAATATATTTTAAAATAAATTATTATTATTCCCAAAGTTACACTGAAAATTTCAATTAATATTATTATAGAAACAAATTCACTTACTGTTCCTAATGGTCTTTTAACAAAAACTTCATCGTTCTTCACGACTGGTTTCAACAAACAAATGGACCATCCAAAACAATTTATGAAGATAGCTTACGAGCAATCTTCCACCGTGAATGCATCCAACAACAAAAATCAATCACGGACATCGCTCCTAAGAACAATTATCGACCTGCTTGAACCACAGCTATGTTAGAAGTGCCAGCCGAGCTTGTTGCTACCCAGTAACAATTTACCTTGCAGTTATTGAGTAGAGGGGGCTTTAAGAAGGATACTACACAAAAGCTTTTATATTGTCACCGTAGAATTTAACTTTTAACATGAACTAAATACTAGTTCTTTATTGGACAATAGATGTTATTAAATTAAGTGGATTGGATAACATTATAATGTATTATATTATTTAATATTTAATAAAAGGATTGATTATACAGATATATATATATATATATATATATTAGGTAAAAAATAAAATTGCTACACTGCCTCTTTCTAAGAGAAAAAATTCTGGAATAAATACTAAGAATTTTTTTTTGAATTTATAGTTACATATTCACAACTTATTATTATTAATTTTTACAAAATAAAACAAAAATTACCACTTAAGATATAACATAACTGAAAATGAGTGACGAGTAACTACGCGTACTATACGCCACAAGGGGACAAATTCGGGAAGTCTTAATCGGTAGGGTGTCATTATCGTTTAATCATATTCGGGGTTATTTTATCACTCATTTATACTCGAAACTTAAACAACAAAATATATAATACTGCCGTATTATAATTCCTTAATGAAAATATCAAATTATCATGACAAACATATTTTTACTATATTAACTGTAATTTACATATTTACAAAAAAAGAAAAGGACTCTCACTACTTTTGAGATCCACGACAAACATAACTTCAAAACGGCAAACAAGTCTTGAAATCACTAACGTTCAACAATCTACTGCATGTATATGCAACCAAAATGTAGAAATATCTCTTTCCCAGAAGAGACAAGTAAAACGCCACCACGTCTTACTCCTCAAAAATCTCACTCACGCATGAATGAACAAAATAGAACATTGCTATCTCACACAATATTCATATTAAACATAGAACATTGCTATCTCACGCAATATCCATAATTAAACATAGAACATTGCTTTCTCACGCAATATTCATACTAAACATAGAACATTGTCATCTTACACAATATTCATACTAAACATAGAACATTGTCAGCTTACACAATATTCAAACTAAACATAACTATCAAAGTTACTAACAATATTGACCTCCAATCAATATTTAATATGGACTCAAACTACTTGATTCCCATTATAATTATCAAACACCTTAATCTTAAATCCGAAAGAAAATAATAACCAACTATATACAACTTTATTTATCAAACACTTTAATCATAAAGATACCTAAACATTCCTTTATAACCTTGAACTAAAGAATCATACGACAAATGAAATCGTTTGACAAACGGAAACATGTAACTTTTATCTTGACTCAAATGAATAACTTGCAACTAACAATATTAGCACAGTCTAGTATCAACCTTACTGCACTACAAAAATTCTTTTTATACTTCTTATCCAACATCTAAAATTTTTAGACTACCAAACAGTATTCCAATACAATATTTAAATCCTTAACTAAAAGATAAGACAGAAATAATTCCTACTATCAACCATTAAATATATCAACAACACTAATTAATGTTCAGAACGTTCTCTTTTTCAATATCACCACTGAACTCTGAATAAGGTTTTAAGTCCTTAACATGCCATCTGCCTGCCCTTGAACCATTTTCATTAATCAATTCATAAATTAAATTCGAAACCTTCTTTTTAACAATACTCAAAACATATTTTGGCGCAAGCTTAGCTGTGAACTTATCACTTGCTTTCGAAAGAACTTTATTTGACCTCCAAACCTTGTCACCTACTTCGAAAGAAATGTTACGTCTCCTTAAATTATACGAATTACTAGACTGCATGTAAGCTAAATGTAACCTTTTCTGTACGTCTATAAAAATATCAAATAGTCCTTGATGATCTGACACATACGAAGGTCTATCACTAGAAATAAAATCAATATCAACTGAGGGTTCCACATCAAGACCATAAAATTTTCCAGACACAGGAACATGTTTACCAAAACTAAGAAATTTGGCGAATAACCAGTGGCATGATGTTTTGCAGAATTAATCGCATACTGAATTTGGGGTAACTCTATGTCCCAAGTATCATGTTCTTTAATATACGAACGTATAGCTGTTCCTACCGTTCTATTTATCCTCTCTACAAAATTACATTGGGGAGAGTAAACTGCATTAAACCAAATTTTTGAACGTCATATTTTTACATACTGCCTTGAAATTTCTACCACTAAATTGTGAGCCATTATCACAAATAATATATTTGGGAACACCATAAACTAAAAAAACTTTTTCCTCCAATACACGTTCTATTATATGCGCTTTTGCACTACGTAACGGAAACAATAACGTAAATTTCGAGAACCAATCACCAATAACTAATAACCATTTGTGTCCAACCTTGGACCGTGGAAATGGGCCCATGAGGTCTATAGCGATAATCTGAAAGGGGAACTTCACTTCTTTTTCCTTTCCCATTAAACCAAGGGGTCCTCTATTCGATACCTTCCGTGCACCACACGTTAAACAATTTTTACAAAATTTCAACACATCAATACGCATTTTTGGCCAATAAAAATTCTCTTGTATGCGTGCCAATGTTTTAAAAAAATCAAAATGTCCGGCCACTGAAGGGTCATGATTTATCCGAATAACCTCTTCCTTCTGTGATCTAGGGACTAAATATTTCCATTCCCTTACATTCGACGAGAGTGGTAAATTTGATGAAAGAAATTTAAATACATAATTATCTTCTACCTTCCATTGTGGGTAATCATCAGGTGAAGCTAAAATTTTTTTCAAAGAGACACATACCAAGGATCCACATTATCTAACTTGATCTCAACTAAATTATCAACATGATTTCAAACATTAAACCAATGAACTTCAAACTTTAAGAACACCTTCTCTTTTAAATTCGCAGACAATGACAATTTTAAACATAATAAATTTATAATTTAGATTACTCTCAACCTTCCATCTAGGATAACAATAAATCAATGTTCTAGTACACTCTTACACTACTCATAATCAAACTGTCAAGATAGACAAAAGTACTTCACAACGCATAAACTTGCTAGGGTGACAAACTCCTCTGTGAGTCTCACCTAGACTTATAAACAAAAAATTATAACCTCATCACCAATCTCAAAAATAGTGATGCCAAAATTGCTAGAATGACAACTTACCTCGAGTCTCGTTTAGACTAATGTAATGCTGAGCGACCGACTTTTCCTAAGTCTCGTCTAGACTGACATACTGCTAATCCGACCAACCACGACGACAAGTTTCACTTAGACTTACAACCAATTAACATACTGCGTTGCAAGGCGGATATAAATAAATCAAAATTGCTATCAAAATAAATTATATCAAAACAAAACGTGCCTATGCACAAGAGCAATCTTGAAACGGTTTACCGACAGTAAAACCAGTGTACCAAATTATAAACATCTATCATCTCTACTATAAAAATTTATCAAACAACTATTGTAGATAATACAAATGGAAGAAAACCTAAATACAAATCACTATTATCAACTACACTGTGAATTATTATTCACTGAAATACTTCAAGCTGCGACTAAAAGAACAATAATATTCCTATCGAACAATTTTCCATGTAAGAAAGTTTCTTCTAATTTCTTACACAACTTTATTAATGTTGACATACTATCAATTTCCGTTAGAGCTAATTGACAAATAAAATCAGGTAATGTTGTTTCTTTGGCTAATAATCGGCCTAACATTTTCCTCTTATCCTGCATCGGTCTGCTGCTAACACTTCACGAATTCTCAATTCATAATCCAACTCATCTTTATGCAAATAAACTACTTGATACGTCTCAGCCATCATGGGATAGACTAACTAACTAATTACAAATTAAACTCAATTAAACAATAACATCAATAGACTAAACCAATCTGAGGGTAAATGAATTACAAATCACAAGTGTAAACAACCAAAGTCAATCGAAGCCTATACTTTATGTGTTTATACAATTGGTACAGCAATCGAGGCCTACACGCTGGGCGCTATTTGTAGCCTTTTTACTTCCAATTTAGTTTAACGAGAATTTCCGATAATTAAAAAGGAGCCCACGGCAAATTAAGATGGAAGGTGGCTCTAAATTGAGGAAATCTCAAAGGCAAAGCGGCTAGTCGAACTATATGCTCTGGGTAGAGAATGAGTTGTGGGTCGGGGTGTAATTGCAACCACTAATAATAAAAATAAGGCGCCACCGTATTTTTTTATACTGAGAAGACCTAATACAAGTCCCTTGTACAAGGCTAATGCGGAAACCTTTCTCCTATAACCGCTATATAATTTCAAAGACCACCTAATCTTTAAAGTGTCTCACCTTATGGCTCGACCTTGACCTTAGCAATCCTGCACTGCACCTGTGAACAAATTAAACAAAGAAAAACACTGTTTGTGCATTCAAACTCAAAAATAATTAAATACAATCCGAATCGACTTTCATTCCTCTTAAATAAAAATAGTCTTTAGTCCGAAAATAAGAATCTATTCAACTGGTATTCAATAATGTAATTTTCTACAAAAAATATGTCTTCCTTTATAAGTTAATTTAAATTAGGAAGAGTTAATTACAATGGTACTGAATATATCCGTACCAATTAATATTTAATGAGGTTTATGTAACAAATTGACAAAGCATAAAATTGCTTATTTATAGAAAGCGTTAATTATGGTAAATTTACCTTAATTTCACAGTAGATAATTACAGATAACTTGTTCATAAAATATCAAATGTAGAAATCTAATTTCTAAATATTAAAGTTGTAAGAATTTACTTTATTTAATTAGTAGTGACATCTTCTGATGTTTCATTGAGTTAATAAACGAATTATGTAGGAACAAATTACAGATTCATATCGTATGACAACGAAAAATATAATTGAGGTCTGTCCTTGACCTGTTCAAAGTTAACACAAGTCGGTTAAAATAAAATTTATCTCGTTACTACGTCGACAGTTCAAACAACATACGAATATTATTTTTGTACATACCAGAACTCCATATTGCACCTAAATACTTGCTTGAAAGCTGACATATGTGATGACAACGGAAAATTCCATTCCAAACGAACAGCTGCGCTGCATACACGAGAAACACGTCACTTGGCTTCCATTATCTGCGTTTCAATTTACAGATGTTCCAGGAGTAATTCTCACCACGAGAAAACTGATGTTGTTTGTAATTAACTTGAATAAATTTATATATGTGATTCCATATTATACAAGAATAGAATTGTTTTCCTCAATTTCGCATGAATACCATTCAGAAAAATTTCTTATTTATAATTTACGTTGCAATATATTTTAAAATAAATTATTATTATTCCCAAAGTTACACTGAAAATTTCAATTAATATTATTATAGAAACAAATTCACTTACTGTTCCTAATGGTCTTTTAACAAAAACTTCATCGTTCTTCACGACTGGTTTCAACAAACAAATGGACCATCCAAAACAATTTATGAAGATAGCTTACACGAGCAATCTTCCACCGTGAATGCATCCAACAACAAAAATCAATCACGGACATCGCTCCTAAGAACAATTATCGACCTGCTTGAACCACAGCTATGTTAGAAGTGCCAGCCGAGCTTGTTGCTACCCAGTAACAATTTACCTTGCAGTTATTGAGTAGAGGGGGCTTTAAGAAGGATACTACACAAAAGCTTTTATATTGTCACCGTAGAATTTAACTTTTAACATGAACTAAATACTAGTTCTTTATTGGACAATAGATGTTATTAAATTAAGTGGATTGGATAACATTATAATGTATTATATTATTTAATATTTAATAAAAGGATTGATTATACAGATATATATATATTAGGTAGAAAATAAAATTGCTACAATGCAATACATCTTGTTAGTCTAGAATTATATGTAGAATCCGAATCTGTAAATAGATTTAAAATAGGACCACCCCATACCATTTTACACGCACCCTCTAAATTATAAATTTCCTGCAGCTCATACCTAAAAGAAAATCTAAAAACCATTCTTAAAACTTTTTATTACAGACAATTTTTACTAATACAGTTTAAATTTTGTAAACCACATTTCTAAATACATATTCACAATTTTTTATTCTTAACCTAGAACTTCTCATATCTGCTTATACTTATTAATATTTATTTCTAAATAGAGCACCTTTTCCAAAGACCAACCGGACTCACATGTTTCAAATTCCTCTGATTTTGTTCGCATGGTTACGCTTAAGACCTCGTATATATTTTCCAGATTACTAGAAGACGTTATAACCACATTTTTTGTGTTAAAGGATTTCACATCGGTAGCCTCTTCCCCCATTTTGATGTAAACGCCGTAGAGTTCGCAGTAGACTTTTACTGCTGTATGTTGTATTCTTTTTTCATTAATTAATCGAATAAATCGCTCTTTCTGCTTCCAAAGAAACTCGGGCACTCCATCGTCGACACTGGCGTTCTTTATGCGATAGCTAGCCATACGGTTGTTAAACGCAGTGCTAACCATTTCTACACCATCGTCGCTAGTAGCGGTAACTGGTGCATTTTTATGTCTGTTGCTCCTTAAGTGTGCGGCATACGTAGTTTTTTCCATTTCGAAATCGCATACTTTACACATAATTCGTGGTTGTTTCGTACAAGACCCTTTAACAGCTGGCGGAGCTGAACGTTTACGGCTTAATGACATGCTCTGCTGTTTTTCCTTGTGTCGCTGTAAGTTGCCCATTCTCGTAAAAGCGATACCGCAAGACCCACAGTTAAAGAACTTTGCTGCAGACGGATGTATAGGCTTAACCTTGGACGATGTTACACCACGACATTTGTTCTGGTGCCGTTTGAGAGCATCCCTTCTGGTAAAGTAGACGTGACACGGCTCGCATTTAAAAACGTTTGCAGGTACCATTTAAGTACAAAACAAAATCCGCACTATAAGACTTGACTTGTAAGCGAACTAACTTATAACTAAAGAATTTACTCCAGCGTACCTGCTTTGTGTACCCTATAGAATGCAAACCGAAGGTTTCCGAAGACACCCGAACGATGTTGAGGATTCAGCGGGGAACTAAATGACGTCATAATCCTTGCAGCTCGTCCAATACATTTAACGCCAATGCATGCACCTGGTTCGCATCGTCGATGGTGCGAATACCGTTAGTAGAAACATCGGAAACGTCTTCCATGTTATACGGATCGCGTGCATATTAAAAATCCAAAAGGGTGATAGCACACGCACACAAATTGTGTGTAAGTCGTGCTGTAGAAGATGCAGTGCTACTATAACCAAAAACTTAATAAAAACACTTTAAACCATTACTAAGGAAATACCAACTTGTTGTCTACAGGATACTTACTAATAAAGCAATTTAATTTTAAATAACTACTACGTCATACTTTAGGAAATGGTGGGCTTGTATATTTTCTAAATGAATCACCAAGCGAAAGTATATGCTTAGCAGTATTAAAATTAACCATTAATTTCCCATTTTTACGACCGTGGTTAATTATAGATTAAAATTTAATTTGTGCACGTTCGAGCTTCTCGTAAACTAACATATTTTATAGCAACAATGCGCTGTATAATACATGCATACCCCTTCGCCGCGCTACTGCTGTTCTTGTAATTGCTAGAAAAAGTCACTCTCCTTTTTACTGTTAGGACCGATGCAAAGCACCATTTTTTTTATACTTTCTATAGCACATCGCGCACTTTTTCGTCTGATAATTAAATTTTGCTTCTGTACGCTTTTACACTTTTGCATAGCGGTCAGCCGCACGTAATGATTTCTAGAACCGGTAAGTACTTGATATCGCCCAAATAGAGAATTAGATGCTCGATGTCTGTCAACTTCCGATTCCTCGTAAAAGGTAGAAAAAACTCAGTCAATCATCCATCTAACTTAAACTTCGACCCGCTCCTGTTCTGATAATTTACAAACATTTTTCAAACGACAATGAGCTCAGAATTTTTAAACCTCTGAAGGATCTTTAAGTCGTGATCAATTACACATCCGAGCTACGCGTAAACTAACAATGCGCTGTATAATACATGCATACCCCTTCTCTGCGCTACTGCTATTCTTGTAATTGCTAGAAAACTCTCCTTTATTATATGATAAAATGATAGGTTAGGTCGGCGCCGGCGGCACCGACCTAACCTATCAATTTTTCTTTTTATCTAACCTAAGTCCATACAAGTCCAACTAACCTAACCTAACTTCAGACAACACCGACTAACCTAACTCCAAACAACGTAAACTAGCCTAAACCCTCCACCCTACAGGGTCCTTCTTTCTCCTTTCGCATCCGACGAAAAAGTGCGCGATGTGCTATAGAAAGTATATAAAAAAATGGTGCTTTGCATCGGTCCTAACAGTAAAAAGGAGAGTGACTTTTTCTAGCAATTACAAGAATAGCAGTAGCGCGGCGAAGGGGTATGCATGTATTATACAGCGCATTGTTGCTATAAAATATGTTAGTTTACGAGAAGCCCGAACGTGCACAAATTAAATTTTAATCTATAATTAACCACGGTCGTAAAAATGAGAAATTAATGGTTAATTTTAATACTGCTAAGCATATACTTTCGCTTGGTAATTCATTTAGAAAATATACAAGCCCACCATTTCCTAAAGTATGACGTAAAAGTTATTTAAAATTAAATTGCTTTATTAGTAAGTATCCTGTAGACAACAAGTTGGTATTTCCTTAGTATTGGTTTAAAGTGTTTTTATTAAATTTTTGGTTATAGTAGCACTGCATCTTCTACAGCACGACTTACACACAATTTGTGTGCGTGTGCTATCACCCTTTTGGATTTTTAATATGCACGCGATCCGTATAACATGGACGACGTTTCCGATGTTTCTACTAACGGTATTCGCACCATCGACGATGCGAACCAGGTGCATGCATTGGCGTTAAATGTATTAGACGAGCTGCAAGGATTATGACGTCATTTAGTTCCCCGCTGAATCCTCAACATCGTTCGGGTGTCTTCGGAAACCTTCGGTTTGCATTTTATAAGGTACATAAAGCAGGTACGCTGGAGTAAATTCTTTAGCTATAAGTTAGTTCGCTTACAAGTCAAGTCTTATAGTGCGGATTTTGTTTTGTACTAAAATGGTACCTGCAAACGTTTTTAAATGCGAGCCGTGTAACGTCTACTTTACCAGAAGGGATGCTCTCAAACGGCACCAGAACAAATGTTGTGGTGTAACATCGTCCAAGGTTAAGCTTATACATTCGTCTGCAGCAAAGTTCTTTAACTGTGGGTCTTGCGGTATCGCTTTTACGAGAATGGGCAACTTACAGCGACACAAGGAAAAACAGCAGAGCATGTCATTAAGCCGTAAACGTTCAGCTCCGCCAGCTGTTAAAGGGTCTTGTACGAAACAACCACGAATTATGTGTAAAGTATGCGATTTCCAAATGGAAAAAACTACGTATGCCGCACACTTAAGGAGCAACAAACATAAAAATGCATCAGTTACCGCTACTAGCGACGATGGTGTAGAAATGGTTAGCACTGCGTTTAACAACCGCATGGCTAGCTATCGCATAAAGAACGCCAGTGTCGACGATGGAGTGCCCGAGTTTCTTTGGAAGCAGAAAGAGCGATTTATTCGATTAATTAATGAAAAAAGAATACAACATACAGCAGTAAAGTCTACTGCGAACTCTACGGCGTTTACATCAAATTGGGGTAAGAGGCTACCGATGTGAAATCCTTTAACACAAAAAATGTGGTTATAAAGTCTTCTAGTAATCTGGAAAATATGTACGAGGTCTTAAGCAAAACCATGCGAACAAAATCAAAGGAATTTGAAACATGTGAGTCCGGTTGGTCTTTGGAAAAGGTGCTCTGTTTAGAAATAAATATTAATAAGTATAAGCAGATATGAGAAGTTCTAGGTTAAGAATAAAAAATTGTGAATATGTATTTAGAAATGTGGTTTACAAAATTCAAACTGTATTAGTAAAAATTGTCTGTAATAAAAAATTTTAAGAATGGTTTTTAGATTTTATTTTAGGTATGAGCTGCAGGAAATTTATAATTTAGAGGATGCGTGTAAAATGGTATGGGGTGGTCCTATTTTAAATCTATTTACAGATTCGGATTCTACATAAAATTCTAGACTAACAAGATGTATTGCATGACTAAAAAATTTATAAGGACGGTTAGAAATCGCTACCAGCAAAAAAAATCTTAAAATTGGGGTAGCTCTCTGGGGGGTGATGCAATCTAAAAATTTTAAAGAGATTCGGGTAGCTGAGAAAATTATAATATTAATTGATACCAAACAAGGTAGGTTTATCTCGTGGATGGAAATGTGGAGAAAGATTTATCTCGCGGGTGGAAAGAATGCGTGTGTGACGTAATCAAAATGGTTGGGGTAAAAAATTCCACAAGGAGTTCCACAGGGAGAGAGTCACTCCTCCACATTTGCTCCTTATGGGGATTTACATGTAAATGTGGGAGCAAATGAGGGTTTTGGGTGCAAATGAGGGTCTGATTACTCCAATAATGTACTACTCACGCATCGACTAATTTAAGTTATTTACAACTTAGTATTAGTTTTTAAGCTAGATTCTTTAAGCATAACAAGGTGGTTGCATTAACTTTGAATTAGCTTCATATTTCAATGTGTTCTATGCGAACTCACAATGAAGTTGACACACGGTAATGTAGTATAAATTGGTTTCTTTTGTTTTGTTGTGGCATGTATTTATAAGATCCCTTAAGCTATGTACTTACCGAGATTCAAAAACGTTTAACCACCACTGTAGGTTGTGGTGTTTATTTTTCAGATTTACGGAGCCTGTAGATTAGAATTTAATTCAACAAGGTTGAGGATGTGATTAGTTAGTTATAGATGAATAGTAAGTGGTATGAGCACTCGAAAGCGACTTGATTTATGTTATTTTAAATTCTGTTGTATAACTGTTTACGAGAATATTGTTATGTTGCTTAAATTTTTATTGATTTAGATAACTTTAAAACTTTCGTATGCGTACATGTTTTTGAGAATTATGATATGATATTGTTTTAAAATGATATAATTGATGCAGTGAGACGAAAGTGTTTTTCCACATAAAAATTTGAATTGACTGTAAAAAGAACTCTATTCCATCAGGAGATCGACTTACTGAATATACGCTGAGAATACTTGTCTTCCAGTCTCTAGTCTCGATGCTTTGACGCCCATTAATTTTTATAAAGACGACTCCTCTCAAGGAAAGTGTTTTGTAAACTCTGCCATGTCATTGCAACTACTTCACGTGGCATTTTTTGTTTTCTTTGGGATTTTTTGTTTATATGGAAACCCACTCTCTCAACACTGTAGCTAACTGGTGCATCCTTAACTTGCTAAAGGTTTTCCGCCCATTCTAGGCAATTTAAAGTTTAAACAGTCTAACGATTCTGTCACTCGTAAAAAGTATTTTTTCCTCTAATCTCATAACTTGTACTTATATGAAATTGGGTGGTATAAAATTAAGGCGCTTGACCTTTTATTGAAAATAAATAATATATCATTCTGTTTGCAAGACGTTTTAGGCTTTGCTTTTACTATGGGCCGTAGGTAGTGCAACTTTCTTGTGTTTTAGAGATTTAGAATCCAAGTTGATCCTAAATTGGTCAATTTGATCTATAAGTAGATGTAAAAAGGGTTGAGTTACAGTAGTATTATTATCTCATGGCGGGTGACCTTGAAAAAACCTGCGCAAGGAAGAGCTATATTAATAATCAAAATAAAAAGGTGAGACTAGAAAACATCGACTGCTTGCACGTCTAGTGTTGCCAGAGCAAAATTGTCGAGCAACCAAGGAATGTGTTTTAAATAGTTTTATGCGTTTCAAATATTGAAACACATTAAAAACAATCTGTCGTCCTTGACTTTGAATCACCTCCTTCTTATTCATAATATTACTCTAAAAAATATCATAATTAATCATTGAACAAACATTCTTTTTAAATACTTACATTGCTGAAGAAATTAACTATCAGTTAGTTTTGAAAAAAAACTGTTTTGATGACTATTACTTGATACAAATATTAAAACGGAAAACTGGAAACAATAAGACCTTGATAAGCGCGAGAATGACAATGACAGTTACGGTTCACATTCGGTATATACAGTATTGCGATCCGCTGAGTATGTGCACTGTTGCCACAGCAAATTTTTACGTATAAAGAATCTACAAACCTAGAATTGTTTATAAGCAAAAACAAGTAAAAGCTCCGATATTATATGGAGGTCTGGATTTATTTCATATATTTATAAATTTCTAGACACCGCCAGCATGAACGGGGTCCTTACAAACAATATTTTACTTAACGTAATAAATGGGTTGTACTGTAGCGTTTTGAATCTTGAAGTTAAGTTTAAATTGAACCTATTGCGCATGTGACGTCACCCGCCATGAGATAATAATACTACTCTACCATATAGATAAAATTATTTTATTGGTTAGTAACTAGGAAGAGAGTTGCTACTATTCTCTATTATATTGTTTGTTCATAATTATTTAAAATTAAGTTTAGCTGAACATAATTCGTTTACTGTATTGATTTCATTTAATTATTGGTGAATGTAGAAAAAGTTTGATATGAGATTGCTTGTTTGCTGTAATTCTATTCTACTACTAAACGCACAGATTGCCCTGTTGCAACTCTAGGGCGTTATTTAAGCAAACATTAAGTAGTTGAAATGAGTTAATTAATTGCAGCACGGTAAATGAGTAGTAAATTAGTACCTTTCGAGTTTACAAGTGTTGGATAGTAACTAGGAAGGGAGTTGCTACTATTCTCTATTATATTGTTTGTTTATAATTAGTTAAAATTAAGTTTAGCTGAGCAGAATTCGTTTACTGTATTGATTTCATTTAATTATTGGTGAATGTAGAAAAAGTTTGGTATGAGATTGCTTGTTTGCTGTAATCCTATTCTACTACTAAACGTACAGATTGCCCTGTTGCAACTTTAGGGCGTTATTTAAGCAAACATTAAGTAGTAGAAATGAGTTAATTAATTGCAGCACGGTAAATGAGTAGTAAATTAGTAGCTTTCGAGTTTACAAGTGTTAAGGAGCTTTTATCAACATCAACAAGTTGCATATTGTACAACTGTACATTTTGTAACAATTCTTGCTTTGAAAATCGATGGAGCTTTAAGCAAAGAAGGCTGTGTCGTTTAAATTTTGTTTTAAAGCTTATAAACATCATCTGACGTTGGTTTGTTTTTTTAGTATTTAACAACTGCGTTTGATGATAATAATAGGAATCAGTCAAGCTTATTATTAACAAAGACTATTACGTTGGTCCACGTTTATTTAAAGCGTATTCTACATACGGCTTCTCATAAAGAACAGCTGACAATTGTTTCCGTCAGATAGCATGTATAAATTAAATTGGTTGGATTTCTATCATTGATAATATTGTTGTTGTTTTTGTTTGCTTAAAACTCCACTGACCTTTAAGGCAGTAATCGTTGCAGGTATAAAATTTAACTCATTAATGTTAATAAAAGCTCCCTAACACTGACCGCTTTCCCGTTAAATATGTATATATCATATCCGTTTTTTATTTTTAAGTCTGAAAACCTGTCTGTTACGAATAGCTTCGAATATGAACCTCATCACATTATCTATCGTATCTTTTCTCAGCGTCCAATAAATGCGTGTCGATTAAATTTGCATGCCTTGGTATTGTATTTAGGCGTTAGTAAATTGATTTGAGCTGCCATCTAGTTTACTATCCGTCAGTTTTTATCAGTTTGACGTCCCAAGATCATATGTTATTTTTTGTTTTCCCAAATTGTGCATCATGACCATCCTAATTTCGTGGTCAATGTTGTTCTGTACGTGTGGACACTTACTCTGTTCCCACGCTTTTACATTTAAGTCTGAAGGTTGGATCATTCGCTATGTGCAACGCATTAATTCTATTGCTGTTTCTATGAATATATGGTTGCTGGGGTTAATGTTTTCATGGTACCGTTTTCTAAACCAGTGTAAATTTGTACAAATATGACGGATATTTGCCGATATCTATTTGTAATTTTTCTAAATTTATTAGCATTGGGTGTAAAGTCCCGATATTTAAACGCTTGTAGTTAATAAAAGGCGTGCTTCTCTATTTATTTCTTCCCCCTAATTTATTGTTATATTGCAATAGCAACGTTATTAGATGTAAACTACTATAGTTTCCAAATTTTGAAGGCTGCTTTTGTGCTGAAAGCTCATTGAACTGACTGCAATCATTAAACTCATTTCTACTACTTAATGGTGTATTTCCTGACAGTATCAATTAAAGAAACAAATGTGCGAAACCTAGAAAAAGTTAACTAATTAGGAAAACAAAAGTTGAAATTTAGGTGAGTAGCCGTAGCTGCCCTTTGTTTTCCATCTAAACCTTTAAAAAATACAGAAGTTCTGGAACAGCGCCACTTGTTGTACCATTCCTGACTATGGTTGAATCTCTTTGGGATACCGAACCTATCAGAATGCTTTAGATCGTACCTATACCAGTGAGTTTTTCTGACGTTATTCCTCTGCATCAGATTGAACGTAACAATTGGCCTAAGAATATATTAATGGTTTCTAAAACTGCACGCACTGTTCCTGACATCGTGTAACTGAGAGATTAGCTTTAAACCTGAAAATGTTATACTTGGTTGTTGGAAATGCATTTGGGATATTTTGGCTACATTAGGGATATAAAATTTTTATTCAGAGATATTTGAACATTTTTGACTCTTCCTGATTTTTGATTAAATTGTCATTGTAAGCTCCAAACTCAATTAATATATTGGGGTAAAACTCTGCAACATGATAGACCTAAGATGATTTATCAATTGGAATTGGGTAAAATCTTAATCAAAAGAGGGTTTTGAATTTTAGATAGCAACCTTTCGGTTGTTCAGGAGTGGGATATTAAACAGTGAATTAGGGTTTTCTCCAATATGTTCGACTAACGAGATGACGGGTCTAAGATGTGTTCAAAACATCAAAATCCAGTTTCTAGATTAACGAGTAACGATTATTTCCATCCCATTCGTTCCATAATGTGTTGGTGACAAGATATAGGTTAACAAAGCCGAGTATTGACTTTTTATTAAATTATTTTCAATCAAGTTAAAAAGCAAGTTATGGAACAAGTTGCATAGGAAAAAAACAATTTTTACATATTTAACATAGCTTTGATATATCTGCATTACCATTATTTGTAGGGTACCATAACAATTGAGCAACGTGAAACAGTAGCTTGGGAATATTTAAAGCAACCGTTAGAAGAAACTATTAGGTACCATTTGGCCATCATACAACTAGCCAACGAAGCAGAACAAGTTTTTAGCACGTTATTGCTCATGGTGTTTTTGGGAACTTTGGGAATGTTATGTTTTTTGGTCTATAATGCTTCCCTGGTAAGTATGTCTACATTAACGTTGTAATTTTAAGGGTAATATTTTAGTTACCTCTTTGCGACTTTAGGATGATACAACATCTTGGTGAAAATGGAAGTGTGTTTTTGCAAATTCTAATAATCACTTACTGGGGTGAACAAATTATTATAGAAAGCCAAAAAGTTGGTTTTGCAGCATACTGCATCGATTTTATTAATACGGATATTAGATTTCAACGAAGTTTGATAATAGTCATTAGACGGGCTCAAAATCCTATCAAGTTGACAGTTGGGGGATTTGCAGATGTTTGTTTGACCACGTTCACATGGGTAAGTACTCCTCGAAAATCTTTTGATATAACACTTTTTTTTAGGTTATGAAAACTTCATACTCTTCGTTTATGATCCTACGTCACAAAAATTCTTAAATTTTTGCTACAATATCACTATTGTTTGATATGTATTTGTACAGCCCTAGTTAATAAACGTTAAGTAAAGAAAAACAAATAAGCAGTCTTTTACGGGCAAAAATAAAGGGTAGAGGTATAAATTCAGCTTGGCATTCTTTTAAGCATTGTGGGGACACCAACTGTTAAGGTCATACATGTCTTATCTGATGCTCACAGCTAGATAAGAAGTTTTCATGAATATTTTTTTGCCATAGCAAGACTCGAATCCTCACATACTTTGAAGCTGTTCAGGACTCCTTAGACTACTGCACCACTAAATGGCAATTCTACGTAAAAATTTATGGTATGATTTGCAGATAAAGTTTACAAATCCACAAATTGATGTATTTTATTATAAGCAATATCAATGACACGGACGGGGCGCTTTAAATAATTTTTATTCACCATCATTAGTAAACAGTATTTTTAAGCTTCGATACAAATAATGGGTGTTTTACTCTACAGTTAGTGAGCTTGTAAAGCGTTACTATACAAGCTAGTAGCACATATAGGCATTTGCAATTCCTTTTGGTGTCAGTATTGCACGTATGCAGTAAACGCTCATAAGGTTAAAAGTATCGAATGACAATAAGCATCTGTTGGTACACAGTATTTAATCATCATTCTGTTCCAGATTTATCCTACATTTGTTTACCGTGAGTTTTAATTTGTGGGAAACACCGAACATTTTGCTTTTGAAAGTAGCGATTTACAAGCTTGCTAGCAATATACTAAAACACCGATTAATGTATTAAAACTAAAAAAATGTGGTTTGGCACCGCTAATAACAAAACACATCCATTTGTGAGTATGTGAACTTTAACATCAAAACCATACTGTAAACTTTCACGATAGACTTTTCATGCATCACAAACATTGTGCTGGAATCACCCTCAAGGTAACTTCAATTTGGGCATGTGGTGGCTAGCTTCATTATTTTTATACGACCCTGAAGGCATCCAGTTCCGTTTTGGTTATTAAAATTAATTTTTTGCATATATATCAATTTATGACTTATTCTTAAGCATGTTTTGATAAATAATGCCTAAAAATGTTCATTCCTTTAATTAATATAAAGCGTACATTTGTATTACAAATAGATGCTTTCGCATAATATTAACAGTAGGTATGTAAGGCCGGTCTGACTTCAAAACGTGTCCACACGTATGTTTTTCAATGGAACATACGTGTGGACACGTTTTGAAGCCAGACCGGGCTTATATTACTTTTAATGTAACAACGTGTCGACACGTTTTGAAGTCAGACCGGCTTTATATTACTTTCAATGGAACATACGTGTGTGACTTCAAAATGTGTCCACACGTATGCTACATTGAAAAAATGTAGGTGCGAGTAGAAAAAATGTGGAGCTGTTTTGAATTCGGTTCTCTAGTAAAAAGTTATAAAGTAGGTCAGATGGGTCACCCTGCAAATACATATAGGCCGGTCTGACTTTAAAACGTATCCGCACGTATGCTATATTGAAAAATGGAGGTGTATGCAAAAAAAGTGGAGCTGTTTTGAATTTGGTTATATAGCGAAAAGTTATAAAGTAGGTCAGATGCATTATATGCTAAGGCCGGTTTGAATTCAAAGTGTGACTACTCTGCAAATACACATAGACCGGTTTCAATTCAAAGTGTGCCCACAGTAGGAAAAGCAGCAGTGGTAATCAAAGTCAATCTTATCTAATATAAGTGAGGAATCTTCGACTAGCAATCATAACAACATAAATTAGTTAACGCAGAGTTTTGTGTGTAAGAGAGAAGCAAGTAATTAAATGCAATATGGATTTTAATATTCTTAATAAAACCACATATCTTACATGTGATTTTCCAATGCTTCACCCGAAGGTACTACATTGACCAGGAAGCGAGTTCTTTTTACCTGGAAAATTTGGAATTTTGCCGAACCCTTGCTGTTCCAAGCAAGGTAGGGATCTTTAACGTGCGTGACAACACACACACGGGACCTCCATTTTACCTCTCATCCGAACGAGGGTGTATTTTTGTGAAAAATGCTTGCCTAACATTTTTCAAGTGGACCGTGTCGGGATTCAAACCCGGGACCTTAAGCGTAATAGTCACACACATACCACTACGCCACGGGCCGCCTTTAAAACCACATATCGCAAACCTTATGTAAATTCAAAAGATCTTGTAGTGAATAAGAGGTTTGAAGTTTTGAAAGTGGAAACTGTCAAGACAAGATATGGAGAAAGAGTATTAGTGAAAGCAGAAGAGTTCAAAAGTATATTACCATTGAGATATTTTAAATACTTTCAAGCACATGGAGTGAAATAATTAAATGAAAGTATTGGCTCGAACAAACACGTATACATAACTAGTAATGGATTGACCGGTCAACATAGAATTTTCAGAATAATATATATCACTATTCTAAGAAATTAGTTTATTATAATAATATACATCTTGTTCTTGACTGTTTATTTAATTATAACACATCTAAGTAAATTGTATAAATAATGCTGTATTTATTTAAAGTGGGTTCTGATTTATGTGTTTTACTCTGAGGTTACTACCTTGTTTAGAGGAAATCTTGTTTAAATAGGGAAACTTTTATAAAATACTTTTATTTACAAATTGTTGAATATTTTGATCTAACTATTTACAGTTAAAAAAGAAACACACTAAATATTTTTTACTACTTAAAATCTAACTATTTATAAATGAAAAATTATTTATTAACTCGCGTTCTTGAAGTATCTGCTGCTCCCTTGCAACCGGTTCCTTTCTTTTTTGTTTTATCATTTCTAGTTCCAAATCTAAACGACGCAGTAGCTTCTCTCCACGCTTTTTAAATGCATTAAGCACCTCTACTGTGTCCTCTTCATTGGATTTGTCATCCTCACAGCAAACAGTCATATCAGGTCCAGGACATAACTTTTTCATAGCCAACATGTTTTTGCTGGATCTGTGAGCATAGCATAACAGATTATTGTAGGTTCCGCTTTTTTTTTGTACACTACCTGATGTTTCTAAGAAGATCAGAATGCGCCAACGATCCAACGATAGCCTCAGAATTTCCAGAATGGTTTTTTATCCTAATCTAATGTAAATTAGAAATTAGTAGTGCTTGCATAAATATAAATATATTCTAACGTACGTGTATGGTTCTGTTTTACTATAGCGTTGATTATTGGTACATCTAATTTCGAGTAGAGGAACTGGCTGCAGTGGAACAACAGGAGCGGCAGACTCAGACATTTTATGCTCCTAAAACGCGCAAATCTATCAATATTAAAACGACATGTATAAATGTGAAAAGCACTTACGTCACTATTACGTCACTATCAAAAAATAGCAGCAGTGTCCAGTTGAGATGAAGATCCAAAAACTTCTTTAATCAAGTCTTTGTTAGAATGGAAAATAAATTGTTTTAGAACTTTCATTCTATTGTAGGTACTGCTACTATTTTGCTCAATTATAAGTTCCTCATTTTTTAAAGTTGCTAGTAACTAATAATTATGCAAGAGATCTGATCGAGTACGTGAATTATTTATTTTAAATAAGAAACGGGTCTGTTAGAAAAAATTACAAATTTGCATCGTTTTCTGTAAATAATTTCAAATGAAAATTTTATATTCAGCTATGCAATTTATTCTAATCAAAAAAAAACGGTATGTAAGCAAAAATAATGGTGCTCTCAGCAAAATAACAAATTTGGTTCATTGTTTAAAAAATTGCAAATATGCATTTTTATAGTTAATCATGCAAGGTATTCATATTAAAGAAACAGTAAAACTGTCAGCAAGATTTCGAATTTGCTTCATTTTCTGAAAAAATTGCAAATGTCTAATTTTATAGCTAACCATAAAATGCATTTTTATTAATTAGAAACGGTATGTTAGCAAAAAATGGTACTATGCAAACAAGATTTTGCAATTGCTTTATTTTATATAAAATTGCATATTTTCCGTAAACAAGAGCAAAATTATTAAGGTCATATGAAAGGTACAAGGTTGTTTCGACGCTGCTGTTAAGAATAAACGTAATTAGATACTTTGCTTTTATATATAAAACTAGATTTGTTAGTGCTCACGATTGAAAATTATAAATTCTTTGCTACTTTTCTCCTGAACCTTCTTTAGGAATTAGACCACTCATGGTTGAAAATCGTCTTTATTTATTTTAGGTCATGAATCAAAACGTAAATAAATATGATTTTAACAACTGTTTCCAAAAGCAATTTGCTATGCAATTATTTTGATAGCATAGGAATACATGCTCTTGCAATTTTGCATTATTCTGAAACTTGCTTATCGATCATAAGTTTTATAACATTTTGTAAACATTATTCTTTGTATACATAAGAATAAAATCTTTTACAGTTGTTTTGCTAATGTCAGAATATATTTATATATAAATAGTCAATAAATCTCTACAGATATTAATTATTAAGTAATTTAGCTAGTAATTGTAAAGAACAACCATCATGAATTCTGAAACGGTGGCCGAAGTTAGTAGCGATATTTTAAAGTTAACAGTAAAGTGTATGAATCTAATTAAATCGGTTGATGAAATTATCAGGCACATCATCATTATTAAGACAAATATAGGTTTATTAAAACTTGCAATTAAGAACAAGGTATACGAAGGCAATCGCCAGGAAAATCCTAGTAGACTGGAGTCTAATTTGGCACATGTTAAATGTAACCTTGTACGATTGAAACACTTGAAACGCTCTTTGGAATAACAAGGTAAATGTATTAATGCAATGCTTTCTAGAGGTCATAGGCATTTGGTTTGGCATGATGTGGAATCCTGTTTTGGAAGTCGAATAATTACAAGACTTATTATCAATTTAAGTTACAAAGATCTTCTAGTGTTCTTAGACAAGGCGTTCGCTAGTTTTAAACGCAAGGTTGTTACTTGCTTAAAAAAGTCAATGTTGAAAGTTAATGTAATATTCACCGCTAACTTTGTTAAGCCTACAAACTGATGAAACAGATTTGAAGACGTTTCTTACTGCAAATTGTGACATCGATATAAACACCAATTTTAAGCAGTGGTATAAGGAGAACGTAGTGGACAAGATATCGAAGCGATTGGAACAATTTAGCAAAAAGGATTCAGGTTGGGCAATCCAAGAACTTTTACACTTGAAGGTAAGTATAAACAATCATGATCCGCTTAAAGGAGGGTGTTCAACGTTTGTTCCAGTTCCGGACTTTATAGCAAAAAAACGAGCTGTGGTAAATGTAATAAATAACGACCAACATTGCTTTCTTTGGGCCTTGGTTCCCGCTTTACATCCCGCTAAATAAAATCTTCATAGAATATTTAGCTATCCACATTTTGATTCAGTATGATGCTGCAATTCCATTCAGTTTCAAATTGCATTAAAAAACATAAAAAAAATTGAGAAGCTCAACAAATTCGCAATTAACCTATATTGCATAGAAAATACTAAAATACTCCGATTTTGTTTAAGTGAAAATTTAGGAAAAATAGAACCTATTAATCTGTTAGTTTTAAATAACGATTCCTTACAATATTCTCGTCCGACAAATGCTAATGAAGATCACTTTCATTTTACTTGGATTAAGGATATGTCAAAATTATTTGCAAAACAGTTGTCTTCACATCACCATAGAAAATTTTTTTGTTATAGATGTTTAAATAACTTTAGTACAGCAGCATTACTTAAGCATCATTCGAATCATTGCGAAAAACAGAATACTTGCTCAATAAGATTACCCGAAGAATATAAAAAGTATGTAATATTTAAACATTTTCACTACCAAGAAAAGGTATCATTTGTAGTTTGTACAGATCTCGAAAGTATATTAGAATCATGCAATGAGCCGGAGGTAATATTAAACACAATCCGTTACCAAAGACATATACCCTTTAGTGTAGCGTACTACTTGAAATGCTCGTATGATAATAAATATTCCAAATTTCAATTGTATAGCGGAATGGATTGTATAGAATGGTTTGTTGCTCAATTGAAACTGATTTCATAAACCACGAATAAAATTTTCTGTAACCCAAAACCTATGAACCCTTTAACAGAAGAACAAAAGTGAGCATTTAAATTTGCCCTTCACTGTTACATTTGCAATAAACTTTTAGTATAGATATTAGAGTTCGCGATCACCCTCACTTTACAGGTGAATTTCGAGGAGCGGCTCATCAAGATTGCAACATTAATTATCATAATTCTTATATGATACCAGTAGTTTTTCATAACTTATCATGCTACGATTTGCATTTCATTATTAAAAAAATTGCGTTAGGGTTTTCAGGTTCGTTAAGCATTCTACTAATAAATAAGGAAAAATACATATCTTTTACAAAATATGTAAAAGGTACGAAAGTTAGTTTTAGATATATCGATTCATCCAGGTTTATGGCATCTAGCATCGAAAAATTAGCTTCCTACTTAGATGATAATAAAAAATCCATCACCAGGGAAAATTTTAACACTGATAATGAGTTTCGGTTACTTATACGTAAAAGCTTACTTCTCTATGATTACATTAACTCTTGGGGTAGGTAGGCGCAATGAAACCAATTTACCCTGAAGAACAGCATTCTTTAATCGTTTGCGCAATGAAGAAGTCTCAGATGAAGACTACAATCATGCTAAACACGTTTGCAAACATTTAATATAAAAACACTAGGGGACTATTCAGATCTATATTTAAAATCAGATGAACACCCTGTCAAATTTTTATTCCTTATTAATCTTTGCAAATCAAGTTTGGTAATTAAATTTGTAGTTTCATTCCAAATTATTCTAAAACCACAAAAAAATTAACAAACCAATTTTAACAACAAAGGTAAATAGTTTAGATATGACATTTTCAGTAAGCTTTAGATTTGTGAAATAATCTTAAATTCGTTAAAACGCACCTTAAATTTGAGCTTTTAAGGTTGCTAAATAAATTCCATGCAATACGACATTATTTTAATAAACATTGCTGTAATTATCATAAAAGGAAGCCTACAAATTTGGTATTAACAAGACTTTAAATAAGCAGAATGTTATACATTGTAGTAATACAGATGCTGACTAATAAAATATGATTTGTTACAGGCGGAAAAGCTACTAAGTATATATTTTTTAGTAAAATTATAAAATGGGGGCGGCCTGTAAAACAAAAATTAAAGGGAGGTCACCGGCACTAGCTAGCGGAAGGTCGTGGATCATATAGAGGGTTAAAATTTTGCAGAAAGCATTAAATTAATCTACAATATACTACAAAAAATTTGGCACTTATCTTTCATAAATATTGTGGCTTAATGACAATTACCAAGGGCGCCAGACAAGTCGAGAATGTCCAAATGTTCGTGCAAAACCTTGAGAGACTTGTCATCCCAAGGAGGACAATTGTTTCTTTTAATCAACTCTTATCTTTTTCAATACTTATGCAACTTCCATGATAAAAAAATAAAAAAACTATTGACTTAATCAACGGCAAACGATACTATTTAATTTACAGAGCAATAAACGTGAACCTCTTACATTCATTGATTTTAATTTAGAAATTTAATTAAATGGGTGAATATGGAATTATGATAATTTTGCGTACATAAGTGATTCCCAAACACTTTATATGGAAGAAACTTATCTTATAAATTTTACACTAAATTAATTTTACGGTTTATGGCCAAAACGTCCTAACAAATAAATTAACTAGAAATTGGTCATGCTACTTAACTATAAAAACTTACTTACTAAAAATTGTCCATTGTTTGATGGCTTGCCTTTCAACGTAGAACAGCGCTTAAATTGGGGGAGAGAATCTCGCTTGTTGCTCTTGTTGCTTGTAATTATTAAATAATTAAATGGCGCACGAACCCGGCAGGATCTTGTTGATAATATAACTTAACTTGTGGGTCACACGCCTACAAGCTTTTTATTATTACTTTATACCACTATAAATCCGCGAACATACGGGCGTAATCTTCGCGAACTGGAAGAGTTAATTACTCCTTTCCAATTTCACTATCGTGCTATCATATCATATCATATCTGTGATGCCGGAGAACGCTACTCGCAAACTTCTGTGGCTACGTTTCTACCTTTTGACAACGGACAACCCCATTGGAAAAATCTCTGTCTTTTGGCTAAAGCCTTGTCACCGCTGATGGTAAACCAGAAATAGAACGATAGGTAATTGGTTCCTGTTGTAACGATGGCAGAAGGGAAGGGTGGCTTGCTCAGCCAGGAGGTCGTGGGCTGACGGCTTCGACTAAGGACCAGAATGGCGAAGCTCGAAGAGTAAGGGCGCCAGAGTCTTGCCACAAAGAAAATATAGAACCGTGACTCAAAGGTTCCAACTCATACACAAGTTCCCAAATACCATATCCAAGCAGCACAAAGCGGCACAATCGTCACGCGCTAACTCAAAACAATAATAAAAATAATTATCAAGGAACACGTATAATATTTACTTGGCACAAATACAGGTGACACAATGCACAAAAAAAAAGAGACAATAAAGTGATGCGTGGAGACCCACGAACGGTTCGGTACATACACGGGGTACCCCACAATAGGCGAATGAATAAGTTGTAACTAACGCAAGTTAAAACGCGACGAAAGGCATGCCGCTCATCCGTTATATAAAGGCGCGGAGATAAATAATCTCTAAAATTTATAAATATATCGCGTTCGTTGGTGGATCTTTTACAAAATAAAATATCGTAGCATAAAAATAAACCTGAAAAATAAGGCAAAATACATAGCATATAAATCTGGTGAAATTGATAGTAAAGCAGATTACAAAAAAAAGTATAAACACACTGTAGGTCACAATTGTTACTACAAAACTTCGGTATCTAAAGAAAAAGTACACACAATAGTTCGCCTGAATAGTGATTAAACATGTAAACACCGAGGGGAAAGCAAAAGAATTTATCAAAGGTTACTTCTAATTTTCAAAAATGTAAAAATATAACTTGCGTTGTGATAAAACTGGATTTTGTAATAATTAAAACGTAAATAAATTTAGCTGATAACGTAGTTTAAATTGGTTGTTGAGGCGATAGCAAAAAAAAAACAGGTATTAAAGTAAATAGGTATACGACCTTTGAGATCCAGGTGTCCTGAGTACGCTTAGTAGTAGCAACACAGCTCTAGGTTTGATAATCGGCGGGGCAACTATTGCTTCCTTCCAGAACAGCCAATTTAAATTTGTAAACAAAAGCAATGAACAAGCAGGAACGGTGATCGAAGGCGAAAACTAAAGATACTACTAAAAGTAGTACCGACGGCAGTCTAAAGCAGGTAGTACTAAAAGATGGTACATAAAACCGAAGCAGAAGGCCAGTTGGACGGCCTTATCGCAAAAGCGAAGAGTCGGAGACGCAAATAAATTCCACAAACGGAAGTGGACAAACGCCACTAACTTCTGTTGTATAATTACAGATCCTCCCCAAGGAGATGCTAAAACAAATGCTCAATACGCACTTATAAAATTACACAACAAAACCAAGAGCGTTCACTTTACTCTTTTACAAGCTTCAAACAAACAATGAATATCGACTTCATGCATACTACACCTGCTAGATAAGATAATCGACCCATTCAGAAATAGATATAGACAAAGAATTAAAACGAGTTGGAAATTAACCTCGAGAACCGGATAAGATTTTACAGAAAACACAGAATAACTTCAAAACTAGAAAGCTACATGTAACAGCCTTAAGTTATACATTTATCTCTACTCTAATCATTTTTTACGTCATAACTCTGTTATTCAATGACTGAACAAAACCTCCCCAAAAACAAGATTTTAGAAACCAAATCCAACCCCTTTGGAGATGAGGGCCAGGGAAGCAATTATTTTCCTAAGGGGTTTAAATATCTTGTATCTTCTTGAAATTTTAATTACTTAATTGTGGACCATACCTATTGGCGACAGTGGTCTGCCATTAACAAAAGACCGGTTAACCCACTTGAGCCGAAATAAATTTTAAATACAATGGATGTCTCCAGACTACTTAAAATTACTTGCAATCTTTGAACAAATCAAATTGGAAATAGTTTTTGCTATTTATAATGTTTCGTTTTCTATAACTCTTGTCAACCAAAGAAATTATTAAGAAAATTAAGCTTTTCAACAGAAAATTGCTTTTCTTTATTTACGTTGAAAGGTACTATTCCATTTTAATTTTATCACATTCGTCAATCTGTAACCGACATAAGATTTAAAGGGTTATTGTATTTGATTTGCAAGGGTAGAGCTTTAAATTATGATGGCAGCCGCTGAAATTTATAATAGTTTAGCCTTAAGCTATTTGTAAACCTGGTCTTTTATGAGGGATGCTAACTAAAATATAATTGTAACTTATTATGGAATTCTTGTCTATAAGTTATGCAAGTTAATGAATTTTAATTAATTAATTAATCTGTCTATTAGTTAACATTACAAAATAATGTTACAGATTGATAATGGAAAGATAGAGTTTGGTTAAACACGACGAATGAGAAAAATCGGTCGCTAAAAACATTTGAAAATCTAGTAATGTAATAAAATCAGGCAGGGAGTCTGAATGCTAGATTCCTCAATTGAGTTAATTTAAAGGAAGTTTAGACTTAATACAAGTGATTTTAGTAAAAATGTAGTGCGGTTTGGACACCTAGAAAGTAAAGTAAAACACCGCTGAATGTTATTATCCACGAACATACCCTTAAGCTGCGCTTTGTACGCATTAGGCCTTGATTAATAGCTACCACAGTCAGTACCACCCGCCTATTAGTTTGTTATACGGTAATCTTGCGATATCCTGTAACCGTTACTATTTTGAGGAGTACAAATTGGCACCCGCATTGTTGGTGTTTTTCTATTTTAGGAAGCGTGTTACAAGTATAACCTGGCACGACTCTGAACATCTCAGTATAAACGATAAAGTACAGAAAAGAATGTAAAAATTACGCGAAGTTTCTCTTTGTCTTAGGCTTTCCCTTTTTAAAAAACATCCAATCTAAATGACAAAATAATTAAAGCGTTTATTATACCTATTTTTTACAAGCACTACTATATTCAACTCTTTTACAGGGGTGTGGTACATAAATTATTTTAAACGGGATCACATCCTAAACTTTCATTATCGGCATCCAACTTCATCATCATCATTAGGTCTTCAGTCCTAGAACTGGTTGAACCCTCATTGTTTCCTATTCTGAATCAACCTACACATTTTCCTGAAATTTGCACAGTCTGCATCTATCACTATTTGCGTGCAAAAGTCTGATCTCGGTCTACCTCTACCTATCTTTTCCTATCTCTGCTTGTAATATATCCCGAACTATTCCCTAGAAATGCCTTAGAACGTATCCTGTCCTTCTATTTCTTCTATTTTATTTGCGTTTTCCCCAGATATTTTTATTCCTCAACTATTTCTACAACCTATTTGTTATTAACTTTGTCTGTCCATGCTACCATTCTAAGAACCGTTATGTATCGGTTTGCAGCAATACATAAACGTAGACCGACTTTGAAGTTAGTGTTTGACGAATTTAAAAATGATTGCCCTCATTACACAGGAAAATTAAGTTCGTTCAGAAAAATTGTTGTAAGAGTGTAACATGCTTAATTTCAGCAATAATTATTCGCATTGAGTTACGAGGATAATGCGCTAAGCGTGCCTTATTCTCTATTAATCCTCTTTTATTAAAATATCTGTGTGACATAAAGTTACTTCGTCAAGCATCTTCAACTGCTTGTATGCGATTCCCCATCTCTAACGTCGATTCGGTTCTCGTTTCGTCGGGTTAGTCGCTCGCTAGCAACCGCCTTATCAAGATGTATTCCCGGCTAGAGGCAGGCGACCTTCGAATAAATTACTAATGTAAGCAGGTCAGTTTTGATACCTTCTACTAACGGTTGGCAAGGTATATATTTTACGAACTAATTTAATTTGGTTTAATTTATTTAGCGCGTCATGTAGGATTTGTCATGTAGGATTCGTCATGTAGAATTCATCATTTAGGATTCATCATTTAAGATTCGTCACTTAAGATTTGTCAATTTAGATTTGTCTACTAAGAAATTTTTTAACTAAGGATTATGGACGTTGGTTTTCATTGCAGTCGTCCCTAGTTAGAAATAGCTGGTAACCTTGTTTGAAAAATATGAATTTCCATCTCGATTTGTCGTGGAGCAACAGAGGCAGTTTGGTTCGTTATTAGATATAAGATATTTAATGCATGTCTTTGAATGGCATAAAAATTTGATAAACAGACTATCATATAAAGCACGTAAAGTTGCTAACCGTATTAATGTTTCGTTCTCGTATCTCTCTTGTTCGTCCTACACATACATCGGCATATCTCTGTAAATACTCCAAAAATGTCTCCCGTTCTGTGATGTTTTGTAAGGCCACGTGTTGTCTGATCTCCAGTTCAAAATGTCGTGATAGGTACTTGATTATTTGTCTGTCCGTCAATGGTGGATTAAGTTGTTTGGCCACACTGTATTTGCGGATGGCATATTGCTTCCTAGATCCTGCAAACTCTCCCTTAAATTTTCCTATAATCAAGTCGTCCCTAATCTGATCCTGTTTGTGATCACTCCAGTAATGTTGTAAAAATTTGTTTTCAAAGTCCTGATGTGTGTCTATATCATGTCCTACTAAATTGTACCATGCTTCCGCATTGTCTTTCAATAAAGCCTTTATCGTATTCAGTTTAGTCTGTTCGTCGAATAAGTTTCCCACTAGATTTCTTACACTATTAATAAAAATTTGTGGATTTACTCTGTTATCGCCATAAAATTTCATATGTTGGTCCAATGATACGCCACCTGTATAAAATCTGGGACTATCCCCCGTTAAACTTGATATGTTGTATTTGATACTACTAACTTCGCGTTCTACCCTGCCTAACTGATCCCTACATGAGTCCGTTGCTTCAGTCATTTTTATATTTATTTCTTCTTCACAAAAAATACGTACTTCGGACCTTAAATGTCCCATTTCCTTTCGAAGACCTGTAATATCACGCTCGTTTTTATCAACCCTATTTTCAACTTCCCCCATTTTCACAGTAAAACTATTTTTTTTTTAAATTCTGTAAATTCTTTAGTAGATTGCTCAATTTTATCCCCTAATTCCAGATTTATTTGGTCAAATTTCTTGTTCGATTCTTCCCTCATTCGGTCAAATTTTCGATTTGAGTCCTCTCTCGCTCTATTAGCTTCATCGCTTAGCTGTTCTAATTTTTCATTGGATTCTTTGTTCATCCTCTCTAGCATTCTCATTATCATCTCGTTTCCTTGATCCCCTGATTCCGTCCTCGACTGATCTCTACTGCCTCAAGCTTCTTCTATTTTCGTATTTTTTTCACACAATGCACTACCGTCACTTCTAATTTCCACTCCTTGACTCCTTAACCACTCCTTTCTCTGCATACGTTCTAATCACTCTCACACGCTCTAAAATACTCTTAAATTTATACACAAACAGAAACTCTCTCTCTCAGATCGCCAGTTTCCTGGAATAAAATCACAAAAATTTTATTTGGAACTCGAACCCCACGTTGGGTGCCAAGTAATGCTGTCTATCCTACAAAAAGCCTCACCTGCGTAAAAAAAGATATTCCAACCTCTCGAATTTGGCACCAAGATTTGCTGTGATTCTCGCCCTGTTCAATCTCTTCTGATAATTGCCTCTTTACTCTTTCTGCCTCGGCTGCTCGCCTAGTTAAAACTTTCATCCTCATTCATAAAAAAAAAACCAACACATTCCTACCACAAACATCAACGTTAACTCTATTTATATCAATATTCATAATACATTAAAATTTCAAAATTAAATTGTAGCATAAATTTCAGTATCATAAAATTTCAAGATTAAATTTGTCATCATTTTAATTTGCATCCAGAATTAAAGTCCTTGTAGGATGCCTACTAATTAATTTAACAATATCTGCAGACCTGAGTCTGAGTACAAAGGGAGCATCTCCCACCCCTTTACGTTAATCAAACAGGTTAGTCTAATTGAGCTCAAAGACAGATCCAAATTTTCATCATAATCAAGAACATAAACTGTTAAATACTCCTTTCTACTTAAACAAGAAAATTTCACCTTAAAATTAAAAATTTCTTGTTTGTACAAATTCACTACTGTCCATTTTTTTTAGCAAACAAATTATAATGTTATTCAACACACACCAAAACATCAAAAATCGAACAACAAAGCATAAGTTACCTGAAGGTTAATGCACTCCTGGCTCCAATGTACATCGTCCTTTGTTAATCACACCATTCCAACTGGGTTATGTTTACGGCTTCTGATTCCGAACGCATTTAAAATTTTCTACACCACCATTCATCTAAAGTTGTTTCAGAGCTTCTCAGGAACTTATCTAAGTATATCAAAATCTTGTTTTGTGGATCCAATCACGATTACGAATAACATTTAATTATTAACACCCCCGAAAAATAGCAAAGAAATTCATACTTCTTTCACGCTATACCCAAAACTGCCTACTTTTGTTTATTCATTTATCGTTACTAATTTCGATAATTGGTACAGTAATACTCGCAAATATAACTAGACTTTATTACCTTGTATCTTCTTTTCTAAGTGCACTAATGCATAATAACTTGTATCGTAGCACGTAAAGAGCAAACTATTTCTATACAGAAATTGGTTTTGCAATACTTTCAACTAATGTTAATTGTGTGAAAGGATTTACTGGAAAATTATAAATACGGCAAATGTGTAAGTGTTGGGGGATCCTTGGCAGCCCAAGGCTGCTTAACCCCATTCACATACCACTGAATCTCGGTAAAATAAGACATATAATTAGAAAACAATAGAAAGAAATCGAGCTGTATATCGGCTGTTGGTGGCTCCGTGGCGTAGTGGTATGTGTGTGACTACTACGCCCAAGGTCCTGGGTTTGAATCCCGACACGGTCCGCTTGAAAAATGTTAGGCGAGCATTTTTCACAAAAATACACCCTCGTTCGGATGAGAGGTAAAATGGAGGTCCCGTGAGTGAGTGTTGTCACGCACGTTAAAGATCCCTACCTTGCTTGGAACAGCGAGGGTTCGGCAAAATTCCAAATTTTCCAGGTAAAAAAAAAACTCGCTTCCTGGCCAATGTAGTATCTTCGGGTGGAGCATTGGAAAATCAAATGTAATGTATATCGGCTGTTACGCCCTAGGTCCCGGGTTTGAATCCCGACACGGTCCGCTTGAAAAATGTTAGGCGAGCATTTTTCGCAAAAATACACCCTCGTTCGGATGAGAGGTAAAATGGAGGTCCTGTGTGTGAGTGTTGTCACGCACGTTAAAGATCCCTACCTTGCTTGGAACAGCAAGGATTCGGCAAAATTCAAAATTTTTCAGGTAAAAAAAAAACTCGCTTCCTGGCCAATGTAGTACCTTCGGGTGGAGCATTGGAAAATCACATGTAATGTATATCGGCTGTTGTGAGAACTGCAGGAAACTGTGTAGGCTAGTTCAGAAGATAAATAAGCTGAGGTACAAATCCAACCAGTTTCAAGACGTAAAATTCAATGACGAAAAAATAAGTGCTCTTAAATCTGAAGATTATTATAAACAACTACAGGTGTTGGTTGTGAAATATTTTCAACTAATGTTGATTGTGCAAAAGAATAAATTAGAATAAATATTAATTCGACAAAGGTTCAAGTGCTGGGGGAACTTGGCAGCCAAAAGCTGCTTACCCCTCTTCACACACCACCGAATATCAGGGAACTAGGGAATAAACTGTGAAACAATAGAAGGTGACCGAACTGCATTAAATAAGAAAGAACAGTACCCATGTTCAAAAACAACGAACAAGAAGAAAACTGTTGAAAGCATAATGTGGAACACAGCACAGTACATCTATGAAATAGGGGCAGTAGGAAAAGCAGACAGAAAAAGATAGAAGCCTTCTGGAATGTTGTGCTTCAGATGTATGAAGGATGGTAGCATGGACAGACAAAGTTAATAACAAATTGGATGTAGAAATAGTAGAGGAATAAAGATATTTGTGGAAAACGAAAAAATAGGAGAAATAGAAGGACAGGATACGTTCTAAGTCATTTCTGGGGAGTAGTACGGGATATATTACAAGCAGGAGTAGGAAAAGATAGGTAGGGGTAGACCGAGATCAGACTTTCGCACACAGATATGGATAGATGCAAAGTGAGCAAATTTTAGCGAAATATGTAGGTTGATTCAGACTAGGAAGCAATAAGGATACGCGTCCAACCAGTTCTAGGACTGAAGACCTAATGATGATGATGATATTTTTTAGTTGTTGCAGCCTCATCAAAGGCATTACTAAATTTGTATTGTAAATCAATATAAAAAAAGGAATCATTTCAGTAGTGAAAGGATTAATTCCATTTGTATATAACAGTTTGAAACTATGTGAATAGTATCTGTAAATAACGAGAAAAATTAATAGGAAAACATTAAGTTATCGTGTTTGTTGCCTTATGGGTTCGTGTTTGAAATTAATGGTACAAAGGTCAAATTACTTATCTATTAATGACATGTCTAATAAGAATTATCTGTATTTTATTTGGGGACACAAAAGGTGCACCTATTATTTTTTTTTGATAATTATAATCATGCATTTATTACAGATCCTGTGGTAATAGCAGCAGTGTTTTATTTATTGAGATCTGAAGCTTTCGTGTTAAAGGAAATATTTTCCCTTAAATTATCAAATATTTGGATCAGACGCAGTGGCGCCATATTAGTTTTATGTCAATCAGGTCAGCGGTATATTTTCTTAGGAAATTTTAAACCCCGCCCTGCATGCAGAAATAGACCCCACGTTAGTCCGAAAGAAACCTCTTTTTAGTGACCTTCAGTCACAAAGACAGGCCAGTGTAATTCAACTCAAGGTAACCGCCCCCACTTCTTAGGAGAGAATTACAGTTCAGTTTATCATCTCGAGCACGTTTAATGCAACTATATCTGGTCTACCTAAGATAGGCGTCTTTAAACCCTCAATAACGCATATGTTCTTAATACAGTATCAATCTAAATATTGTAGGCGCTTTTTGAGTTTGCCTAAAACCTTCAAACTTTTGCCACCTGGACCGGATATATCCTCTGCACAGCTTGAAACTAACGATTTTACTGTACGAGGCAAACTAGTTCCTAGAACCAGACTATGTCGACCCCAATGTCAACCAAAAATTAAAATTTTATCTTTTAAATTATCTATAGTGTGTTCCACCGTCCATTCATTTTTGTGGTTTACTCCTTAAATTTGCTCGTCTGTGTGAAGATCAAGACTTTTACCGCTATCAACTGTACTCTGTATATTGATGTTTTTTTACTAATTTTTTGCCCTTTACACTACTTTCCCTTTTAGATTTTAACATGCAAGCATTTTCCCAATGTCACGATTTTTCACAATATCTACACCTTAAGATCCATACAGGGCATACCTACTTTCCATGAGGTCTTAAACCACAAAAATGACACTTCTGCTTCCATCTTTCGTGAAAGGTATTCCTCCTGACCCTAAAACATTTCTATTTACTGAGATTGCACTTACTTGACCTTCTTGTCTGAAAATTGAATTTGGTTTAATTTTGATTAAGCTTGTCTGACTGCTATTATAGCATAAGGTAATGTCAAATTATTCTGCAATTGTAAACGTTCACTGACCCTGCCGGCAAGAACTCCCAGTATTATGCGATCTCTTATAAGTTCCTTCTTTAATTGTCTATAATTACAATGGTCCGCAAGGCTATGTAAAGCGACTATAAAATTATCAACCGATTTCCCAGGTTGTTGTACTCTTGTGTTGAATTTGTATCTTTCATATATGACATTTCTGCGTGGTATAAAGTAATCATCGAATCGCTGCAAAATAGTTCCAAACTCTTGTTGTTCGTCAGGAATTGCAAATTGCAACATTATACCTTCAGCTTCGGGTCCCATTAGGTAGACTAAGATATCGATTTTCTCTTTATCAGCTTTACTTACAAAACCACTAACAGACATATAGCGTTCCATGCGCTTTTTCTATAGCGGCTAACTAGCTAGTTGTGAAAATTTATTTCTATTGGCGCTGCTACGGTAGCACGATTTACCTGTACATTGTCAGCCCGACTTTCTAAACTATTAGATATTCTGTCAAAGCTTGTTCATTAGACGTGTATTATTAGATCACCGCTGACACCTTGTAGTGTTGTCATTCTATAGGTAATCAATTATTAATATGAGAATATCAATAAAGCATTTAATAATTCTCAAGAAGCAACTCAGGAGACATTAGTACAATTTCTGACACCTGTCAAATATTTTGTTAAGCCCACTCAAGCTTTAAAATGCCTAAACTTATATTAAATTTATACTAACAAAACACAATGTTGAAGAAATAATTATCAGTCATTTTTAAAGAAAACTGTTTCGATGACTAGGAACTGATAAAAACTATGAAAATAAAAAATTGGAAACTAAATAAGACATAGACAAAAGCGAAAATGACAGTAACATTTACATACAATATTACGATCATCTGAGTATGTACACTGTTGCCAAAGCAAATTTTACCGAACAAAAAGCTGTGAACCTACAATTATTTATCAGTGAAAACAAGTAAATGCTTTGATGCTATATGATGGTCTGAGTTTATTTCGTGAATTTAAGGATTTCTAGATATTATCATCGTAAACGGGAACCTTCTAAATAATATTTTATTTTATGCAATGAATGGGGCGTTTGTGACGACGAATTAAAACTATAATGCTAGCATGATGTTTGTAGGTCACACTTTGGCATGTAGAATCTTGTCATTCAAAGCCTATCTGGACTTATTGCGCATATAACGTCACCACCATCCGATAATAATTCAACTCAAGTACATGTTTTACAAACACTCGTTAATCAATACACAATTTGATAGTAGAGCAAAACACAATATAGAAATCAGTAGCCTAGGATGACTAACACAAAATCAGCTAAGGTCTTGAACAGAAGCCCTAATATGGTAATTTATGTTAACAATTCTGTACTCGATTACTAATCCTTTAAACAGGAATTAATCACCAAATCACAATATTAGGCCTAATTGTTCAGTTACACTAGAACTGAGATTCCCAACCGGTGGTTTGCGAACCTCTGGGGGTTCGCAGTGTTTGCAGAGGGGGTTCGCGAAAATAATATTGTAATGGCGGAGTTTTAAAACGCCATTAAAATCAAAAGCAAAAAAAAAATAAAACAAAAACACAAAAATTAAAGAACACACCCACTGTAAAACAGATTGTTCGCTGCCTGTTTGTTAAGAAATCTATAATAAATTTCAATATTTTCATTTCCTTTTTCCTTATTTGTTTTACAAAATTACTTTATCAATATCAAATTATATCAACAATTTTATGCATTATAATTTATTCCTCTTATTCAAGTAATCAAATACTATTCTCTTTTTATTATAAACATTTATTTATATTTAAAACATTTTATCAATGTGATTAGTATCATGTTCTGCTTTATATTTAAAATCACTGCAGCAGTTTTCCTTTCTATGTAATATTTTTTTTTCAATACAATTGGAAATAAATATCAAATTGCCACTCCAAATTTATAGTGTCCCCCCAGAGGCCATACAACTTTTTTGTGAAATTCTATTAGTTTTGATGTTATAATCATAGCCTATTATAAAAAAGCTTTTTTTTTTAAACAATAATGAAAACAAGTTGAAAATGCAAGGCATTGTCGCAACGAACTTCCAAATGTAGACTTACTTTAAAACAATTTATGTATCGCACATTAATTTTGGACCTATTTGAAATTTTTGATAAAATTAATTCCCGGGGGTCGGGTATCCGTGGTCAGATTTTGTGGGGTACCATATTTCGACTCAGCTATGTTAGGGGAGTCCAAATATGTATCGCACATTAATTTTGGACCTATTTGAAATTTTGATAAAATTAATTCCCGGGGGGTCGGGTATCCGTGGTCAGATTTTGTGGGGGTACCATATTTCGACTCAGCTATGTTAGGGAGTCCAAATATGTATCGCACATTAATTTTGGACCCATTTGAAATTTTTGATAAAATTAATTCCCGGGGGTCGGGTATCCGTGATCAGATTTTGTGGGGGGTACCATATTTCGACTCAGCTATGTTAGGGGAGTCCAAATATGTATCGCACATTAATTTTGGACCTATTTGAAATTTTTTTTTTCCCGACGGAATATCGCGGGGGCACGGCGCCCCCGTGGCCCGATTTTAACTGACATCAAAACTTAAGCTCTGGACACCGAGCTGAATCGATTGATGTATCACACATTGATGTCCGACCATTAGAAAGGCCTCGGACGGACGGACAGACGGACGACAAATCGATTTCATAAACGAACGAATTTCGTTGATACAACTATGACGCAAGGTATGCGTCAGATATAAATTTTTAGGCATAGGGGCTAATGACACAACTGTTGCGTCATGCACGATATAGCTAGAAAGTTTATTGAACAAATAAAAACATCTATATATACCGGCTTGAACAATAAGTTGTTTAATTTTTATGTTAGTCTTCAAAACACTTTTCTAGACAACGACATGAACATACCGTGCAAAAAAATAGTGTATCCTTACGCACATTTGACGAATAACAATTTTTGCACCTTTTTCTCATTTGTCGTTCATTTCAGGGTGTCTAGTCGAACAACTGAATAAAGATCCAATACTTTTTCTGTACTTTAATTGAAAAAATTCAGTACTTTTTGTTGCATGAAAAATGGAAAATAAGCGTGATCAGAACATGCGAATATTTTAATTAGTTAAAAGTGCATTCTGGGATGTTTATATTTGCAGTTTGTTTAACATACATTTGTCTACGAAAGCTTAGGATGTGTTTAAATTTTATTTTTGATAATGCAGCTTTCATGTCATCTTGCCTGTTAAAGTTATATTTATCTTTATAAGTAGGTCTTCGGTTACATTGTGTGGTATGGATGGGCTAACATTTAAAATAACCACGTTCATGGACTCGGCGTTAGTAATTTACGTATTTCCACTTCCATATTATTTACTGTTATTTTAGGATGATTATTTACAAGCTGGTCGGTGTCTTCTTTCGTAGTTAAATAAATGCAGATCCGGTTGTTTGCTATTCTTGACGCAAAGGTTATATTTTTAGGGTCTATTATTTCCGTGATTGCATTTAGATTCGCTATACTCAACCTGCGGCCCGCGGGCCGCATGCGGCCCGCGGAGGCTTTTTGGTTGGCCCAATTATTAAACTAGGTAGTTACAACTTATTTGTAAACAACTTCAAATTTCGATATCAATAATTTGCTTAAATTGGAAACGCAAACTATTCTAATCTATGGTTGCGCAAACGATACGGAATACGCGGCGCGGGAATCCCCTTAAAGGTCTGTAATCTTTGGTTGCGCGAACGATACGAAATACGCGGCGTCGGGAATCCCCTTAAAGGTCTGGTCACGTGCAAACGCGGACGGCGGGGCGACTTGCGAAGCTAAACATTGTTTGTCATGTGTAATGAGACGTGTGTTTTACTAATTGGCAAGTCGCCCCGCCGCTCGTGTTTGCGCGTGGTCAGACCGTAAGATCCATGGACCTAAGTGCGTGTCGCTTTGATTGTCGATCGAAACTAAACTTGTTATAAATTTAATCTAAATTATTAAACTAAATTTGTGTACGTACCCGCGTCCTCTGCCAAATAATAGTTTTGTTTTGTAAATTAAGTATACCTATTATTTTCAAAATAATGTCAGGAGTGTCGTCGAAGTATAAAAGAAAAATATCAAGTGAAAATAGATTGTTTCAAGATGAGTGGGAATCTGATTATTTTGTTGTGCCAAATAAAAACAACGCAGCTACTTGTTTGATATGTCGGGAAAGTATCATATTGAAGAAATACAATATTTCTCGTCATTTCACTTCAAAACATAAAGATTTCGACGAAACGTTTCCTCCCGGATCGTCTTTGAGAAATGAGAAATTGAGTTTTTTTAAGAGATCATTGCATGAGCAACAAAATGTTATGTTCGCGGCATTATCACAAGACTCGGCGGTAACAAAAGCATCATATGAAATTTCTTACATTAATGGTAAGCATATGAAACCATTTACCGATGCGGAAATTGTAAAGGAATGCTTTATTAGTGCTGCTAACATACTTTTTGATAAATACAGTAACAAAAAACAAATAGTATCTGATATAAAAAAAATACAGCTTTCGTATTCAACCTGCACCAGGCGTATTGAAGACATTTCTAAATTTATTTCCGATGATATATTAAAAAACCTAAGAAGATGCAAGTTTTTCAGTTTAGCATTTGATGCCAACACCGATATTTCAGCAACATCGCAGTGCTCGGTGTTTGCTAGATATTGTACAGAAAACAATGAAATTCATGAAAACTTTTTAAAATTACTGCCAATGAAAGGTCAAACCCGAGGCACGGATTACCTTGATACTATTTGTAATTTTTTAGAACATCATGAAATTGATGTGCAAAAAATCGTGTGTTTGTGTACAGATGGTTGTCCTTCAATGACTGGATCCGAAAATGGCTTCATTTCATTATTTAAGAAAAAATATAATTGCAGCAATTTAATAACATTCCATTGTATTATCCATCAAGAAAACTTGGCGGCCCGTGCTGTACAACCAGAAATAGAAGCTGTAATGAAAACAGTTATCAATATTGTCAATTATATACGAGCAAAAGAACTGAACCATAGAAAATTTAAAACCCTTCTTGAAGAACTGGGAAGTGAGCACAGCGACGTTCTTTTGCATACCTCGGTGCGATGGCTTAGTAGAGGAAAGGTTTTGGAAAGGTTTTTTTCATTACGCCATGAAACAATTCTATTTTTAGAGCAAAATAATAAAGGGTACCCAGAATTTCAAAACGATGAATGGTGCTGTCTTTTAGGTTTTCTATGTGATATTACGGAAAAACTAAACAATCTCAATCAGAGTCTACAAGGCGAAAATAACATAGTGACCAATAAAGTGTTTGCATTTGAGGAAAAGCTAAGTATTTATTATAATGAAATACAGAACAAACAGCTACACAATTTTCCAACTATTATAAAAAACCAGAGAGGACGGTATTAACATTTCAGAAGAAAACTGCTCCATAATTTCAAATTTTATAACTGCACTATTAAACGAATTTCAAAAAAGGTTTCAAGATCTCAGAAAAATAAAAAATTGTTTGTTACTTGTAGAAAATCCATGGCATTTAAGGACACCAACTATTCCTGTGTTGGCTTCAGTTTTAAATTGTAATTACTCGGAGTTGTTTGATGAATTTATTGATTTTAAAAATGACACCAACCTGGAAGTAATTTTCAAAGAAAAAAGGGAAAAAAGGGTATATGTGGAATTTTTGAGCATTGTTCCCCAAAAATATAAAAGCGTGCAAAGATGTGCCCAAATAATGCTAACATTTTTTGGGTCAACGTATGTGTGCGAATCATCTTTTTCGAAGATGAAATACACAAAGAGTGTATATAGAAATAAACTGACAGATTCCCATTTGGATGATATAATAAGAGTAGCATGCAACGACAAGCCATATATTGATAAAGTTTTAAAAAAATGCTCTCAGTTCCAAAAGTCTCATTAGATATACATATAAGTAAGTAAGCACCTTTGTTAAAAGTTCTTTTTTACATTAAACTAAATAATTCATTAGGTTGATATTACTTTTTCATTTATACACCTAATTATTTTTTACGTGCGGCCCGGGCTACCGTAACTGAAACGTGTTTGTGACCCCTATAAAAAAAAGATTGAGTATGGCTGATTTAGATAATCTTCTAGTTTTGTGTTTGGTAATGAATTTAATATAACTGCATTTTCTTTCGAAAGGAAACTGCTTGCACATGTTTGTTTGATTGGTGCGTTGCTTTTTACTGCATGAGAATATGTCCCTTTTTTTATTGTCTGATGAATGAGTGGGTTTTTTGTGTGGCTGATAGAATAATTTATGGTTGGGGGTGTTATTGTTGGTAAAGGATACACTTTAGGTAGTTTTGGTAAGAGGTTTGGGTTAGGTCTATTTATTGTGGTTGTATTGAAAGGATGAGGAATGTTTAGAAAACAATACCTGTTTTAATTTTAACACTTGCAAATATTATTACTTCGGAGGTCGTATTTTATATCAACGAATTCATTTATAAACTGTACTGTTGAGCATACGGTCGCGGAATCTTTATTTTACGAAAGTTTTATTTTATACACAATGAAAGACTACAAAATAAAAGTCAGACTTTGTAATGTCTAAAAGCAGACGCTCAATTCCCGTACATAAAGTATAAATTCCGCACTTTTTCTGCATGTCCGGACTTGCTCCACAGAATTGGCACTTTTTCAGTACTTTCCGGATTTTCCGTACCAGTAGACACCCTAAATTTGTGGCTTTTTGATATTTTTGTAGCAAATGAGGCAGCTTTCTATCACGTTTCTTATCGTCTTGTTGAGTTTCACCTTCATCTACAAGGGCTTTTATTATGATATAACGGAAGTCATAATAGTTCAGTCGGTTCTGGGCAGTAAATTTATTATATAAGTGAAAGCTATTTTACAGCATGATTGATAAAAAATGCATGGCCATTTTTAATACCATCTTATAGTTTTTCTTTCACTGATATAATAAGCCAGCATTTGGTCTTGTTTGACAATTCCTGTCATATACTTGTTATAGTTTATTATACTTTGTGGTTTTCTAACATCTTGCCCTTTCCTATTTTTCGTTGTTTGCAATGTGCTATCAAATTCTGTCGAAATAAATATCACATCCCGTTTATCTCTTCACTTTCCTACTGCTACTCCATTACAGTATTTGGTTAAAATATCTCCCTTTTTCTAACTTGGCACTTACAACTTCCTTGGGATTGTTTCTTCTATTTTGTCGCAGAGTTCCAGTTACATACGTGCCTTTTTCTAGAAGTTCTTTGCTTAAATTGTTGTTATTGTATAATTATCCATCAAAAGTGAGTGGCCTCTGTTTAGATAATTTTGTGCCAAGGCTAAAAGAACATTGCTCGAATGATCTTTTCCGAAAAGGTCTTCATCGGTACCAGTATATAGTCGTACTTTTAGAACCAATCCATTAGGTTCAGCTAAAATGTATAGTTTTAATCCATACTTATGCTTTTTATTTTTGATATATTGTTAAAATGCAATTCGACCTCTCCACAACATCATCGACTCATCCATGCACAAATTTTTACTCTGAGAGTAAATTTCGTGCATTCGTTAGTTTAGATAATCCTGTATAAATCAAATTCTATGAATATGATCTCCATAATTTGCATTGCCTCTTTGAGGATCTTGTGAAAAATGAAGACACCGCAAAATTAGTAAAAATCGGTTTCTACTCATGTGTTTCTGAAAAAATGGAATACTGTAGAAATCGTCTGTTTTCTAATAATCTTGTACTCTATTTCAATGTGCCCCATATGAATAGCCTAGAAAAACTTTAAATTCTTGTTCTGTTAATGGTTTCCATTGTACTATACGAGACTGCTCGGTTGTATTTTCACTGCAAGAAACTTCTTCTGCGTATATGTTTGTTTCATTTAGGTGTTCAAAAATTTTTTCCATCAAACTAAAGAAAACCGTAGGGAGAATCGTCATTGATATCCAGTAAATATTAGCATTTTCCAAGAAAAAAAGTATTTTTAAATTCTAGTCTGAAGTCCATGTAATTTCAGAAGTTTCAGCTGCAGCAACTACACCCGTTTCTAAAACATAAGTAATAAATTAACAACTTCATTTCTAATACCTGCCTGAATGTCATCCTTTTTCACCACCGTTCCATCTTCGTCGCTTGCCTCCCCTTCAGATATCTCGTCAGGTTCATACTCGCTCTTACTACCTTCAAATGGCTCAAAACCACTTTCTTGATTCGCGAGTATTTCTAATTCCTTGTCCATTAGTGGTTTATTATATACATATTGTGAACGTTTTAGTTTGGAACAACCCGGATTTTGATCCTCCATAACAAAAAACCATATTAATAATAACAAATACCTAAAAACGCACTCTATACAGCACCTAACAGGCCAACAATCTCAAGTAGCAGCCGGTTTAATACTGAGACAAGAATCACTATATTACATTTGACAACAACGGGTCGTCATTGGGCTCTACGCAGAAATTCGCATGACGCAAGTGCGTCATCATCGGCAATGAACGTGTTATGGCAGTCTACTACAGATTTTAGAATTAGATACTTGTTCACAACCGGGAACTGGGAGAGTAGTGTTGTATTAACCGACGTTCGTACATAGGCTTAGCACTTGTAAGGCTGGAGTGATAGTGATACTGTGACTGTCAAGTTCTCGTGTAAATCATTTAATAATTATTAATTTAATTATTATTATAGCTTATTTTTATTATGGATCGATGGTTAAAAACGGGTTGTTTAGAAACGAGACATGATAATTGAGATGATAGTACTGAAAGCTGCAGTGAGGTACCGTTTCACAAGACCAAAAACAAAGGAAATGATGATAGAAAAGAGAAAAAGCGAAAATATGACAGCGACTATCTACATTTGGGTTTTCATTTACTGGGGATGAATCGGAATCTAAACCGCTTTGTGTTATATGTAACGAAGTTCTTGCCAACAGCAGTTTAAAACCATTACTTCTTCGTAGACATATTGAAACAAAGATGAACCTCTTAAATATTTCAAAAGAACTTTAGCAGATATCAAAAAGTGAACTTTTTTTCTTTCATGACTTCAAACGAAAATAGTAAAATGGCCCTTAAAGCATCAGTTCGAGTAAGTTATAGAATTGCAAGATCTGGACAAGCGCATACAATAGCAGAAATTTAATTGGACCATGTGCGAAAGATATCGCCAAATGTATGCTTGGGGAAAAGACAGCAAAGAAAATTGAGCTAGTTCCATTATCAAACAACACTGTGTCGCGTAGAATTAATGACTTTGTTAATTATGTGGAGAACGAACTTCTAAAAAGAATAAAATTGAATTATTTTGCAACTCAACTTGACGAATCGACGGATGTAATAAATGCCGCAGTCTTGCTTGTCTACGTTAGATATTTTTTTAGGAATATTGTTCAAGAAGATGTACTATTTGCAAAACCTTTAAAAACCTACACAACTGGAGAAGCGATTTTTGATATGATCAATGGGTATTTTGCTAAGAATGGAATAAGCTGGTCTTATTGTGTGGGCATGTGTACAGATGGTGCATAATCAATGACAGGAAAATTTTCTGGTTTTGTGGCACGGGTGAAGAAGATCAACGAGAAAAATTTAATGAACTCATTGTTGTATCCATAAACAAGCTTTAGTATGTAAGCGTATTCCTGCAGAGTTATCTACTACTTTAAGTGATACTGTGTAAAGTGTGAACTTTATAAAATCGCGTGCTACAAATTGCCGTCTATTCCGTACGCTTTGTGAGGATTTTGGAAGTTATACGTTTCGGATTTGTCGGCAGACGCGTTTCTTGCTGCTTTGCGACGATTTATAGCACGTCGAGGACGTTGTTCTCAAATATTTAGTGATTGCGGAACTAATTTTGTAGGTGCTTATCGTCAGCTTACGAGTTATCTGCATAGTGCAGTAACCTCAGAAAGGATAAAGTGGTCGTTTAATCCACCTAGCGCCCCTCACTTCGGTGGCTTGTGGGAAAGCGGTGTTAAGTCGGTAAGACACACCTAGCTCGCGTAATCGGCGAACAAAAACTTACCTTTGAGGAACTTTACACAGTTCTTACTCAAACTGAATCTGTTCTAAATTCAAGGCCACTCTGCGCTTTGAGTTCGGATCCAAATGACTTGCGTTGCTTAACACCAGGTCATTTCCTAACTATGGAGCCTCTTTCTGCACCACCAGATGAGGATCATTCAACCAACGTTTTATCATTAAAGAGTAGGTGGAAACTCCTGCAAAAACTCCATCAAGATTTTTGGGATCGCTGGAGCCATGAGTATTTACATACTCTGAATCAGAAAGTTAAATGGCACTCTAAGGTAGGTGTCCGACAAGTTGAAAAGGGCACTATTGTCCTCATCAAGGACGACCAGCTTTCTCCACTTCAATAGAAGTTTGGTCGTATTATTAATACCTTTCCCGGTGCGGACGGTATTATACGTGTCGCTGAGATCAAAACTGCACATGGCACATTAAAACTACTTTTGGTCAAACCAGCACCGCTACCGGTATTTTAATTTTGTTTTATGTTTAGATGTATATACACATTTCTTACATGTATGGTAGTATATTATTTTTAAATATTTGTTTATTTACATATATATTTTTATATTTTGCATAGTTTGTGATATCGCTCGCTGTAGTGTACTACCCTATCTTTCGTTACCTGTTTTCCTAGCAAGGTCAAATCCCATGTGATTTCCTTCACCAACCTACTTCCTTCCTTTTCAAAATTTTATGAATTTGGTGGGCGGTATGTTACGTCATCATCGAACAATTTGGTATTGGTGACAATAAATACCATTAGTGCGGGTACCCTACAGTTTAGTGAAACGTTTATGCTGGCAGTGCGAGTGCGTGAAGTGACAGTCGTACTCGAACCGTTACAGAAGACAGTTGTATGAGAGCTTTTGGAAGCGACACCACACCAAACGTGCGTGTTCTTGCTTGTCCGCTAACCTTTTGTGTGTGACTTTTATTGCCCAGAGCGGCACAGGCTTTAAGGTATTTATATCCTTTATTAAGTAGTTTGCCGTAGTTGCTTTATTTATTACATAACCGCTACACTGCCATCGGTATTGCTACATAAAAGGCAATTGGTCCTTCCCTATAATTAACATATCAAGATCACCTTATCATCTCACAACATTTGTTGGTCCTTCGAGCCGGATTTCACTAGTCCTATGGTTTTATACGCATGTCCTAAACTGATTATTATATTGCATTTCAGCAAGCGTGTTAATCATTTACTTTAGCTTTTAAATTTGTGTTTAAAGCCCATATTTAGCGGGTTAAAATGTGTAAATATTATTTATACTTTCTTTAAACTAAAATAAGCGATTTCGCCGTAATTAAACCAGCAAGCGTTTAATTACAAACAAATTCTTAATATATAACTTGCTAATTTGCATTAAAATCCATTGCGCGTTTTCTGTATCACATATAATCCTTGCAGTCGGTTTACCACGTAAAATATTGAACACATTTGCAGGAGTAATAAAATGTAAAAGCTGCATCTTTCTTGTAAATATGTTAACCACATGTTAAAAGTTGGTGGACCCTCTGAGCTTTGATGTAAAAGCCGCCCGTTTTTAAACTGTAAATTTTATCTTAACGCTTAGTTTGATAAACCGCTAGGTTTTCGACGTGTTTCTTAAGACCCATTGGAGGCTAATAGTCATAAACGTGATTTATTGATTTATGCGCTATTTAAATTTTCGTGCCTTGAACAACAACATATAATATTTAATATTTCTCAGCGCACAGCTGAGCGGTTACCGTTTACAGCATTTTATTGTAGGTCTTTCAGAATAACAATGTCATTATGGCTCCGATAAAAACACATTTGGCAGAATTCGAATTACTTAAAATACTGATTATCGAGATGTTGGAACTTGGCAACGCTATACAAAGTGATTCAAGTTTAAAAACGTTATTACATATTCAAACAAGGGGAGTAATGACATTTACTCCAATTTTAATAGAGTTTTAATTGATGTCTTAGCGTCTTGTAACGATGTAGAATTATTAGCTTTCAGCGTTTTACGGAAAGAAGTTGATACTGCTTATTATTGCATACTGCTCCATCTTGAAACGCTGCAAGAAATGCGAGCACCACAAATTATTGAAAGTACATCAAACAGTACGCCATCAAAATTGTTACCGCTAGAGCTCCCACATTTTAATAATGAACTAACTGAATTCTCATCGTTTATTGATTTATTTGACAGTCTGGTTTATAATAATGCTTCGCTGACCAATATTGAGAAGCTAAATTACCTTATTAATTGCTGTAGCGGGGAGTCTTTGAAAATTGTTTAATCGGTACCTGTTTCTGGGGATAATTTTATCATTTCATATAATGCCCTGCGTGAGCGATTTAGCAATCCACGTTTATTAGCAACTTTGCATTGGAAAGCTATGAAAGACTTTCCACCTTTAAAATCAGAAGACCCTAAGAAACTTAGGGCACTTATTGATTGTTTTTCAGAGAACCTTGCTGTTCTAACTAACTTAAAGTTTCCCACTGAACATTGGAACTTTATTCTGGTCGATTTTTTTTTAGAAAAACTCGATCCGTTCACTAGATGATTTGAGATATTTTTTAACTCAACAATGTACAGCGTTGGAAACCTTTTCTTCAACCGCACCTGTTTCTTATTCGACGACTGTCCATACATCTCACACATCAGTGCCTAAGAAATCCTCAGCGTTTCAATTTAAACCAAAGGTTTCTTCTAACGTAGTTTCACTGGATACACCAAGTAGCTCCAGTGACTCAAAGAATTCATTTTCGCACCATTGTCCTTCTTGCAAAGGCAATCACTTAATTTATAGATGTCAATCGTTTCTAAAGAAAACTCCGACGGAACGTTTTGACATTGTCAAACGTTTACGCCTTTGTTTAAATTGCTTACGTACAGACCATGCGTCCATGCAATGCAAATCCTATAACTCTTGTCGAACTTGCGCCAAGCCGCATCATACCTTGCTACATTTTGAAGCGCAACCTGCTTCTAGCCGTTCAGCTGAACCGACCGCTACACATATGCATAAAAATGCCAATAGGACGCAGTCAGCCTCTCCTATTCCGGCAAATGTTTTGTCTTCACAGACGAATTCAAATCATGGGGTTACTGTTTTACTCTCCACTGCTGTTGTGGAAGTTCAAGACCGTTCTGGTAGATAGAAACCGATCAGGGTACTCTTAGACCCTGGCTCTCAAGCTAGCTTTATTCGAGACGATTGCGTGAACAAACTTTGGCTTCCACGCATACGTTCTCAAGTTCCGATTTATGGACTTGGGCAGACAACTGCGGTCAAGAGGGATGCCGTCAGCTGCACCATTCGCTCTATTTTAGACTCTGAAAAATCTTTAGAAGTCACAACTTTTGTGGTTTCGTCAATATCTGGCAAATTACCTAGCGTTGAAGTTCCTAATAATTGGGAACACTTATGCGGCCTGCACTTTGCAGACCCGACCTGGAACTCTCCGGGAACCATTGACATGCTCTTCGGAGCAGATGTTTATCCGTTCATCATCAATGGCGGTGTTATACATGGCAAATTTCTTCAGCCTGCCGCTATAAATACAATTTTTGGTTGGCCTATTATTGGTCCCACAAAAAGCTTACAGTCTGATACTGTCCAAGCATTTTTTACTTCTGTAGAAGATCCTATCGACCAGACCCTAAGGCGGTTTTGGGAGACAGAAGAGTTGCCATCCAAGCCTTATACTTCTCCAGAAGAAGAAAAGCCAGATTTGATTTTCAAAAACACGTTTTCTCGTGACCCTAGCGATTGTTTTATTGTTTTGTTACCGTTCAACGATACTCTGCCCATTTTTGATAATTCATTTGACATGGCTAAAAAAAGACTATTTTCGTTAGAGCGCAAATTGCATGCTCAACCGGAGCTACGCGCACAGTACAACAATTTCATGCAGGACTATCTTGATGCGGGTCATATGGCATTACTCGATTCTCCGCCCGTTGGGAACGATAATTATTTTCTACCCCATCACCCTGTGTTTAAAGAGGATGGTCATACTTCTAAAATTCGTGTGGTTTTTGACGCCTCTGCAAAGGCTAAAAACAACGTGTCACTTAATGACACTCAATTGGCTGGACCTAGTCTCCAAAACGACATTTCGTCAATCTTACTGAAATTTCGTACTCATCGTTTCGTTTTTACTTGTGATGTTCGCCAAATGTATCGACAAATTTTGGTTACCGAAGAACATCGTAAGTTTCAATTAATTGTTTGGCGGTTCTCCGCAGAAGAACCCATTCAGATTTATCAGCTTAATACAGTGGCCTATGGTATTAAGTCATCGCCTTATCTAGCATTAAAAACCATTCAGCAATTAGCTATTGACGAAGGCAAAAGGTTTCCGTTAGCCGCTGAGGCTATACGGTCAAATCTATATATTGACGATTTCGTCGCCGGTGGAGATTCTATACAATCGGCCCGAGAAATCAAAGATCAACTTATCCGACTTTTACATTCAGCTGGGTTTTGAACTTCGAAAATGGAGTTCTAATTCCGCTTCTATTTTAGAAGGTATTCCGTCAGATTTTTGCCAATATACTTCTCTCGATTTCGATTCTGACGAATCAATAAAAATATTAGGTCTTCAATGGTCACCTACAGAAGATATTTTCTCATTTCGGGTTAAACCATTAAACTCAATATGTACAAAGCGCAACATTCTTCCACAAGTTGCCAGAATATATGATCCATTAGGATTTTTAGCCCCACTAACACTTTTTGCGAAACGCCTCATCCAGCATCTGTGAATGTTAGGTTTAAATAGGGATGACATCCCACCAGCAGACATTTCGTCTCAATGGCAGCAGTATCAAGAAGAGTTGCCGTTAATATCGTCATTAAAGTTACCACGTTGTTTACCCCGTTCGGATCCTTTTACTTGTCATTTGCATGGGTTTTGCGATGCTAGCGAGGTAGGGTATGCAGCGGTAATATATTACCAGTTCATAAATCAAACTACTGGAGAAATAACTGTACAATTTGTAACCGCTAAAACAAAAATAGCTCCAATTAAGCGCATTTCCATTTCACGTTTGGAATTATGTGCCGCCGTTTTATTAACCGATTTACTTTCTTTTACCATTCGGTCTTATCAAGGCTTGATTGAAATCTCTTCAGCGTGGAGTGATTCTACGGTCGCTCTCACTTGGATACGTTCTCCACCTTTTCGTTGGAAAACTTTTGTGGCAAATCGTGTTAGCCACATTCAAGAAATCATTGCACCTAGTCGATGGTTTTATATTAAATCTTCGCATAATCCGGCTGATCCTGCATCTCGGGGATTAATGCCAAGCGCGGTTATTTCATGTTCGCTATGGTGGGCAGGGCCTAAATGGTTTTACTACCCTAGTGACTCGTGGCCGCCTCAACCAACATTGTCAACCTTAATTGCTGAGGTAACTACGGAAAAGAAGATCCTAACATTTGTCGCTCAAACAGATCCAAACGTCATTGACATTTTACTAGGTCGCTTTTCATCGTTATATAAAATCCAAGGCATCGTGTCTTACATTTATAGATTTTTTAAACCCATGGCTCAACGTCATACGGGTTCCTTAACAGACATTGAATTACACAATGCTCTCATGATTATAGTTCGGCATGTACAAAATGTTACATTTTCAAAGGAAATAGCTTCGATCAAGGCAAACCGTAAATTACCTAAAAGCTTGCGAAAACTTTCTCCATTTGTTGATCCACAAAATATCTTAAGAGTAGGTGGGCGCTTGACACATTCTTCGCTTTCCTATTTCGAAAAGTTTCCTGCGTTATTGCCTCAGCGGCACCGATTAACCGAACTTATCATTCGGTCAACTCATGAAAGGTATTGCCATCCTGGTGTTAATACCACAGCGTATCTTATCCAACAGAATTTCTGGATCCTTTCTATTAAAAATTCAACCGAAATTATTTATCATCATGCCATAGATGTTTTCGTACCAAACCGGTCCTGGTAACTCCTCCTATGGGAGACCTACCAGCAGCACGTATTACCCAAATCAAACCGTTCAGTATTGTTGGTGTTGATTTTGCTGGCTCTCTTTTAATAAAGGCCAACCGCCTACGAGGCTCTAAAACCCTTAAGGCCTATATTTGTATTTTTGTTTGTTTTGCCACTAAGGCAGCACATATTGAACTTGTTTCGGATTTGTCGGCAGACGCGTTTCTTGCTGCTTTGCGACGATTTATAGCACGTCGAGGACGTTGTTCTCAAATATTTAGTGATTGCGGAACTAATTTTGTAGGTGCTTATCGTCAGCTTACGAGTTATCTGCATAGTGCAGTAACCTCAGAAAGGATAAAGTGGTCGTTTAATCCACCTAGCGCCCCTCATTTCGGTGGCTTGTGGGAAAGCGGTGTTAAGTCGGTAAGACACACCTAGCTCGCGTAATCGGCGAACAAAAACTTACCTTTGAGGAACTTTACACAGTTCTTACTCAAACTGAATCTGTTCTAAATTCAAGGCCACTCTGCGCTTTGAGTTCGGATCCAAATGACTTGCGTTGCTTAACACCAGGTCATTTCCTAACTATGGAGCCTCTTTCTGCACCACCAGATGAAGATCATTCAACCAACGTTTTATCATTAAAGAGCAGGTGGAAACTCCTGCAAAAACTCCATCAAGATTTTTGGGATCGCTGGAGCCATGAGTATTTACATACTCTGAATCAGAAAGTTAAATGGCACTCTAAGGTAGGTGTCCGACAAGTTGAAAAGGGCACTATTGTCCTCATCAAGGACGACCAGCTTTCTCCACTTCAATGGAAGTTTGGTCGTATTATTAATACCTTTCCCGGTGCGGACGGTATTATACGTGTCGCTGAGATCAAAACTGCACATGGCACATTAAAACTACCTTTGGTCAAACCAGCACCGCTACCGGTATTTTAATTTTGTTTTATGTTTAGATGTATATACACATTTCTTACATGTATGGTAGTATATTATTTTTAAATATTTGTTTATTTACATATATATTTTTATATTTTGCATAGTTGGTGATATCGCTCGCTGTAGTGTACTACCCTATCTTTCGTTACCTGTTTTCCTAGCAAGGTCAAATCCCATGTGATTTCCTTCAACCAACCTACTTCCTTCCTTTTCAAAATTTTATGAATTTGGTGGGCGGTATGTTACGTCATCATCGAACAATTTGGTATTGGTGACAATAAATACCATTAGTGCGGGTACCCTACAGTTTAGTGAAACGTTTATGCCGGCAGTGCGAGTGCGTGAAGTGACAGTCGTACTCGAACCGTTACAGAAGACAGTTGTATGAGAGCTTTTGGAAGCGACACCACACCAAACGTGCGTGTTCTTGGTTGTCCGCTAACCTTTTGTGTGTGACTTTTATTGCCCAGAGCGGCACAGGCTTTAAGGTATTTATATCCTTTATTAAGTAGTTTGCCGTAGTTGCTTTATTTATTACATAACCGCTACACTGCCATCGGTATTGCTACATAAAAGGCAATTAGTCCTTCCCTATAATTAACATATCTAGATCACCTTATCATCCCACAACAGGATGTGTCGATTTTGCCAGCACTTTTTATCAGAAAATTTAATTAAATTTGACGAAATCATTAAAAGGAGTATATGTGAACATATGAACTATCTTCGATTAACTTTCGATGACTATTTTCCCAACAGATGCAGTATATCCAACTCAAGCAACTGGACACGTAATCCATTTCAAGGAAATGTAAGTTCAGAAACCTCTCTAAATATACTGGAAAAAGAAAATTCATAGAGTTATCTTGTGACAGTTCTCTAAAAGCAATTTTTATAGATCAATCTTTAATTGACTTCTGGCTCAGTATACAAAATGAATATCCTGTTCTATAAAAAAAAACCATTGAAGTTCTATTAACATTTTGCACAGCATAAATATGCGAGAAAGGATTTTCAACATATACTTATCTGAAAGATAAATACAGAAATAGGTTAAATGCAGAACCTGATCTAAAACTGAAATTGTCTGATATTGAGCCTAACTTTGAATTGCTTTGTTCTATCAAACAGCCACAAATATCCCATTAAGAGTTTTTTCAAATGCCAAACATAAGAACCAGTTTGTTAAACTTATCTTGTTTTCAACTTTTATAGCTAGGGATGGACTCGAATAAGCCTGGCCCGACCCGACGCAGAATAGTAACCGGGCCGGCCCAAGGCTCAACCCGGGCCGGGCAAATGAGAAGATTTTTTTCTGTTGTGTTCAACAAGTAACTATCACTTTTTTGTTTAATTTAAGAGTATAATAATTTTGAATTACAATCAAGATACTTGTGGAACTTACTGTAGTATATCATTTGATTTTTGATTCTGCTACGTACCTAGACGTAGCCGGAAGAAAAGTAAATACCAGGCTAACTATTAAACGCGGAGAGTGCCTACTTACCAAAAAGAAACAAAAAACACATCGCCCACGATTATCTATTAACAAATAAAAATAAATAAAGGATTCTGTACAAACAAGCAAGAGCAATAAATTAAGCGTTACTATTTCAAAGCAAACAGTTAGGTGATATGAACAATTTAGTACATTAGATACGAAATGCGCATCTCGTATTTACACAAAATAAAATTAATCGTAGTAAATAAACCCGTGAGTTCTTTTGTCAAGCGTTTTAAAAGTTTTACTTAATACTTTTTGTAAAATAACTAATTAGTCGGGAAGAATTAACGTGTGGGAGCTTTTGTCAGACATCTTTTAAATCGTACATAGTACCGTTTGTAAAATAAACCAATCAGTACAAAGGAATAAGCGTGTGTCTGTCCAATATTTTTAACACAGGTACATCACACATGTAGAGCGATAATATCGATTAGCACCAACAAACAATAGTTCTACAATGTGACGTTTCTTGTCACATAACTACACCAAACGTTGATACGGAATATCCTATTGACATACACAAAAAAAAAATAGTTGCATGCTTGTGTGTTCGGATACTTAGCTTGAAAACCGTCGGGGGTAAGTTAAGACAGAAGCGCCGCTGTATTCAGGATCTATTCACCCTGCCATCGTAACTACAGCAACGATCTACGAACAAATGCAGTTGGTCTACAGAAAGGAAAAACCCATTTGGCCTCCAGTTAAAAAAGCAATCCACGGAAGACACCTCTTAGTTGTCGAACAGAAAATAAACAGACGTGCATTGCTTTTGAAATACGGTGACGGATAATGTAGAAAATATGTCGACGCACAAGCTATAGACGCAAATTTAACAATGGTTCAAATAACACGAATACGAACTGCAAATCCTTGCTTATCGAAGCGCGATTAAAACTGGAAAACCCGGGTTTTATCGGATAATGAGCAACCTTATTTCAACAAGTCTTTACATTGAAACAATAGAGAAAACCATTATAGGCGGTCGTAATATATACCAAGACATCGGGTACCTGAAACAGGATATAACAATTTAGTTGTTGCATAAACTTGTCGTTTCAAAGCAACTGGATTTATGTTGAGGAATTTATTCGAGAGCGTGTTTATTATTAATTATGTTGAAAGATTTAACAGTAGAAACAGAATTTATGCGAGCGGGTATTGAATTAATAAGGGAGAAAAATAGGGTAATTAATTTATGCTGAAAATAAACGTAACAATTCTTTAAAAAATCCTAGAAATAGGTAACAAAGGTACAAAATGTTTAGCAATTTTCAATGTTTATGAAATTGTACGCTTAACGTACCTTATAACTTTTATAACAAATTTGCGTCCGCTTTTTTTTGTCGTTCCTACTTCAAAGAATTTTACTAAAATTATGTACTTGAAATTAGAGAGTTATTGCAAACTCATTTCAAGCAGACTTTATTAAAAGAATCTTCAAATAAAGTATCCTTTTTTAAAAGTTTGCATCCAATCTAAAGGAGTGTTAGTGCAAGTGTTTTTTTCTTTACTCTTTATTCTGACATATATGTTTAGTATTCTACATCTATAGGTTACGTTTTAAAAATGAATAAAGAATTAATCTCTTTTGTGATAAAGTGACCTATAATACATGTTTAACTATATTGGAAAAAATCAAAGAAATTGTATTCACACAAAGACGAACCTTTTTTATTATTTGAGTCTTCCATTTCCCACTGATTCGATAACATTTGTATGTGTTTTCATGGAATACTTTTTCAGTTTACTTCAAGACACTGTTTTTACTTCTTCCCAAGCATACAGCATATCTGTTTTCAAAAGGATTTTTACAGCTTCTAGGAAAAGCATTACCAAACAGCATCCTCTTATTTAGAGCGTTGACGTTTTATATATTTTTTGTGTTTTCAACTTGGACATTATATTTCTAAATTTAATTACGGAAACAACACTACAAAAAACCATTTATTTCGCTAAATTTATACAAAAAGCAGACAATTAAATGTAAGTTTGTACGTTAGGCATTTGGCACATGTCAAAATTAAGGCGCCTTAAATAAAAGCATTCCCTGCCTGTATTTAAATTAAATAAAGGTGTCCCGTATTTTAATAAAGTACAAACATTAAAGGTGTTATTGCGCATGTGTAAATGTCAAATAAGAGAAAACTTTATTTAAAAATTGGTAAAATGAACGTTGCAATAACTATTTAGTGTTTTAGGCGGTAGACATAAATTATACACGCGATTGATAATATCGACGTTTGCCGCATGATTGAAATTTGAAGTATATACATATACATAATATAAATCGAGCAAACTTTTGAATTATGAATAAATCGCTTAGTTTGATGTTCCTGGGCATTTTTAACTTGCCTAAAGTACAACATGAGGAACATTAAATAGGACTAGAAAAAAAAAATCGGTATAAGAAGTGAGTTATAATATCAAGTCTCCTTTACACTAAACAAGACGAAGAACTGATTATTAATGGGTTCATGAAGACACTACGTGAAAATATAATTAAGAACGTTTACTTACTCAATGTGAGATAGAAGTGAAGGGACAATGGAGTATCTACTCGTGGGTATATCGGCCCGAAAAGTTCGGGCCGGCCCGAGTCGTTTGGCCCGGCCCGAGTCCTTTGGCTCGGCCCGACCCGAAAAAAGATAGGCCTACCTGGGCCCGGCCCGAATAAAGCAGCCAACAGCCCGGCATGGATTCGAGCCCGAAATCGGACCGGCCCATCCCTATTTATAGCCATCATTTTAGTCTTATTAATGTTTTATTTAAATGTTTCACGATTAATATAATCAATTATTCTGCAATATGAAAAATATATATTCTATCAAATTTTATTGCTTTTTTTTACCTGTCATTAACGACTACATAGGGGGTTCGTCAAATTTTTTAGGACCTTTCTTTTGGTGCGCGAGGAAAAAAAGGTTGGGAAACACTGCGACTAGAATAACTACACCACCCTGAAGAATTGGTTTAGGTTATGAAATAGGTAACAGAACTATGAAATTTGGGCGCCACACGTTAAACAAAGGTTCAGTTGAAGCTTTACTTAATCGCTTGCTGCAGGGAATGCCTTATATATTGCACCGAATTCACAAATAAAATTAATTAATTTTACTTTCCAAATTGACAATGTAAATTAATCAATTAACTGCTTACCTTTAAATTACTGGTTCTTCGCAAGTTGGTTAACCAAATTTTATTATTTTAACTCAGGTTTATAGGGCGTGTGTTCTCAATCCTTTGCTAGTCCGTGTTTGGGAGGCGAAGTTGATTGCGGTTTACCTTCAACGTAAACACCCTGATGAGTTAGTCAAGTACTGTTAATTTGTTCAAGATTTTTCTCTATCATCCTCTTGAAGCGTTTCACTGAATGTCTTTTAAAATACAAAATGTCAAATTGCTTTTTCCATAATTTTCAAACTTCCAATAATGGTTTTTCGGAATTTTTTAGACGGTGAGAAAGACCTAACCGACACTCATTCTACATTCTGTTCCAAGAGTTTTTACAAAATAAAACATCGTCGCAAATATAATTTCTACCCATCTGTTAGCGGCTGGTAAGCAAATCTTTATTTGAAATATAGAATTCACTGATTTACAATAAATTATTTATCTGCGGGCGAGTTGTTCGATCGCCTTCTGTTTGAGGCAAGGATTCCATTTGCGTAAATTTATATATGGTAATTGCACTTATTTTCAATAATTATTCTATGGTAGAAGCTTTGTTCTTGTTGTCCATTTGCGGAAATGTATTGTGCAGGTACCTGCTATACAAAGATAATTTTACAATTCTATACACTTACTAATCCGTTTATTAATATATGGTTGTGACACCTAACGCCGAGTAGAGCATATGAACTACCAGTAGTTTACTATTTTACTATTCTGTCAACTTGCTGTATGTGGTGGATTCGCCCTTGGAAAAGTTTGTCACCCTACTAACCAGAGGTGGAACCACTATATGTAGTATATAAACTAGGCATATTTCCATCTTACAGAGGTTTAGGTACAAGAAATTGAGAACTTCACTTCGGAAGCTTTTAATAGTTCTACACATTTTTTTAGCCTAACTGCTAAAAAAAAACAATGACAGACATAGAACAACGTATACATTTTACATAATAAAATGAATACACGATACCATTGTTCAAGTAAGCTTCAATAATATAAATAATGTAAGGTGTATAAAATTGTAGCACAACACGTGCAACCGGTTGGTAATTCTTCAGGAGCCTTCAGAGACTAGTAATTATTAAATAGTATGGGATTTTCACGGTTCATTCAGCAGCAGGCGGTTTGTAGAACCTGCCAGCACGCCTCTTACGTATCATGCTATTATTTAAATGCCTCCTGTGGCAGATTAATAATTCCGGAAAAATCGCTTTTGATGTAGATTGCTTGTGGGTGAATTAAGTAGTTAATGAGAAATTAGTTGAGTACTTTTAAACGTTAGTTTCCTGTATTTATGAAGATTTAAACTTAGATAAGAAATGCCGCTTGCTAAGAGAAACAAATTTGAAAACCAGTAAACATTGCTTTATTATTTTAAGTATGTACAAAAGAAATATACAAAACGTCTTCTGCAGCTGAAAATGAATTGTTTGTCATTTGTTGCATCAGTTGTAGTTCTCTATGAAACGAACTTTTGTTTTCAGAATCATTTTTTAATTTTTGTATAAACAAAGTTACGCTGGAATTTTAACAAAATTATATAAATTACGCACGGCTACGTAATCTTTAAACGTTGTCTTCTTCAAATTATGAAACTAGTACATCAACGGCGGTTTGAGCAAAAACACAAATTGACCACTAACATTTATTTTATTATTAACAATAAGTACAAAAGAAACATACAAAAGATCTTGTTGTTTATTGCATTTCGTGCTGGAATTATTTTATAACTCTTTCATAAACAATAGTTCGGTTGAATTCATCGTTACCGTTCTGGTGCCCCGGGTATCTAGCCTGATCTCTCCGAGTTCGTATACCTCTTCTCTAATGTTAGCAACCCTGTCTCTTATGGCTTCTTTAATTTCTTCCCTCTCTATGGTGGGATCAAGTCCTCTATGTGTAGTATTTCGTTTTCTTATTTGTATCCTATTTTACGCGTTTCTACTGTTGTAGAGGTAGATCTTACTATCTGTTGGATCTCTTACAGAGCCATAGCATCTTTTTGGGTAGTAATTAGTAACTTCACTTCCCTGCTGCTTTTGATATTTTTGATGGTTTTGGCCGCATTGGTGTCTTTTAGTTTTCCTTTCACCTCGTTTAGAAAGGTTTTTATATCTTTATCTGCGTCATGCACTATCAGCGCGTAGGTATTTCGCACTGGTTTTGTATTTGTTTCCGCGTAATTTTTTGGGGTGTAGATCATAACTTTGGTGTTAGTTCCGTGGAAGATGTATTCTGTCATCTTTCTCATAATCCTAAGGTCCATATCTTTAATCTGGTGTATCGCAACCTGCTTATCTTCTAGCGTATTTTCTTTGATTTTTTGTAAGATTTGCCACATACCCTTATGTGTTCTATCTATTACAGCTTTAATAATCTTCCTTTTATACATTGCTTTGGAACCTTTTGAACGTATGCTGCTTATCTGTTCAATAATATCGAAAGGCTCCACCTGATCTATCAGTTCCGGGTATTTGTTCGCGTAGAGCTTTTGTATGGACCCATTCTTTTGCATAAGTGGACCTTCCTTTTTGGAAAAAACTACCTTTACCACACTGTCTTTTGTGTACAAGGGATTTCCTCTAATTACTTCTGTGTTTGCATATATTTCTTCGTTCCACTCCTTATTTTCGATTTCTTTCTAGCTTTCTGTCCTAAGTTCTTTCGGTATATCTTCTAGCCGATCCTCTCTTGGTTCGACCCATGGCCACTTGCTTTGTTCCGTTTCTTTAAAGCGCTTTTTCAAAGCAGCATACTTATCCTCTAAGATTTTTTGTCTTTCCTTTAATTCTGCTTTAGTATCTCTTAATTATTTTTCCAGATCCTCGATCCTTAAAGGATCGTACCCGTATTTTTTCTCGACCTTCTTCAGTAAGCTTTGCACATCTTCTAGCCCAGCTTTAATTACGCAGTGTACAGATCTGTTTCTGTTCTTAAAATTTACCAATTCTTTTACTTTTTTGGCAAGCCGTTGTAACTAAATATTATTGCGGTCATCGGTAGGCATGGGCATGTGTAATGTGGCTATGTCCCTTGCCTTGCGCTTCTTTTTCCTTTTTCCTGCGCTTTTGAGATCTTGTTCGCTATCTGTCACTTCAGTGCCTGCTGTCGATTCCCCTGCACTGCTCGTCGGTATCAGGGTGCCTGGTGGGGATTTTTTACCAAAGAATCCCTCCTTATAAAAGGATCAATCGATCCCATTCTTTCTTGCATTACCCTAATTTTTTTATCTTTGTCTTCTCTGTCTTCTAGTAATTGGCCAGTGGCCCCCTTGGCTTGGTTACCTACCGAGGGGCTGGTTTTATTGTGGTCTCCAGCGACGGTCGGGGGTGGCCCACGTTCTCACCACTATCACCGACCGGTACTGGGGAATCCGACGCCCCCTGCACCGTAAATGCTTGGCATATATCGGTCATCCCATATATGCCAGGTGTCGCTCTGGCGAGTGTCCGTGTCCGTTGCCGAATCGTCATCATTGTTCCGTCCTTTTAATAGAAATAAGTAAGAAGGAGAAGGAAATAGACGCTTCTGCTCTCGGATACCCTAATAGCTAAGGAGCGTCTGAAAACAAGAGTCGGGGGGTTAGAGCACCCCCCACCCCCCCGATAGGATAGATAAAAGATGCTGAAAGATACAGCTTGTGTAAAAGTTAGGTGTTAGGGCATGCACTTATGCGTGTAAAAGTTAGAGTAAAGGTTGTGTTTGTGTGCGTGCTTTGGGTGTGTATGTGTAGATGATGTCGATTACCTTTAGCTTCCCCATTGCGTTGGACCTCAACGTATTAAGATCGCTCGCAAAGGTACTAAAGCCCCTTCACCACTACTAGGTCGATAGTCCTGAGGGGGAAACCTGTAACCTAAAATACTACTGCATCTTATAATCCCTAATACCTTAACTGTTACACTATACTTGGCGGTTATATTCTTACGTGAAGAAGTATAACTATCTATAATCCCAACCTATACTACCCTTCACCATCAAACCCGCCACGCGTTGTTAAATTACATTAAATATTTGTAGTTAGTTCCCTAACTACGAAAACACCCCAGTGTGATATGTGAGGGTTGGGTTAAAGTGTCTTGGAAATATGTGTGTTATGCGTTTGTGTCAAGAAGAGCGGACCATCAACAGCCGAAAATCCGCTCTTCTCATGATTGTCCTGATGTGACGCGCTTCCCGAGGCATTGGCAGCCGATAACTGCAGCGCACTCCAATAGGGGTGTTTCTTGTGTACTGATGCGTTTGTGTTGGGTGTGAGTGTGTGTGGTTTTGTTGTGTGTTTGTGTATGTACGTGAGTAAGTGACGTGGCGCACCGATCATCGGCCGCCGAATATCGATGTTCCCCACATACGCCAATTGCGCCTCACTCCCAGGAGCCATCGGCAGCCGGAAACCCCTAAGAGTACGCCGCGCCCGGTATGTTTCGTGTTTGGAAAGGGGTGTTTTGTGTTATTGTGTTGATGTGTGTGTGTGTGCGCACGCGCGTGTGTGTGTGTGTTGCAGGTTATATGAGATACCGACTTTCGGCAGCCGAAAATCAGTGATTCTCACGCATGTGTCTGAGGGTTCAGCCCACGGTTCTCGGAAACAATAACCGCGTGTATTCCCACAACTGTGTTTGTGTTGAGAGTGTTATTCCTGGTATGTTGTGTTGTTATTAGTGTTACTGTGTTGGTGTTCGTGTAGAGTAGTGGTGTAGAGTTTGGTATATTGCGGTTTATGCTGTGTCTAAGACACCACCCTTGTAGTCTTCGACTATCACCAGCCGGAAATCGGATTCCACCCAGGTGGTATGTGTATATGTTGTGTTGTTCTATCCTACGTTATTTCTAAACCTATTTTCCTAATTATCTTCTATTTTTGTTGGGTAATGTTTCTTGATGCGTGTTGCTTGATGTAGATTAGGGTGTGTATGTGATTATGTCTTATTCATCTATGTACTTTTTGCTAGTTGACTGTCTACGTTGGTTGATTTTATGTTTCCTTTTCTCTTCTGCTGGCCTCGAGTGAGACTCTGGATTCCAAAAGAGTGCTTGATGTTTGGCTTTGTTTAGAGTTGGTCTTCTTCTTTATCGACAGTTGATGTGTTTTTATATTCTTCGTAAGCTTGCTATGTATCGCTTTTTTACTGATTGCGAAATGTTATTGTTTACTATATTTAGAATCTTAAATTGTATTTCGTCTCTGATGATATTGTTTATATTTTGTATTTGCAGTTCTCTGAGCTCCCTTGCCTCATAATTGAAGATCAAGCACTGCAAACTACATGTTCTGGTGTTCCTATGAGTCCGCACTCGCATATTTCATTCTGTTTAATCTTTCTGGCATATTTGTACGTGTCGTTTGGTCCTTGTTCTGTAAGCAGTCCGTTTTCCTTGGGTCCCTGCCCTTACCTGTATGTATGATTGCTATGCAAGTCGTTTTCCAACAATTTGTTACCTGCCTTGTCTTAGGCACTTGTTCATGTAGCTTGTTAGACATGGTGTTAGTTTTTACTGTATGGCTTGCAGTACTTCAACTTAAATTCCATCCGGCCCGGGTGCTTGTTTCTTCTTACTTTAATGTATTGCTATGCTAACTTTCCCATTTATAAACGTTCGGTTGTGTAGTCTGTTTCGTAATTCATCCCAATTTGGTTTCGCTGCTGTTTGTGTAATTCCGCTTCGTTATCTTTGTAATTTGCCCGTCGTCATTCTTTCGATGTGAACAAATCGAACAACCTAATTGATCTGATAATGGTGTAAACTGGTGTAAACTGGTGTAGGTTTTCTAATTCTGCATTTGTTAATCTCAGTTTAAAGGATAAATAGTTAATAACTTCGTTCTGAATGTTTGAACTGAGGTACCTTTTGGATTTGAGGGAATTTCTGGTAAAATACGGTCATATTTTAACAATAAATAAAATTGTAAAAGAATTACACTATATACATCATTGGTACATGTCCTCTAATAATGAAAATTTTTCTAACCTTAATAATTCTCTCCAATATTATCTTCCAAAAAAGTTATTGTTAATTTGTTCTGTAGACATTTCTTCTATGATCTTATTGCGCTTCCACTCTTCATAATGTATTTCGAAGTGATGTGTGTGCATATTATGTACAGTGTTTGCTTATTTTTTCGATAGGCACTGTCAATCAGAAATACCTTTAGATGACCATGACGATTAAACAGACTAAGAAAGCCAACATAGTTTACAGTACACATCATCTTTCAAAGGAGAGCAACAAAACCATAATAACGTTTAAAAATTTGTCTGGTAATACGCACTTGATAGTTAAATTTTATATAATGTCGATGATTATTGTCTATAAGAAAAGAACTTTGTTGTCTGCTAGGTCCATCGCCAAAAACAATCTTCTTCAATTTGGAAGTTATTTCGATTTCAGTATAATATTCAAAGTCACTAGGGTTTTTTTACAAAAGTGTTTCTGAGTAGCTTTTCGTGTTCTTCATTCTTTAGCTCAACGCAAATAACACAATATAAGAAACATGTATTGTAACTCTTTTTTTTTACTATATATTTTGGGCTTCCACTACCACAGCTTTTTGTTCTAGAGGATCAGGATTGTGATTATCAATAAGAAATATTTTTAAACTCAATCACATGACTATCAATTGAAGAATTGTTGGAATCGTTGGAATCAGGGTCACTAGCGCTACTACTACTACCCCCATGGTTAAGTGTTTTCTTTTTTAAAAAAGTCGAAAGTTTCTTAAATTTGTTATAAATGTAGGTACTTTTCTAATTTGTCTTTCTTTTTCATTTCGCTGCTTTGCTGTAGCTTGCGAGTCGGGGCTCATCGTGAATTTATTTTATTTTTTATAGCACTGTAAAAACAAAAACTTTACGTTGCAACACAACCGTGTTAAATTGAATACGAAAGACAGCAAATGCATTGGGCATGCATTAATGCCTAGTGTTAGATCAGCAAAATTTTTCACGTAGGCGCAGCAAGTACAAAACGAAGATTGTTACGTTTATTTTTAGCATAAACTAATTACCCTATTTTTCTCCCTTGTTAATTCAATACCCGCTCGAATAAATTCCGTTTCTACTGTTAAATCCTTCAAGACACTAATAAACACTGTGTCGAATAAATTCCTCAACTCAAATTCATTTTGCTTTAAAAACGAAAATTTATTCGATAAATTAAATAGTCTATGCCTTGTGTTAGGTATCCGGTAATCTCTTAAATTCTTCAACAACATCCTGTTTACAATAATTACGCTTGCTACAAATTTTTATTTTGAACTTATCTATTTCGAAACGACAAGTTTATGCTACAATTAAATAGTTTATATTTAGTTTTAAGTACCTGTTATCTTGGTACACATTACGAGCGCGTATAATGGTTTTCTCTATTATTCCAATGTAAAGACTTGTTGAAATAAGGTCGCGCACTATCCGATAAAACCCGGGTTTTCCAGTTTCAATCGCGCTTCAATAAGCGATGATTTGCTGTTCGAATTCGTGTTATTTGAACCATTGTTGAATTTAATTCCATAGCTTGTACGTCGAAATATTTTATACAGTATTCGTCACCGTATTTCAAAAGCAATGTACGTATGTTTTTTTCTGTTCGACAACTAGGAAGTGTCTTGCGTGTATTGGTGAGTTTCCCCACGCGTACCCATTCGAATCAGATTCCCTTTTTAGATTCTTTTAGCTGGAGACCAAATGGGTTCTTTCCTTTTGTAGACCAACTGCCTTTGTCTGTAGACTGTTGCTGCAGTTATGGTAGTAGCGTAAATGAATCCTGACAATCATGGCGTTTCTGTGTTGACTCACCCCCGACGGCTTGAGAGCTAAATATTCGGATACCTATGGGTAAGCAACTCGTTTTCTTTTGTGTGTGTCAATGGCAGATTCCGTATCAACATTTGGTGTAGTTACGTGAAATTGTAGAACTACTATTAGTTGCTGCTAAGCGATATTGTCGCTCTACAGGTGTGAGGTACCTTTATTAAAAATGTTGGACAGACAGACTCTTACTCTTTTATACTGATTAGTTTATTTTACAAACGGTACTATGTACGATTAGAAGATGTCTGACAAAAGCTCTCACGGGTTTATTTAATACTGATTAATTTTACTTCGTGTAAATACGAGATGCACACTTTGTATCTAGATTCCTAAATTGTCCATATAATATAATTGTTTGCTGTAAAACAGTAACTAGGAATTTATTTCTTTCGCTTCTTGGTACAGAATTTTTTATTTATTTTTGTGTTAATAGTTAGTCGTGGGCGATGTGTTTTTTTGTTTATTTTTTTGGTATGTAGGCGAATTCCCATACTTTCCGCGCCTGGTAGTTAGCCTGGTAATTACTTTTCTTCTGGCTACGTCTAGCTACGTAGCAAGAAGTTTGTCGCTGACGCTGGCGTTTACCTAGCAAGACAGTAACCACGTCAACACAATAGTAAACAAAGCATATGCTGTGGTGTACACGATAGTACGAATACCCATAGAACCAACGTCATTCAATTTTTCAAAAAGTTAATATGTGTGGTGTTTCTATAACACCTATAAACATATTGCAATAAATATTGACTAATGTTTATTTCTGAGACTCGTTTTTTGCAAAATTCAATGAGCAGTGGACCCTTTGGCATTAAAAAACACATAAAAAAAATAGAAATAATCCTATGTTATTTATTATCGGTATGAAATAGTAATAAACATGTATATAAATTGATTTGCCCCAGAATACCTCGTATACTTGAAAGCACCACACCAAACTTCTATGACGGAAATGAAACAAAACACCCATTGTATATAAGAATACAAAACCCAAATAAATAAATGCTTGTCCTATTTACACATGTCTACGCTTACCCGCAAACAGTAATATATATATATATATATATATATATAATGTTGTGGAACTAAAGGGGTAAATAGGTTTATACAATAAAATTTCAGCAACCATGTATATAGAAAAGAGCAAATTATTGACGCGCCAAATTAATTTAATTCATTTAGTGAAAACGGACGAGTATTAAGGTATTTTTATATTTAGTAATTGGAATGTTAGGATTACATGAAGGAAAAAAGCTTCAAAGCATATAGAAGTTCAAGGAATACGCATAATTAACCATAATTTATTTTAATCAAACGCATATAAGCAAAAAGGGAGCGTGCTTTCATAAGAAAATCAATAATTTCTAACGCAAATATATTCGTTTTAAAAGCCAGCGTGCATTTACACAGATACGGAGATGCAGAAAATTGAAGAGTCGTTATTTTCAAACGGTCAATAATTAACAGAAACACCTGCTTGTTAAATGTTACGTTCAAAGAATTTGAACGTACGTTAATATAGGATTTCATAGAAATTGTTTTCAACCGTCAATTTGTATAAACAGCTAGGGTAACAAACATCTTAAGGAGAGAGTGAAATAAACGATTGGTAATATACAACAGATAGAGACAAATATAGAGCAGCGTTGGATTTAAAGTCACATAAGACATACACGTGGAGTTATTGTAAGACGTCGACAATATCGATTTTCTGTAACTCAAGTGGGGTTTGGAAAGAGACAACGAACATATATGGAACAAAGATAAATAGCGCTTAGAAGGAGTTTGGTGACGACAGAAAACTTTGTCATTGGTTGAGAGCCAACTGTTTTCGAAACGAACGCACACGCAAAGGTAGAAAATGAATTCGATATAAGCAGCACGGAGGACGGAAGAAATTTTCCGAATTTAGCGACGGTTACGCTCAAACTTTTTAGAAACCGCTTTGGAAAATAAGCTTTTTGAATGAAACAGGTTCAGTAGAGGGTTTGAATAAGAATATAAATACCCAAGCGAAGTTATTAAAGTTTTCTTCTCTTTTACTTCGATCAAGTGCTGAATACTGATTCAGTTCACCATAATAATAAAGCTTTTGGTAGTAGTTCGTGTGGCTAGTAAAGTTACATTTAATATCGTAGTTGAAAGTATAAAACTGTAGTAGCGGACCTCAAATTATTAACGTAATGTACGAGTTAGTGCGTATTTAAACAAAAGGTCCGGCTATTACGACAGAAATTATTAAATGAATGCATGATATATGAGGGTAAGCAGAACTGGTAATCAAGGTTGTATGCATTACATATGGGTATAAAATGGTACTGTGAGACAAAGCGAATAGCTTGCAGAGATATCAGATGGTAGAGACCTGTGGATCCGGCAAGCAGCATAGTGAATGCAAACAACGCCCAGGGCTATCTGGTAATCATCTCCGATGGGAATGAAGAATGAAGAATTCTCCAGATAATTACTTTGAAATTTCTGTTGTTTTATAAACATCTGTGGAATTTTTGTGTCGTGTGGTTGACCTTTGGTGGCATATTTATTGTTGTAAAAACTTGTTTTAAAAGATACATGTACTGGACAATTTACTAATTTTGAGTATTGAAAAAGGGTGTATTCAGAATATAACAAAAATTTATTCAGGATATAAATTGAGTTGTATAGGGTACACGGGTCTGTAAATTTGTTTTAATTAATGCGAGGTTTTAAAAAGCATATACAAACAAAACTGGGTTATAATGAGCTCACAATACTCCAGTGTAAAGTCAATTAGGGTTACATGTAGGGCCCATCTACTCATATCTAATCGAATTTGTTTAAAATCATTTTAAAAATCAAGGACTTTAAAACATACAATATATTGAGCTGATAGTGATTGTATCAAACTGTTTGGAAACATGTGTAAATATATTTTATCTGTTAATAGGTGTAAATAAAAGGTTGTATGGTTGTCTCGTATTATTTTGGTAATTTTATTTGATGGTGTGTGAGTGTAAAAGAGGTATGAATGTAAAATTAGGTATTCAAAAAGAGGACGATTGCTGAGCTAGCCAGGGAAACAGAAGAATTCGAGGGCGTCTTAATAAAAAGGGTAAGGAATTTTTTGTTATTATTTTTTTGAAAATATTTTGTTGGCCCAAGGAAGGGCAGGAATTTTACTAAGCTTCCACGGCAATATATATATATATATATATATATATATATATATATATATCGGGTTTTCAATATACATTAGCTTACATTAACAGAAAAAGTAAGGTAGTGGGAGATGCCTTGTCTCACGGTTATTTAGTCCAAAAGGGGTAAAAGTAGAAGACGAAGGGTGTTATTACTTAAATTCTGTTAAGGATTTTGTACCAATAACGGTAAAGCAAACACGCGTAGAAACCCGAAATCAGCATACTCTATCAAAAATAAGTAGTTGCACAGAATATTGTTGGCCAGATAGCACTTATTCGGAAATAAAACTCTATTATATCAGGCAGTCTGAGTTGTATGTGGACTCTTGAGCGATTATGTGGATTTACTGGTCAGTAATTCCGCAAAAATGTCAAGGAGCATTATTGAATGGACTACATGCATCTTGTTTATGAATTAACAAGATGAAGGGGGTGGCTGCATTCTATTTCTGGTGGCCAGGCGTAGATAAAGCCATACATGCTATTACTGGCAACTGTCACAGTTGTATGACAAGACAATCCATCCAATGGAAATGCTGATGACACACTGGCCATTGACTAGTAAGGTATTCAAAAGGGTCTTATGGTACCGTTTTTAGGTAAGAATTTCCCTATTGTAACTAATGCCTATGGTTAGTGGCTCGAGGTTTTCATGGTTAATATCGTTAATTCTGCATGTTCGATCGAAAAACTGTAAGAGATGTTTGCTAGATTTAGCATTCCGCGCGCCCTAGTGTCCGATAATGGAACTCAATTTTGTTCTACAGGCACGGAGTGCAGTAAAAAGAATGGTGTTATTCACTTAACATCGCATACTTACCATCCACTAATGGTGCGACAGAAAACTGTAAAAAACGTGAAGGCAGCTATCAAAAAGATGCTGATAGAGGATAAACATGCGTCAATGGCAACAGAGTTTTCTGTTTAGTTATAAGACCTTTCCGCACTCATCCACGGGGTTTCTTAGAATAAATACTCTTGAGAAATACTCAGAGTAATGGTAAAAAGATGAATACACTACCCGTATTCAAAGTGTTTGAAGTAGGGACTCTGTGTATTTTACCGATTATAGGAGACCCAATAAAAAGGGTTGGTTAAAAGCAAATGTTGGTGGAAAATTAGAAACTTGAGTGTATTTGTGTGTGTCATCAAATGTTGGTCAAGTGCACAATAGAATAGTTGCCGGGAAGAGACTTCTTATGAAAGTCAGCTTAAAACAAATAATGCTGAGAATCGGGGAGCTTGTGAACTTGTCAACGGTAGGTGATAATGACGTGCCTATAGCAATCTTGCATAGTCTCTCCACACCTTAATCAATGTAGCCTTAGGGGGAAAGCCAATGGGCGCGGTAGTGTTAGTAACGAGTGGTAGCGCAAACCAATGATGTTGGTATCGGGGAAAAAACTGTAAAGCGCCCGTCAATTATTAATGTAAATACTTCTCAAGGTGTTAATAGTATATCCTTGGTAACTAAAGGTAAGCGAGTGGTAAATATGAATAGTTCTTAAGGCAGTAAACCCATGGTAACTAGAGGTAAGCGAGTGGTAAGGCCACTTATTAAATTAACTTTATAAATTCAAGTTTGTTCTCACATTATCCTGGTTGTTGTGTTTTGCGTGAGTGGTAGGCTAAGGAAGAGCCCTAACCTCTTGAGAAAAGAGGTAGTGTTATGATGTATGAATAGGACTGGCCATCTAGTTTATGGAAAATGTTATTATAAAATATAGTATGATAAAACCGGCCTTAAAGGTTTAAGGAATCTCGCATTCTTTGTTTACTCCAAATAATTCATCAAATAGCGCCTGCCATGGGTAGCGGTTGACCTCGCGTGACTCTTTATATCACTTCCATACTTATATTATGAACGTTGCATTTAAATACACACGGTATATCAATTGATTACATTTCTCTTTAAGTTACGAACGCGATCCGTTATAGTTTTATATTACCTCAGTCAACTGCAATTACCTTCTTTTGAATAAAAAGTGATTAATGCAGACAACGTCTTTCTCATGCAATTATATGTCAAATATACTGAGCTAATTACAAGTGGATTTATTAATACATCTCTTTTCAATACAGAAAACATTATAAAAAATAATTGATTGACCGGATTCGATAATAAACAAGCAATTGCGTGCACTTTGCTTGCAATATACCTTTTTATCAGTTGCTCAAGAATTATTACAGAACCATCACGTTAAAATGTTCTAAGCTTGTTTGAGCTGAATGAAGAACTGCTTTTTTACGTGTAACGCAATAACATCTATAACAAAGTTTACGGTTTTTACTGGAACTATGAAACGGCTAATAACTGCATATCACAGCATGACGTCATTAAGAAAGCTGCTCGTCTTTTACAGTTGAAATTGGTGTTAAATTAAGTGCATCTACTTCGTTTTTCTGCAAATAAAATCTAATTACCGGCGTTGTTTAACTGTTATTATCTGAAAAAAAAATTATTTTGTACGCTTTTATTTAACGTCACTTAGCGCCGATCCTAAATAGATTTAGAAAATATTTATTTAATAATTAACAAATTATATTATTCTTCATTGTGTAACTAATATACAAACCTGCCTCGTGAGCGTATCAAATTACCAATAAAATAATAGGGCATGACCCCTAAATCTAAAGTACCCAAACGTTTCGGAACATTGCCTCGCAAGCTTGCTACAGTCGGTGAGAGGGTAAGGTTCATTAAGCTACAACACACTAAGATATAAATTTAGATTGTTTTATTAACTGTACAACTAATTAAACCTTACCCTAATGACATAGGAGTACAAAATATATACAATATTTGCCGTTATATACAATCTGGCGCCACCGTAAGGGAGGGGAAGGCTTACGGACCTTGTCAAGGGATTATCACTCATTGCACTTTCTTCTTGATAATGGAAAAAGATTGTCACAAATACGCACGCAGAAAATTTTAACACTGCACTACTGTGGAGCTACATAGTCCCCGGCTAGCTAACCACTATATGACTAAACAAAATTAATGTCTAAATTCCTTAGGACTAGTCTACTTTTTAAGGATATAAGAAACAATTTCGGGCTCAAACACCCAAACACAATAATTAATTATATATACAGTATTCTTATAAAGTTACCTACTGTGACCCACGCTCTCAGTTAACAAGGGTGTCTCCAACTAACTGAACATGAAACGACCTTTTCACCGGTCAACTATTACTGTAACGGAACTAGGTTCAAGTACAACAAAGATTATCACTACGGGGGTCCTTTACTACTATACCCGACCTGATAATTGCGTAATCAGGTAGGTTTCGTTGCTAAGCTATTGCGTGAGCCCCCAGACTACCGTCGAAATAACAATGAAGCGGTGTACCCTGTTGAAGCCTCCCTGTCTGCCTAAATAAGTACACAGGGAATAAAATTTCAACGCGTTCAACTTAAGCCCAAACTCAGAGCTTTAATCTGAACGTCGGGAATTTTACAGAACGTCGGCACAATTTAGTTAAACAATTACGGATACATAATTCATAACACAACCCTTGAGTTCATTATTTAAAAAAATAACATACACTCTGTTTTAGTAACTGAGAAAGTACTTACTCCGAATAAAATAAAAAAACGCACATCACTTTACTTTCAGAAGTACAGAAATCAACAACCTGTCTGTCGGAAGTATCAAAATCAAAAAGCCCCTTCCATCCCACGCTGAACTCCTTATATACCTTTAAGTTAATTGAAAAATACCCAGTCCAGTTTAGCTCTCATAATCGAAAAGGTTAAGCCTGTCATAAATCATAAATCTCCCTCACAAGAAAACTCCGAAACTATAATTTTAGTTAAATACCCAAACTAATTGAAAATTATTCAGACAACTCGGGCTGCTTTATACATAACTATGGTCTTACCTACTTGATTGACATCTATTAGTAGATACTACTAATCTGACACGTTAAGTGCCTTCTAAGTAAAGCTTCGTACCTTGGGAATGTTATTTAAATCTTTGAATTATATTTTCCAAGAACCCTGCTCTGGCTACTTGGGAACGGAGCTTTTGAAGCCGTTTAAATCGCAGACATATTTATGCTACAAAACCGTTATCCTAATAATTGGGGCGCTAAAATTAAACTAGAAAATAAACCAATTTGAGAAATAATAAAAAGTTATTTTTACATAACGACTGTACTAAAACAGTATGTTACAATTGTGGTGATTTTTATAAATTGCCTTTTTCTCCCCAGTTTCCCAAACCTTCCTAATGGGATTTCTTTGGACAGCAATGATGCATCCCGTTCCTTGATTGTAACAAATTTTATTACGCCTACATATATTTGCATTAATTTATGCAGTAATTTCAATATAAACCACATAAAGAATTTTCTTTAATATTTTTGTCAAATAAATAAATAAAGCAATTATATTTAATAGCTAGTTTTAAACAAACGTTTTTCTAATTGAATTCGTTGACATATATCTGTAATCTGTGTGCTTTCAATTCAAACGTAAATAGCTAATTGAACCTGTATCTAAACAATACTATTTACGCCTGTTTAGTTCAGATGCTTTAATTCATCTTCAAAATACTATATAGCACCAAAGGAGGTTGTACACCAAATCGAAGTCAAGTAATTCCAATGAAACAAGTTGCCTAGGGTAAAAAGTAAATAGATATGGTGACTAAGAGAAGTGAAGAACTCTAAGAGAATAAGGTAACTGAGGATCAACCGTGTGAGGCAATAAGACGGGTGTGGGTATGGACAAACAGAGAGTAGGGGCGGCGCCATCTCTCTTGTAAAAAAATAAACAAACTGAAACAGATAAATCACGGTTCACAAGAACATCATCAAATTAAAGGCAACAAAAAGCAGGAAAGACTCGAAAGCTAAGACGCAAATATGAAAAATAACTGGCAACTGTAAGTAACTGTAAGCACCTACGGACACTCAACATGAGCAGGTAAGTCGATTCGATGCTGAGAATCTAAAAATTTTCAAACACTTGTATATGAAAGAAAACTTATACTATAAATTTTACACTAAATTAATCCTACGGGTTATGGCCAAAACGTCCTAACAAATAAATTAACTAAAAATTGGTCATGCTACTTAACTATAAAAAAAACTTACTTACTAAAAATTGTCCATTGTTTGATGGCTTGCCTTCCAACGTAGAACAGCTCCTAAATTGGGGGTAAGAATCTCGCTTGTTGCTCTTGTTGTTTGTAATTTTTAAATAATTAAATGGCACACGAACCCGGTAGGATCTTATTGACAATATCACTTAACTTGTTCGTCACACGCCTACAAGCTTTTTATTATTACTTTATACCACTATAAATCCGCAAACATACGGGCGTAACCCTCGCGGACTGGAAGAGTTAATTACTCCTTCCCAATTTCACTATCGTGATACTAAGTACAATTCCATATCGGTGATGCCGGAGAACGCTACCCGCGAACTACGTTGCTTTCTACCTCTTGACTACGGACAGCCGTATTGGAATCTGCGTCTTTTTGCTAACGCTGTAAGTTATATAGATTAATTCCTACTCTAACCATTATTTACGTCATATTTCTGTTATCCAATGACTGAACAGAACCTCCCCAAAAAACAAAATTTCAGAAACCAAATCCAACCCCTTTTGAGATGAGGGTCACGGAAGCAATTATTTTTCTAAGGGTTTAAATATGTAGTATCTTCTAAAAATTTCTTAATTACTGAATACCCGTTGGCGACAGTGGTCTGCCATTAACAAAAGACCGGTTAACCCACTTGAGCCGAAATGGATTTTAAATACAATGGATGTCTCCAGACTACTTAAAATTACTTGCAATCTTTGAACAAATCAAATTGGAAATAGTTTTTGCTATTTATAATGTTTCGTTTTCTATAACCCTTATCAATCAAAGAAATTATTAAGAAAATTAAGCTTTTCAACTGAAAATTGCTTTTCTTTATTTACGTTAAAAGTACTATTCCATTTTAATTTTATCAGATTCGTCAATCTGTAACCTACCTAAGCTTTAAGAGGGTTATTGTATTTAATTTACAAGGGTAGAGCTTTAAATTATGATGACCTACCGCTGGAATTTCTAATAGTTTAGCCTTAAGCTATTTGTAAACCTGGTCTTTTATGATGGATGCTAACTAAAATATGAAAATAATTTATTATTGAATTTTTGTCTATAAGTTATGCAAGTTATTGAATTTTAAGTAATTAATTGATTTGTTTATTAGTTAACATTACAAAATAATGTTACAACTTCACTCACATAATTCTAATATATTCTTGTTAAGCAATAAAACAAATCAATTTTCGTTAAACTTCGTACAATTTAAAAAAACAGAGTTACTTGTTGTCTTTGTGCTGTATCATTTGTGTTCTTTGTATATTTTTATTCATCATCATCATTAGGTCTTCAGTTCTGAATCTGGTTAGACGCGTACCCTCATTGTTTCCTATTTTAAACTAACCTACAGATTTCCCCAAAATTTGCACAGTCTGCATCTATCACTATCTGATTTAGGTCTACATCTGCCTCCTTTTTCCTATCTCTGCTTGTAATATATTTCATACTATTCCCCAAAAATGCTTTAGAACACGTTCTGCCCGTCTATTTCTTCTATTTTTTTCTACATATATTTTTATTCTCCTAATATTTCTATAACCTATTTGTTATAAACTTTGTCTGTCCATGCTCTCGCCGTCATACATCTGAAGCACAACATTTCAAAAGTCTGCTATCGTTTTTATGTCTGCTTTTCCTACTGCCCGTATCTCATAGGCATTCTGTAATGTTTACTTATTGTTTCTATGTTTGTTGACTTTAATCATAGGCGTTTTTTTTTCTTGTTAGGTGCAGTTCTCTCCCATTCTATAGTTTTACAATTATACACCCTATTTCTCCGACATTCAGTGGTTGTGAAAGGGGAGGCGGCTCCGTGTCGTAGTGGTATGTGCGTGACTACTACGCTCAAGGTCCCGGGTTCGAATCCCGACACGGTCCGCTTGAAAAATGTTAGGCAAGCATTTTTCACAGAAATACACCCTCCTTCGGATGAGAGGTAAAATGGAGGTTCCATGTATGAGTGTTGTCACGCACGTTAACAATCCCTATCTTGCTTGGAACAGCAAGGGTTCGGCAAAATTCCAAATTTCCAGGTAAAAAAAAAACTCACTTCCTGGCCAATGTAGTACCTTCGGGTGGAGCATTGGAAAATCACATGTAAGGTTGTGAAAGGGGGGAAGCAGCCTGTGGTTGCCAAGTTCCCACAGCACTTGAACTATTGCTGATTTAGTATTTTTTCCAAGATAGCTTTTCGCACAGTCAACATTAGTTGGAGATATTTCACAACCAACACCTGTAGTTGCTTATAATAATCATCAGATTTATCTGCGCTTATTTTTTCGTCATTAGGTTTTCAGTTTCAAAACTGGTTTGACAGTACTTATTTATATTCTGAGCTAGTTTACACGGTTCCCTGAAATTCCCACACAGGCTATATACAGCTCGGTTCCCCTTTTATTGTTTTCTAATTATATGCCCTATTTCACCAAGATTCAATGGTGTGTACAGGGGCTTAAGCAGTCTATACCTGCCAAGATCCCCAAACACTTAGATTTTGCCGAATTAACAGTTTTGCAGTAAACCCTTTCACAAAATTAATACTATTCGAGAATATTGCACAACCAATACCTGTAGTTTCTTATAATAATCATCATGTTCAAGTACAGCTATTTTTTCGTCATTAGTTTATCCATCTTGGGACTGTTTGGATACGTACCTCTATTGACTTCTATTCTGAGCTAGCCTACACATTTCCCTGAAATTTCTACAACCTACATCTTTTACTATCTGTGTGCAATAGTCTTACCTAGGTCTACTTCTACTTCTCTTTTTCCTATCTCTGCTTCTAATATATTCCGCACTTTTTCCTCATGCCGTATTATGTGGCCTATCATCTTATTCTTCCTACTTTGTACCGTTTTCCACACATTTCATTCTTCGCGTACTATTTTTGTACCTCTTTGTTCTTAACTTTGTCTGTCCATGATATCTTCATCATTCGTCTGTAGCACCACATTTCAAAGGCTTCTACCTTTTTCTTGTCCGCGTCTTCTACTGTCCAGGCTTCACAACCGTACAGTGCTGTACTCCACACATATGCTTTAAGCAATCCTTTGCTTGTTTCTATGTTTGTTGTTTTTGAACACAGTAGTTGCAAAAATCCTTAACCTCTTGTAAATTTTTGTTACCTATTTGTATTCTTGTTTTTGATATATTTTCCCCTCCTTTGCATACTAGTGCTTTACTTTCATTTTTGTTCATTTTTATACCGTATCTTTGTTAGAACCGTTTCCATCTAATAAAGTGCAGCTTCTAATTCTTCCTTGCTTAGATGCTAATACTGCTATATCATCTGTAAATCTAGGCATATCAATTTTTTGTCCTTGCATAGTAATTCCAAATGCCTTCCTGCATTTGACAGTATTCATTGTCTCTTCAATGTACCAGTTAAAAATTAATGGGAATAAGGGAACATCCCTGTCTCACCTCTTTCCTAATGTTTACTTCTTTACGTTCCCGCTCTAATTCTATTCCTGCTGTTTGTTCTTTGTATAAGCTATGTACTACTCGTCTATCCCCATAGCTTTCCAATCTTTTTGCGTATTTCGAACATTTTTCTCCATTTTACATTGTCGAATGCTTTTTCCAGATCTACAAACCCTATATACACGCTTTCCGATTTTTCTGTTGTTTTCTCCATTATCACTCTCAGAGTTAAAACAGCCTCCCGTGTTTCCCTATTTCGTCTTAACCCAAATTGATTTTCTCCTAGTATTTTTTCAGTTCGTTTTCCATTCATCTTTGTACAATTCTAGTTAATATTTTTGAAACGTGTGCTGTCAAGCTTATTGCTCAAAATTTTTTAAATCTATTCGCGCCTTTTTTTTTGGTATAGTTACTATGATGTTACGTTTGAAATCTTTGGGTATCTCGCCTGTCTCATATATATAGCTAACAAGTTGGAAGAGACGTTCTGCTACTGCTTGTCCAGGGCTTTTAGAATTTCTACTTGCACCTTATTTGTACCCGGCGCCTTACCATTTTTCAAACACTTTAATGCTAATTCAAACTCATCTCTAAGTATAGGATACCCAAGTCATCATTTTCAATGTCTGATTCCTGTTATAATGCTGTTAGTTCTTCTTCTACTTAGTTTGTATGCTTCATCCGTCTTTTTTATTTCCATCTTAGTTTGTACCTTTTTGCACTTTTCATCAATCCATTGTTTTTTAGCTTTTCTGCATTTGCAAGTAATTTTCCATTTTATGGTTTTGTAGCTCTGTTTTCCTGTTTCGTCTGATTTATTTTTGTATTTTTCTATTAAATTCAAACTATCCTTTGTTATCCATGGTTTCTTATTTTCTTTTTTGTGTATACCCAGAATATCCCTGGCTGCCATGTCTCGCCGGATTTCATGTTATTCCATTCTGCTTCTACTTTCTTAGTATCAGATATTTTTCCGGTATCTCTCTACAATTCATTTGACTTTTTTTGAATTTTTCTTGAATATCTTTATCTTTTAGTTCCTCTCAAAGTATTTTTATTAAATAAATAATAATTATTATTGTACACATACACAATTAACAATCTCGTGCAAAAGTAAGTTCATTCAAAAAAATGTATAACTCGCGAATACACCAGCAGCACTTAACTAAACTAAAAATGTACTAAAGTATTTAGAAATTTTCAGCAAAATAAGTAAAATTAAAGTATTTTTAATTAACATCTGTAGCAGAAACTTAATATTTTTAAAAACTAAGTGTTCACTTCTGAGTGTAAAATAGTAACTTAACCAGAAGGAAATATAGGATTTCTTTAAGGAGCAAGATAATGACTAATTATTTAAAAAAAAAATTAACTTTGACATCAACTGTACTATAGACTAACAGGCAAACTGCTCTTTAACAAATATATTTCAAATACATATGGTTGAAGGAATATTCACAAAACTTCAGCATTATAAGATGTATATAATATGTAAAAGTACTCATAACCTTATTGTTAGCAAAATTGTACGGTATATAAGTTTTATTACAATAATTTTGATTTATTTATAGCAAGTTGTTACAAATTTATAAGTGGAATTTAAAAGCTTAACTTTAACACTCATCTATTAATTCCAAGTTGTCTTGTAGTAGACAGCAAACTAAGGTCAGCAGAATTTGAAATTAAAGTTATTGAACCAATTCTGCAAAACAAACTGCTACGGCAAACACACCAACAACACTTGTGCTTGACCCACGTATCTACAAAAATTGTGATCCTCAACGTATACTTGAATTCTTCCTTTAAAAGTAATAAAAACGTTGAATTACGAAACGGTTCCAGGTACTATGTCACATAAACGTCATCTAATCCTATTGATTTAAACTGCAACCAAAACACGTAGAATAACGGCGTCCAAACCTTAGACTCAAGTATCCAACTAAGTTCGGTGTACGCTACTCAATACGGAACAAATTAATTGAACGTATTTTCACAAATATACCTATTTGTTAAAATACCAGTGCTAAATTTTCAAATATGTGAATTCCTTGATTATAATAATTTGTGCAACAAATAAAAATAAGACGTAACTTTCGAAATAAAAATATAAGATTCATCACCAGTGTAATCATTTTAAAACTAACGAAACGGTAACGAAGGTAAACGAGCCCGAATCATCACTACACCCACAAGTTCGCGATGCGATTTTCAAAAGCCAAGACTAAGCGAAGCTGCTTATTGTGAGCGAAACTACAGCCGACCCTTGCTACGAATCTAGCTTCCAGTTCAAGAATGATCATAACTTCTAAACGAGTAACTAACCTACAATAACAACAAAAAGCACAGTTGAAGATTGCTAAATACAAACGTATAACAAAAGTGTGTTTAAAAATGAACAATTGTTCCACATACAAAGTAAAACTCTCAAAAATGCACGGTTAGGAAAATTAAATTGCTACAAATCTTTTGTTCCCACTTAGTCATATTCGCCTAGGAATATAGCACCAATTGAGAACTAATTTGCAGAGTTTCAGTTTAAAACATAATAATGGCAGAAACTAGGGTTCGTTCCTGGTCTCTAAGACTATTACTGTAAATTAGGTAGTCAGGCAGTCTAATAGACCTGACGAAGGAAATTTAGTTTCCGCTCTTTAATTAGTCAATTGAACGCGATGACTGTTAGTGTTATTAAAGTTTTTAGTTTTTAACGGTCTGTACCTATTATCGCGTATTCACGGACTAATTCCTTTTATTGTAGAGCAAGCAAAAATTATTTTGATTTACGCTACCGTTGATATAGTTTCAGATAAAATGTTAGCTAGTGCAAATTATAGAACTAGATAATTATTACTTTTCCCATCGTTTGGTTGAAGGGTACAACAATAGCCGTCACAGCCGTTAGCGAGTGCAGATGGAATAGCTAAAGGTTATACTCTGCATGGATCCGCTTATGCTGAAGCGTTTGTTTTAAAAAATCTGAAAAGTTTATGGAAGTATAATTGTCCGATAATTGTGATTGTGCCATTTTGTTAGACTAAATCATTTCTAATGTGTATATAATATCAAAAGCGTCTTTGTTATTATATGCGCAATAAATGGATTATTCCAACCCGTGCTTTTAAAATTTTTCTGTTAGTTAAATATATTTTAATCTCCGTAAAATTACATATTTTAGAGACACTTCTTGTTCTAATTAATTGAAGTACAAATTGCGTTGTACATCTGTTGCTAAATAGGCTCATGTGATAAATTATAATGTGTGCATTCATAATAAGCGTGTTAAAAGCTTTTTTGTAGTGGTATAAATACGAAAAACAAATTGCACTTAAGTAAAGGTAATCCTTGCGCCTATCCAAATATTGTAAAGTGAAGTTCTAATAAAATTTAAAGTTTACACTAATTGTTGCTGATTTACAAACATAGCTTAGGTCTGTAAGGTGTGATTTGATCTCTTTGAAATAATGTACAAATTTTACAATTCTTTTAATTGTACAAATGATGTGCACAAGTAACAACTACCGAAGTATTTATATAATACTTGGATATTGACATGATCTACTGTGTATCTAAATTATTAATTTGAGAGATCCTGTGCTAAAATATTTTGACAATTAACGGTATGTTTTCAAAATCAATAGATAAAACATACAGAATTTTTCTAAAAAATATTGCATATTTAATCACTTGTTTAGATTGTGATGACCTGTATATTGGACAGACATCGCAGTTTATAAATCAACGTATTATTATTTCTTATACAAATTGTACTTCTTTCGTATCTTTACAGTGAAGTAGCAAAACATTATTGCTTACAATTTCATTTAGAATGTCAACTTTCTAAAATAACTCATCTTCTAAGTTGAAATTATTCTTTTTATAATTTAACCTAGTTGTTTGTAAATTTCTAGACGCCTGTGATGAAGGATTAAAATAAATCCGAAAACTTAGGCATTAAAAAAGAAATGTGTTCTCGAGACGGCCTTGTTCTGAAATTGTAGCCATTTGTCGTGGTTGGAAACAAAATGTGATCGTCTTAATGACGATTGGAAGTCATAGCCGTTGAGGATCGGATAAGATAATGACCCAGACCTAGATACCATTATCGATTGGAAAATGAATAAGGAGCGTCCATCGTAGCAGAATGATAGCCCACTTAGTAGCACGTTAAAGCCGTACTGAGCACAGTCAGATTACTTGATGTTAGAGGACGGGATTATGGTGCGATCTCTGGAAAAAAAATGGATCTGTCAGAACGTTTCAGGTGGTGGTTTCTAAGAGCTGGATGTCCAAGGATTTAGAACATTTACATAATGAAAAGTCGAGAGGACACTGCGAGGTTAAGAAAACTCTAAAGAAAGTTCGTAAAAGATTTTACTGAGTAGGCCGCAAGGAAGACTTCAGGAAATGCGTCCGTTATGTTCGCCATTGGGTGACTGGAATGCGCCCGTAAGGCAATACAACGCAGGAAGCTCGCTTGAAAGAGTGGCAATTGTTATCACGGGTTCATTCTTCGAAACCGATACTCTAAATAAATGCATCTTGGTGACTATAGATTACTTTACAAAAAGAACTGAGACGTATGCCATACTGTAACAGGAAGCAGCAATCGTTGCTGTCGTATTGGTCAAGGAGCTTTTCTGCCGTTTTCGAATACACGTTTGAAGTCATTTAGCGGAAAATGGAAACAGTAAATTATTTTGATCTTTGACAAATGTTAATTGTGCAAAAGGATTTACTGGAAAACGACTAATGCGGCAAACTTCTAAGTGTTGGAGGATCTTGGTTGCCGCAGGCTGCTAACCCCCTTCACAAGCCACTAAATATCGATAAAATACTGTATATGTTTAGTAAACAATAGAAGTAGGACTGAGTTGTATCTAGGATCTTGGATTATTAGGAAAATGTGTAGCCTAGCTCAGAATAGAAATCAGTAGATGTACGCGTCCAACCAGTTCCAATGCAGAAAACTTAACGACGAAAAAAATTATTGCACTTAAACCTGATGGTTATCATAAACAATTACAGGTGTTGGTTTTCAATATTTTACAAAAGGATTTATGGGAAAATCATTAATTCGGTAAATGTTTAAGTGTTGAGGGATCTTGTTAGCTGCAGGTTGCCCCCCACCCCCTCAAATACCACTGAGTATCTGTAAAATACGGTACACATGTAGAAAACAATAGAAGGGGAATCGAGCTGTATCTAACACAAGAAAGTGCAGCGTCTACGTTCGAAGACAACAAACATACAAACAAGCGAATGTACTACGGGCGAATAATTATTGTACCAGTAAATAGAACCGCCAATAAAAAAATAGGGGTGATGTTTATTACTGACCAATTTATTTCTTTTTAATATATTAAACTTATCAAGTAAAAGAAACAGGAAGAGTTTTATTCTATATCAATGTTAAAGGAGCAAAATCACTCTGATTACGAACTGGACTTCCAAATGCAGTCATTTAATTTGTTTTTAATGAGTAATAAAAGCTCAAACCCATTATACGTTTATGGCAGACGTAGCCCATTTTTTACCTTTACCGAAGCAGAATATTTTATACTGGCGTAATAAAAACCCGTTTTAAATTCAGGAAGAATAGTTGCATAGTTCTTTGATCACAGCACTGTGCACACTTTTGTCATCTGGTATTATTGGACCATTCTTTTTTGAAAACTATCGCGAAAACTAGTACTGCAATTCACTTCACAGGCAATGTTAGATACTTTTGCTGCGAGAATTGGTTTGCTTTCTAGAAATTATGTGGTTCCAGCAAGAAGGTGTCGCAAGCCACACTCGTAGTGTGTCTATGATTGTTTTAACTAATCACTTTCCAAACCATAGCATATGCAAAAATGGGGACATGGTGTGATCGGCTAGATCTCCAGATTTTTTTTGTCAATTTCTCTGAAGCAAGACGCATGTTCTACTACCACATATGCTAAAGAAATTAAAATTCCGCCTATTTTGCGGCTAGTAATCGAAAATTTTAGATCTATAAAAGCGCGTTAATTGTAATAAAATGACATGCCTTAACCGATAGAAAACTGCATAAACACTCGTGTTAAAATAAAAACTTATCTAAATACAAAGGTTCTAAATTTTGCCGCTTGACCGACAAACCCTGCAGTAGTAAGAGTAAGTGAATTAATTGAAATTAAAAACTATTTCCAAGATAAACAAAACGTAAGTCTGCTTTTAATTGTTAACTGTAGGTTTTCTTCAAATGAGTCGCTTATACTCCAACACATTTATGGTCGCAACAGGATGACCTAAAAGTCTTGCCAACAACCCCTAACGGTTTCTTATCTTGAAATGCCTTACTACTTTTAAACGTTCGTATGAAAAGCAATTGGAGTGAGTAAATCTACCTTCTTCTAAAACGAACATCTTCTGTTTATCTGTAACTGTTTACCTTTTTACTTTTCTATTCTTGCTATATTACAAACTCAATCCACTAGAACTTCAATTGCACAACTTTGTCATAGAACAGAGAAGATTTAAATACGTACATCATATGAGATTAGCTTTTATCAATTCTCTATACAATACACTTGACTTAAAGGGGGTGGCAGAATACCAGTCCTTACTTACAAGTTATTAAACTTTATGTGGACAAAGTAGATTACATGAATACTATCCACAAGATGGCTGTGCCAAATTCTTGGTGGTCTTGCTTGAATAAGGGCTTCGTAGATTGGAGAAGTTGACATATAGCTGCTAGCTCCAAAGTCAGAGGTTCGATTCCCAAAACGGACCGCTTGTAAAATTTAGGGCGAGAATTTTTCACAAAAATACGTTCTGGTTCGGATAAAAGAGTTGTCAAACACGTTAAAAGTCCCTACTCTGCTTGGAATAGCAAGGGTTCATCAAAATTCAAAATTTCCGCGCAAAGATTGCTTCCTGGTCAATATAGTTCTTTCGGGCGGAACATTAGAAAATCAAATGTAAAGCCTATGAAACCATTGGAAGAAGCTCAACGTGTAACATTCATTCATGCGCAGGGCGTCGAGTAGTTTTTATTCTTGTTTAATTTCTGTGCAATATCGGAGCTTGACCGGCGGAACACGTATTATGTGAAAATGTGGCGTAGTTGGTATGCAAGTGGTTACCATGCTCAAGGTCCTGGGTTTGAATCCCGACACGGTCTGCTTGAAAAATGTTAGGCGAGCATTTTTCACAAAAATAAGCCCTTACTCGGATTAGATGTAAAATGTAGGTCTCAAGTGTGAGTGTTGTCACGCACGTTAAGGATCGCTACTTTGCTTAGAACACCACAGGTTCGGTAAAATTCAAAATTCTCAGGTCAAAAAACTCACTTTCTGGGCAAAATAGTACTTTTGGGTGTTGCATTGGAAAATCAAATGCAGTGTACACGTTATGTAAACGTTTCTAGTATTTTTAATGTAGAAAACCTGCTCTGATTTACACTAGACAGGGTGTGTAATACGTCAAGTCTTTCTCTTGTAAAGTAATCTACCTTCACGTACATTTACACTGTTGAACCGGCGCCAAAGCATAAGTTTGCATCTGGACCACGGATTTTATCACAAAAAAAGTTTTAGCATTAAGCCCTCTTTTCTAAACAAAAATATAAACACTAGATCTTACCTGCTGTTCAGTAAATCACATCACCTAAAGTATGGTTATTTATATGTTCGGTAATAATATCTAAGGAGTTAAAGAGGTTCTGCTAGTTATTTTTATATATTCAATTGTCAAGTCTTACATGTTTTGCAAAATATATAGATAAACCACGTTACAAGTCTTCTACTACAAAAACTTGGTTTCTGCTTCCTCTGTTTTCAAAACTATAAGTGGAGTTCCGTTTTTATATACTCCGGCTTTAATATCCAGGTATCGTCCATGCTGAGCATTATTGATCGTATTATTGGAGTTAAAATACCACTGCTGAACTCTGCACTCATCAAAAGGAACCGTTATAGCGTCTTGTCCATCGTGGGCTTTCTGTAGGGCTTTGCTAAAATAACAAATTAGAAAACTAACAAACATTACAAAAAGTTTAAAGAACTTACCCACTAGCCTTATTTATTATGAAAAATGTGCCTTTAAGTGTAGGCTCTAAATTCCATACCTGAAGATCCTTTTCAACGTATTTATGAACTATAACTTTCCCCTGTTCTGTCTCTGTGATTACCAATTGGGATCCAGGGTGTTTGAGAAGAACATTTTGACGAATAACTGGGTCATGCGGGTGGCTGTACACTACAGTTGCAGCAATCAAAAGACAAACGAATAATGCTGAATACATGTTACGCAATGGAAATTTACTAATGTATTGCTCGGATCACGTTGTTACTTAAATAGGGTCCATGAGTAGTAAACGTTCCTTATCGTTACATTTTGCACCTCAGACCCCACACCTGGCGTAATGATAAGATTGCTATGTTGCAAGTATGAAAAATTAAAGTAGAAATTTTGACGTAATAGTTTTATAACCAAAATGAAACCATATTAATACCAACGTGCAAAACATCAGTAACTAGTAAGTGTCTGTGTAAACACAGGCACCGTTGCTCAGTTATATTCTTTTCCCCTATTTGGATCGTCATAAATTCGTTTAAAATTAGCAGATATTTGGTGGCGTGTAAAACTAGTACAGCTCATTTTTCTAACAAAGTAACATCGATGACTTGCAAGTAAATTAACGATTTTATTTACTACCATGATCCATAGAAATGTAGAAACTAAGCACAGGATTTAAGATAAGGGCAAAGGTTAAGCAAAAACTTTTAATCAATTTCAATATGTTATTGAAAAGTAGCGTAGTAACTTTGTCACAGTTGGTAACAATTCGGAATAGCTGAGATCCTAGTCAACAACAGTCAAGTTTTGACACTTAGCAACCTTTCAAAGTAATTTAGCTGTCGACCTTTATTCAAAAAACGTAGTAGCTGTAGATTTTGGGACTGGTTAAAATCAGGCATTTTATTAATATTGTATTTCAAAAAGTAATTTAAACTTGTAATTTAATTCGTCCGTGAACTGGAAATAACTCCTATCTGAATGTAATTAAATTTTACAGGAAGCCTTTAAAAGTAAACAAAAAGTAATTGAAATTGTATATTTCCTTCAAAACTTGAAAACTAGTCACGATGTAACACATTTTCATTATAGCATTTTCATTATAAATTTGTAAAAATATTTTAGATTGTTAAATTAGATAGGAGATTTCGACGCTACAGAATTATGTTATAAATATTTTGCACAAGCTAGTTAGTAGAAGTTACTACTATGAAAAACAATTAAATACCTAAACTTGTAAGGAAAAAAAATGTTTTCATTGTTTTCTTAAAATAAACATAGTAGTAATATAAAAATTTAGAAAACGCTTTAAAATTCGGCAAGTTTTATTAGTAAGTTGTTCAACTAAATGACTAAAAGCAAAATTATTTCACAAAAAATAGAGGAGCGAACTAACATTTTATAAATAAGGCAATCTGTCATAATAGTGGTGGCATTCGAATGGGACAACACTCTTAAGGTCTTGCAAGTGGTCAAATTTTATTTATTTATTTATTTATTTATTTCTTTATTTATTTATTGAACATAGCAACCAATAGAATAAAATTCCAATAACAGGCTGCTTAACATAAAAGGATCTGACGAATGTTAGTTCAATCACGTTAGTAACATGTTAGATTACAGCACAAAAATCACTAAATGAAAAATAAAGGAATTTAGGAATAATATACAAACTACAAATTGCAAATTACAAATTAAACCATATGTTTTTTAAAACAACTAGCATAAAGTATTTCAATTCATTACAATTACAAAGTGCATTATGTTATATTAGGTACAAGGTTAATCTAGTACTTAAACAAGTGCTTTAAATTATGCTGGTCTTGCTCATACGATAACAGTAAGCAAACTTTATTTTTGAACTTTGCTTTTGAAACAGTCAAAAACCAATCAACTGCATAAATTGAGTTATTTAAGGCTTTACAAATCTTGTAATGAGAAGAATTGATCATATTATCAGTGAGTATTTGTGGAGTGTACACTAATTTAAATGATCTACTACTCAACCTCGGAACTACAAAATGAAATTTACTAATAAAGTTCAAATTAGAATCAAACTCCGAATGAAAAATTGAAAGAGCAAACATTAATATTTTTATAAATTTCCTGCGTTCTAAAGATAAGTATTTAAATCTACTCACTAATTCAGAATATCTCATAAATTTTGGATAAAATCCAGTTTCATATAACATAAAATATTTTAGAAATCTTTCTGAACATGTTCAATTTTTGTCATGCAATTATAGTATTTAGTGGACCAAATAATAGAAGCAAATTCTAATTGTGATCGCACATAAACATTGTAGAGGGATTCATAAGTTGAACATTGTCTAAAAGATTTGACTTTCCTCATAACAAATCCCAACATTTTGAAAGATTCATTTACTAACGCGTGTAAGTGAAAAGTAAATGTAAGTTTACTATCTAAAATAATTCCCAGATCATTTATTTGAAAAACTCTGTGTAGAGTATGCTTGTCCATTGAATAATTGTACTTAGTGATTTTGATTTTCTTACTGAATGTAATTGCTCTATATTTAGTATAATTCAAATATAATTCAATCTTGTTACTCCAGGCAACTACATTTTGTCGATCATCATTCAATTCAGTACAATCTTCAACAGAAAAATTGTTTCTCCAAATTTTAAGGTCATCTGCAAACAACAGTGCAGTACTTTTTGTTAAAACATTGGGTAGGTCATTTATAAAGATTAAAAAAACCAGTGGTCCAAGATTAGCACCCTGTGAAACACTCGAGTGTACAGAATACGGATCCGATGATTTATTTAAAAAAACAACATATTGTCTCCTCCCTTGGAGATAAGAAGGAAATAATTTGCAAAGATCTATAGACATCTCAGAACTATACAGCTTGGCTAAAAGTAATGTATGAGAGACTTTGTCAAAAGCTTTTTCAAAGTCAAGATAGATAGCATCTGTTTGAATATTATTATCGAGCGCTTGTGCTATCTCTTGAACGAATATATATATATATATATATATATATATATATATATATATATATTGTAGTGGTTTTAAAGGGTTAAATTTAGGTATGAACAAGGCAATTTCAAACACTTGTATAGAGGAAACAACCAAAATTTACGTGCGAAATTTATTTCATTTAGTTAATTTAAAGTAACAAGTATTAACAAAATTGTACAAGTAATTTAATAGGTTCGTAAAGAAAATAAATTGTATAAGCCAATGCAAATTATTAATTAATTTAATTGAGTCTAATTAAAAGGGTAATAACGTCTAAATACACATAAGAGCGTGAAAAATCGATAATTCCAAGGCGAAACGCTTTACTAACAAACAAACACGTCGAATATATGAAATACCTTGAAACGTAAACTCCTAAAAATGTTATTTTAAAACGATCGTTAATTGAACACCTGCATGTTTTGAAAAGGTCATGTTCCCCTTATTTGTGCAGATAAAAGACACAATTCGAGGTATATTGTGCAAACAGTCGGACGGTTGGCATGAACGCTAACTAAAAGTTTCCTTAAAGCGCAGAAGGGATGGACAATCAATGAAATGCTTCGGAATGAGACAGTCATAATAGCAGTTCACTTCGAAACGCACGTATTCAGTTCACGTGGGTTAGATAGCACGCAGACAGTAATATCGATTTTCTACCACTGAAACAAGGTTAGAAGGAAACATATAATATGCATAAGAAAGGAATAGAGTTAACATAGGCGGAGTTTTTAAGACGCCACTGAATATATCATTGGTCTAAATAATTAGTTGTACAACAGACGAACACGGGAAAATTTGAATGCGGGTTTTTTGAAAAATATCGTATCAACGAGCTAAATTTCAAAGATTTTGAAAACGGTTAAACCAAAATTTGAAGAAGTATTATTTTAAAAGAAGTATTTCGCGTGAAGAGTGGCCGAGAGGTGGTATTTTAAATTGTATAAATACTCTAAGAAAATTAATAGGGTTCTCTTAGTATTTTCATCGCTTTAGACTACATACAGAAATCTACCACGAGCTTGTAAATATTTAAAATTTAAATTAAATAGTACAGTGTTGGCCTCATAGTTTGAAACGCGGATAGTGTCGGGTTTAATTTTAACTGAGGTGCAACAGATAATTTAACAAGCTCGTGAAGTAAAGTAAAGTAAAGTAACGTAAACTAAAGTATGCAATTATAAAAAAATGTAATATACTTGGATTTGGATTTGGGTGGATCTTGGATGAATAGCATGCAGCACAACTTAGATGGTGTTCATCTATAAATAGCTGGAGGCGACAAGCAGAGCAGAACCACAAGACCGATGGTGCAGGAACTTGACTTCATCGTCAACGGAGTAGGGATCTTCAAGAAATTCCAGGTAACGCATTAGAATTTGCTGTTTTTTATAAACTAGGAAAATGATTGTGATGTGTGAGAGTGAACTGTGATGGTATTTTGCATTATTTTGCGTATAGAAAATAATACGTATAACTAACTTTGATGATGGTATTTGAATATAAATCTAAAGGTGTATATAAAGCTTATTAACGTTCCTCATGAATTTAAATTTTTATTGTTAAGAGTACATAGGTTTTTCTTGTGTTTGTAGTAAGAGTATGCAACGTAAAAAGCATACATTGATAAAATAAACTGGGTTATCATGAGCTCACCATACTCCTGAGTGTACTAATTAGAAATAATTATAAATTAAAAAAATAAGGTATTATTCAGGGCCCATTTACTCCTGTTACATTCAATGTGTTTGATATTTCAATTTAAAATTCTGGACTTTACAAGAATAGAATTTATGGAGGTGTAACTTGGGCACCGAAATGTAAATAATCTTGAATTTTGATTTGTAAATAGTGGTAAATAAATATTGTATGATTGTTGTATTGTTTTGTGGTTTTATTGCGAGTGTGCGTGAACGATAAAGAGTATGATAGTAAATCTAGGTATCTAAGAGGAGGCCCAACTGAGCTAGCCAGGGAGCTGTTAAAGAAATCAATTAAAGTAATGGAGCAGGAATCTGGGTAAGAATTATTATTTTGAAAATTTTTTCTTTGTGAAATTTATGACAATTTTTGGTAAATTAATAAAATGCTCGAATGTTTTTTTGAGAAAGTCCTTATTCATACTGGGGTACACGGCAATATATATATAAATAAATTAGTTTCTATTGATTTTTGCGGCATAAAACAATGCTGTAGCACTGAGATGTACGGTTGAACATGTAAAAAGACTTTGTTGTATAGTATGATTTCAAAAATTTATGACACTGAATTAGATATTGATATCGGCATGTCATTTATAATATCATTTTTCTTGCCTTTCTTAAAGATACGACAAGCTTTAGTAACTTTCCACTTTGATGGGTGTGACTGTGTGTAATAATACAATTAAAAATCATCAACAACAGATAACACAAGATTTGCTAATAGGCTTTTATAATATAAGGTTGAATTTGGTCTGGACCTGCAGCCCTTTTGCGCTTTAACCGACTTTACAGCCTCCTGTATATCATTCAATGTTATTTCATTTCTAGTAGTCAGTCGTAAAATTCTTTTTAGGATGGAAAGTCACAGATGTATAGTTAGGTGAATTGACACTGTATATCAATTTGAAATAGTTAGCAAATGCATCCACCACTTCCTTTGGCGTATTTAAATCGGAATTTAAATAAATAGACGGAAAGGAATTGCCTACGTTATTTTCGCGTTTTTGTTTTAGGTAAGACCAGAAAGAAGAAGCATTACTATTGATACTATTTTCAATTAAATCCATATGACTCCGATGACAGTGTTTGATATTTCAAGCTTTATTTGTCTACGCAATTGATCAAACTTATCGTAGTAAGTATTTTTCTTGTAGCGCTTCCAAAGCTTATGCAGGAAATGTTTTAATTTGATTTTAGCAATTAATTCGGGTGTAAACCAAATGGGGTAGTTATATCTATGTTGCCTTGTTATAGATACAGCAACATCCAATGCTAGAAATAAGAGATGATAAAACCGATCTGTCTTTTGATCAACGTCAGAGACGAGGTTTATAGAATTCCAATCAGTAGCATTCAATATATTATAAAGAAAATCATAATTTGCACGCTTAAAATTAAGTTGAGGACCAGTAAAGCTATATTGTTTTGACTCAATTGTCGCGTTAACAGATATAATTAGAATAGGATGGTAAATATCCACCCTTAATAAGAGATCTTCGCATCCGGAAATGTCAATTAATTCATTACAAAAAACATAATCAAGTGTCCTTTCTAATTATTTAGTTCAGCATTGTATTGCATCAAATTATGGAAGTTTGCAAAATTAACTATTTGATGTTCGATGTTCGATCTAAGATTTGACAGGTTATTATTTAGATTGGGCAAATTGAAATCACCTGCTATGAGCAAGACCCCACTGATAAGTCTATATTTATTGTATAAATTATTGAAAAAGGTATTATATGTGGTTATGGCAGAAGATGGGGGAATTCAAATGATAGAAATATTGATGTATGTATTACCTATTTTTAATTGAACCCAAATATCTTCTATTTCAGTTTCCTACTCTTTCAATTCTTTAGACACTAATCGTATTTTTAATTGTAATCAACACCTCCACCCTCAGAAACGCCAAGTTGTGCAAAGTTTCTATCCTTCTTAAAAATAGTATGCCTATTATCTAAAACTTCATTATCACAAATATTATTCTTTAACCATGTCTCTACTACAATGATTACATCATAATTATATACAAGAACATTTAGTAATAGTGAATGTAATTTGGTTTTTATTCCACCAGCATTCTGATAATAAATGTTTAACTAGTATTTTTAATGGACATCAATAAATTCATTTACGAATTTAATTAAATAAATTTTAGTCTTGTCTGTGGCCCGCATAAAGATCTTTCCATCTTTGCACCACAGATACTTGATGTTATAAGTGTTCTTGAATTTCTGAGCCCGCGCATATAATATTCGATTGGCAGGAAATAATGAATCATTGATGTATATTTGACTATCATGAGATGTTTTCACTGCAAAATTAAGACCGAAGGCAATATCACTAATTTTCAAGTTAGGCTTAACACTCTTAGCTTTCATAAAATTTTCTTTATCAAGTCGACGAATAAATTTGGGTATTATACCTCCATATTTCAGCTGTTTAGAAGGATTAGTGCGAAGACGACGACGTGTAAATCATGCCAGGATCTAAAATGTATCCGACTGCTTTCCCAACTTCTTGAATAATAGCAGTAACACTTTCATTACGTACAGACGGAACGCCAAATATTTCCACACTATTCTTTTTTGAATATTGCTGAATATCAGTTTCACCAATTTAAAACAAGTAATAATAAAAGTCTTTATTACTTACTATTCACAAGTCTAGTTAACAATATATGCCTTATTTATAGATGTTTTCAGTCCAATTAGCAATGAAGCACTATTACACTAATGAATTTGCAAGCACTAATATCCTCTTAAACTAAATTCTTAACCAAAGCTCTATTAACAACACTAACACTACTATTTATTTATTACACTTTTGTCTATTTATGTATTCTACAAGCTGTCTGTACAATAGACACGTTCACATAATATAAATTTATGTTTACTCTTAGACTTCCAAAAGCTTAACTATTTAACTTTGCACAATATAATTTATATTCGTCATTCTAATATAGACTAACTCTTACATTTATCAGCGGTCTTATATATACCCTGAATTAAAAGGGTGATTCATACTCCAGTATATGCTAGAAAATTCTAGGTTTCTGTAGTATTTACATTGCTTACGGCGCTTGTGTGTGTTTGACGGGTTGCCTAATAGTAGATCGTAACAATAATTTTTAACTCGGAATTTTCTTGTGATATTTATTTCGTGAGCTTCAATTTTATCACAACACTCATTAAGTTTTTTCTTGTTGTTTAAGTAAAGATGTGCAATCATCTAATTAAAGTGACAAAGTTCAATTCATTTTTCAAATGCAAGTTGCGTATTCCGTATGAATTTTAATTCGGCAATAACATCATGTAAAGTTATTGAATCATTACCTTGAACATTAGCTAGTTGATAATCTTGCAATTTATTAATGCTTCTGGGACAGTTTCGTGATTTTAAAGTATTTGACATATTCATACTATTAAAAGAAGTACTAGTCACATGTTGGCAAGCTGGATGGTATATGTCTTTACATGAGAGGCAAATCAACGAATCCTTGGGCCTGGTGCACTTTTGATTACACAATTTGCAAATTAAAGGCATACTTCGGCTGTTAATTCAAGAGCTGTATTAAACACGTCCGAGCCGTACGACACTCGACACTCGCCTTAAAATAGACAATCCTTTATTGTGTGGATTTGTGTACTTTACTGTTTCCTTCCTTTGTAACCGTTGTGGTAGGTCCATCGAATCATCGTCTAAGGCAAGCTTTAGTTTCATGTAATAGCACGAAGATCGGTCACTTTAGAGTCTCCAGCTTTACGTCCTAGTCTTATGGATTTACATCTAAGTGTCTCCAGATCTGCAAATTTTTTTAAGAAGTCGAACTGAACCACGTGCAGTTCATAAGGAAAAGGTTTTTGTCGTGCTTCTTTAGTTACAGAGACATAGTCACTTGGAAGGCGAATCAGTCGATTTTTTAGTTTTCTCCCAATACTGCTATGAACTGAGTTACCTTCCATTTGTGTGTGTTCCACTTCTAGAAACTTTTGAGTAATAGTGATGCCATGTGTAATTGCAAAGTTTAATAATGCATTTGATAAAATATTGCTACGGTTTTGACTTGTGCATCCATCAGTGTAGATAATAACGAGCAAATTCTCATCAAGACAATTCGTACTTAGATAATCAATGATAAATGATGCATAAGTGGAGACTGTAATAGCACTTTCAGTTTCAGAGAACCAATAACAAGTAACGGGATAGAACCGAGATGATATACTACATAGTTATGCAAGCAAAGCTTAGTTTTCTAATAAAAAGCACTTGCTGTTGTAAATGGGCATACCTACAGCTTGCAAATCAGTCGTCAGGACAATATTTTTTCTCTCATTTGCAAGTGTTTTGTTTACTTCTTTTTCCTGCTTTGCTTGATTTTTTTTAGTTATATATGCATTGTACGTTTCATCGTCCACATTTCTATATTCGTGACCTATACAAATGTCGCACATATCTTTTATTTACTGATAAATCGTTAAATTTTTATTATGAAATACCTCTTCAAACTATTTTCTAAAAAATGCTCCTTCATGTAATTCTGAGCAACGATCTTTGTAAATTTGATATACATGAAAAATACTTCTATAAATAAACTCTAGAAAGAGTTTGTTTGGGTTCATCGTTTTTTAGTGAGAAGGAAGTTTCGGAATATCATCAAAAGCATTTTTAAAATTTCGAACTGACGTCACTGTTTATTTGTTTGGGAGTCCTGTTTGATGCTCTTGTCTGATATTTCAAAATTACATTTCCTTGCCGACGATTGAACAGAAAATAATCCAAGGCATAATGTCGATAGGAACAAGCTACGGCAACTTATTTCTTTTCTGAATTTTCCGTATTTGACAAATAATAAATATAACTTCCTCCTCTTCTTGAATTATTAGGAGTGATTGTAATTCGCTTTCTCTCTTTAAACACTAGATTATTGCCGACAAAAATTTTTCTCTCGTCCCAAGTCATATTACTCCAAAATCTTTGAAATAAAGCTTGGCGTTGGATTTCCGTAACTGAATTACAAAACCTCAATTTACTTTTTCTAAGTAACTGGAATTACAACTGAGGCCCAATTTTCTCTCTGCCTTTTGCACATTTTGCAGTATTTTACCGTCTTTTGGACGTATAAATCCAAGATAATGTTGCCCTTTCATTCTTAATTGCTTGTTTTCATTTCTTTTCCACGTATATGGTTTACCGTTACGTCTTCTTTTTCTACCCTCTTTCATATTACCATGGTATACGATTTTGGAAACTGCATTTTCTTTTATGAGCTCAAGCTCATTACTTGCACCTATTTTTTGATTGATTTGCTCTATATCAGAATCAGATTCAGAAAATGGTTGTTAATCAATGTCTTCATCAGGAGAAAAATCACTAAAATCTTCTTTTTCAGATGAATTAAGCTGACACGGTACTAGCGTTGTTAGAGAATATTCTGAACCTGGAGCATTTATTTCTTTATTTCGAATTGAATTTAAGTCGGCCAGTTCGTTATGTATATTACTAACGATATAAGGTAAGTTATAAAAAACAGGCAGTTCTTTTGCAAGTGGTAGTAACATAGGTAAAGAATGTTTGGGTTTAATCTTTTGATAAAGCTTGTGGCATAAGAGAAATTATTACTTTTGGCAATTTGGCGGATAGTACTGTGTTTGTTATTGAAATCTATTTTTTTTATAGCAATACTAAACAGTCTGTTAAACTGTAACGTGACTTTTTCCAACAGCAATGTCAAGTTACAGCTTTATGAATCTCATGGATTCACTCTCCAGATTCATATTTTTATGTAAATTTATTAATTAACTTATTATTGTGGCCTCGCACTAAAGATTATTTACGAATAAATCGAGACCACTCTGTATATGTAAAAATATTTTAAACTGCCCGATTACAAAAAAACCAGCTTAATTAGATATAACTATTTAAATGTATCTTTTGTTGAACACCATACCGAATACAATGCGATTAGCTTTTTCTAGCTTTAAATAACAAATGGATATAGAAAACTAAAATGTAAATACTAAATAATATTCTATGTTGCGGCATTTTTTTTTTCATAATAATTAAAATTTCCAGTAAAGCATGCGACAAAAAAATATTCATAGACAACAAAGTAATGTCTACCTGATACGAGAGACTTGAATAATCAATTCTCTGAACGGATGCTAGCACATTCTCGAAATGTAGACCTATACACCAGCAATCTGTAAAATGGAAATTGGCAACGTTCTTTGTTTAGAATATGAGGAAACAATATTCAGTCAAATTTTGAATACTTTCCTTGAAATATTTTACTATATACTAGTAGTAGTACATGAATTCTAAAATGCATTTTGTTACTTAAGGTTGAAGTTTGACGCAAACCACCTTCTATTTTGGATTGCCTGTGCAAGTGTGCATCATCTCCAAATACCTTTGAGATTCTTCGAGGTTAAAATGATACTATAAACTATAATTTATTAAGATTGATATATTCAACTTTTGTAGAAAAACATAATAATAGTAAAGAAGTATTTATATACAACTGAAAATACATATATTAACAAACGATACGTTCCATTTGGATGTTGAAAAATCTATACATCACTTAAGGTTTTAGTTACATTCCGGCCCGAATCGGCCCGGCCCGGCCCGAAGCCCGGCCCGAAATTCAAGCCGGGCCTCAAGCCGGGCCGATGCGTTTTGGTTCGGGCCGGGCCGGAGCAAATTATTTCGGGCCGGGCCGGGCCGCATCTAAAAGCCATGCCCGGCTCGGCCCGAATCCATCCCTATATATGACTTAGACCATATGGTTGTGAATGTAGATAGGTAACAAATTTTTATTATTTATTTATCTTTACTGTAAAAGGGATGGTTTTGATTTACCGATTTCATAAATGGAGAGAAGTAGATTTAGTGATTTTTGAAAATAGATGTGTTGAAAGTTACATTAGTTTGCCGGTTTAGAATTATCTTAAAATTAATACCACTGTTTTTGTTATACAGAATATGTTTCAACTCACTTTGTTTGTTAATCATGTGCTTTTGCTATGCAATGTAGATTTAACTTTACGAATGATCAGAGGACATATGGCCTTAAGCTTACAAGTATTTAATTTAAAAACAGTAAAATAAAACAAAAACTTTGTGATTTGCTACTATATTTGACTTACATCCAAAGTCTTGTTAAATTAATTTTTTTTGTCTTGTAAACAGATTATTGCAATTTAAATTTTTGGTAATATAATGCTGAAATATTTCTACTGAACAAATTTGCGTTTCAATCTTTTTTGTAATAACTTTTTTATAAGATTAAAATTTTTCAACATTTACCTATTTTTCCCTTGAAATTCTAAGTCTTTTGCATTCCCCGCAACCAAAAACGGTCGAGTCTAGCTTTGCCAAGGTAATTTATTTGCACCCTGTCGTACACCTACCATTTTTAACGCACCTGGAAGATGGTTGGGTGCAAAACAAAAAATGGAAAGCGGTAGAAAGTATGAAACTATTAAATGTAACACTATCGGTGGTCGTTCGTTTTCTATAAATACTAAATTTTAACGAATTATTGGTGTTGTTGACAAGTATGTCCAAAAAAGGAAGAGAATTGTAATATTGAAATTCTATTGTGAATTGAATTTTTGGGTAAAGTGAGTTCAACCATGTTAAATGATCTAAAATTCCATCTTTACTTCCATTAAGAATAACGGAAATGTCGTCAATGTATCAACGTATCGTCAACGTATTCTGAAAAACCTTGAATTTTAGGTTATCCAAAAAAATTCGGTTTATAATGGAGACAAACAAGAATCCATAGCCAAACCGTAATTTTGTGTTTTGTGTTATAGAACTTACAAATCGGTTATGAAAAGTTCCAAAAGGTTTAAATTTCTCAAAAAATTTAATAATAAGGTATGTATCGTCAACGTACAGAAAGGTTCTGACATTCGAGATCAATGCGAATGAGCAGAAACTGAAAGCAGAATTCTTTAAAAGGCCGTAGATCGGTGAGGACGGACCAGGGTTTAAAAATTCTGAAATATCTTAATTTGTTTTCACTGCTCAAACGCCCTCTAGGGAAACACGATTAATCTGATTGGACAAAAATCACAAGTTTAAAACTTTAAAGGGGTTGTAGCTTTTTAGAGATTTGTAAATTTTGAGCAATCTAGATTGCCCATGAACACATGGCTTAAATTCCGCTTATACTTAAAAAAAATCTGAGTACAGGTTAAATCTTGGGGTTAGGGTTTTAAAAGCTCTGTAAGTCTACAGGACTCAATTTAAAAGATTTCGACTCCCCAGGATGTCCTAAATAAAGTACTCACCTTATCTCTTCAAAAACCATCCCCAGCTCCCAGAGACAATTACACGTAGCTGACCAAAAATTTTTTATTTACATCTTGGCGGTAGTGTAGCGGAAGGGAATATCCCGATTTGAAGAATTTAGATAGATTTAAATTTCTCTGAAACGAATTACATGACTTACGATTCCAGTAATCGTTTGGGATTCGCGCGACACTTAGAAGTGCAGAAATAATAGGGTTTATATCTTAAAAAGCATCTAAACAACACCGATCAGTCCGATTTAAAAATTCTAAATTATTTTTATTTCACGGACGGTTCTACATTAAATGAAAAATGTTAGCTCTTTAGAACTCTGCGGGAACGAGGATAAACTTGTTTGAACGGCAACCTTAGTGTTTAGGTGATAAAAGGCTTGTAACTCTGTAGCGGATGTTTTCATTTGTAAAATTCCAACAGATTTAGGATACTCATGAAGTAATGGATTAAATCACTAACATACACTTTTTGGAAAGTTTTCGTATTCGTGTTAAGCTTACATGTACAAAAGGTTTAGTGTTCAAATTTCTAAAGGACTATAACTCTTCCAGTGTTTGCTTAATTTCAAAAATCTAGAAAGTGTTTTAAATAAAATAAATGTGCTAGCTCTTCAAAACCCATTCGAGAATAGTTGATAAAAAATTTTATGTTTGAGTTTTAGAAGGGCTGTAGCCCTGTAAAAGATGGCGTGATTGGTAAAATTCTAAAAGATTGATATTCCCCGTGAAAGTGTGGACCAAATTGTGGGTTCTATGAGTCAGAAAGTATTTCGAATTCGAGTTAAATTTAGATGTGAAAAATCTTGCACTTCAAGTTTCAAAAGGGTTGTAACATTACAGAAATTGGTCCGATGTTAAAGCGTTTACAAAATTTCGATTCATTGTGGAGTTCTAAATCAAATGCATGCCTTAGCGCCGTTCAACATATCAAGCTCCGGCGCAAGGACAAATCTGCTTCAAAAAAATATTGCGTTCGGGTACTGAAGTAGTAATAAATCTGTAGAATTTGGTTGGATTTAGCAAATTTAAACAAATTTAAATTCTTATTGAAATCGCGCATTGAATTGTGTTTTTTACGCTTCCAAGAATCGTCTGGATCTTTAGCAAGATTTAGACTCGTGGAAAGTTTGAAGTTCACATGTTACAAAGGTTGTTATTTATCAGCGGCCAGTCTGACTTTAAAAATTCTAAAATATTTCGATTTCTCTAGAAGCTCTAAATTAAATACGAATCTTAGGCCTTCAAAACTCACAGGCAACAAGGATATATCTAATTGAGCTAAAATTTTGGTGTTAAGGTTTTATAGGGTTTGCAACTTTGTAGCGGTAGGTATGATTTATAAAATTCGAAGAGATTTAGATTTGCATGAAATTATGGATTAAAATTTGTAAGGGTTAAATTCCTCACAAAACATTTGAATTAATTGCATGTCTTCTGCAACAAGAAAGACTATGGGATTTGAATTCAATTTAGAAGTGTAGAAATCTTCGAGTTTGGGTTTAATATGTCAATATCAGGGATGAGTCCAATTAAAAAAATTTCGAAACTTTTAATTTTTACAGAAAATTATAAATCAGATACATTACTTAGCTCCTCGTAACCCATCTGGAAGTCAGGGTAAAAACTATGTGCCAATGGTACGTCAGATGTGTTGATTCTTTGCTGAGCAGAAGTTTTTGCTTAACGATTCTCAATGAAAAAGAAGTACAGTAAGATTGTTGCAGTTGGTAACAATACGGAGTAGCCGAGATCCCAGACAACAGCAATCAAGTTTTGACATTTTCTTAAGCCCTGTTAGTAGCAAAGGACTAACAGAACTAGCACACCGTTTGCACATTGCTTTACTCCGATTTGCAGGTGGTTTTCGTTATATTTTAAATCTATAATTTTCTGAAAAAATTAAATATTTTGGAATTTTTCAAATTAGACCTATTCCTGATGTTGGCCGCTTAGAACCCGATCTCGAAGATTTCTTCACATTTAAATCAAATTTAAATCCTATAGACTTTATTCAAGTATTTTATGGGGAATTTAACCCCGTTCAAATTTTAAACCATAACTTCATGGAAATCTAAATCTCTTTGAATTTTACATATCGAACCAACCGTTTTAGAGTTGCATTCCTTTTAAAATCTGAACACCAACATTTCGACCCAATTAGATATATCTTCGTTACCTGTGAGTTTCGGAAGCCTAAGATGCGTATTTAATTTGGAACTTCTTGGGTAACTGAAATATTTTAGAATTTTTGAAATTAGACTAACCGCTAATAAAATACAACATTTCTAACATATAAACCCTATACTTTATGCGCGGTTAAATCTCACTAAACCTCTCGACGATTCTTCGAAGCGCCAGAAACATAATTCAACGCAGATTTTAAGGGAAATTTAAACTTATTCGAGTTTTTTTAATCGAACCAAGTTCTACAGGGTTATAACTTTTTCAGGACCAGAACTCAAGAAATTTTTCAACCAGATTTATTCATTTGTATATCAGTTCGCGAAGAAACAACATGGCAATTATTTTCGACATTCTAGTATTTCAGTATCGCACTAGCGAATTTTTTATTAAAGAAATTGGTGCATTGAACATGGAAAATAATAAAATATGGAACGAAATTTTAGAGATGCCTTTGGATAATACGCATTTGAATAACGATCTCAAAAACAGATATTTTGAAACAAAAATGGAGGTTGCAATGGAACGGGCCGGGCCCTCTTCCAATGTATATAATACTCCATTATTGCGTTTATATTTGCAAGAGATGACTCTTGCCTATGTTGCAGTCTACATTAAAGGAATTCAAAGACAACGGTTAATGTTTCAATATCTACCTATCTACCAATTAACAATGTTGGGGATATAGAAGTCCTGGAGGTTTGTTAGATTAGGAAATCTCGAGCAATTTAGATTGCTAATGAGAACGTGGATTAAACTGCGCTTATGCTTAAAAACTGAGTAAAAGTTAAATCTGAATGTACAACAATATTGGGGATAGGGTTCTAAAGCTCTGTAAGTCTACAAGATGTTTTAATCAAATAGTTTTCTTAGCTCTCCAACGCCCATTCCCAGCTACCGGAGCCAATTGCACCTAGTTGAACAAAAATCTTGGATTCACATCTTGACGGCGATGTAACTGTAGGGGATATTTCGATTTAAAGAATTTAAATAGTTTTAATTTATTCTGAAATGATTGCGTGACCAACGATTCCAGAAATCGCCTGCGATGCGCATGAGATTTAGAAGTGCAGAAACATTGTAGTTTATATCTTAAAAAGTCGGTAATTCAATAACATCAGCCCCGCATCAAAAATTCTAAACTACTTTTATTCCACGCAAGGCTCTAAATTAAATACATATGTTAGCTCTTTAGAACTCACCAGCAACGAGGATAAAACTAGTTGAAACAAAATATTGGTATTCGGGTGTTAAAAGTGTTGTAGCTCTGTAGCTGTTGTATCTGATTGTGTAATTCGAAGAAATTTAGGTTCCCCATTAAATAATGAATTAAATCATCTAACCTACACTTCCAGGCAACTGCTCGGATTCGGCTTGAACTTAGATATGCAAAAGGTTTAGGGTTCAAATTTTGAAACGGCTGTAGCCCGTCTAGTGTCTGCCTTATTTTGCAAATCTACAGGAAGTTTAATATCAAATAAATGTTTTACTTCTTCAAAATCTATTCCGGAATTCAGCAAACTCTAGTTGATTAAAAACTTTATGTTTCAGTTTTAAAGGGGTTGTATAGTTCTGTAAAGATGGTTTGGTTGGTAAAATTCTAAATGGTTCAAATTCACCGTGAAAATGCTAAATTACAGGTTCTATGCTACATGGATTATTTGGAATTCGAGTTTAATTTAGCTGTGAAAAATCCAGCAGTTTAGGTCTCTAAGGGGTTGTAACTGGAAAGGAATTGGTCCGAGTTTAAAAAGTTTACAAAATTTCGATACGCAGTATTCTAAATCAAATGCATGCTCTAGCGCTCTTTACCACCCACTCTCTCGGCGCATGGATAAATCTGGTTTGAAATAATATTGAATTCGGATCCTAAAAGATTTATAACCCGTAAAACTTGGTTCGAGTTAGAAAATTCGAATAAATCTAAATTTCCCCTGAAATCGCAAAAATTCTAAAATGTTTCGATTCCCCAAGAAACTCTAAATTGAAAATACCTATCTTAGGCCTTCAGAACCCACAGGTAACGAGGATATATCTAATTGAGCTGAACTTGTGATGTTTATGTTTTATAGAGTTTACAACTCTGTGCGATTTGTTCGAATTTGTAAAATCGTCTTAGGCTACAGTGAAATATAGAAGCGTAGAAAGTTTGGGGTTCATATGTTATTAAAGGTTGTAATTTAACAGCTGTCAGCCTGTCTTCAAAAATTCTAAATTGTTTTGATTCCCCAAGAAGCTCTAAATTAAATACGTATCTTAGGCCTTCAGAACCCACAAGTAACGAGGATATATCTAATTGAGCTGAACTTGTGATGTTGAAGTTATATAGGATAACAACTCTGTAGCAATTTGTTCGATTTGTAAAATTTGAAGGGATTTAGGTTCCCACGAAATTATGGATTAAAATTTGAATAAGGTTAAATTCCCCATGAAACACCATAAAGTGCATTTCTTCTGCAAACATAAAGTCTATGGAATTTGAGTTCAATTTAGATGTGCAGAAATTTTTGTGTTCGGATTTTAAGAGGTCAATATCAGAGATAGGTCCAATTTTACAAATTCTGAAACATTATATTTTTTCAGCAAATTATAAATCAAATACATAGCGCAACTCTCCGAAAATCACCTGCTTCAGTCAGGGTAAAAACGATGTGCGAAAAGTACGCCAGCTCTGTTGGTCCTAAAGTCTTGTAACTCTTGGGTGTTGGTTAGATTTCTAAAATCCGAAGAAGTTTAGATTCCAAACAAAATTATGGATTAAATTACTTATTCTGCGCTTCCAGGCAAGCTCTTGGATTCAACTAAAAGTTAGATGTGCAGAATTTAAATTTTATAAACCCATCAAGGGCCGGTCTGATGTAACAAATTCACAAGATGTTGATTCCTCGGTGAGTTATAAATCAGGTAAATGATATTTTACTTCTCCAAAATCTCTGCCGGAGTTTGACAAAATCTAACTGAACCGTAATCTCAAATTCAGGTTTTAAAGGAGTTGCATTCCTGTATATGACGATTCGATTTGTAAGAATATATAAAATTCAGATTCTCCGTGAAAGTGCGCACTAAATTGCGCGTTCTACTCTTCTAGGAAATCTTTGGGAGTCGTGTCAAATTTAGATGCGATGTGGGTCATGCCTTAAAAGGCTTGTATCTCGAAAGGAATTGGTTTTATTTTAAAAATCTTAAATGATTTCGATTCCTTAGAGAACTCTAAATCAAATGCATGTTTTAGTTACACGACTCGATCCACACCCCCATCTACCTTACATGTGGTTTGCCAATGCTCCACCGAAGGTATCACCCCCACCTACCACCCAAAACTTGGACAGATCTGCGTTTCTTATGCTTCCAACAAGCGTCTTCAATTTGAGTTAGACTCAGTTGTCCTGAAAAGTTGGGGTTCATATCTTATAAAGGCTGGAATTCAACAGCGGTCAGTCCGATATCAAAAGTTCTAAAATATTTCGATTAGTCAAGAGGTTCTAAATTAAATACATATCTTATATTTTCAAAACTCTCCGAAAACGAGAATTAATGTAGTAGAACAATAATCTTGAATCGATTTATATAATTCAAAAAAGGTTTAGGTTTCCTGAAATCTTGGATGGCAATGCTGGTCTTGCGCGTCAAAAAAACCTCTGTGATCTGGTTAAATTTTGATGGGCCAAAATCTCGAAGTTCAGATCTAAGGGCGGCAACCCGATAGCAGTTGTTCAGACTTGAAAAACTCTAAAAGGTTTTGATTCACAGAAAGTTCTAAATCAAATACAAGTTTTAGGTTTGCGGACGCCCAACGTTGCGAACCGCCATGTTTCTAGACGAATACAGATCTTGGGATTTCTGTTTAAAGAGATCGTAATTCTGCAGAAAATTTGAATAAATATAAATACCCGTGAGACCCTTGATTGATGTGCTTCAGATGTCCGTTGTGATGAATTCAGAAACATTTAAATTTTGTAGAAAATTGCGAGTCAAATACATAATTTAGTTACTCGAAAACCATATGCAAATTAATATAAAAGTGATGTGCAAGAAGTATAATAACAAGGCTTAGAAAAATGTCAGAACTTGATTGCATTTGTCTAGGATTTTAGTTACTCCGTATTGTTATCAAATTCGGCATTCATACTACACTATTTTTCAAGGGACCCGTGAGAATGGTTAAGTAAACGTATGCTTCGCCGATATCTTAAAGCCCGTTCTTACTTTTACATTTCTATCGTTCATAGCAGTTAAAAAAATCGTAAGTGTACCAGCAATTCATCGATGCTAATTGGTTAGAAAAATAACCTGTAGTAGTCTCACACGCTACCAAATGTCTGATAATTTTAAACAAATTTATAATCTTCCAAGGAGATCAGAAGAGAACATAACTTGTTGCTGCTATTTTGCATACATCGCTTTAATTTTTGTTATAAATATATTATATCAAAATTTGTACTATAGCTTTTCATCCATGTATCGCAGCAATCTAATCAATATGCCAGGTGTGGGTCTCAGGTGCAAAACGTTACGACAGGAAGCGATCACTTATTGGACAAATATTATATTTAAGTAAAAACGAGATCCGAGCAATACATTGGTGAATTTCCATCTAGCAGTATTCGTTTGTCTTTGATTGCTGCAACTTCTGTGTATAGCCATCCTCATGACTCAGCTATTTATCAAAATTTTCTTTTCAACACCCAAGATCCTAGTTGTTCATCACCAAGACAGAAGATGAAAAGTTATAGTACATAAATGCGTTGAGAAGTATATTAGGAAATGAATATTATAGTGTATTATATCAAATCAGCGGAAAGGGTTTAGGCAAACCCTAATCTCTAAGATTACAATGCACTTGTGACTTGTACACGGTTAGGCTAAACTAAAACCTCGCGACCTAATCTTGGATGCGAGCTTTACGGTGAGGAAACTAATATAAAAAAAATACAACATCAATAAGTTTGATCCATCGGACTTTAGCTACCTCAAAAGTATGAGATAAACTTCAATATAATTTTATACAGATCTTTTCAATATGCCTATACCACAGATGTCGGCTAAACGCAGCTGAAAAATACCTTTTAAGATTTGAATTTTAAGACAATGCGTCTGCATGTAAAAAGTGCATTAAGTAGCATGTAGATCAAATTTAAAAATGGCAGTTTGTTATAAATGGATTATGCACAAAGAAGAATGGTATTATTAGAAAAACCTTTGTGCAATGTATTCAATACTCTCAGGCAAAACAGGAGCGTTAGTTTCGTTAGCAACCAACCGTTTTCGTTTTCCACAAAGTTACACATTCACTACTGACCCATTTTAAGTGTAAGTAGTTGCAACTTAATACTTAATATTATATACAGCTGCAGCTACATTAATCGGCCTTTAATTTCATGGTAACGAGCGTTAAACTTCACAAACAAATACCAGTATAACGCAATCAATCGATATGTTAAATATACAGAACGCTATCGCAAAAGGACGATCTTAGTTTAGCATACTAATGACCAGTTTGTTGACGAAGTCAAATTATTTTTTCGTCTCGCACATTTTTTAATACACAGCACACCTTGCCACAACTTCTAGTCTATCAATCTACCTGCTCACCACCAAGGTGTCTGTAATGACAAGTCTAAAAAGCCATGAAAAGTTAGTTTATTGATATTTTAAATACAACATAGCTCTATCACAATTTGGCATAATCTTTTAAGTGATGGTCAGGTAATACGACTCTGCTCAAAACCATAATCTATTTTGTATAAAATGGTTAATTCAATTTAAAAAACAATACTTGTTTTAAAACGTTGCACGTAAACAAAATAAAAAGAGGGAGTCCTGATCTTTAGAAATTATTGTCTTTTTAGTCTTAGAGTAAAGTTGTACAAAAACTGTGAAAAACTAGGTTTGACCTTTTTAAAAATTTATACCGTGGAACAATTTTGAATCAACCTGTACTCAATGCCCAAGATAAGTTATAGATAAAAGTTAAAAATTCAAATCATGGGGTCAGTTATATCCAGGTATAGATTTCACCTAATTCAAAACTAAACGCAACTCTAATTCTTTGAAAAATTGTAGATTAATACAGAAATAAAACAAAATAAAATTTAACGCTTTTTTGTGCTATAAAACTTACAAATCGACTATGGTAGGTCTGAAAGTTCAAAAGGTTTAAATTCTTCAAAAAAGTTTTATGTTAAAGAACGTGTCCTCAACGTCCAGAAAAGTTCTGGAAATCGATTTAAGTATAAATGAACAAAACTAAAGGTGGAAGGGTTGTAGCTCGACAAGGATTCTCCGGGCTTTAAAAATTCTGAAATATTTTGATTCTCTTGAAAGTCCTAAATCCAATACTATTTTTACTGCCTAAAAGTGCTCTAGAGAAACAAGATAAATCTGGCTGAACAAAAATCCCATGATTCAGATTTTAAAGGGGTTGCAGCTTTATAGAGATTTGTTAGATACCGTAATTTCCAGCAATTTAGATTGCTAATAAGAACATGGATAAAACTGCGCTTATGCTCAAGAAACTGAGTAAAAGTTAAATCTGAATGTACACCAATATTGGGGTTAGGGTTCTAAGAGCTCTGTAAGTCTACAGGATGTTCTAAATCAAATAGTTTCCGCAGCTCTCCAAAACCCATTCCCAGCTCCCGGAGCCAATTGCACCTAGTTGAACGAAAATATTGAATTCACATTTTGATGGCGGTGTAATTGTAAGGGATATTTCGATTTAAAGAATTTAGATATTTTTAAATTCTTATGAAATGATGGCATGGTCAACGATTCCAGTAATCGCTTGGGATACGCATGAAATTTAGAAGTGCTGAAATATTAGGGTTTATATCTTAAAAAGTCGGTAATTCAATAGTGTCAGCCCGATATCAAAAATTCTAAATGACTTCTATTCCACGCAAGGCTCTAAATTAAATACATATGTTAGCTCTTTAGGACTCGTCAGGAACGAGCATAAAGCTAGTTAAAACGAAATATTAGTATTCAGGTGTTAAAAGGGTTGTAACTCTGTAACCGTTGTATCTATTTGTATAATTCGAAGAGATATAGCTTCCCCCTAAAATAATGTATTAAATTATCTAACCTACACTTTCAGGAAAGTGCTTGGCTTCAAGTTGAACTTAGATATGCAAAAGGTTTAGTGTTTAAGTTTTGAAAAGGCTGTAACTCGTCCAGTGTCTGCTTTATATTGTAAATCTACAGGAAGTTCAATATTAAGTAAATGTCTTACTTCTTCAAAACCTATTCGAAAATTCGGCAAAATCTAGTCGATTAAAAATTTTATGTTTCAGTTTTAAAGGGGCTGTAGTTCTGTTGAAAAAGGTTTGATTGTTAAAATTCTAAATAGTTTAGGTTCCCCGTGAAAGTGCAGACTAAATTACGGGTTCTATGCTACTGGAAATATTTGGGATTCGAGTGTAATTTAGCCGTGAAAAGTCTAGCAGTTTAGGTCTCTATAGAATTGTAACTCGACAGGAATTGGTCCGATTATAAAAAGGTTACAAAATTTCGATTCGCCGTATTCTAAATACAATGCATGCCTTAGCGCTCTTTATCACCCCCACCCGCGCGTATGGATAAATCTGGTTGAAAATAATGTTGGATTCGAATCTTAAAAAAGTTATAACTAGTAGAACTTTGTTCAATTTAGAAAAATCAAATAAATTTAAATTCCCCCTGAAATCGTGCATTGAATTGCTGTTTGTTCACTTCCAATAATCGTCTGGAGCTACAGTGTAGTATGGAAGCGCAGAAAGTTTGGGGTTCATACGTTATAAAGGTTGTAATTTAACAGCGGTTAACCTGTCTTCAAAAATTCTAAAATGTTTCGATTCCCCAAGAAGCTCTAAATTGAATACGTATCTTAGGCCTTCAGAACCCACAGGTAATGAGGATATATCTAATTGAGCTAAACTTGTGATGTTTAGGTTTTATAGGATTTACAACTCTGTAGCGATTTGTCCAATTTGTAAAATTCGAAGAGATTTAAATTTCTATGAAACTATAGATTAAAATTTGAATAGGGTTAAATTCCATAAGAAACACTTTCATAAGCTGGACAATTTATACAGTTTATAAACGTTCATCGGAACAGAAGCGCTACTTTGTATCGCAGACGAGAGGGACACTGCAGATGTCAGGCCACAGGCGGTCACAGACGGTCAGGTACTGTGATTACTTAGAAATTAAGATTACAACAATATAATTATGAATAGAGTTAAGAATAAGCAGACATAAGATCTGCAAGTTTTCACAGCCATGTGAGGGGGTAGGGATATTATAAAAAGCCCGGGGGCCCCAGTCGACGACAGTCGAGTGCTTAACCCTTTCATTTAATATCTCACTTTATTATAGACGCAAAGCCACTGGTACGTTTCCTACGGCATAATACTACTAACTTTAAATACAACTTTGTCACAGGACCGAGTTGATTTAAACACGTACATTATTTTAGACTAGTTTTTATCACTTTCCATACATTACACTTGATTTAAAATTGAGGAAGTCAGTCGGCTTCCTTTCTACAAGAGAAGAGAACGAGGAGGAGGTGGTAGAACATAGTTCTTACTTAGAAGTTGTTAAACTTTAGGTGGACAAAATAGTTTACTTTCATACTATCCATAGCGTTGCAGTGCTAAATTGTCAGTGGTCTAGCTTGAATGTAATCTTTCGGTTAAGTTAGGATATCAAAATGTAAAAACAAAACCCAAACAGCATATTAAATTTATCACCTCTGTAAATTTAGTATAGCCATTTTTGTATCAAAATAGCTTTTAACTTCATGTTATACCTATTTATTTGACGACATGCATAAACTCGCGGCCTGGAGTACCACTGGAAGAAGCACAAAGTACAATCTTCCTTTAAGTATAGGGCACCTGGTGATTTCTCCTCTTCTACAAACTCTGTGTACTAATGGAACTTAAGCTGCTGGACACGATGTGCAAAAGCGACAACTCAATTTGTTGTAAAATAATCTGTCTCAAATTACACAGACCTCTTGCGTTAATACATCAACCCTTTCTTTTGTAGAGGAATCTACCTTGACTTACACTTACACTATTGAACCCATACTTACGATGGGTTTGCATTTGGATAACGTTTTGTTTTTTAATATAAAGCTAAAACTTGACCGCTATTCAGTTAACACGTCACTTTTGGAATGGTTATTTAAATGTTTGAAAATAATATATAGAAAGTAAAAAGTCCTGCTAATGATTTTTATGCATATTCCTGTCAGGTTCTACATGTTTTGGAAAATGTACACATAAACCACGTTACAAGTCTTCAACTACAAAAACTTGATTTCTGCTTCCTCTGTTTTCAAAAACTATGAGTGGAGTTCCGTTTTTATATACACCAGCTTTAATATCCAGAAATCGTCCGTGTTTGGCATTATTGATCGTGTTATTGGAGTTAAAATACCACTGCTGGACTCTGCACTCATCAAAAGAAACCGTTATAGCGTCCTGTCCATCTTGGATTTTCTGCAGGGCTTTGCTAAAACAACAAATAAAAAATAATACTAACACTACAAAAGTTTTAAAAACTTACCCACTAGCCTTATTTATTATGAAAAAGGTGCCTTTAAGTGTAGGCTCCAAATGCCATACTTGAAGATCGTTTTCAATGTATTTATGTACTATAACTTTTCCATCTTCTGTCGCTGTGATGACCAATTTGAATCCTGGGTGTTTTAGAAGTACATTTTGACGAATAGCTGGGTCCTGGCGATGGCTGTACGCAAAAGTTGCAGCAACCAATAGACACACGAGTACTTTATGAAATCGGACATCCAAATTAAACTCAGATCCCAGAAATTTTCAGGTTGCACAAGACACGTACTATAATCAAGGGTTTCATGGGGAATTTATATTTATTCAAATTTTCTAAACGGAACGAACCCCTGCACAGTTACAACCTCTTTAATCAAAATACCAAGATCTGTATTCGACTAGATAAATGTCGGTTCGCAATATTGGGCGTATCCAGAGCTAAAACATGTATTTGACTTAGAATTTCCTATGAATCAATTTCTTTTTAGAATTTTTCAAGTCTGAATAACTGCTATCGGGTTGCTGCCCTTATAAATTTCAGCCCTTCGCACTTTAACGAGATCCACAGTGAACCTAAACTTTTTTTGAATTATATAAATTGATTCAAAATTTTTGTTCTACTATATTAATGCTCGTTCCGGGAGTATTTTTGGAGAACCAAGATATGTATTTAATTTAGAGCTTTCTGACGAATCAAAATATTTTAGAACTTTTGATATCGGACTGCCCGCTATTGAATTCCAGCCTTTATAAAACATTAATTCCAACGTTTCAGGACAACTAAATCTAACTCAAATTCAGGACACTTGTTGAAAGCGTAAGACAGGCAATTCAATCTTAGACTTCATGGAGAATAAATTTATTTAAATTTTCAAAATAAAGTCCTGTTTTATTGAGTACAAACTTTCCAATGTCCAAACGCAAGATCTTTGTTCATTCTGATCTATCGGAGGGTAGGTGGGGGTGTGGAGGGAGTGGTGTACCTAAAACATGCATTCGATTTGGAACTCACTGAGGAATCGAAATCATTTAGGATATTTAAAATAGAACCAATCCTTGTCGAGATACAATTCTTTTAAAACTTGAACCGCAAGCTATTTCACATCTAAATTTAACACGTATCCCAAAAACTTCCTAGAGGCATAGAACGCGCAATTTGGTGTACACTTTCATTAAAAACTTTAATTTTATAGATTCTTTTAAATCGAATCATCATTTACAAGACTATACAACTTCTTTAAAACCTGAATATGAGATTACTGTTCAGCTAGATTTTGCCATACACCATCTGGGGTTTTGGAGAAGTAAAATACCTATCTGATTTATAACTCCTTAAAAAGTCAACATTTTGCGGATATTTTAAATCAGTCGGACCTTTAACGGCTTACAGCCTTTTTGAAATCTAAACCCTTATATTTCTGTACATCTAAGTTTTACTTGAATCCAAGAGCTTGCTTGAAAGTGCAGGGTATGCAACTCAATCCATAATTTCTGGAGTGCTAAGATATGTATTTAATCTATAACTTCGTGCAAATCGAAATATTTTAAAATTTTTGAAATTAGATTGATCGTTGTTGAATTAAAAACCTTTCGAACTATGAACCCTAAAATTTCTGCACATCTAAATTTTACTCAAATCTCACACGCTACCTGACAGCGTAAAACATGCAATTCAAGAGTCATTTAAACCTATTCAAATTTTTGAAATCGACTCCTCCCCTATAAAGTTACACTGTCGCCAGGATGTAAACCTACTGTTTTGGTTAACTAGATTTAATTGAGTTAAAACATCTATTTGGTTTTAAACTCCCTGGGGAATTAAAATCATTTAGAATTTTTAAAATCGGATCAATCTCTTTTGAGTTAATGCCTTGGCCTATAATTTCATGGGAAATTTAGGTTTTTTCAAATTACAACTTTAACCAAACACTACTAAGTTACAGCCACTTCATAATCTAAACCCCAATATTCCCGTTCAACTAGATTTGTCCTTGTTCCTGGAGAATTCTGAAAAACTAATATGTGTTTTAATTTAGAGCTCTGTGGCAAATTGTAGTATTTCAGAATTTTTGAAAACGGACTGACTGCACATGAACTACATGTCTTTTAAGATAGTAACTTTAACATTTCTGCATATCTAAATCTCACTTAAACCTCAGACACTTCCTGGAAGCGCAAGGCACACAATGCAATCCACGTTCTCATGAGGCATTTACAACTTTTCAAATTTTGTAAACCGATCCATCCCCTACAAAGTTACAAGGACGTCTAGATGTAAACCAAAAATTTTCAATCAGCAAGATTCATTTGGTTTAGAAAGGGAAAGTGGTATATAAAACTAAAACAATTATTTCATTTTGAACTACCTGGAGCATCGAGATATTTTAAAAATTTTAGAATCGACCAACCCCGGTGGGTTTATAGATTTGAATTTTTGAAAATGCTCTTTGGAGGCAAAATATTGTCCGTTTATTATTTTCTAAAAATGTTTTCTACTAAGATTGACAATATTGTTGCGGTCAAGGAGGCATATACACCCAGGAATACAATACAAAATGAATTAGAACAAAAATCAAAACACAATGTACAATGATAGGTACAACGCATGCAAAGGAGAAAACTTTATAAGACTGATTTCTTCTGTGTATGCGTTGTAAATTTTTTTGTACAATTTTCTTTGCTCGAATACTTTTTTATTGTGCCCTGGGGGTGGAGGGTGTAGATAAAAATGGACAGGCTGAATTTTTACAAAATATTTCAATTTGGGGTCTTTGTGTATTTTTGCATGTTGGACAAGTTTTAGAGGAATATTGCCTTCCGTGCGGGTACTATATGTTGTGTATTGTTTATTCTTCTAATTCTATTTATATCGTGCTCCTGTGCGCGTGTAGATGAGAATGTATAAGCTGAATTCTTGAAAATGATTTCGGTAGTCAAAACCTTTTCCTTAAATTATATTTTAAGAATACATTCTTCTGTGCTTGCCTGCCACTAGAACAATTTCAAAAGTGCAGCCTACCCATCCTCACAAAACTACAAAATACTTGTCTACGAAGCCGCTTTCTGCAGCTAGTTATATTACATGAGTAGGTACTTATAGCAGAAGCCATCTTTGTTGACAATTTATTTTGTGTTTTTTTATTTGTTCTAATTTCTTTGTATCGCATTCCTGGGTATGGATGTGAATGGACTGCATTTTTGAAAATACTCCGTTGGCAGCCAAAAATACTGTGCCGCACAGAAAAAAAGCATTCTAAAAAATAATAAAAAGACAGTATTTTCGCTACCAAGGACACCTTCAATTATTCAGCTCATCGATTGTCATCCATATACGCATAAGAACACGATACGAAAAGAAGTAGACCAATAAACAATAAATAAAAAGATTCGCAGCGCCCTCACTGAAGAAATCGGTCTTATAGCGAACGTTTTCTCCTTTGTGGACGTTGTAACTTTTCATGCCTTATTCTTGTTTTAATTTTATTTTGTATCGTGTTGCTGGGTGTATGTGAATGAATATGGATAATTGAATTTTTGCAGATGCCCTACTGACCACCAAGATACCCTTACTCGCAGATTAAAGCATTCGTAATTAATAATAGAATGGCAATATTTTGGGTGGCAACTGCATTTTTAAAAATTCAGCCTGCCCATTCTCATCGACACACACACACAACACACACACACACACACACACATACACACACAAACACACACACACACACATACACTCACCTACTCATACATCAGCAACACACACACACACACGCACACACACCCGCGCACACGCACACACATACGCATACATAACTACACTGGGATTCGGCCAAAAAAATTAAAGCTTGAATAGCACTTTATCCCAAATCGGCAAGTACATTGTTCCTTTTGATTTTATGCAATATACAGATTGGTTTAAATCTCATAAATTAAATAAGACCTATATATTAGGTTGGGGAAAAGAAAATGCATTATTTTTTTGGTTCATGGCTGTAGTAATCGATATCTCGTAAAGAATCGATTAAATTATTTCAGATTTATGCTCGTTGTCATGGCGACATTTCACACTAAAAAATTATTTTGCTGTCTTTATTTTTGTTTATTCAGTTGTGAGTTACAGGGTGTTAAAGGTGAACGTCAACAAAGAGAAAATTCGGTACATTTTACATTTTTTCTTTGATAAAGGCGAAAATCCAAGCCAGGCGGTTGAAACTGTAAATGGTGTTTATGGTCCCGATATTCTAATAGCTGATTACATGCAATTTTGGTTTCGTCGATTCCGTTCAGGTATTTTTGATGTTAAAGATGCACCTCGCAAGGATAGGCCCGTCGTCACAAATGTCGATAAATTGACAGAAATAATCGAAGTTGACCAGCATGTTAGTAGTCATAGCATCGCCCAGGAGCTAAAGATTGACCATAAAACAGTTTTAAACCATTTGCACAAAGTTTAGTTCAAAAAGAAGCTCGATGTTAGGGTGCCACAGCAATTAACTCTAAAAGATATGATGGATCGAATTCATCTGCAAACCGTTGGCCAATCGGAATAAAATCGACCCATTTCTTAAACAGATGGTGACTGGGGATGAGAAATGGGTCACATACGAGAACATTGTGCGAAAACGATCGTGGTCAAAGCGCGGTGAAATAGCTCAAACGGTGGCCAAACCAGGACTAACGGTCAGAAAGGTTCTGCTGTGCATTTGGTGGTACTGGAAAGGAATCTTTTATTATGAGTTCCTTCCATATGGCCAAACACTAAATTTGGATCCGTACTGTCAACAACTGGCCCGGTTGAAGCTAGCAATTCACCAGAAACGGCCAGAATTGACCAACAGAAGAGGTGTTGTGTTCCATCAGGACAACGCTAGGCCACACACGTCTGTAGTGATTCACCAGAAACTCCGAAAGCTTGGTTGGGAAGTTTTAATGCATCCACCATATAGTCCGGACCTGGCACCAAGCAATTATCACCTTTTTCTCGTATTGCAAAACTTCCTAAGTGATAAGAAATTGGTATCTAGAGAAGATTGTGCAAATCGATTGCTACAGTTTTTCACCAATAAGGACCAAGACTTCTATGAAAGACGCGTTATGAAGCTACCTTTAAAATAGCAACAAATTATAGAACAAACCGGTGTATATTTGACCCAAATCGGACAATCCAAAGCATGTTAAATAAAGTCTTGAAGTTCACGCAAAAATAATGCATTTCTTATTCCCAACATTTTATTTCGTCCTTTAAATGGTAAAATAGATTGGTTTCTCGAAAAATTTACAGATTGGTCTTTTTGGCGGAACACGATCGATAATATTACGTCATATTTGTAAACACTGGAAATCTTTTCAATGGTTCAGTTGGTTTCATAATATACTCTTAAAAGTGCGTAGAACTTTGTACTATTAATCCAACACTTTAGAATAAAAACACAACCTTTGAGTTCTGCGTAACAACAACTTGGTATTAAATTCGTCGAAACGAAGTGAGTTAGTGATACTGACGATTTGTTAATCGGGAATTAAAGGATTGTGGATAAGCGTTTTCGTATCTTGTCTTAGTATCGTATCTGCAAAATGGTATGTTGATTAACGATACCGCTTGTTTAATTTTTGAGTACTTACATTTGTAGGAGTACCATACACTGACTCGCTCAGAAACTAGTGTTTTCTGCAATTTTGACTATTGCTGCCAAAGTAACATAATGTGAAAACATTTAAAAAAGTAGATGTGGAAGACGTAGGTGCCATTTTGTAAACACAAACTTTAGTTGGAGGGTAAATCGCTTGGGGTTGGTTGTAATTTTTGGCTCATTGAAACATATCATGTTTTCATGAATTATTTCAAATTTTGCCTGTTAAACATTTTAACACTAGAACCACTGCACCCGTCAATTTTACGTGTTGTCGTGTTTGTATTTAGCCTATTCTTTCAGTAAACGATTTACCATGTTGTAGCTTTGTGACTTTTTCTAAATTGCTGTTTTAATCAAATAAATAAGCCATTCGCATAGTAGAAGAACATTTTTGCTTGTCTATCAACACTCAATACCTTTAACTGCAGCATCAGAACTCAATGAACGATTTGCAGTGTTCTGATTTTATCGTATTAGTGGCTCTCTTCACCCTCAAAATGTAAATTTTTTAGTTTATGAACATCTGCTACCGATGGCTTAACACTACAAAATAAATTTGGAATCGTTGGAAGCTGAACTGAAAATTTTACAAACTACGCTAAAATTATATGAAGCACAAAACAAATTTAAAATCAAAACAATTTTAGATTTTATCGACATGCTTAAAGCATATAAAATTGTTTTCAATAAAACGTTTAAAATTGCAGTAATTGCTGTTACAATCCGCGTGACAAGTGTTGTTTGCGAACGTACCTTCTCTTGTTTAAGACGTTTAAAAACGTATTTACGAAATAGAATGACAAACGATCGACTAGAATATTTAGCAATAATTAATATTGAAAGGACCATAGTCAGAGTTAGATATAGATATGGTACTAAATGAATTTAATGCAGTACATAAAAACCGCCGCATTGTGTTGCATTAAAAAAGTTTTGAGGTGGATTTGTAATTCATTGTCTTATTTTTTTAAGAATATTTGTTATTTGTTTACATGTTGTTACGCAATTCTTGGGCAGCCACGTTGGGCGCCAAATTTATGCTACGTTGTTCTTGTAGCCGTGCGTAACAACAAGAGATCACGGAATGACCGGGCTCAATCGGAGATTAGGGGGGGTTGTAGGAAGCAAACTGACATATAATGTATACGGCGGTAAGGAGTTAGTGACAGTACCTGTAAGAAAAATAATTAAGCAAACCTGAAAGAAAAAAAAAATAGTTAAGTAAACCTGAAAAAAAAGAATGTAAAAGAATGTAAAAGAATGTAAAAGAATAAAAAAAAAAACGGTTGGATAATCTATATAATGTAGCAACGGTAAAAGCAGTACAAAAACTTTTAATACAAAATGAGGTAATATTGGGAAGCAGCAGAAACGTTTCCTCACACACCAATTAACATAAATCAAGACAAAAATTTTAACAAAAGATAAATAGATAAGACACAATTGACATGAGTAATCTAGTAGTATTTGTTTTTTTTTGTTTTCTCTTTTTTTTCCAATAGTCTGCACTTCTATTGTAAAAGGTATCAACACGACAAAGAATATTGCAAAACAACCGGATAGATATTTAAAGAAAGAAAACAAGTAGTAAATAGTTCACTTACAGAAAGTCCTGCAGTAACGAAGTACTTCACCCTTGATTGTGATGGGGTTGATAGAATTTAGTACACTTACACTAACCACACCGACGCACTTCACTGGTGTTAGCAACAGACATTATCATACTAATGGAACCATGTGGCATTGATAAATTTCTTGTTAATTCTATTTCCTGAGAAAATAATTTCGAAATATTTTGTAACACAAATCGCAAAATTGTAATAAAATTTAGAATTTAGAATCACGTCATTTGTAAGCTGGAATCACTGTAACATGTTGGTTGCCAAACACGTTTTTACCTTAACTGGCCAACATTATTGTTAAGAGAGATAGTGCACGAAGATATGTCTGTAACCTCATTTAAAAAAAAAACCCCAAAATGGGAAAGCATGTTACAGAATTAATTTGCTAATTAATACGTTGACAACTAAATAAGTATCTTGCACTAAGAAAAAAAAGACGAGCTGTACATCGTATTTACTTGCTTGTAATCGCAGTTACCGTTCTTGCATTTTAAGTACAATACGTTGTAATACGATGGAGAAGCCACAATGAGTGAAGCACGTGTATCACTAAGTAAGTCCGTCACATGTTCCGTAACGCACGTTATTTCAAAAGAAAACTCAACAATTTAAGGAACAAAGAACAAATACTAAAAATTAGTAGGCCCGCGTAAGCCATAAATACCGCATTAAACTCACTATTCACAAAGCAAAACAAGCCACCGTATTTTCAATGTAATTAATAAATAGAACAAAAGACAAACTACAACTCTGCTGATCTGTCGATATAAAATAGTTGTTAACATAACACCTGAGCGTCTCTTATCTCGACTTGATAAAAGCATAAGGAACCAAAATTTATAAGACGAATAATTCAATTTATTTATTAATGAAAATCGACGTTTATACAACCAGCTATGCAAAACGATGTATTTTAAGTACGCTGCCGAAAGGGAGCGTAACAATGTTAGGAGTAAACTGACTATTTTTGTTTTTACAGGTGCCTGTGGATTTGTTAGAAATTAATATGTACGTATGTAAGTTTTTTGTATAGATGTATGTTGTGCTGTAGATGATGATGATGTAATGTTTTAATTTGTTTTGTTTATGTTACGATACTGCTGCCTTACTTTTTTTTCTTCTCCTACTTTATAATTACCACGCTCCAAGCTAGGTGTCTGCAAAACAAAGTCTTCCGACGTAACTAGGGGTCTATTCCTTGGGTAGAGCTATGAGCAATGGGCTAGCTCAGAATAAAAATCAATGGAGGTACCCATCCAACCAGTCCCAGGATAGATAAATTGATGACGAAAAAAGTAACTGTGCTTAAACATGATGATTATTATAAGCAACTACAAGTATTAGTTGGGCAATATTCTTGAATAATGTTAATTGTGTGAAAGGATTTACTGGAAAACTATTAATTCGCCAAATGTTTAGGTGTTGGGAGATGTTGGCAACCACAGGCTGCTTAAACTCTTCACTGAATCTTAGTAAAATAGGGCATAAAATTAGAAAACAATAGAAGGGGAACCGAGCTGTATACAGGCTGTGTGAAAATTTCAGGAAACTATGTAGGCTAGCTCAGAATATAAATAAGTGCAGGTACGTGTCCCACCAGTTTTGAGACGGAAAACCTAATGACGAAAAAAAAGCGCAGATAATTCTGATGATTATTATAAACAATTACAAATGTTGGTTGTGAAATATCGGCAACTAATGTTAACTGTGCGAAAAGATATATTGGAAAAAATATTAAATCGGTAAATGTTCAAGTGTTGGGGAACTTGGCAGCCGCAGGTTGCATACCCCCCTTACAACTACTGAATGTAGGAGAAATAGGGTATATAATTGTAAAACAATAGAAGGGGACTGAACTGTATCTAACAAGAAAAAACAGAGCCTATGATGGAAGACAACAAACATAGAAACAAGAAGAAAATTGGTAAAAGCATATGTGTAAAGCACAGCACAGTATGCTTATGAAATTGGGGAATTAGGAAAACCAGACAGAAAAGCGGTAGCTGCCTTTCGGAATGCTGTGCTTCAGATGTATGAGTATGATAGCATGGACAGACAAAATAACAAATAGTGTAACGAATTTTTTTACGCAGTTACACTTCGCTTATTAATCTAAAATAATATCGCAATAAAATAAAAATATAATTTATAAATTTTCGATCACTAAAAATAATTCATAAAATTTATAATAGCATATGCGCTCCTTTGCTCTTGAGGTCTAAGTTCCTACAATAAGCTTTGTCAAGTTGTCATTTCATGTACTCTTCTATCAGCGTCTGAACAGGTAAGCTGCTATCAGCGGCATAGGAAAGTCATGATGTTAGACAGGCCCATGGCCTGTAACACAGTCCGCAAGAAGATTTAGAGGTTCCCCATCATTAAAACAGTTGGTATAATAAATTAATTAAATACATTTTATTAATGTTTTCCTCTTAGTGCAATATCATGGAGTTAATATCAAGGAAGTAAGCAATATCATGGAATTATATTACGGATTTCGTTAATATCGTAATTGCCATATTTAATGCTGAAAAGAAAATTTAGTTTGAGATTTGAAATACAAGAATTTATAGGATGTACTTAAGAAGGAATTGGTATGGTTAAATTATGCTTTGTTCAGAAGATTTCTCATAGTTCCATGATAAATTCATTCGTAATCATGTGTTTCCTGTTTGTGCATCGCAGATGGTTATGGACTATCCCACATCTGATGTCACAGTTCAATTTCTTTTGGTCGTACTGTACTTTCACACGTGAGTGATACTTAGTCTTTAATCACATATATAATTATTTAAACGTAATACGAAAGGTAGAAGGTTGAAGCTTTACCTTGATTAAAGTAACTTAAAAATTATTTAGTAAAAAAAAGATTCCGTAATAAATTTGTAACCTTGCATAATTTTTAAAGATGGCTATGCAGTTTGCTTATCATAATTATTCCACAAACAAATGGCGTTAACTAAACTGAAAAAGTTGTTAGTGACATATGATGTCAAAAAATAATCAGCTGTCCAATTTAAATATCACATGTTATTTTACGCTAATTTAAAAATATATTTAGTAACTTTGAGGTCATGTACTTTGATTCTTAAACAAAGTAATGAATTCTTTTTATACATATTAAGTAAAACTAACTCTATGTTGAAAAATGCAATTTTATGAGAACTTAAATAATTAAATTTAATTGTGAGGTCAACGTTAGTACTACAGACGGATAAAGATTAAAATATGAAATATGAATTATTAAGAGAGCTCAAATTTTTTAGAAAATTTATTATGAAATATTCTATTTAGTGATCTTTATGTTTTTTGAATACAAAACCAGATTAATTTTCTGTACTATAAAACTTTAGTTGAAAAAGATTATGTTAAAACAAATCAAGGAATTTAATCAAATAGAATCCATTTTTGCATATCTCTTTTATTATTCAAAATTCAAGTAAGATTTATAGGTCATCCATGAGCGAACATTGTGTGTAATGATAACAAACACCCTGGGTGTATACTTTTGGAACTTAAATTCTATTATATTTTTTTTGGTAAATATTTTTGAGGATACAAACGGTGTCCATGTTGTGCATTTGTTTGTTCACAGGTTGAGTCGAGACATCTGTAAGACATCTGGTAATTGAGATTTTGGTAAGAGCTTTACGAAAGTGAAATTCAGGTTTTGTGGCTTTATTAGTGGTGTAAATATAAGGTTTCCGCATTCCCCTAATACAAGCACAGATAATTTTTGTAGGTTGTTGTATTGAAAAATACGGTGGCGCTCATTATCTATATTTTGGTCATTTGACAACCCATGACCCAAGCTCATGATCTACCCAGAGCTAACACTCTACTAGTCGTTTATGTCTAAAAAGTTTTTCTTTTCCTCAAGCCGTTTTCCATCCAACTTTACCTTGGGCTTTCATTGTTAAAAAGAAATTCTCGACCTTGTGATATCAGGTAAGGGTTTATGATATATATAATGGTGCAATTTGTTATCTGATATTCACGAAGGTATTTTTCTTTTCAATAGGTTATAGAAATAGTAGGAAACAAGGATATTTGTGGAAAAAAATAGGAGAACGAAAAAGGGCAGAATACGTTGTAAGGCATTTTTGGGGAATAGCATGAGATATATTACAAGCAGAGATAGAAAAAAAGGAGGTAGCTGTAGACCTAGATCAGATAGTGATAGATGCAGACTGTGCAAATTTCAGGGAAATGTATAGGTTAGTTCAGAATAGGAAACAATGATGGTACGCATCTAACCAGTTCCAGGACTGAAGACCAAATGATGATGACGACTTGGAATATATATAAACGACAGATTTCGTAATATATATATTCAATATTTATTAAGATGTTTAATAAAATTTTTAATGTTACCGAAAAATATTGATAATTCTGATGTACATGGCAACATTTTTATTGTGATAGTTTTAAAAAGACAGTGTAGAAATTGCTTTGTAAATATATAATAAATATATATGAAACATTCCATTTAAAATATTACATTTTAAATATTTAATAAATAGTACTATTGTTGCTTAACTATGTATAATGTATAAAAGATTCTAGCTGAAATAAATATTTAATACATATTTATAAAATATCTGATGCTAGCAGCGTTGATAGATTCTATCCCAGTTGCTGGCCTTTCCTACCGACTTTGTGAAAACAAATACAAAAATATATAAACTATTATATCAGGTTACGGTTTTTTAAAAGCGTTTTTTAATGTGATTACTATTGTGGAAGTTTTATACGATGCATCAATAAATGTATACCGCACACTACTTAAAAAATTTCCTTTTAGGTATAATTTATTTCAAAAATTTTTTGTGCCCACCACTGGCACTCTTAGAGAAGAAGTTTTAGTTACGTGCCTGGATAGGGCTTATGTAAGTTTGTCGTTGAAAGAGCGAAATAGATTATTTCTCTGGAAAAAACTGCAGATGAGCCCGATTGATGGAACCCTAGTTACCATAACGTCGTATATTAAAACGCGGGAGATCTGTTTCATTGCGTCAGTTGGTGTAGTAATTATACTCTCAAAAGTGCAAAAATTTAACATGTCAATCAATCTTTGTACTAATCAAACACTTCAGAATAAAAATCAACCTTTGTGTTCTGCGTAACAACAACTTTGTTATTAAATACATCAACAGCAATTGCGCATTAGTGTTACTGACGATTTATTAATTGAGGATTAAGGGATTGTAGATAAACTTTATAATATTTTATCTTAGGTGGTTATCTACAAAGCGGTGTATTCGATTAAGCATACTGGTTATGCAATTTTTGAATCATTACATTCCTACTTGTTACTATCTAAGAGTACAATATATAGACGCGCTCAAATATAAGTGTTTTCTACAATTTTGAATATTGACGCCAAAGTTACACAATGCTAGAACGTTTAAAAAAGGAATATAAGGAAGAAGTGGGTGTCATTTTGTAAAGACAAGTTTTAGTTGGATCTTGAAGGGTGAATCGCTTACTGTTTGGCGACATTTTTTACACATTAAAACGTATCAATAGATTTATGAACTCATTCAAATTTTTCCTGTCAAACATTTTAACACTATAACCACTGTACCTGTCAATTTTACCGATTCTCGTGTTTGAGCTTATCCTATTCCTTCCGTAATCAATTTATTATGTTGAGGCTTTCTCACGTTTTCTAACTTGCTGTCTCATTCAAGTAAATAAGCAATTCGAATAGTAAATAAAATGTTTTTGCTTGTGTATCAACACTTACACCTTTAACCACTGCTCGTGTTATACTAACCGGTAACCTCTGCTCTCTATTTAACTAAATTAGAATATCTATTTATGATCTAGTCTAAACAATATAACTGTGACACATTCAGTTAAACATTATTTGCTGGCTGGTTTTCGTTATTTACCTGTAAATTTGTTGTTTTTACAAATTTTGAAAATCTACAACGATGTTTCAAACACTTTCTTATGCTGAAGAGGATAGTAAAGTTTTCATCATAAATTTCGATCATTCAGAACCGTCATGAGATTTACTTCTCTCTTATTGTAATACGCGAAGCAGTTGAAACTATAAGCTTGCTTATCGTATCTATCTATTGCATTTTAATATCTGCGTGGGTTCTTTGAATCGGAACGTTTAGCTATTACAACAATTCTTATAAAACGACATATTCTCCTATAAAGTACCCGAAAATTCGAGAATTAATGTTTTGTTGGAGACTTATAAAGTGTCATTTTTAACGAAAATGAATATTTTATAAAACTTATACAAGGAAAATAAACTTTATAAATGTAATAGGATTTGTATTAGCGAATATTTTATACACGGAAAATATATCTGGTATTCTATTTCTGGTTTTAAACAAAATACACAGAAAATTATTTAGTACTTATAATGAGGGCTTTGTTCTTATGTTTTATGAATACAATAAATTGATATTATTTTTACGTGGGTGTAATAAATGATATCACTTTATGCAATGATAATGAATGGCTTGGATATTTTCATTATAAAACGATCGAAACGATCGATTTGCATTCTAACAGAGTGCGGATCCTAGTTTCTTTAAACGCATTTTAAGGTATCTCTCAAGAGTAATTATTTATATGTTAATTTAAAAATGGTGCTTTACATTCTTTACACTCTGCAATAAATAGTAAGGGCTCCGATATACTTTATCAAAGAATTACGCTTATATTTAAACAGGGTGGCGAAATTAAATAATGAGAAATTTTAATTTTATCCGTTTACTTGTCTTTGGAGGGTTTTTTCACAAAATCTGGGCGTACAATGATGTCTTGTGACTTCCTTATCACATCAATATATTTAACAAAAGTAAATATAAATTGTAGTTATTGGAGTAAATACACAGATCTGCTTCTAAAATGCACACATTTTCCTTGTATATGTACCTGTTTAACATCTTCTTTTTTATATCTTACTTGATTCTAAACGCAAATCCACTAGGATCTTTTCTAACACATAGTGGTCATAACTTCAAATACCACACCACTGTCATAGGACAGAGTTGATTTAAACAGGTACATCATTTTAACTAATTTTATCACCTTTTCATACAATGCATTTGATCTAAAATTGACGAACAACGTCTGTAAACTCACTACTGCAGGGTATTGATCAGTCCGCCACCTTGGTACATAAGAGAGCAGAACGTGGAAGTGGTGGCAAAACATAGTTCTTACTTATTAATTGTTAAACTTTATGTGGTAAAAGTAGATTACCTGAAAACTTGTCATTGGGTGGCAGTGCTAAATTATCGGTGGTCTAGCTTGAATGTAAACTTTCGGTTGAGTTTGGATTTTAAAATGTAAAAAACAAACCTAAACCAGGTATTAAATTTATCACCCCGTTAACTTTAGAATAGATATCTTTATATTAAAATATCTTCAACTAGAAATCGTACCAATTTATTTGGCCACATGCGTAAACTTGCGATATGTAGTACCATTTGAAGATTCTCAAAGTATAATCCACTTGTTCAAATTCTGTGCACTAACGGAGTTTAAGGTACTGTACACGTTATGCAAAAGCGTCAATTCCTTTTATTGTGAAATAATCTGGCTCAACTTACACTGACCATGTTGCGGAAATACGTAAACACTTTTTTTTATAAAGTAAGCTACTCTGACCTACACGCACACTGCTGAACCGATGCCTTAGGATAAATTTGCATTTGGACTAAGTTTTTTTTTTTTAGAGAAATAGACCTTTAATATTAAGGCTTCTTTTCCCAAAAAGTAATAAAAAGTAGAACCTGCTGCTGATTAGCTAACACACCTAGGTCATTATTATTTAAGCGTTCGAACGTACTATCTAATGATGCAAAAAGGTTCTGCTAGTGATTTTTACATCTTCAATTGTCAAATTTTACACGATCTCTTGAAAACTAATGTTATAAGTGTGACTTAGTTGATAACAAGAAAAACAAACTGAGATTCCAGACAATGATTAAGCCATGTATTCATTTAATAAATTTCTGTAAAGTTTGAATGTGTATTTGATGTAGAAATTCCCCAGAACCAAAAGCTTTGAATTATATAAATCGATCCAAGATTTCCATTCCACTAGATTAATCCTTGTGACCAGCAAGTTCTGAAGAGATAAAATATCTGTTTAATTTGGAACTCCTGATGAATCAAAATATATCAGTATTTTTGGTATTGAACTGACAGCTGTTGAATTGCAGTTTTTTTTAAGGTATGAACCCCAAGATTTCAGTACCTCTAAATATAACTTAAATCCCAGACGCCTCCTGAAAGCGTAAGACGTACAGTTCGATCCAAGACTTCATAGGGAATAATATATCTATTAGAATTTTCAAAATAAAACCTAGCCTTAGAGGATTTCAATCTTTTCAAGCCCAAAATCCAATATTTTCGTTCAGCCTGATTTATCCAAGCTTTAAGGAGTACGCGGGGGTGGGGTGATATGCATTTGACTTAGAACTTTCCGGAGAACCGAAGTCATACAGAATTTTTAAAATCGAAACAATCCCTGTCGAGTTACGACTTTTTTTAATACTTGAATGGCAAGATTTTTCACATCTAAATTTAACATGAGTCCCAAAGACTTTTTAGAAGCACAGGATACTCAATTTGGTCCATACTTTCACGAGAAATCTAAATTTTATAGTGTTACAAATCGATTTACCTTCTACGAGCTAAAACTCATTTAAAACCTGAATACGAGACTTTTGCTCAACTGAATTTTGCCGAATCCCCAGAGAGGTTTAGGAAAGGTAAGATACTTGCCTGATTTAGTACTCCCTGAGGATTCGACATATTGTAGATTTTTAAAATCAGACCGACTTTTGATGGCTTACAGCCTTTTTAAATCTAAATCCTAATACTTCTGCACATTTAAGTTTAACTTGAATCCAAGAAGTTTCATGCAAGCGCAGGAGACGCAGTTTAATTCATAGTTTTATGAAGAATTTAAGCTTAATCGAATTTTATAAATTTAACCAGCCGTTTCAGCGTTACAACTTCTTCAGAAACCGAACCCCAATATTTCCGTTCAACAAGATTTATCTTTTTTCTTGGAGAGTTCCCGAGAGCTAATATATGTACTTAAATTAGAACTTCGTGGTGAACCGAAATATTTTATAATTTTCTAAATTGAACTATGCGCTGTTAAATTAAAGTGCTTTTGAAATCGAAACTATAGGGTATCGGCACATGTAAATTTCACTAAAATCTCAGGTGCTTTCTGGACGCGTAAGAAACGCAATTTAATTCACGATTTCATGGAGCATTTAAATCTATTCAAATTTTTAAATCAAATCGTCCTCTAGACAGTGATCAACTAAATTCAATTGGTTTCGAAAAGGGGTATAGCGTCTAGAGGGCTATGTCGTGTATTTGATTTTAAACTCCCTGATAAATCGAAATATTTTAGAATTTGTAAAGTCGTACCATTCTCCGTCGAGTTACAGTACTTTCTAAACCTGAACGCAAACTTTTTGCACGTCGGTATTTAACTCAATTTCAATGGCTTCCTGGAAGTATATTACACGCAATTTAATCCGCAATTATATGGCGGTTCTATATTAAATCAAACCTTCCTCTACAGAACTACAATCTCTTCAAATTTAAACGCAAGATTTGGTTCAAATAGGTTTTGCCGTAATTCAGGAGAGGTTTTGGAGAGCTAAGACAATTATTTGATATAATAGTCCCCGAGGAATAAACTACTTGCAAATTGTTGAAACCTGCTCAACCCTTGACGAATTATAACTTTTTTAAAATCTGAAGTCTAAGGTTTCCGCACATCTAAATTTAACCCTAAATCCAAACCTTTCCTGGAGGCGCAGAATGCGGAATTTAAATCGTTACAGATTTAAAACCCCTTCATAATCTAACCCCAAGATTTCCGTTCAACTAGCTTTATGCTCGTTCCCGAAAAGTTCTAGAAAGCTAAGATACATATTGAATTCAGAGCTTCGTAGCGGAATGAACTGTTTTAGAATTTTTGATATCGTATTGACTGCTGTTGAACTACAGGCCTTTATAAATATTAACCTTAAGATTTTTGCTCATCTAAATCTCACTGCAACCTCAGATTTTTCTTGGAAGCAAAAGACGCGCAATTCAATCCACGATTTCATGTGTACATTTAAAACTATTTAAATTTTTCAGATCCAACCATCTCCTAAAGTAATACAACGCCGTCAAGATGTGATCCTAATATATTCGAAAAAATGTAGACCAATTTTTTGAGGGACTGAATTAATTTGGTTGAGGAACTGGAAAGAAATCTAAGCACCTAAAACATGTATTTGGTTTCGAACTACATGGCGAATCGAAACCTTTTAGAAAATTTAAAATCCGACCAATCTCGATCGTTTTATACCCCGTTTAAAAATTGGACTTTTGAAAATGCCCTTGGCGGCCAATATACTGTCCTTTTATTATTTTTTAGGAATGCCTTTTTCTGCGAGTAAGAGCATTGTGAATGGCAAAGGGGATAGTATCAAAAATTTAGCCTGACCATTTTCATCTACGTACACCCCGGAACACGATACAAAAAGAATTAGAACAATAGACAAGGGGAATTGCAAAATGTATTATTTTGGTCACTGTATGTATTTTTGCACGTTGGACAAGTTTTTGAGATATATATTCTTCCATGCGGGTGCTGTAATTTTGCTTTTGTGTATTGTTTGTTGTTCAAAGGCTTTTTGTATCGTGCTTTTGTGTGTGTTGAGATGGGAGTGTATGAACTGAGTGTTTGAAAATGCTCTTGGTAGACAAACTCCTACCACTATTTATTTTATAGGTAAACATTCTTCTTTGCCGAGAGCATTTTGTTTGGCACGTGAACATTTAAAAAAATTCGGCCTATCCTTTCTCATCTTTGTCCACCCACGAATGTTATTAAACAATAATTAGAACAAAAACAACACACCAAAACGGTAGTCACCGAAGCTCCCTTCTGCAGCAAGTTATATTCCATGAAAACTAACTGCAAAAGCTTTCCTCCCTGACAATTTATCCTGTGTATTTGTTCTTAATCTTCTTTGGGAATGAAACCACTCATAGTTTTTAAAATCTATTTTATTTACGTTTCGATCCATGACCTAGGATCGAAACGTAAATAAAATAGATTTTAAAAACTATGAGTGGTTTCATTCCCAGAGAAGATTAAGAAGAATGCAAAACAAACCACAACAAACATACACTGTGTATTTGTATCTTATCCCTGGATATGTGTGAACGAGAATGGCCGAATTTTTGAAAATGCTTCTAAGGCAGCCTAAATTGTATAAATCTCATAAATAAGATAAGATCTGTGCCGTTCGTCCTTGAAATGGTAGAATATATTGGTCTTTTGGAAAACTACAGATTGGCCCATTTGGTGGAACACAATCGATATGATTACGTCGTGTTTGTAAACGCTGTAATTTTTTTCATGGCGTCAGTTTGTTTCATAATATACTCTAAGAAATGCGAAAAACTAACACACCTATCAATTTTTGTACTAATCTATCACTTCAGAATAAAAACTCCACCTTTGAGTTATGCGTAACAACATCTTTGTTATTAAATAAGTCAGCAGGAAGTGAGTTATTGACCCTGACGATTTAATGAATGGAATTAGGGGTTTGTTGATAAACTTTTTAATATTCAATCTTAGACTCTTATCTGCAAAGTGGCATTATTGATCAAAAATACAACTTGTGCAATTTTTGAATCATTACATTTACAATACGTATACTCGCTCTGAAATAAATGTATCTACAATTTTGACCATCGATGCCGTAGTTACATAATGCCAAAACATTTAAAAAAGGGTACGGGAAAGAAGTAGACATCAATTTGTAAGACAAGTTCTAGTTGGATACTTGAAAGTGAATCGCTTGGGAGTGGTCCTTATTTTTTGCTCACTAGAGCGTCAAAAATTCAAATTTTGCCTGTTAAACATTTTAGCACTAAAACCACAGCACCGGTCAATTTTATCGTGTGTCGTGCTTGAGTTTAACTTATCCTTTCCGTAATCAATTTTTATGTTGTAGATTTGTGACGTTTTCTAAATTGCTGCTTTAATCAAATAAATAAGCAATTCGCAAAGTAAAAGAATGCTTTTGCTTCTTTATCAAGTCGTAATACCTTTATTCGCTGCTCCTATCACATTAACTGGTAACATACGTTTTTTTGGAATAGTCTAAAGAATATAACTGTGACATATCCAGTTGTATATCATTTGTTGGCTGTGTCCGACTTTGGCTCGGTTTTTCAATGCTCAAAATTGTGCTGGTCGGTAGCTGACAGTTACAAGTAACTTTCAGTCAGAGTTACTGTTAAGTATTCAGTATTTATTGAACTGCAACTAAAATCTCTGTTAGTCAGCTGCCGGTTTGCAAAGCTAGTAATTCGTATAAAATAAAGGTTAATATCATTGTTTAAAATCCATGTCATTTTTGTGGGAGTTATTTTATTATTAATAAAACTTAAATCTAACCCCTTAATGAAAGTAGTCCAAATTCCACAAATAATAAAAAGGCATTGTTCGTCAAGTTTGCCAATTGATGTGAAATCGTTACTGATTAACAGATTGAGTGTCACACGAAAAGAAAGCGAACATGCCTGGATAGAAATAGAAAGAAAATGCAATGGAACTACGTTTGGACCAGGATAATTGTTATTTTACAGTTGATATACAGAGTTTTACAAGTTCGACGCTTACTATTGCGATTAGGGATGGATTCGGGGCGGGCCGGGCCGGGCTTTTAGATGCGGCCCGGCCCGGCCCGAAATAATTTGCTCCGGCCCGGCCCGGTGGCCCGGCCCGGATGAAAACGCATCGGCCCGGCTTGAATTTCGGGCCGGGCTTCGGGCCGGGCCGGGCCGATTCGGGCCGGAATGTTACTAAAACCTTAAGTGATGCATAGATTTTTCAACATCCAAATGGAAAGTATCATTTGTTAATATATGTATTTTCAATTGTATAAAAATACTTCTTTACTATTATTATACTTTTCTACAAAAGTTGAATATATCAACTTTAATAAATTATAGTTTATAGTATCATTTTAACCTCGAAGAGTCCCAAAGGTATTTGGACATGATGCACACTTGCACAGGCAATTCGAAATAGAAGGTGGTTTGCGACAAATTTTAACCTTAAGTAACAAAATGCATTTTAGAGCTCATGTACTACTACTAGTATATAGTAACATATTTAAAGGAAAGTATTCAATATTCGACTGAATATTGTTTCCCCATATTCTAAACAAAAAACGTTGCCAATTTCCATTTTACAGATTGCTTGTGTATAGGTCTACATTTCGAGAATGCGCTACCGTCCGTTCAGACAACTGACTATTCAAGTCTCTCGTATCAGGTAGACATTACTTTGTTGTCTATGAATATTTTTTTGTCGCATGCTTTACTGGAAATTTTAATTATTATGAAAGAAAGGTCGACAATCTTATCTATAAAATTGTTCAATATTAATATATGCAGGGTTTCTCAAAAGTGTGGAAACGCTGCTTTTGCTGTATATAGAGAATCTGTTACGTATTGAGTAAAACAATAACATATAATTACAAAGAATCTAGCTCTTTGATATGAAAAAAGACATGTATACAGGATGTCCCACACCGAGCTTCCATTAAAAGTATTTTAGTAACTACAATTTTGCTGGCATTTTGAAACTTTGTGTTGGAGTTACCGAACAAGGCGAAACTATAGCTAAAATAGTTTTGATGTCCTGCAAATATCTGTGATATTAATTATTTTAAATAGCACATCCTGTATTTTATTGCATATCAAAACGGATTGTAGGTTGTTTCCATTATACCTTAAGAAATGTTTTTCAATACAAGCAATAAAATAGTTTTTACAATTTTAGGAGGTGAAAAATTCCGAATTGCAAAATTATGTAATTTTTATAATTGAACTCGCATTTTTTATATCTCGACATGAACGCGCTTAAGAGTATAATCAGTTATTTGGAAGATTTCGGTTTGTGCTTAATTTTCTTTAATTTTGTTTTTGTTTATGGTATTGCGGAAATTAAAGTTATATATAATTTTTTAAATAAATTGAGCTCAAGCAAAGTACAAATATTTGTTAACGAATGTCATTGCTTATTCATACTTATTATTAATTTTTAAATTCGCGTTATTAAATTGTAAAAACTATGTTAGTGTTCTTATTGAGATTGAGAAACATTTGTTACGGTGTTATGCAAACACAACGTATAAACCGTGTTAATAAAATGTTTATTAATACCATTTCTCTGATCCTCCAAAGTGCACTTTTTAAGAGAAAAAAACTCCTGGAAGCAAAACAATTGAAAATAGTTTTACAAACCTTAATATCAAAATAATAATCTACTTGCGCACTATTCAAATAAGCAATAAATGTGGAGTATGCCATTTAAAATAATGAAATTGACAGTTACTTTCGATATAACCGGAAGTTTTACAACGTTGAAAATATCTTAGCTAAATTTGCTTTATTGGGTAACCCATACATGCAAAGTTTCAATTTTTCAAGAATTGTAAGTTTGGAGATTTCTTTAATGAAAGTTTGTCGTTAGGGCATCCTGTATAGTTAAGTGTTTCTATATGGCTATACAAGTAAATATCAAGCAAGCAATTAATTATACATCCTGCAGAGTGTCAAATAGAAATAAGTTTTTCACGATGTATAAAAAAACCAAAACTTTTGACCCATCACGCTGGAATCAGGTACATTCCTTGCTAGTTCGCAAAATTTGATGAAAATAAATTGTAATAGGATTAAGTTCGATGGAGCAAAAACCTCTAAAATTAAACTACTACCGCACGTACCAACTACTACAGCTGTTTAAAATATGCGACCTAAAATGCAAATTATAAATTTTATGGGTGTCCATTATTGGCCTAAGCTCTGCAGATAGCAGCAGCTAGAGACGCCTCTTAAAATAATATTTACTCTATTCCGTTATTTTTGTATATACCTTTTATAATATCACGATTTTTCTTTATACCTTTTTAGAAGCCGCAACATAGAATAGTATTTAGTATTTACATTTTAATTTTCTATATCCATCTGTTATTTATAGCTATAAAAAACTAATCGCATTGTATTCGGTATGTTTTTCAACAAAAGATACATTCAAATAATTAAATATAATTAAGCTGATTTTTTGTAATCGTGCAGTTTTAAATATTTTTACATATACAGTGGTTTCGATTTATTCATAAATAATCTTCAGTGCGGGGCCACAATATAAAGTTAATTAATAAGTATAATAAATAAACCAGCTCAATTAACATACTTTGCAATGCTCGTTCAAATTAATTAAATATAACACGGACAATTTCTATTTCAAATTTCTTGAAAAAGTAGAAAGAAGTGAATATTATTTATAGAAAAAAAAATCGTAATTCACAAATCGGTGTAAATCAAAACAATTTCGTTTTCGATTTACTTCCATTATCACACACCTATCTATATGTGTGTAACTGTACCTGGGCGATATATTAGGAGGAGCGTTAATTATAATTTTGCTTAAGAGACAACTAAAGAAATCATTAAATGGAGTCTTTTACTAAATCAATAAATTTTATATTTCGTTACATAAACTTCGGGCCGGCCCGAAATAGCCCGAAAAGCCCGAAAACCTTAAGGAGTCTGGCCCGGCCGGGCCCGACACGTGCTTGGCCCGGCTTGGGCACGAAAAAATTTTTGCCGGCCCGCCCCGAAGCCCGGCTTGATATTCGGGCCGGGCTTCGGGCCGGGCCGGGCCAAAGCCCGGGCCCGTGGCCATCCCTAATTGCGATTTACAAAAAAATTACACGTATCTGTTTCTTTTCGAGTTCTGATAAAAAACGTAAAAATGCGGTTTTGGTGTTTAACCTGGCACTATTTGGCCTTTAAAAGTTTATGTTACTAGAACAGCTTTATCTGCTAAAAAGGTAACAAAATTGAAATAGTCGTAAGATTTTTCAGAACTGTCATAACGTTTATTTTTTTTTAAGAATGCTTAATTACATCTCTCCATATTTCAATAGATTGCACTTTACCGATTTCAATGATCTAGCAGTTCGTATATTTTACAATAATCATCTGTTACTGACAAATCCGCAATATGCTTTAAAACACAATTGAAACAAGGTTGTATTTTATCGTGTATTCAGCTGTAGACTAAGAAAATTAAAACTAGAACATATCTGATATTAACAAACAAAACATAAAATCTTTTAACACCGAATGTAAAACTACGACAAAATAACTACAGTAAATTTTGGCTTTCAATCCAATTGTATTTACTGTCCTTTGTACATTTCGTCTTCGTATCGATGCATTTGTATTAACAATCTAAAGTCCAAGCTCATCAATATATTGCAAAAGAGAATCCTTTTTTTGTATATTGCACAGTAACCACTTTTTAAAGCGGTTTGCCACATGTGTCACTGAAATTAGCTTTTAGTTCTCTTACGGGAATTGTTTAACCCTTTGATTTAGTACATTTTTTTCCATTTCTCTGACTGAATTCCTTGCAAACTCTTTTTAGATTGCTTTGGCTTTTTTCGTCCATCAGATTCAACTCCGTTTTTTTCGTACTCGCTCTCAGTCACTGCAACAACAACATAAAAAAATTATTAACCCTAAGCTATGAAGCAAAATTAAACAGAAAAGTATTTTTAAATTAAATGCATCACCTACCTACTAAAATAACAAAACAGCCAAGCAACAAATACAACAGAAGTACAAGTGATAATAACAATATTATTATTATTTTGTTCAATACATATACTCCACGCCCTTCAATATTTATATTTTCCGGATAGTTTGCATCCCTGAACAAATTTGCTGCAAGAATGACAACAATGATGTAAGTTTACCAAGTAAAATACATTTTTGAAGTGCAGCTCACATTGCTCACTTAGCGATCTGAACCAGAGCAAAACAAATTGAACGACTTAAAATGATATTCAGGTAAAGACCAAAATGTAAGTTGTTCAGTAGGCAAAAAATACTAAGCGGCTCTTGGGTTAGTTGGTTTGGGTATGATTACTAAGACAAAGGTCCCGGGTACGATTCCCGATACGAACCGCTTGAAAAGTGTTAGGCTAGCTTTTTTTTTACAAAAATACGCCTTTCTTCGGATGAAAGGTAAAATTTCGCTCCCATGGGCGAGGATTGTCAGGCAGATTAAAGATCTCTACCTTACTTGAAATAGCAAGGGTTCTGCAAAATTCAAAATTTATATGTAAAAAACTCGCTTCCTGGCCAATGTGGTACCTTACGGTACAGCATTAGGTAACCAAACGGGTTCAGGATGTATAGTACATGATGAATTAATCGCCGATTTTGCTCACTCTAAATTCGGCAATTATGATTATTAATATACCCACCAATTTCACAATGTTTCTCCGCAGAAGATGTTTTTTTTGAGAAAGTTCATCTGTTATTTTTTGGTCTAATTGACAAAGAAACGATGTTTTGAACAATTGAAGGATTTTTTTTCTTATGTTATTTAAACTTTGTTTGTTCCAGAGCAAAAACTCACTTCCTAGCCAATGTAGTACTTTCGGTTAGAGCATTGGTAAATTAAATGTAGAGAAAAGAAAACACTCCATAGCATCGTTCAATCTTCAACGTTTTCAATATTTAGTATCAAGCAATATAATAATAATTATGTAGAGTTACCCGGTTTACATTCTGAGAAGTAAATCAGATAACATTCAAGTGGGCTGTAAAACTATTAACTACTAATGCATAGTTCACCTACCAACATAATTATAGGGTGCTCACTACTACAGTATTCTAGAATGCCCATATAAACAGTGTTGCCATGCAAGTAAAATCTGCAATGTTTACATAGGCAAAATTGGAAATAAGAACTTTTATTTAAATTTTAAGCATTTAGAACATATTGCAAGGAAGTTTTATATATGGTAATACGCAAGAAACTGTTTAATTTTGTTTGACTATAGCAAAATCATAAAACTGCCTAAACAGGAAGTCTTAATTAGGTACAGACGTCAATTAGTGTCTGGATCCCACCTTAAAGCAGGTAGCAGTTTCAACGTGTCTGGTTCTTTGCTGTAACCACAGATCATCAACAAAATGTATTTTTTAAGTAAACTGCGCGTTGTATCTTAGTAAACAATACGATTACACTATATTTTGTTGCTTATTATACAGATTATAAAGGTAAAATGTGTAAAGTAGGTAGTATGACCGTACTTTCGTTATATAGCCACAACAGTCTTCCAATAAAAACGCAACTTGTTCAAAAATGGTCTTTCTCTGGTTTCCATTTTCAGGTCCTCAATTGATTCGTAAACGTCAAACAACTACAAAAAATTACTTACATCGTTTCAATGCTTTTGCACCAGAATTCTTCTTAAATCTCCGGCAAACCGCCACTTGTTCTAACCATATTAACGTAAATAATTTTGTTCCCGACATGGTTCGCTTGAAAAATGTTAGGCGAGCATTTTTCACAAAAAAACGCCCTCATTCGGATGAGCGGTGAAACTGAGGTCCCGTGTGTGAGTGTTGTCACGCACGTTAAAGATCCCTACTTTGCTTGGAACAGCAAGGGTTCGGCAAAATTCAAAATTTCCCGGTAAATCAAACTCGCTTCCTGGCCAATGTGGTACCTTCTGGTGGAGCATTGGAAAATCAAGTTTAAGGTCATATATATTAGCGGCTCCGTGGCTTGGTTGGTTAGCCTATGGCTACTAAGCTCAGGATTCTTGTCTCGATTTCCGACACGGGCGGCGTAAAAAATATTAGGCGAGCATTGTACTTAAATACGTCCTTGCTCGGATGAGAGGTAAAATGAAGACCTCGTGTGTGAGTGCTGTCACGTAAGGTTAAGATCAACACCTTGCTTCTAATACCAAGGATTTTACAAAACTCAAATTTTCTAGGTAAAGTCACACTCTTTTTGGCAATTGTAGTACTTTCGGGCGAAGCATTGGAAAGTCAAATGTAGGAGCCTGCAGCACCAGTAGAAGAACTCAAAGTACAACCTTCCTTCATATCAAGGACACATGTTTGGTTTTCCTCTTGTTCAAATTATGTGCACTACCGGAACTTTAGTCGCTCGGTACGTTATGCAAATCACCCACCCTTTTGTTGTAAAATAACCTGTTATATCTTACACTGGATATGTTACGTACATACGTCTGTTATATTCTACACTGGATATGTTGCGAATATACGTCAACCTATTCTTTTGCAAAGTAATCGCTCCTGACTTACACTTACACTGTATAACCTGTGTCTTAGAACAAGTTTGCATTTCCACCACAGTTTTTTTTTAAAATAAAGCGTTGTACACGCCTCTTGGAACGACAAGGGACGCAAATAAAAATTGCCTGGAGTGCAGTAGGCAGTAAACTAGGGTTTGTAAGGTAGAGCGTGGACTGTATAGAGTAAAAGGAAGGAAACATAGATTTTGAATACAAAGTCACATAAATACTTAAAAGCACTTACCGAAGCACAACATCTGGAGCACTAACGCGGCACCTTTCAGTACTGTTTCTGGCCAGAGGTAAATAGGAACGGAGTAAGGAAATGATTATAATAGGAAGACACTATAGAAAGTTATTGAGAATTAATGAAACACGTTCGCGTTCGCGGATGGCTGTTAATCGACTCTTTTAATTATGCTATTCCTGATTGTGTCTGGCTTGATAAAGAATACCACGTTGGGAGGGCGAAATGGCGCAAACAAGCATTAAACATTCTTGTCTAAAACAAATAAACACTAAAAGTACCTGCTAATCAGTTAACACGTCACCTAGTGCATGGATAGTTAAGCGTTTGAAAATAATCTTTTAGGAGGTAAAGAACCTCTGCTAGTAATTTTAATATATTCAATTGTAAAGTTTTACAGGTTTTACTAAATATACATCTGTTACAACTCTTCCACTACAAAAACTTGATTTTTGCTTCCTCTGTTTTCAAAAACTATAAGTGGAGTTCCGTTTTTATATACACCGGCTTTAATATCCAGGAATCGTCCGTGCTGAGCATTATTAATCGTATTATTGGAGTTAAAATACCACTGCTGGACCCTGCATTCATCGAAAGGAACCGTTATAGCGTCCTGTCCATCATGTGCCTTCTGCAGAGCTTTGCTACAATAACACATAAAGCAAAAATAATAAACGTTACCAAACAGGAAAACTTACCCGCTAGCCTTATTTATTATGAAAAAGGTGCCCTTAAATGTAGGCTCCAAATGCCATACCTGCAGATCGTTCTCAATATATTTATGTACTATAACTTTTCCATCTTCTGTCTCTGTGATGACCAACTTGGATCCTGGGTGTTTGAGAAGAAAATTTTGACGAATAGCTGGATCGTGAGGATTGCTGTACACAAAAGTTGCAGCGACCAAAAGACAAACGAATACTGCTGAGAACATATTGCTGGATGGGTATTTCCAATTGTATCGTTTGCATCAAGTTTTTGCTTAAATACTTTTTTTCCTAATAAGTAGTAAACGTTTCTTATCGTAATACTTTGCACCCGAAACCCTCAACTGGAGTATTGATAAGATTGCAAATTACGTGGATGAAAAACTCCAGTACAAATTCTTACGTAATATATTTAAAACTAACACGAACGCTATATATTACTATAACATAACGTGTAAAATATCAATAACAAGTGGTTGAGTCTATAGGAATACAAGCGTAGTTGTCGAATTCTATTCCCTTCTCTTATTCGGAAGATTATAAATTTGTTTAAAATTAGCTAATTTTTTGACGTCGTTTTAAACTACTACAGTCGATTTTTCTGCCCGACAAATATCAAGACTTGGTACATTCAGGGTTTTTAACTACCATGAACGATAGAAATGTCGAAACCGAACATAGGATTTGAGACATCGGCGAAAGTTAAGCAAAAAAACTTGCTTAAACATGCCCAATGATGTATTGAAACATGGTGTAGTAAGTTTGTCCCAGTTGGTTGACAATACGGAATAAAGCAGATTCTAGCAATCGAGTTTTAACATTTACCCAAGCGTGTTAGTATCAAAACACTAACAGCACAGGCGTACTTTTTCCACGTTACTTTTATCCTGTTTTGTAAATGCTTTTTAATAAGTTAAGCTCTGCGTTGGATTCACAATTTTTTTGTATAATTTAAATGTTTTGAAATTTTTTAAATCGTACCAGTTCCTGTTGTGTTATGGCTCTTGTAAGACCTGACCCAAACCTTTCTGCACCTCTAGATTTAACTCAAATCTCAGAGACTTGGGGATTTAACTCTATTCAAATTTTCTAAACAGAACTTGAAAGTGTAAGACACACATTGCAAAGCACGATTTAATGGGGATATAAATCTTTGCTCAATTTCTCCAAATTCAACCAAGTTCTACAGCTTTACAACACCTTCAAAACTCGAACCCGACATTTTCTTACAAGTAAATTTGTACAAGCTCCAAAGAGGGGGGAGTGTGGCGCCATAGCATGGCATTTGATTTAGAACTGAATGGTGAAATGAAATCCTTTAACAATTTTTAAAAATGAATCAACCTCTATCGAGGTACACCATATTAAGGCTATAGCCACAAGAATTTTCACACCTAAATTAAACCGAAGCCCTAAAATTTCTTTGAAAGCATAAAGCGCGCAATCTAGTCCTTACTTTTACGAAAAATCTAAATGGTTTAGAATTTTACAATTCGAACAATCTTCCACAGGGTTGCTGCTCCGTCGAAACCGGAACATTCAACTAGATTTTGTCGGACTTCGGGTGAAGTTTTGCAGAGATTTATAACACTCTCAGGAACCCACACCTTGTAGATTTTTGAAATCATACTGACCCTTGATAGGTTACAGACCTTGTAAAATCCAAACTGTAAAATTTTTGTACATCTAAATTTAACTTTAATCCTGGAGCTTTCCTGGATGTGTAAGGTACGCAATTTAATTCCCTATTTTATGGACAATATTAGTTTTTTCGAATAGTACAAATCAAACTATCCGCTACAGAGTTAAAACCTCTTTATAACCGTAACCCAAAGTTTTAATTCGATTCAATTTATCTTCGTATCCGGAGAGTTTTGTAGAGTTACGATACAGCAAGATTACTCGAGCACATCTCTGCTGAAAATGATTGGAATGCTTGATTAACACTATATCCCCAACACTCAGAGAGGATGAAGCACTGATATATTTATTTCGTTTCTGCAACTAATGCAGGTATTCTATAAACTACCGTCTCTAAAAGTCTTGATGCATTCTTCTGATAATCAGCAGTTTGGACTTCATTATGTACTACACGTCTTACACTTATGCTTTGAAAAACGATCAGGTAGCCAATAAAAATATGATACACATTTTCCAAATACGCTTCCACAATTTGTTTTTGTTCTTTCGCAACTCTAATGAAACATAAATTCCTTTAAGCTTAAAGAATTTTCTCCAGGACGTTTAATCGAGAATAAAATGCCATGAAAACAACCAGCCAAAAAAAATCCCCTTTTTTCTACCTAGAAAGTATCTCTCCCATTTGAAAGAAACAGGGACCTACTAAACCTTGTCGTATTTGTTTGTAAGGAAGGATCGGAAATATGTCTATTTCCATTGTGCTGTGTGTAATGAAAAACTAGCCTTGCGCTGTTATTTCAGGAAAAAGTAATTTCTTTACTTTTCGTAAATCTGTTAAAGATAAAGGATAATCGAAAAAATTTTTTTGTATGCGCCATTTTAACTTTATTTGACCTTTATGCAGACCCTCGCCCTATACAGTCTATTTTCCAATGCTCCACCAGAAAGTACTAGTTGACCAGAAAGTAAGTTTTTTGTACCTGAAACTTTTTTATATGGCCCTTGCTATTTCAGGCATGGTTGGAATTTTTGACGCACGTGACAACACACACATGACTTATAGTCTACCTCTCAAATACTCCCTGTGGTTTGTTAACTATCCTTTTTCATCTTTCTTGTGAATAAAACCACTTGTATATGTTGAAATAATCTTTATTTACGTTTCAATCCATGCCTTAGGATCGTTGTCAAAATAATTTTGACAACTTTTATTTGTTAAAATGATCTTTATTTACGTTTCGATGTATGACCTAAGCTCGTTGTCAAAATAATTTTGACAACGACCTAGGTCATGGATAGAAACGCAAATAAAAATCATTTTAAGAAGTATAAGTGGTTTTATTCTCAAGAAAGGTTAAAAAGAATTCTACCTCTCACTTGTACGAGAGCGTATTTTTGTTAAAAATAATACCCAAACATATTTTAAGAGATTCGTCTCGTAAATAGAACCGAGGACATTGGTACTCACACGAGAACTAACGAAGCCAAGGTGCCACATGGACGCACAAAACCTAAAATCTTATGCATTTACTACAAATAAAATCGTAGCTGTCAGGAAAGAAGAAAGTACGAAATATCTTTTAATTGGAGTCAGAGGCTAAACTGTCAAGTAAGAGTTATCGCGTACTTGGCAATCAATGTGTTAACTAAAGTAAAAATCTAAAATTGTCTATAGGGAAATTTTTAATTATGTACAAATATCGATGAAAGTCCTGATTTCTCCTTAAAGCAAAAGGTTCAACATTCCAGGCTCTCTACTGTAAGTGTAGATTATCAACAAAATATATTTTTTAAACCAACTGCACGTTGTAGGTTAGTGAATTATACGACTTCACTGTACTTTGTTGTTAATTACAAAGATTACAAGGGTAAAATTTATTATGTAAGTAGTATGCTCCAGTGGCGGCTCGTGACCTGAACAAGAGGTGAGGCTCAAAATGAGTCTATTTAGAAACTCTACATTTAATATAAATGAATCTCTAGGTTATCTAAGAGGTGCTTTTTCTTATTATTCCTTGAATTCATTGGGAATCAAGAGTAATTATTGAAACGAAAAGCTTACAAAAGTGGTTCTAATACCCTTAGTTTGCATAGCTATACTATTAACTACAAGCAAATTAAGTTTGATAAGTCAAATGTATTCTACGGTCTTTCAGTTTTGCAAATTTATCGATTACATTTTCATAAAAATCTGGATTTTACTTAATTCGCATAATAGTTCCTTTTCTATAGACATTAAACTTAATCCACCAAGCCGCTCTTGACTCATCGTATTTCTTAAGTATGCCTTTATGCGTTTTAGACACGAGAAATTTCTTTCAACTGATACACTTGTAGCAGGAATCGTTAAAATTAATTGTAGAACTGTTTGAATCTGGCAAAATATATCAGCAAAGTCACAAGAAAGTATTTTAAGGGTTGTATATAAATCTGAATTTTTAAACTGCTCGTCTCTATAAAAAACACAAAGTTCATTAATAAGTCTATCCCTATCAAAAATATTTGGATAAGTTTCAAATAGAGATTGCAGAGATTTTTTAGGAAATTTGGTGGTATAGAATTCATACTTAGAGTGATCAAAGAAAGTGAGAAATTCTAAGCTATTAAGATACGAAAACCGTGTATTAAGTTGCAGACTAATGCAGTCTAAAATTTCGTAATACAGAATGTTGTATTTTGAAATATCTCTTGCTGAGATGTTGTTCCGCGCCGATTAGGTAACTCTGTTAAATTTCTGGCACGCCGAAAACATTCCAAAAATTTGCCTTCGTTCCTTAATTCGCTAATTCGGACGCAAGCTGTATTTATTTGTATTAGCTGCACGAATGGATTCGGCTCCCGAGGTCGGATCATTTACTATTGCTTCGAAAACTTTTACGAAGTTGTCCCACTCGCTTGCGACAATGTTCAAAATTTTTGATCTTGAATACCACCTGGTTTCCGCTGCTCGTGGCACACGTTTACCAACAATATGATCTAATATTACTGATCTTTTAGGTGAATGATGGAAAAAACTTGGTATACCTGATAAAGTAGAGAAAAAGATTCTACTCTGCGGAATATTTTGTGTACCTTGTTGTAAAACGAGGTTTAACCGGTGAGCACAGCAATGAGTAAAAGAGCATAAGGTGCAATTGACTTAGCTTTTGCCTTTCTTTAACTAAATGGGTTTAAAACACCCTGAACTACTTCGAAGAGAGCACTGGCGGTTCGATCACTACTACATCAAAAATCCCATAAACCTTTCTTTTAATTTACAATTTCGAGTAACAAATCGAATAGTTATTGCGCACTGAGATTTGTCTGCAATGTCAGTAGTATCATCAGATATTAAAGCAAAGAAAGGACTAGCTGCTATTTCTTGGGAAATGTTCTCTTTAGAAAATCTTCAATGCATGATATTAATTCATTTTGAATTGCTTTTGACTGGCCGGTGAAGATTTGGCTCATTTTTGATAGGTGCTCTGATACTTCTGCGTTTCGCTTAATCAAACATTCAAAAACTTCTTTAAAATTTCCACGATTTAGCGATTGTGAAGATTCATCATGACCCCGAAAAGCCAATTCTTGTTTACTCAAAAGTATGGTAGTATCAATTAAATAAGATAGCAACAACCTATTTTTTCGGACATTTTCGTTATATATAATTTTATTAAATCCAGCATGTTCCTGAAGTGCATCTAGTATAGTTGTTCAATTTTGTTGAAGTCGTTTGAAACCAACATTTTTTATATGATCTTTGAAACATTCATGCATTTTTGCACTACGCTAAATGTTTTTTAAATCGCAAAAACCTTTACTGCAAGTCCAGCTGTTATTGACATTTGATAACAAAACGCACGGCCAACAATATAGACTCTGTTTATATGTACTTCCGCAAATCAATTTGTAGGTTTCTTACCACGATAACTGAAAAGTTCTATTAAAACTTCGACCTTGTCGATTATCAGTACTAACTATATTTAGTGGAGGAGTCGGGCGCATAAATAAAATTTGCCGTTTTCTAACTCACCGCGCACTGAAAAAGGCGTTTCAAATAAAGATAATAGAATATCATGTAAGGGATATACATGACCCTGTGCCGAAATTTGAAATCAATCCAAATTGGAACAATATAACGATATTACACAATTTGAATTATATTATAACAATCAGTTTTTGTTTATATAGATTAAGGTTAACCACTATTCACGAGAAATAAAGTACTAAATAAGGAACAAGAACACTAAACAGTAAACACTTAAACTCTGTGTAATGTATTCTATTTGAGGCATAAAGCACCAAACGTACAAATGTTAACCCGATTTATCAATTCACTATTGAAGAATTAACCCAACTAGGTTTTTACAAAACACAGCTTTCAAACAATACAATAATTTAAAATGAAACCAACAAATAATTCCAACTTGTCAATGTCAGTTGTTAAAAACTATGGAACCACTACGGGGTTAATGGTTGCACTAATACCTAAATTTAAGCTCTTATAATAATAGAAAATTATATATTTAACATTCACATATGTTTGATTTTCGACTTTTTGTGCAGTTTAACAACTATTACAAAGTCCGACATTCATCATCCCTACCGATCATTGACTGACTAACTTCCTTTAAGTATCCAGCCATCCCGCAGCTGCTACTGTCGTTATTATGATTACAAAGATCCGAGAGGCAACGATGAGAGAGCCTCAGTACCCGAGTATAAAGTGTTGGTTGATGTATAGAGATAACCGCTAGGACGCATCGCGCTCGCGTATAATGTAGCTTTGGATGCATGGAGATGGTGAAATAAGTGTGGCGCACTTTATAACGCCTCAGATGAATTTGTATTGGCAGAAATCGTGCACGAATTAAGAAATGAATTTTGTATTACAAACGTTCATTATATAATACTGATTATTAATCGAATTATGATATATTTGACCAAAAATTGTTTAGAAGACGTTTGTACAAGTTGTAATAGAATTTTTCTTTATGATTGAAAAGAAGATATATAAAATTAAAGGTGAGGCGGCGGTTCACTTGCCTCATACGACCAGCCGCCGATGGTATGCTCACACTTTCTTAATATAGACCCTACTGTATTCCACTAAAACACACTTTGTTCATAAATGGTTTGAATCTGGTTTTCATTTTCAAGCCTTCGGTTGCTTCATAAACGTCAACTTATAACAAAAAAGTACGTATGTTACTCCAATGTTTTTGCACAAGCATTCTTCATCTAAAACCTCCAAAAAACAGTTTCTTGTTCTAACCAGGGAAATGTATATGATATCGTGAACATATCAACTTATAATATAACCATAATATTTTTTGAACGGGCGCTGTCACTTTTACTGCTTTATTTATTGTTCTAATCCTTTTTGTATCGTGTTCCTGTGCGTGTGTAGATGAGAATGGACGTGTACATTTTTTGAAAAAAACCTTGCAGCCTTTGATTATTTTTTGAGAATGTTTTTTTTGTACAGGACAGTATGTAGAAAGACATCGCCATTTTAACAACGGGGAAATTAATCCACTCTACCGTAGCACTATTTATTTTATAGGAATGCATTCTTCTGCGCGGAGAGCATTTTGTCTGGAACGTGAACATTTTCAAAAATTCGGCCTATCCTTTCTCATCTTTGCCCACCCTCGAATGTTATATAAAAATAATTAGAATAAAAACAAAACATCAAAGCAATAGTCACCAAAGCTCTCTTCTGCAGCTAGTTATAAAGCATTAAAACTAATTTCAGAAGCTTTTTTCGCTGACAATTTATCCTGTGTTTTTGTACCTTATCCCTGGATATGTGTGAATGAGAATGACTGAATTTTGGAAATGCCTCTAAAGCAGCCAAAACATTGTGCCGTGCAGAAGAAACATTCTTAAAGAATAATAACAGGACAGTATTTTGACTGCCAAGGGCACCTTCAAATATTCAGCTCGACTATTCCCATCTATACACGCATAGGGACACAATACAAAAAAAGTAGGCGAATAAAGAATATATAAAAACTCACAGCGCCCACACGAAAGAAGTCAGCATTATGAAAAATATTCACCCTTTTGCGGGTGTTGTAACTTTTTTGTGATCTGTTCTTTATTTTAATTATTTTGTAATGTATTGCGGCCGCGATGTTGTTACTCACAGAAGAAAGCATTGATGAAAAATAATAAAAAGACATGATTTTGGCTGGCAAAGCTATTTCAAAAATACCACCTGTCAATTCTCATCAACACACGCACAGGAACACAAAAAGAATTCAGAACAATAAGCAATACACAAAATAAGCTCAGCGATCCCTCAGTAATATTTTAAATTATTTTATAATCCGATAAAAATTGCAATATACATATTTTCAATTTTAATAATTAGCTTTAATAACTGCCGTACTAAAACAAAGAAAAAAATCGATCAAATTAAGCAATACATCATGCCGAAATAAAGTTATCATTTCACAGATTATGTTCCTAACATTGTAGTATTAACAACGTTAAAAGAAAATAATATAATAAACTACAACTAAGAAATCAGATGTCATTTTTAGTAAAAGAATAACAGATTGACCCAAAGAACTAAAATTCTTTAAGGACTTTAATCTCAAATTGTCAAGTACATTGGCCCTTTCGTCTTGGTGAAACAATTGTATATATCTCATAAATCAGATAAGATCAATGTAGTTCGTCCTTAAAATGGTAAAATATATTGGTCTTTCGAAAACTGCAGATTGGCCCATTTGGTGGAACACAATCGATATCGCTATGTCGTATTTGTAAGCACTGAAATTATTTTTCATTGCGTCGGTTTGTTTCATAATATACTCTCAGAAGTGCGAAAAACAAATATGCCTATCAATTTTTGTACTAATCTAACACTTCAGAATAAAAACTCAACCTTTAAGTTCTGCGTAACAACATCGTTGTTATTAAATACGTCAGCAGTAAGTGAGTTATTGACACTGACGATTTATTGAATGGGAATTAAGGGATTATTGATAAACTTTTTAGTATTCAATCTTAGACCCTTATCTGGAATGTGGCATTATTGATTGAAGATACCACTTGTGTAATTTTTGAATCACTACATTTCCATTGGTTACCATTTAGGAGTACAATGCGTAGACTCGCTCTGAAATAAGTGTTTCTACAATTTTGGCTATCGACGCCGTAGTTACATAAGGCCAGAACTTTTAAAAAAGGGTACGGGAAAGAAGTAGCTGTCAATTTGTAAAGACAAGTTTTAGATGGACACTTGAAAGTGAATCGCTTGAGGGTGGTCTACATTTTTTGCTCACTAGAGCGTCAATTAATTCAAATTTTGCCTGTCAAACATTTTAAGTTTTTTCTTTTGTGGCTTTGTCGCGATTGGATGTTCTAAACCATTGCTTACCTGGAACAACATTGCACCTAAACCAGTAAGCGAGGCATCGGTTTGTATATAAAACTTTTCATCGAAATTGGGTAAAATTAAGATAGGTGCTGAAGTGATTAACGTTTTAATTTGTTCGAAATCCTGTTGAGATTCTGAATTCCACTCGATAGTTTGGGATTTCTTTTTATTTTTAATTAAAGCGGTAATGGGTGCAGATATAGTTGAAAGATTGGGTAGAAAGATGCGATAGTAGCTAATCATTCCGATTAAACGTTTGATTTTGGTAACAGTTTTAGGTGTTTTGAATTTAGTAATAGCATCGACTTTAGCAGGATCTGCTCGTAGGCCAGTTCCATCGATAATAAAACCAACAAATGTAAGGGATGAACAACAAAATTGACACTTTTCCCAGTTTATCTTAAAACCTGCTGCATTTAAGCGTTCTGCAACCTCATTTAATGTAGCGATATGTTCATCAAAGGAACTTGAGATAACTAAAATATCATCCAAAAATACAAAGGCACGTTCCTGGTGTAAGATAGGGCCTAACGTTTGATCCATAGTACGTTGTAGGGTTTGTGGAGCGTTACAGAGCCCAAATGGCAAAAAATTATATTCGAAAAGACCTCGCCTGGAACACAAAAAGCAGTTTTTTGACGAGAAGATAGGTCGAGAGGTATCTGATAAAAAGCGTTTCGAAGCCGGCCTGAAATAGAGTCAGTTCTAGGTAGAGGGTAAGCGTCAGAAACAGTCACGGAATTCAACTTTCTGCCATCAAAACAAACACGCCATTCGTCATTCTTCTTACGAACTAATAATACGGGAGACGTCCAGGGTGAATTTGAAGGAGAGATAACACCAGATTCTAACATTTTATCTATTTCAGCATGCAAATGCTTTTGTAATGTAGGCGATAACGGATATTGACGTTGCTTAAAAGGGAAAGCATCACCTGTAGAGATAACATGTGTTGCTGTAGTAACGCAACCAAGTTCAGAGGTATTAAGTTTATAAAATTTGTCGATTGTAGCGTTAAGGGTTACATTTTGGGAATCAGTAAGAGAAATTTTGTTAGATATTCCTGTAGATGCACAGGAATTTGTTTTAAGAGAGGTTTGCCATGAAAAATCCTGGAAATAAAGTGACAGATTAAAAAGTTTACAGAAATCCACACCTAGTAGGAAAGGATAAGCTAATGCAGGGACAATCAAAAATGAAACGTCACGTTCAAGTGATTCTACTCGAATTTTTAATTTAAGGGAACCCGTTACATATATTTGATTATCGTCAGCTAAATTTATGGAAGTTTTTTCGGAAATAATTTGAATTTTAATATTTTGTTTAGATAATTGATGTAAACCTTCGTTGTTTATAAGGGAACATGAGGAACCTGTGTCCAATAAAGTTATTACATTTAAGGAACCAACCGAAATGGGCAAGTGTGGACGATTATCAAAGGGTTTCTTAACAAGTTGTAAAGCGGCAGACTTTTTATAATAAAAGAAATTGACAGTTTGTAACCAATTAGACCACTCTGATGGAGTAGTATAACACAATTCCTCTAATGGAGGTAAGGCATTTTGAACATTAACAGTAGCGGTATTATTGTTAGATAAATTTAATAACGGTACAGCGTTAAGGGTAGTTTTATGGTTTAAATCTATTGACGTCTGGGTCCGTTGAATGATTGGTGTTGAGAACGATTTTGAATCCTTGAGATATTCACACCCTGAGTTGGAATATCTCGACGAGAGTTTCCCGATATGTTAGGATTACAATTCGTGCAGTTAGATTTATAGATATTTGAGCGACCACAACCATAACAAAAAATATTTTTGGGGTATGTGCAGACATTATACTTATGTCCACTTCTCTTACAGTTTCAACAGGTAAGCGAGTTATTTGTTGCGGTAGAAGGAACATTAAGGGTAGATACTTTATGGGAAGCTCGAACTTGACAAGCTAAATCTGGTTCTAAAAGGCAGGTTGCTTTTCTGGGGGTGGACGGTATTTATCAATTCTTAACTTCACTTCCTAAAGTGAACGACATAGATCTTTAAAGTGGGCTAAGGAAGAGATGCGTTGTAAGGCCAGACGTTCAGAGAAATAAGAATTTAAATTTCTAAGTAACTGATCGATAATTTCAAATTCTGAAGGTTTTTTATCAAGTCTACTATATAAGGCTTCTAATGAGGTAATGAAGGAGACAACATTTTTGTCAGGTCCTTGGGTTCAATTTTGTATCTCGTTCCAAAGGTCGGTAATATAACTATTCGGAAGAAAATCTCGTTTCAGGCACGCAACTAACTCCTCCCAGGTAGAAATTTGGTCTCGGATGTTTCGGTACCAGATCAACGCGGAGTCTGAAAACAACTTACCTGCTGAAACAAATAAATCCTGATCGGTACACTGGCAAGAAATTTTGAAATCATTAATTCGGTCAAGGAAGGACGATAACGAGACTTGCGCGTCAAACCCTTGAAAAGTGAGACCCCATTTGTAAACAGGTATGTATTTTCCTAATGGTTTAGGTTGAGCAAGTACGAGATTTGAAAACGGTAACGATATATCTGCGTCTGCATTTGGATTAAGTCTTTCGAGAACAATCCCTTCAAGTAATAATATTTCCGACAATAAATTTTGTTTAGCTTGGGTCGCTTGTTCATCGTCATATAAGGACAATAATTCTATACGCTGTTTGACATGCATTATTCTCGAAACTAAACGCCTTAGCTCGACATCGCTGGGGCCAGGATCTATTCTATTTATTATACCAGTTATATCATCCAAAGACAGTTTAATTTCAGATACGTTGTAAGGCCTATCGGAAACGGGTTTCTTTAAAATGGGAGTGCCTTTCATTTCCTGGGCTAAAATGGCTCTAAGTTGTGATCGACGATCATTTTGGTTATGAGCAGGAGTAATATTCTTACACTCAATCTCGTAGATGAGCTCGAGAGACTTTAGATGTGAAACATTCATTTTGAATTAATATTTGAGACAAAATATATGAGGTATACAATACTGAGGTAAATCAAAACGTAAAAAACGGTATAGCTACTTCAAGTCAGTACGATAAAGATATTTAACGGTGAAAACTTCCTATGAAAGCATTCGTAAGGAATAATATTCAAATTTTATCACGCTAAGTAACCAAAAAACTAAAGAAACACGTTTAAAACTATATGCGGGCAAGGTTAGTATTTAATAAAGTGATATATCATTGATAAACTACAAAAAGACACTCCAAATTATAAAAACACGTAGGTAATGTGTTATTTAACAAATAAAACAAGAACTGTTAATCTAGCATTTTCAAAAGATATTCTAAAGGTGCAATTCACTACAATAAACGTTTGTAAACATAAGGTTTCTTTAAAAGCGAGTTTGAATATCCTAATCAAACAGGTAAATGACTAAAGACATTTTTTTTGTAAACACACAAGATAATTTAGGTATAATTTTTTTTTAAAAAAAAACAGGAAGGGTTATGTTTTAATCTGATATAAATAGATAATTTTCATAATAAACGGTGTTTAAGGGATGCAAATTAGTTAAATGCTTATTTATTATATGTATACTTACGTGCATAAAAGTAGGGTTAAGTGGTTGATTCTTCCTAAAAGTTTATATATGATTCCAAAAATAAACCAATCACACAATACAACTGACGTGAACAAACACATCCCACATTGAAAATTAAACTAACATTATATTAAAACACATTTTACAACACAACTAAATTTTTAATTACAAAATGGCGGTATTCACCTTTAATTACTATAGCAACTGATTTTGATATCCAAAAAAAATGTGGCGTGTTCCAAAACGCAAATATAAGTTTTCAAGGTCACAGATATTAGATAATTGATTTTTTAGTGAAAAAGCTTTTTAACTAACATTAGTTAATACATTGTATGTTTATAAAGGAAATTATTATAACCTAAAAACAAAGGAAAATTTTTAAGTTCACCATTACCACGTTGAGGGCGCCATTTTCTCTCGATTTAAACCCAAATTCTTACAGTTTAAAAACGTCGATTATCTACAGTTAAAAAGTCGATAAATACATCGCGCAAGCGCGATATAAAAAAGCGAGCGACGACACTGGCGGAAGGTAGCGCTAACCTTTTTACAGATTTGGTGCGCCCATCTATCAATGACGCCACCAATGCACAAATTTAGACGCAATAATCGGAAATATAAATTTAAAACAATAGTTCATATCAGCGAACAAATTAAACAAGGGACTACTTACATTAGAAATCCGAACGTCCTGCGGGGTTGAGCTAAAGTTGGCCTCTATTAAAGTCCATCAGGGCTACGGAGGGCCCTTTTTAGGTAGTTAAAGATGGTACGCTCAACGCTCTTCCAAGGCGTTCGGACCAGCTCCGGCAATCATGGGCTCGTTCATCCAGGGTCGTGCAGTTACGGTTCGCCAACGGCTGCAAATTATCACCTACCTATGTAGGGAATGGACAGGAAACATGGTAAAGGCGACAAACAAAGACAATTAGGCAAGGGAATCTACATAGATAAAGCTAACGATACGTTACCGAAAAACGTCCACTCCACTTGAAGGTTCTGGCAAAAAAGCCACGTTACATAAAGTCACGGAAACACTTGTCCCCACTTTTTTCCTACTCCACTCGCGTCGCGCGATCTGGCCCAACGCACTGTGACGTAACGGAAATACGCGCCTAGTCTTTTAATTTATGGCGCAAAACTTCCGCACATCAAAATTAAACTAAAAACTAGAACCACTGCACCGGTCAATTTTATCGGGTGTCGTGTTTGTATTCAACTTATCTTTTCCGTAATCAATTTATTATGTTGTAGATCTGTCAGGCTTTCTAAATTGCTGCATTAATCAAATAAATAGGCTATTCCCTAACTAAAAGAATGCTTTTGCCTCTATATCAAGTCCTAATACCTTTAATCGCTGCTCCTGTCACATCAACTGGTAACATACGTTCTTTTTTCAACTAAATTACAATTGCTGCTCTTGGAATAGTCTAAAGAATATATATCATTTGTTGGTTGTGTCCGACTTAGGATCGGTATTTCAATGCTCAAAAATTATGCTGGTCGGTAGCTGACAGTTACAAGTAACTTTCAGTCAGAGTTACTGTTAAGTATATTAGTATTTATTGAACTGCAACTAAAATCTCTGTTAGTCAACTGCCTGTTTTGCAAAGCTGGCAAATCGTAAGGTTAATATCATTGTTCAAAGTCAAAGTAATTTTTGTGGGAGTTATTTTATTATTTGTATTAAATCGTTGATTGAAGTACCTTAGTAAAACTTTAATTTAATCCCTTAATGAAAATAGTCCAAATTTCACAAATAATGAAAGGGTGTTGTTCGTAAAATTTCCCAATTGATGTGAAATCGTTACTGATTAAAAGACTGATAGCGTCACACGGATGAAAAAAGAACATGCCTGTATAGAAATAGAAAGAAAATGCTATGGAACTACGTTTGGGCTAGGATGATTGTTATTTTACAGGTTCGACGCTTACCACTACGATCTCAGGAAAGATAAGACATAGTATGTTAGTTATATTGGTGCAAAGTAGAAGATTTTGATGTATATCGGTAATTACAAAAGAAATTAGCGACACGGTCCGCTTGAAAAATGTTAGGCGAGCATTTTTCGCAAAAATACACCCTCGTTCGGATGAGAGGTAAAATGGAGGTCCCGTGTGTGAGTGTTGTCACGCACGTTAAATATCCCTACCTTGCTTGGAACAGCAAGAATTCGGCAAAATTCAAAATTTTCCAGGTAAAAAAAACTCGCTTCCTGGCCAATGTAGTACCTTCGGGTGGAGCATTGGAAAATCACATGTAATGTAACTGTTTGCTACAATGTAGTACCTTTGGGTGGAGCATTGGAAAAAATCAAATGTAACTGTTTGTTTTCGAGTTCTGATAAAAAACGTAAAAATGCGGTCTCCGTGTTTAACCTGTCACTATTTTGCCTTTAATAGTATATGTTCATAGAGCGGTTTAAAGGCTAAAAAAGGTATAAAAATTAAAATATTCGTCTGATTTTTCAGAACTGTCATAAAGTTAATTTTTTTTAAGAATGTTTAATTACATCGCTCCATATTTCAATAGATTGTACTTTGCAGATTTCAATGATCTAACAGTTGGTATATTTTATAATAATCATCTATTACTGACAAATCCGCAATATCCTTTTAAAAGCAATTGGAACAAGGATGTGTTTTAACGTGTATTCAGTTGTAGACTAATAAAATTAAAACTAAAAACAAACAAAAAAACGAAAATTAAAGTCTATTAACACCAAATGTAAAACTATGACAAAATAACTACAGTAAATACTTAAATAGAAGTCATTCTCTTGTATACAAGGGTTGGCTCTCAATCCAATTGTATTTACTGTCCTTTGTACAACTCGTCTGCGTATCGATGCATTTTTATTAACAATCTTAAGTCCAAGCTCTTCAATATATTGCAGAAGGAAATCTTTTTTTTGTATATTGCACGGTAACCTATTTTTAAAACGCACGCTTGCCACATGTGTCATTGAAACTAGGTTTTGGATTTCTTGCGGGAATTGCTTTATCCTTTAAGTACATCTTTTTCCCATTTTTTTAAATAAGTTACGTGCAAACTTTTTTTTGGATTGCTTTGGTTTTATTTGTCCATTTGATCCAACTCCGTTTGTTTCGTACTCGCTCTCAGTCACTGCAACAACAACATAAAAAAATTATTAACCCTAAGCTATGAAGCAAAATTAAACAGAAAGGTATTTTTAACATAAATGCATAGTCACCTACCTACTAAAATAACAAAACAGCTAAGCAACAAATAAAACAGAAGTACAAGTGATAATAACAATATTAATATTATTTTGTTCAATACATATACTCCACGCCCTTCAGTATTTATATTTTCCGGATAGTTTGCATCCCTGAACAAATTTGCTGCAAGAATGACAACAATGATGTCAATTTACCAAGTACAATACATTTTTGGAGTGCAGCTCACATTGCTCACTTAGCGATCTGATCCAGAAAGCAAAACAAATTGAACGACTTAAAATGAAATTCAGGTAAAGACCAAAATGTAAATTGTTCAGTAGGCAAAAAATACTAAGCGGCTTTTGGGTTAGTTGGCTTGGGTATGATTACTAAGACAAAGGTCCCGGATTCAATTCCCGATACAAACCGCTTGAAAAGTGTTAGGTTAGCTTTTTTTTTACAAAAATAGGCCTCGTTCGAATGAAAAGTAAAATTTCGGTCTCATGGTTGAGGGTTGTCAGGCACATTAAAGATCTTTACCTTGCTTGAAATAGCAAGGGTTCTGCAAAATCCAAAATTTCTATGTAGAAAATTCGCTTTTTGGCCAATGTGGTACCTTACGGTAGAGCATTAGGTAACCAAACGTAGGGATTGGTTCAGGATGTATGGTACATGATGAATTAATCGCCGGTTTTGCTCACTCTAAATTCGGCAATTATGATTATTAATATACCCACCAATTTCACAATGTTTCTCCGCAGAAGATGTTTTTTTTTTTTTTTTTTTTTAGAAAGTTCATCTGTTATTTTTTTGTTCTAATTGACAAATAAACGATGTTTTGAACAATTGAAGGATTTTTTCCTATGTTATTTTAGCTTTGTTTGTTCCAGAGCAAAAACTCACTTCGGTTAGAGAATTGGTAAATCAAATGTAGAGACAAAAAAACACTCCATAGCATCGTTCAATCTTTAACGTTCTCAATATTTAGTACCAATCAATATAACAACAATTATCTAGAGTTACCCAGTTTACATTCTGAGAAGTAAACCAGATAACGTTTAAGTGGGTCTGGTGATAAAACTACTACCTACTAATGCATAGTTTACCTACCAGCATAATTAAAGGGTGCTTTCTACTACAATATTCTAGAATGCCAATATAAACCGTGTTGCTGTGAAAGAAAAATCTGCGGTTTACATTGGCAGAATTGGAAATAAGAACTTTTATTTAAATTTTAAGCATTTAGAAGGTATTGCAAGGAAGTTTTATATATTGTAATACTTAGGAAACTGTTTAATTTTATTTGACTGTAGCAAAAACATAAAGCTCTCTAAACGGAAAGTCTAAATTAGGTACAGATTTTAATTAGTGTTTGGATTCCACCTTAAAGCAGGTAACAGTTTCAACGTTTCTGGTTCGTTGCTGTAACCCTACAATGTGGCTTTTCAATGCGCCACCTGAATGTACTACATTGGCCAGAAAGCAAGCTTTCTTTTACGTGGAAAATTTGAAATTTTGCCGAACTCTTGCTGTTCCAAGCAAGGTAGGGATCTTCAACGCGCGTGACAACAATCACACACGGGACCTCCATTTTACCTCGCATCCGAACGAGAGTGTATTTTTGTGAAAATTGCTCGCCTAACGTTTATCAGGCGGACCGTGTCGGGATTCAAACCCGGGACCTTGGGCGTAGTAGTCACACACACACACACACACACACACACACACACACACAAACACACCCACCCACCCACACATAAACTACGCCACGGAACCGCCCTTCTTTGCTGCAACCACAGATCATCAAGAAAATATATTTTTTAAGCAAACTGCCCGTTGTATGTTAGTGATAAGGCGGCTCCGTGGCGTAGTGGTATGTGTGTGACTACTACGCCCAAGGTCCCGGGTTCGAATCCCGACACGGTCCGCTTGAAAAATGTTAGGCGAGCATTTTTCTCAAAAATACACCCTCGTTCGGATGAGAGGTAAAATGGAGGTCCCGTGTGTGAGTGTTGTCACGCACGTTAAAGATCCCTACCTTGCTTGGAACAGCAAGGATTCGGCAAAATTCAAAATTTTCCTGGTAAAAAAAAAACTCACTTCCTGGCCAATGTAGTACCTTCGGGTGGAGCATTGGAAAATCACATGTAATGTATGTTAGTGAACATACGATTTACACTATATTTTGTTGCTGATTATTCAGATTACAACGGTTAAAATTTTTAATGTAGGTAATATGACCGTACTTTCGTTATATAGTCACCAGAGTCTTCCAATAAAACCGCGCTTTGTTCAAAAATGTTCTTTATGTGGTTTCTATTTTCAGGTCTCCATTTGATTCGTAAACGTCAAACGACTACGAAAAATTACTTACATTGATCCAATCGCTTTGCACCAGTATTCTTCTTCTTAAATATCCGGCAAACCGCTTCTTGTTCTAACCATATTAACGTAAATAATTTTGTGGTCATATATATTAAGAGGCGGTGCCGTGGATTGGTGGTATGTGTATGACTACTACGGCCCAGGTTCCGGGTTCGAATCCCGACATGGTCCGCTTAAAAAATGTTAAGCAAGCATTTTTCACAAAAATACACCCTCGTTCGGATGAGAGGTAAAATGGAGGTCCCGTGTGTGTGTTATCACGCACATTAAAGATCCCTACCTTGTTTGGAACAGCAAGGGTTCGGCAAAATTCCAAGTTTTCCAGGTAAAAAAACTTGCTTACTGACCAAAGTAGTACCTTTGGGTGGAGTATTGGAAAATCACATGTTAGGTCATATATATTAGCAGCTCCGTGGTTGAGTTGCTTAGCCTTTGACTACTAGTCTCAGGGTTCCTGATTCGATTCCCGACACGAACCGCGTGATAAATCTTGGGCGAACATTGAACTTAAATACGTACTCGCTCGGATGAGAGGTAAAATGGAGATGTTGTGTGTGTGAGTGCTGTCACGCAGTGTAAATATCAATGCTTTGCTTCTAATTGCAAGGATATGATAAAACACAAATTTTATAGGTATAGTCACACGCTTCTTGACAATTGTAGTACTTTCAGGTGGAGCATTGGAAAATCAAATGTAGGAACCTGCAGCACCAGTGGAAGAACTCAAAGTACAACCTTTCTTCATATCAAGGACACATGTTTGTTTCTTCTCTTGTTCAAATCATGTGCACCATCAGAACTTTAGTCGCTCGATATGTTATACAAATTCACCCACCCTTTTGTTGTAAAATAATCCGTTATATCCTACACTGTATATGTTGCGTATATACTCCAACCTACTCCTTTGCAAAGTAATCTCCCCTGACTAACACTTGCACTGCTTAACCAGTGTCTTAGAACAAGTTTGCATTTCCAACACGATTTTTTTTTTAGAAAAATAAAGCATTAAACACTCTTGCCTAAAACAAATAAACACTAGAAGTGCTGCTGATCAGCTAATACGTCACCCAGTGCATGGCTAGTTAAACGTTCGAAAATAATCCCTTAGGAGGTAAAGAAGGGTGCTAGTAATTTTAATATATTTAATTGTAAGGTTTTACAAGTTTTGCTAAATATACATATATGTTACAAGTCTTCCACTAAAAAAACTTGATTTTTGCTTCCTCTGTTTTCATAAACTATAAGTGGAGTTCCGTTTTTATATACTCCGGCTTTAATATCCAGGAATCGTCCGTGCTGAGCATTATTGATCGTATTATTGGAGTTAAAATACCACTGCTGGACTCTGCATTCATCCAATGGAACCGTTATAGCGTCCTGTCCATCATGTGTTTTCTGCAGGGCTTTGCTACAATAACGCATAAAGCAAAAATAATAAACGTTACCAAACAGTTAGGAAAACTTACCCGCTAGCCTTATTTATTATGAAAAAGGTGCCTTTGAATGTAGGCTCCAAATGCCATACCTGAAGATCGTTCTCAATATACTTATGTACTATAACTTTTCCATCTTTTGTCTCTGTGATGACCAACTTGGATCCTGGGTGTTTGAGAAGAACATTTTGACGAATAGTTGGATCGTGAGGATGGCTGTACACAAAAGCTGCAGCGACCAAAAGACAAACGAATACTGCTGAGTACATATTGCTGGATGGATATTTCCAATTGTATCGCTTGCATCAAGTTTTTGCTTAAATACTTTTTTTCCTAATAAGTTGTAAAAGTTTCTTATCGTAATACTTTGCACCCGATACCCTCAACTGGAGTATTGATAAGATTGCAAATTACGAGGATAAAAAACTCCAGTACAAATTCTTGTATAATATATCCAAAACTAACACGAACGCTTTATATTACTATAACATAACGTGCAAAATATCAATAACAAGTGGTTGAGTCTATAGGAATACAAGCCCAGTTCCTATCTCCTATTCGAAAGGTCATAAAATTGTTTAAAATTAGTTAATATTTTGATGTCCTTTAAAACTACTATAGTCCATTTTTCTACCCGACAGGAATCAATGACTTTGTACATTCAGGGTTTTTAACTACCATGAACGATAGAAATGTCGAAATCGAACATAGGATTTAAAATATCGGCGAAAGTTGAGCATAAAACTTCCTTAATCATGCTCAATGATGTATTGAAACATGGTGTAATAAATTTGTCGCAGTTGGTCGACAATATGTAATAAAGGAGGTTCTAGCAAACGAGTTTTAACTTTTTTCCAAGCGGTTAGTGTCAAAACACTAACACCACGGACGTACTTCTTCCACGTCACTTTTATCCTAATTTGTAAATGCTTTTTAATAAGCTAACATCTGTGCTTGATTCATAATTTTTTGTATAATTTAAATGTTTCGACATTTTTTAAATCGGATCAGTCCCTGTTGCGTTATAGCGCTTGTAAGACCTAACCCGAACATTTCTGCACCTCTAGATTTAACTCAAAACCTAGAAACTCACTAGTTGCATAAGGAACACACTTTAATCAAGCATTTTATTGGTAATTTAACTCTATTCAAATTGTCTAAACAGAACAAACCCCTGCACAGGCACTATCACTTTAAAACCAAACTTTTAAGATCTTTATTTTGTTAGATTTGCACTGGTTCGCAAGGTGGAGCATCCGCATAGGTGAAACGTATATTTGATTTAGAACTTTTGAGAAACACAATCTTATATAATTTTTGAATTTGGAACAATAATGCTAGTGAGAAACCAAGCTTTCAAGATCTGAAATTCGAAATTTCGGCACTTTGAAATTTAACTAGAATCGCAGAGCATTTTCCTTGACGCGTAAAACCATATGGCGAACCAAGATTTCTGAGGTAATCTAAATCTTTTTGAGCTACGTAAGTCGATCTAACCCCTATATAGTTACAACTCCTTTAATGCCTGATCCTTAAGATTTCCGTTTTACTATATTTATTCTTGTTCTCGGGGAGTTCTGGAAATGTATGGTATGTATTGTATTTAGAGCTGCCTGACGAATCTAAATATTTTAGAAATTGTGTTACCGTACTGAGCGCCTTTGAATTACTGCTTTTTTGATATGTTCTCTGAGGTATAAGGACATCAAAATCTAACTCAAATCCAGACACCCCTGGAAGTGTAAAACACACAATGCAAGGCACGATTTCATAGGGATCTAAATCTTTACTCAATTTTTCCAAATTGAATCAAGTTCTACAGCTTTACTACACTTTCAAAACCCGAACCCGACATTTTCGTTCAAGCAAATTTCTACAAGGTGCGAACAGGGGAGGGGTGAGTAGCGCCATAGATTTAGAACTCAATGGTGAAATGAAATATTTTAAAATGTTGTAAGAACGAACCATTCTCCGCCGCGGTACACCATTTTAAGGCCTTAGCCACGAGAATTTTTACACCTAAATTTAACTCGGAGCTCTAAGAGTTGCTACTCCGTCGAAACAGGAACGTTCAAATAGATTTTGTCGGATTTCGGGTGAAGTTTTGCAGAGGTTTAAAACACTCTCAGGAACCCACGTCTTGTAGATTTTTGAAACCTTACTGAGCCTTGATAGGTTACAGACCTTTTAAAATCCGAACTCTAACATTTTTGTACATCTGAATTTAACTTTAATCCTAGAGCTCTCCTGGATGCGTAAGGTACGCAATTTAATCTCCAATTTCATGGACGATATTAAATTTTACGAAAAGTACAAATCAAACTAACCGCTACAGAGTTACAACCTCTTTATAACCGTAACACCAAAGTTTTAATTCAATTAGATTTATTTTCGTATCCGGAGAGCTTTGGAGAGCTAAGATATGTATTTAATTTAGAGCTTCCTGACGAATAGAAATATTTTAGAATTTTTAAAATGGACTGATCGTTGGTGAATTACAGCCCTTCCAAAATATAAACCCCATTGTTTCTGCAAATTTGTATCTCGCTCTAATCATAGACGCTTTCTGGAAGCAAACGTTACCCAATTTAATCCACAATTTCATAGAACATTTATATCTATTCAAATTACTCAAATCTAATCATTTCCTTCAGAATTACAACACTGTCAAGATCTAAACCCAAGATTTTCGTTCAACCAGATTTAAGGCACGTTTTAGTTTAGAAATTCCTGGTGAACTGAAATGTTAAACACTAGTTTCTGTATGGTGTGTAGCTTTTAAAATCTAAATCCCAAGGTTCGATAATAATCTATAGGAACACTGTGGCACGATTTAAATAAAATTAAATAAAAACCCTTAACCACAAAAAATATTTAAATTACTAAATACGTATTTCGACCACTATGTGGCCATCATCAGTAGAAAACCTGTAAAAAAAAAAAAGCTGTTGTTCTGGAACACTTCAGAGGATATTTTCCTCACCACTTAGGCTGAAGTGAACCTTCCCAACCTATAATTTACTATATTGTTGCTTTAAACACTATCGAGGATATTCTCCTCACCCGCAGGCTGGTGTTCTCAACAACAAACAAGTGAATTGTCCTATTGGACAATTGGACAATTCACTTGTTTGTCCTATTGGACAATTGGACAATTCACTTGTTTGTCCTATTGGACAATTGGACAATTCACTTGTTGGTTGTTGAGAACACCAGCCTGCGGGTGAGGAGAAGCAACAATATAGTAAATTATAGGTTGGGAAGGTTTACTTCAGCCTAAGTGGTGAGGAGAATATCCTCTGAAGTGTTCCAGAACAACAGCTTTTTTTTTTTTTTTACAGGTTTTCTACTGATGATATGCATACGTATTTAGTAATTTAAATATTTTGTGGTTTTATTAATTATTTATCCCAAGGTTCAAATTGCATATTTTTTGGATGCATTAGCGTAGTTTAATCATTGGCAATCGAAACTTCTGTGGACTTTTCAAATCGAACCAATCTCTATAAGGCTACAACCCTTTTAAAAACAACCACAAGATTTTTGTGCAAGGAGATTTTTTCTAGTTCTCCAGCGGGTTTTTGAGCAGAAAAAATACGTATTTGTTCGGAGCTCCAAAAGTAGTCAAAATATTTCAGAATTTTTGAACAGTGGCCAATCCCTTCAGAACTACAACAGAAATTGGTCTTTCAGCATCTGTTTTCACAACAGGAATTGTTATTTCAGCTTCTGCTTATTTAGACAATCTCTATTATAGAACTGTAACTTTTCGGAACTTTTGAGACCTACCGTTTTCGAGTTGCAATTCCTATAACCCAAAGAAGCGTTAAATCATATTGTTGTTTATTTTTTGTAACCTATGATATGTAATTAGTTTTCAGTTTTTCAAGGAATTAGAATTGCTTCTAGTTTTGAATTAGATGTAATCCATACCCGGATACAACTCTCACGCCAAAATAATAAAAGGAGATTATGTTGGCTGGCAAAGGTATTTCAGAAATACCACCTGTCAATTCTCATCAACACACGTACAGGAACACAAAAAGAAATCAGAACAATAAACAATACACAAAATAAGCTACAGCGATAGAAATTACAATAAACATGTTCAATTTGCACTAATTAGCTTTAATAACTGCCGTACTAAAACAAAGAAAACAGTAAATCAACTTAAGCAAAACATATCTCTGAAATAAAGTTATCATTGCACAGATTATGTTCTCTACCACTGTAGTATTAACAACGTTAGAAGAAAATAATATAGTAAAATATAACTAAGAAATCAGGTGTCATTTCTAATAAAGGAATAACAGATTGACCCAAAGAACTAGAGTTCTTTAAGGACTTTAATCTCAAATTGTCAAGTACATTGGCCTTTTCGTCTTGGTACAAAATACAGAATTGTTTAAATCTCATAAATCAGATAAGACATGTGTAGTTCGTCCTTGAAATGGTAAAATATAGTGGTCTTTTCGAAAACAGCAGATTGACCGATTTGGTGGAACGCAATCGTTATCACTACGTCGTATTTCTAAGCTCTGTAATTTTTTTTAATTGCGTTAGTTTGTTTCATAATATACTCTCAGAAGTGCAAAAAACTAACATGCCTATCAATTTTTGTACTAATCTAACACTTCAGAATAGAAACTCAACCTTTGAGTTCTGGGTAACAAGATCAGCAGCGAGTGAGTTATTGACACTAACGATTTATTGAATGGGAATTAGAGAATTGTTGATAAACTTTTTAATATTCAATCTTAGGCTTTTATCTGCAAAGTGGCATTACTGATTAAAGATACAACTTGTGCAATATTTGAATCATTACATTTGAATTTGTTACCATTTAAGAATACAATACGTAGACTCGCTTTGAAATACGTGTTTTTACAATTTTGACCACTGACTCCAAAGTTATATAAAGCCAAATAATGCCAAAACATTTAAAAAAGGGTACTGGAAAGAAGTAGCCATCAATTTGTAAAGACAAGTTTTAGCTGGACACTCGAAAGTGAATCGCTTGGGAGTGGTCCCCATTTTATACTCACTAGTAGGGTAAAATCAAGAAACCCACCGCCACATTTCCACCAGCATCCACATTTCCACACACATCTGGACCAAAAAGTTTTCTTCGACTAACCATTTTTCATCTTTCGAGATAAATGAGCATCCACATTTCCACACACGAGATAAACCTATTTTTAAGATTTTTTACCGCTAACATTCTGGACCAAATAGTTTTCTTCGACTAACCATTTTTCATCTTTCGAGATAAATGAGCATCCACATTTCCCACACGAGATAAACCTATTTTTAAGATTTTTTTACCGCTAACATTCTGGACCAAAAGTTTTCTTCGACTAACCATTTTCATCTTTCGAGATAAATGAGCATCCTCATTTGCTCCCACATCTAAACCAAATAGTTTTCTTTGTCTAGCCAATGCATCTTTCGAGATAAACCTATCTTGTTTGGTATCAATTAATATTAGATTTTCTCAGCTACCCGAATGTTTAGGAATTTTTAGATTGCATCACCCCCAAAGGAGCTACCCCATTTTAAGATTTTTACCTATAGCGACTTTTGAGCGTTCTTATAAATTTTCTTAGTCATGCGATACATCTTGTTAGTCTAAAATTTTACGCAGAATTTGAATCTGCAAGCAGATTTGAAATCGGACAACGCCCTGCAAAATTACACTTTAAGCTCTCAAACCTCTAAATTTCGCCTTTGCTTTATAAGCAAAACTAACAAATAGTTTTCCTCGTCTAGCCAATGCATCTTTCGAGATAAACCTACCTTGTTTGGTATCAATTAATATTAGATTTTCTCAGCTACCCGAATCTTTTATTTCTAATTTTCAGATCTCCGCGGCTAGCTCTTTTCAACGTCTTAAAACCGTAGAAATTGTTTTGTGAACCTTAGAATTTTGGTGTTGAAAATAAAAACTAAACATATTAAATAAAATTTATTGATAAAATAACCGCCACTGCACCTTATCCATCTAACGTATTGATTTTTTTAAATAATATTAACAAAAACGCTAGTTCGCAGGATCTGAAATTTGTGTAAACAAGGATGAACTCCATTCAACGGTACATCAACTACTTATTTTCTCTTTAGGAATATACACCAGAAACTTGTATGCTTTAATTAATTAAAAGCAGAAAGTTTTGTCCGGAAACGCTACTGTAAAATATATAGAGCAAATAAATTATTCCCTGAATGTGTTTTCAATTGCAATAACTGACTATACAATCATTTATGAATTTTAAATTACACTTTATTTAACTAAGTTACTTTAAACAAGAAATTACCGCATCCAAAAATTCCAATGCATGCTTAACAATAATGTAGAAATGGCAAGGTCGACTTTTGATGTCCAATGTAATGTGTTTTAAATATCTAAAAAGAAAGCGCATTTTGCTGGTATGAAATCTATGGAATTTCTCCTGTAATGAAAGAAGAATGCATTCGTAATTGAAAATGCGTGCTACAACTTTCGCTAGATACCAGCCATGTATGTTAATTAGAAATTTTGTGTATATGCTGTTTTATAATTTCTTTTCTTGGACTTTCTATTAATTATGTTGAGAATATGTTTCAATGACGCGCATTTCAAATCGAGATATAATTGTTTGTAGATTACCAATACCACGAGGCGCTGAAAAGTGCGTAGTTTACGGAAAATACAAACCTCATTTAGTAGTATAATTAACGGAGCTTAACAGTGGACGATGTTACACCACGACATTAAATGGTGTGCTTGAATATTTTCTTTGGAAACAATCGAAGATTGCCGAAGACACTCGAAGAGTGCACAAACGCGGTCACTAAACCACAATTAATAATCGCCTTTATAGGTTTAACATTTTACCATTACCAATGACTTTAATTTCTTATTGGAGAATCCTTATTCTCCACACACTGCTACGTAGTTGCATGTCCATTCCTTTTGAGGTATATGCTCGTTATAGGTTGTAGCACCCGCGGTTTTACTTAACTACACTTTGAGAGATCCCTTTAATCTTTTTAATCGTGTCCTTCTCGCGTACAATACAGTAGGACTTAGCCTTACTACCTACAAATTCTAACACCAAGTCACCGTTAAACTCGTCTTTAAATTTCCCCACAACTTTTTGTTAACATGCGGTATATTGTGTTTATTATTTCCGCGTACACCACTTTAAACCTAAAAATAAAAACAGGATAGTTTAATACGTCTATTAATAATTTATGGTAATGTTGGCGATACAAATATGTAAAACAAACTTTATCAAGAAATATGTTTTAATAGAATACATACACGTATTGATAACATCTATAAACCGCTGTGGTAACCAGAGTCTGGCGAATCTGGGATAGCCAAATCTCTAAACATTTGCGCAAGCGATTGCCTTGCAGTTGCATCTTTTAAGTACTGAATGGGAAACATTTAATAATTTCCAACACTGTCAAGTAATTTAAATTGCTGCAATCATTAGACAGAGAAATAATGGCACTGCTCTCTCCCTCTAATAACGTTTGAACCCTTTCTTCCTCCGTCGTATTTCCACATACTTTTTATATCAGCAACAAATTTTCGTAAAATTCTGGAAAGTTTCTACACCTTAACTCAACCATTTTAAAACAGATCAATTCTCGCAAATTTAATAGCTTGATGCACTCGTACGCAGGTAGGACAATAACATTCCCATCTTTCATAATCTTCATATTATATAAATTCTCTTTTTCAAAATTGTTCAACAACCATATACTTCTATTAAAGGCTGTGCTCAGCTGCAATTTGAAATCTTGATCCAATTGTATGTCAACAACATCGTTTCCAGTAGTCAGACCATTTAATCGTACTTGTTTTGAGTCTTGAGCAAATTGGTGAATTTGAAATTCCACTTGAAAAGTACACAATTTCTTCCAATCGAAGTAAGAGAATGTTATCGTAGAATCAGCACACATACCACTACAGCAAATCACTTGGATGACAGGTTGAAGACCACCATATAAATCAAAACCAACTTCTAATATATGGTGGTGATAATTTGAAGGAAATTCGCCTAACCTATAGGTTGACTTACCAACCAGTTGGTTGATATTTAATTGTGGTACTCGCACATCACTTGTAACGTCAACACAAGAAAAATCCATCTTTAATTTATAATTTTAATCAAACTCGACGATACTTTGACGACTAATGCACTGGAACATAGCTCTCGCCTTTTATGCCGATGGTCGAGCGTGCGCAGCTCCTTATTATATTAGTTGGCGTTATATGCAAGTCTTGACTGGAAAAGTGACGTGTATAATTGTTTATAGTGGGTTTTACCTGTATGTATTTAACCACCAACGCCATTTTAGAATTATTAAACAAAATTACTCTTAGCAGTATTTTTAATATACCATCGTGTAAGATTTCAATTATTATTGTGTTTTCCTCAGGTTCTCAAATCCTCGGAATTTTTTCAAAATCGAATGACCCTTACTGATTTGCAGATTAACCTTTTGCAAGCACCGTATATAATTCATCTTTAATCTATTTCTAAACCGTATCGCTCTGTCTTTTGAGATAAACCCCTGGTGTAACCCATAAAATTAGTATAGAATTTTCCTGGGTAATTGAAATTAATTATCAGGTCTTTTAAAATAGTTCCAACAAAGACCTGTATATATTGTATTAATATTCAAAAACCTATCAGCAAAACACCTTTGCATTTTTATTTAGATTTAGCTCGATAATAGAGTTAAACTTCAAAAATATTTATTAGTGGTTAGAATTGTTAAAATTTTCAATTAGTGAATCCACATACAAATGATTAAACCAAAAGGTATAATACATACATTAATTCTGCACGGTGACCTAGAAAGTGGTTGGATAATTTATTTTAAATGTAGTTCAACATAAGACGTAAATTCTAAATAAATTTGGTGAAATGTATGATCATTAGCCTTGCATTGTTTGTCGATGACGTCTGACTAATAATTTAATAAAAGCACTTTCCACAATTCTAGTTAATATACGGAATCACATTCTATAATTTGATTTAAATTGGGTTAATGTAAGGACAAATTATACTTATACTTTCTCTATGTACATAAATACGGAAATGATGCCAAAAGTTCATTTTAAGTTTATTTTGTAAAGCGTAAAGTCGTTTATAGTGTAATTAATAGTAATACTGAATTTTCAGTCTTTGGTTTAAAATTTCGTGTGAGGACTATCGACAAAGAAGAGTAAGTCTTAGTTTGAATTTTGCAAACGTAGAAGAAATTAATATTTACATGTATAATTCAAAACTGTTAATCAACAATTTTTCTAGAATGAACATCTTAAGTATTGCGTGCAGTGTGTGCGAAAATGTTTTTACTGGATGTGATGCCATAAAAACACAACGAAAGGCACATCGAGATGGTTTATTTCAGGAGGAACTAAAAATTACAGCCAATGAGTGGGAACAAATTAAGGATTTGGAAAACCAATCGACCGCAGCGCATAAAGAACGTATAAACACCGCAATTCAGTTAGAACGAACCAAGTTACTATTTGAAAAACCATACACCATAACAAAATCTTCTTCCAAAATCATAATTGTAGGTCTGAACCCATTCGACGATTACAAAATAATTTTTAGATTTGTTGACACCATTTCGCAGAGCGTACTTGATGTATCCTCAACGTATTTAGGAAGTTTATATCAAATCTTCCACATTATACGCACTATGGAAGTTGGCATGCAAAATCAGATATGCAAATTCGACAACTTGCGTTTTATTTAAATAACAATTGTTTAGTGAAGATGATGACATTTGATGGGAATTATATGATATTTACCAAAGGAACTTTAGAGCACTTTTAGGGTATCTCAGATCGTTCTCAACCATGCTAATACTTTAAAGAACTAACGGAAAAGGGTACTCTAATATAGATCTGTTTCTGTTAGATGTCGCAATGGAAAGATATAATAGAATGATGTTCTACAGAATCTCGCACATGATGTAATTAAAGCAAATACAGTAATAGTGATATTGGGGTCATATTATACGAATTTATAAGAACCTACCCAAGATTGTTTGAAAACAGTATTTGTAAACAAGTTGAGTATATGGAAGAATACAACAGGTTTCCATTCCACGCATTTACGAGCGATGTTTAAATTTTAAGCCAAAGACTGAAAATTTTGTAACACTATTATTACACTTTTGTTTTCTTATACGTTTCTAAATTGTTGTTTCATCTACAGATATTAATAGATGTCAATAAAATTATGTTATAGTTTTAAATAAAACGATTCTGATTAATAATTTTGTAAAACGTTTATAACTAAATTGTTATACTAATACAGATATAGATCGTTATTTAAATTCGATCGGTTTTATATTCACTGAGTACAATATTATTACTTGTTTATCTCGGATATTGAACCGTAAACATTGTAACTCGAAATGATTTCCAGAAAAGCGTATACCAAGGGTTTTCAAAAAAATCTAAAATGAGGTTAAACATTTTTCAACAAAAGATTTAGGAAAGTTTAAAATTCCAAATCTAACCGACCATTCGAACACAGAGTAAAAAAAAAATAAAATCACCGATCTCAAACAATAATTTACAAACTCAAAGATCAAGATTCACAACAATTATCAATGGTAAAGAGAAAAAGAGTTTTAAAAGTTTTTAAAACAAAAGTTTAATATTGAAAAGTTTTCAAAAATAATGTCTTTTTAAATATCAAAAAAATAAAAATAAGTTTTAAAACAAAATTCAAGATGAACAAAAAGCAATAGTCAGTGGGACTAAAATACCGATGTATATAAAAAGGGGTTTTATTAAAAATACCAATTACAAGTTCAGATGGTCAAAAAATAAATTTAATGTACCTTTTGTAAAGGAAATTGGTACTGGATATCCAAAACCACAATTTCATAACCCAAATTTTAAAAAAAAAAGGGTTTTTATAATTTTTAAGAAATAAACCATTTCAGTTGAATATTTGAAAAATTAGACAATACTTCGGATATGTACCGATTGTGCCCGATTTGTGTGCACGCACGAAACAACCAGTATGGAATGTATTCTATGAACTTGCACACGCGCAAGGGTGCGCATGGGCATGGGTGTGCATGCGCAGGGGGCACGGACACATTACGAGTTAGAGGCCTTGGTATAAAATTTCCAGTTTTATGTTAAAATTTTCTAAGTCAGAACTACTAATTTTTACCAAGACCCAAAATATTCAAAATCTAAAGTAGTTACGAAAATGTATTCACTCTGTTGTTCCAGAGACCTCAACTTCATTCACTAATAATGTGCATGACTATACCCTAATAGCTTCGCATACTACATTAATTGCGGTTATGATGACAGGACATATGTTGGACACCGCCATATCGCGTACATTTTCTTGATTAGAACAGTTTTGCTATCCGATCTGGTCGGATTAAAATCCGATCTAGGTCGGATTAAAATCCGATCTGGTCGGATTAAATCCGACCTAGGTCGGAGGAGACACTCTCACCCTATGGAGGCAATTTCACTCTATAGGGCAATTTCAGATTCAAGGAACTTTGCCATTAATACACCCCCCACAACCAGACCTAGATCCGATTATGCACATAAAGAAATAGTTTAATATTATTGCAATATCAGAAAAGTTATACGCAACAACCAATTTTATTAGTTTTAATGAATAAAAATATATTTCTATGTGTAGTGTACTTGTTGCATCCGTCCTAGGTAAGGACGGATTTAATCCGACCTAGATCGGATTTTAATCCGACCTAGATCGGATTTTAATCCGACCTAGATCGGATAGCAAAACTGTTCCTAATCAAGAAAATGTACGCGATATGGCGGTGTCCAACATATGTCCTGTCATCATAACCGCAATTAATGTAGTATGCGAAGCTATTAGGGGTATAGTCATGCACATTATTAGTGAATGAAGTTGAGGTCTCTGGAACAACAGAGTGAATACATTTTCGTAACTACTTTAGATTTTGAATATTTTGGGTCTTGGTAAAATTATTAGTAGTTCTGACTTAGAAAAATTTTAACATAAAACTGGAAATTTTATACCAAGGCCTCTAACTCGTAATGTGTCCGTGCGCACCCCCTGCGCATGCACACCATGCCCATGCGCACCCTTGCGCGTGTGCAAGTTCATAGAATACATTCCATACTGGTTGTTTCGTGCGTGCACAAATCGGGCACAATCGGTACATATCCGAAGTATTGTTTAATTTTTCAAATATCCCCGCAACTGAAATGGGTATCTAAGTTCTTATGAAAGAATTATAACAAAGAGCGCTACATTTAATTTTAATAGAAATGAGTACAACTACGTGTTTGAAACATACCTTTTAGTTTAAATTTTTTTTTTTGTTTGACTTCTATGATATTACATAAACCAAGATTCTGCTACTGCTTCCGAGTAATTGTATCCTAACAATACCATTATATATAAATAAAACCACAACGTTTGAAACAATATTTATATTTCAATTCAAATACTTAACAAGTACACTTCACATAGAAATATATTTTATTTATTAAAACTAATACACACATACACGCACACAAAAGTCACTTTTTCCTCCTTTTAATTGGGAAATGTGTAGTATACATATCCAAATTTTGTACACGATTTTCGTTTGATCTGAGTTTCGTATAGAGTGTATCTTTTGGAACATTGTAGATTTCGGATGCTTCTGAACCAGTAATCCATCCTTTGTTTATTTCGTCAATGGCTTTATTTAAATCCTCTTTAGTATATGATTTAAGTTGTCTCTTTCTTTTTCTACCAGAAACGTCTGACTTGGAGTCTATGTTCTGATCTTTCGCATCAACATTATCATGTGTAGGTTTATCTTGCACTATTTTAGTATTTGCCAGAGATTCATTAGGCATACCATTCAAATGTTGGCTAGTTGAATTGTTTGATAAACTTTTTTTCATCTCCATGACAACTTCTTCTAAAATTTTTATAGCATCTAAAGATATAATTCTTTCCCCGCTCATTTTATTACGATGTTTACTTATCAAAATGCAAATGCAGACTATTCCAATTTACAATTTCGAAAATATGTATAAATATATACCTCCATCTAACTTCGTTGTCGTTCTATTCTATAATTCCTTTTGTCGAAGTTTAGATATTATAGAGATAATTTCATTTAGGTTATGCATATCTCGATGGTTGTGATAATCAACAGTAACTAGCAACTGCAGTCTTTCGATCAACCCATGTACATTAAAGTGAATATATGCACCATCTGAACTGTGCTCAGTACGATGTGTATTTTTAATACAACACCCCTTTTATATACATCGGTATTTTAGTCCCCGACTATTGCTTTCCTGTGTTGAATCCTCATCTTCAGAATTTGGGGTGTAATCCATAGAACTTGATTCATATATTATTTGCTCTGATAGTTTATGACGAGCATTTCCATTATTTTTGCAGAATTCATTTCCTCAATATTAAACTTTTGTTTTGCATCTTAAAACTTCTTTTACAAACTACTTTATCATCTTTACCATCTGAGTAGATAGGTGTAATCTGTACATCTTAGAGTACTTCCTGTGCCCATTTCCGCAGTTTGTAAATTAGTTGTTTGTATATCAGAGATGTAACTGTCTACACTTTTTATCTCTTTTACTCTGTGATCGTATGAGATGGTCGCGCAATGTAGACTTTGGAATCCTAAACTTCTTACTAGCAGAGTACATTGTTGCAACACCTCGTCTAACCTCATTAAGAGCTTCTTGCAAACATTCCTTGGTATACGCTTTTCTGGAAATCATTTTCGAGTTACAATGCTTTACGGTTCAATATCCGAGATAAACTAAAGTAATAATATTGTACTCAGTGAATATAAAACCGATCGAGTTTAACATAATTCGATCTATATCTGTAGTTGGAGTATAACAATTTAGTTATAAACGTTTTACAAAATTATTAATCAGAATCGTTTTATTTAAAACTATAACATAATTTTATTGACATCTATTAATATCTGTAGATGAAATACAACAATTTAGAAACGTATAAGAAAACAAAAGTGTAATTAATAGTGTTACAAAATTTTCAGTCTTTGGCTTAAAATTTAAACATCGCTCGTAAATGCGTGGAATGGAAACCTGTTGTATTCTTCCATATACTCAACTTGTTTACAAATACTGTTTTCAAACAATCTTGGTAGGTTCTTATAAATTCGTATAATATGACCCCAATATCACTATTACTGTATTTGCTTTTAATTACATCATGTGCGAGATTCTGTAGAACATCATTCCTATTATATCTTTCCATTGCGACATCTAACAGAAACAGATCTATATTAGAGTACCCTTTTCCGTTAGTTCTTTTAAAGTATTAGCATGGTTGAGAACGATCTGAGATACCCTAAAAGTGCTCTAAAGTTCCTTTGGTAAATATCATATAATTCCCATCAAATGTCATCATCTTCACTAAACAATTGTTATTTAAATAAAAACGCAAGTTGTCGAATTTGCATATCTGATTTTGCATGCCAACTTCCATAGTGCGTATAATGTGTGGAAGATTTGATATAAACTTCCTAAATACGTTGAGGATACATCAAGTACGCTCTGCGAAATGGTGTCAACAAATCTAAAAATTATTTTGTAATCGTCGAATGGGTTCAGACCTACAATTATGATTTTGGAAGAAGATTTTGTTATGGTGTATGGTTTTCAAATAGTAACTTGGTTCGTTCTAACTGAATTGCGGTGTTTATACGTTCTTTATGCGCTGCGGTCGATTGGTTTTCCAAATCCTTAATTTGTTCCCACTCATTGGCTGTAATTTTAGTTCCTCCTGAAATAAACCATCTCGATGTGCCTTTCGTTGTGTTTTTATGGCATCACATCCAGTAAAAACATTTTCGCACACACTGCACGCAATACTTAAGATGTTCATTCTAGAAAAATTGTTGATTAACAGTTTTGAATTATACATGTAAATATTAATTTCTTCTACGTTTGCAAAATTCAAACTAAGACTTACTCTTCTTTGTCGATAGTCCTCACACGAAATTTTAAACCAAAGACTGAAAATTCAGTATTACTATTAATTACACTATAAACGACTTTACGCTTTACAAAATAAACTTAAAATGAACTTTTGGCATCATTTCCCGTATTTATGTACATAGAGAAAGTATAAGTATAATTTGTCCTTACATTAACCCAATTTAAATCAAATTATAGAATGTGTATTCCCGTATATTAACTAGAATTGTGGAAAGTGCTTTTATTAAATTATTAGTCAGACGTCATCGACAAACAATGCAAGGCTAATGATCATACATTTCACCAAATTTATTTAGAATTTACGTCTTATGTTGAACTACATTTAAAATAAATTATCCAACCACTTTCTAGGTCACCGTGCAGAATTAATGTATGTATTATACCTTTTGGTTTAATCATTTGTATGTGGATTCACTAATTGAAAATTTTAACAATTCTAACCACTAATAAATATTTTTGAAGTTTAACTCTATTATCGAGCTAAATCTAAATAAAAATGCAAAGGTGTTTTGCTGATAGGTTTTGAATATTAATAAATATATACAGGTCTTTGTTGGAACTATTTTAAAAGACCTGATAATTAATTTCAATTACCCAGGAAAATTCTATACTAATTTTATGGGTTACACCAGGGTTTATCTCAAAAGACAGAGCGATACGGTTTAGAAATAGATTAAAGATGAATTATATACGGTGCTTGCAAAAGGTTAATCTGCAAATCAGTAAGGGTCATTCGATTTTGAAAAAATTCCGAGGGATTTGAGAACCTGAGGAAAAACACAATAATAATTGAAATCTTACACGATGGTATATTAAAATACTGCTAAGAGTAATTTTGTTTAATAATTCTAAAAATGGCGTTGGTGGTTAAATACATACAGGTAAAACCCACTATAAACAATTATACACGTCACTTTTCCAGTCAAGACTTGCATATAACGCCAACTAATATAATGAGCTGCGCACGCTCGACCATCGGCATAAAAGGCGAGAGCTATGTTCCAGTGCATTAGTCGTCAAAGTATCGTCGAGTTTGATTAAAATTATAAATTAAAGCTGGATTTTTCTTGTGTTGACGTTACAAGTGATGTGCGAGTACCACAATTAAATATCAACCAACTGGTTGGTAAGTCAACCTATAGGTTAGGCGAATTTCCTTCAAATTATCACCACCATATATTAGAAGTTGGTTTTGATTTATATGGTGGTCTTCAACCTGTCATCCAAGTGATTTGCTGTAGTGGTATGTGTGCTGATTCTACGATAACATTCTCTTACTTCGATTGGAAGAAATTGTGTACTTTTCAAGTGGAATTTCAAATTCACCAATTTGCTCAAGACTCAAAACAAGTACGATTAAATGGTCTGACTACTGGAAACGATGTTGTTGACATACAATTGGATCAAGATTTCAAATTGCAGCTGAGCACAGCCTTTAATAGAAGTATATGGTTGTTGAACAATTTTGAAAAAGAGAATTTATATAATATGAAGATTATGAAAGATGGGAATGTTATTGTCCTACCTGCGTACGAGTGCATCAAGCTATTAAATTTGCGAGAATTGATCTGTTTTAAAATGGTTGAGTTAAGGTGTAGAAACTTTCCAGAATTTTACGAAAAATTTGTTGCTGATATAAAAAAAGTATGTGGAAATACGACGGAGGAAGAAAGGGTTCAAACGTTATTAGAGGGAGAGAGCAGTGCCATTATTTCTCTGTCTAATGATTGCAGCAATTTAAATTACTTGACAGTGTTGGAAATTATTAAATGTTTCCCATTCAGTACTTAAAAGATGCAACTGCAAGGCAATCGCTTGCGCAAATGTTTAGAGATTTGGCTATCCCAGATTCGCCAGACTCTGGTTACCACAGCGGTTTATAGATGTTATCAATACGTGTATGTATTCTATTAAAACATATTTCTTGATAAAGTTTGTTTTACATATTTGTATCGCCAACATTACCATAAATTATTAATAGACGTATTAAACTATCCTGTTTTTATTTTTAGGTTTAAAGTGGTGTACGCGGAAATAATAAACACAATATACCGCATGTTAACAAAAAGTTGTGGGGGAAATTTAAAGACGAGTTTAACGGTGACTTGGTGTTAGAATTTGTAGGTAGTAAGGCTAAGTCCTACTGTATTGTACGCGAGAAGGACACGATTAAAAAGATTAAAGGGATCTCTCAAAGTGTAGTTAAGTAAAACCGCGGGTGCTACAACCTATAACGAGCATATACCTCCAAAAGGAATGGACATGCAACTACGTAGCAGTGTGTGGGAGAATAAGGATTCTCCAATAAGAAATTAAAGTCATTGGTAATGGTAAAAATGTTAAACCTATAAAGGCGATTATTAATTGTGGTTTAGTGACCGCGTTTGTGCACTCTTCGAGTGTCTTCGGCAATCTTCGATTGTTTCCAAAGAAAATATTCAAGCACACCATTTAATGTCGTGGTGTAACATCGTCCACTGTTAAGCTCCGTTAATTATACTACTAAATGAGGTTTGTATTTTCCGTAAATACGCACTTTTCAGCGCCTCGTGGTATTGGTAATCTACAAACAATTATATCTCGATTTGAAATGCGCGTCATTGAAACATATTCTCAACATAATTAATAGAAAGTCCAAGAAAAGAAATTATAAAACAGCATATACACAAAATTTCTAATTAACATACATGGCTGGTATCTAGCGAAAGTTGTAGCACGCATTTTCAATTACGAATGCATTCTTCTTTCATTACAGGAGAAATTCCATAGATTTCATACCAGCAAAATGCGCTTTCTTTTAGATATTTAAAACACATTACATTGGACATCAAAAGTCGACCTTGCCATTTCTACATTATTGTTAAGCATGCATTGGAATTTTTGGATGCGGTAATTTCTTGTTTAAAGTAACTTAGTTAAATAAAGTGTAATTTAAAATTCATAAATGATTGTATAGTCAGTTATTGCAATTGAAAACACATTCAGGGAATAATTTATTTGCTCTATATATTTTACAGTAGCGTTTCCGGACAAAACTTTCTGCTTTTAATTAATTAAAAGCATACAAGTTTCTGGTGTATATTCCTAAAGAGAAAATAAGTAGTTGATGTACCGTTGAATGGAGTTCATCCTTGTTTACACAAATTTCAGATCCTGCGAACTAGCGTTTTGTTAATATTATTTAAAAAATCAATACGTTAGATGGATAAGGTGTTCAGTGGCGGTTATTTTATCAATAAATTTTATTTAATATGTTTAGTTTTTATTTTCAACACCAAAATTCTAAGGTTCACAAAACAATTTCTACGGTTTTAAGACGTTGAAAAGAGCTAGCCGCGGAGATCTGAAAATTAGAAATAAAAGATTCGGGTAGCTGAGAAAATCTAATATTAATTGATACCAAACAAGGTAGGTTTATCTCGAAAGATGCATTGGCTAGACGAGGAAAACTATTTGTTAGTTTTGCTTATAAAGCAAAGGCGAAATTTAGAGGTTTGAGAGCTTAAAGTGTAATTTTGCAGGGCGTTGTCCGATTTCAAATCTGCTTGCAGATTCAAATTCTGCGTAAAATTTTAGACTAACAAGATGTATCGCATGACTAAGAAAATTTATAAGAACGCTCAAAAGTCGCTATAGGTAAAAAATCTTAAATGGGGTAGCTCCTTGGGGTGATGCAATCTAAAAATTCCTAAACATTCGGGTAGCTGAGAAAATCTAATATTAATTGATACCAAACAAGATAGGTTTATCTCGAAAGATGCATTGGCTAGACAAAGAAAACTATTTGGTTTAGATGTGGGAGCAAATGAGGATGCTCATTTATCTCGAAAGATGAAAATGGTTAGTCGAAGAAAACTTTTGGTCCAGAATGTTAGCGGTAAAAAATCTTAAAAATAGGTTTATCTCGTGTGGAAATGTGGATGCTCATTTATCTCGAAAGATGAAAATGGTTAGTCGAAGAAAACTATTTGGTCCAGAATGTTAGTACGGTAAAAAATCTTAAAATAGGTTTATCTCGTGTGTGGAAATGTGGATGCTCATGTTATCTCGAAAGATGAAAAATGGTTAGTCGTCAATGAAAACTTTTGCTGTCAAAGATGTGTGTGAAATGTGAAGACTGCTGGTGGAAATGTTGATGCGGTGTGTATTCTTGATTTTACCCTACTCTCACTAATTTATTGCGTGCAGATTTTACGTATTTCTAAATTTTGCCGCTTTGTCAAACAATAGGCTTTAACATTAGAACGCACAGCTTCACACGGTCAATACCTTTATCGCTGGTGTCATGTTTGAGTTTAACCGTTATCTTTTCCAACTAAATTCATATCGTGCTTGTAGGATAGTTAGTAACAGTTTATATCAATTGCCGACTTTGAGTCCGACATAAATAGGCTATTCGCAAAGTAAACGAATGCATTTGCTTCTATATCAGGTCTTAATACCTTTAATCGCTGCTTCTGTCACATTATCTGGTAACACGTTCTTTTTCCAACTAAATTACAATCGCTGCTTTTGGAATAGTCTAAAGAATATAACAGTTGTATATCATTTTTTGACTGAGTCCGACTTAGGATCGGTTTTTCAATGCTCAAAAATTGTGCTGATCGGTAGCTGACAGTTACAAGTAACTTTCAGTCAGTTTGCTGTTAAGTATATTAGTATTTATTGAACTGCAACAAAAATCTCTATTAGTCAGCTGTCGGTTTTGCAAAGCTGGCAATTCGTAAAAAAAAGAGGAAAATATGATTGTTGAAAATACATGTTATTTTTGTGCGGCTTATTTTATTATTTGAATTAAATCGTTGATTCAAGTACCTTAATAAAACTTAAATCTAACCCCTTAATGAAAGTAGTCCAAATTTCACAAATAATGAAACGGCGTTGTTCGTCAAATTTGCCAATTCATGTGAAATCGTTACTTAACATGTGATTTTCCAATACTCCACCCGAAGTTACTACATTGGCCAGGAAGCGAGTTTTTTTTACCTGGATAATTTTGAATTTTGCCGAACCCTTGCTGTTCCAAACAAGGTAGGAATCTTTAACGTGCGTGACACTACTCACACACGGGACCACCATTTTACCTCTCATCCCAGTGAGAGTGTATTTTTGTGAAAAATGCTCGCCTAACATTTTCCCAGCGGACCGTGTCGGGATTCGAAATCGGGACCTTGGGCGTAGTAGTCACACACATATCACTACGCCACTGAGCCGCCTTGTGTGTGTTAAATCGTTACAGACAAAAAGACCGATAGCGTCACATGGACGGAAAGAGAACATGCCTGGATATAAATATAAAGAAAATGCAATGGAACTACGTTTATATCAGGATAATTGTTATTTTACAATTGATATGCAGAGTTTTACAAGTTCGACGCTTACCATTGCGATTTACAAAAAAATTACTCGTATCTGTTTGTTTTCGAGTTCTGATAGAAAACCCAAAAATGCGGTTTTCGTGTTTAACCTGTCACTATTTGGCTTTTAAAAGTTTATGTTACTAAAACAGCTTTATCTGCTAAAAAGGTAATAAAGTTAAAATAGTGGTAAGATTTTTCAGAACTGTTATAAGGTTTATTTTTTTTAAGAATGTTTAATTACATCGCTCCATATTTCAATAAATTGCACTTTACCGATTTCAATGATCTAACAGTTGGTATATTTTATAATAATCATCTATTACTGACAAATCCGCAATATGCTTTAAAAAACAATTGAAACAAGAATGTACTTTATCGTGTTTTCAGCTGTAGACTAATAAAATTATAACTAAAGCATATCTGATATTAACAAACAAAACAACAAAATTTAAAGTCTATTAGCACCAAATGTAAAACTACGGCAAAATAACTACAGTAAATACTTAAATAGAAGACATTCTCTTGTATACAAAGGTTAGCTCTCGATCCATTTGTATTTACTGTCCTTTGTACATTTCGTCTGCGTATCGATGCATTTGTATTAACAATCTTAAGTCCAAGTTCTTCAATATATCGCAGAAGAGAATCCTTTTTTTTGTATATTGCACAGTAACCTCTTTTTAAAGCGGTTTGCCACAGGTTTCATTGAAACTAGATTTTAGTTCTCTTACGGGAATTGTTTTACCCTTTGAGTTAGTACATTTTTTTCCATTTCTCTGAACAAATTCCTTGCAAACTTCTTTTATATTACTTTGGATTTTGTCATCCATCAGATCCAACTCCGTTTGCTTGGTCCTCGCTTTCAGTCACTGCAACAACAACACAAAAAAATTATTAACCCTAAGCTACAAAGCAAAATTAAACAGAGATGTATTTTAAACATAAATGCATAGTCATATACCAACTAAAATAACAAAACCTCTAAGTAGAAGTGATAATAACAATATTATTGAAGCGTTTTGCTTTTCCTCTCCCGCAGTAACGCATATAAATTCTGTATTGTGTTACAAAAATTTTAAATTCCCTTTTATAATTCGATACGGTTCGTATTTCTAGAACTTATGTATAATTTAAAGAAAGTTACCATAATTTTGAAACACCCTATTTATTGTACTTTTATTCTATTTATCTGGTAAATAAATTCATTGTAATAAATATTCCAGATTGTATTTAAAATCATGTTAAAAGTCCGACATGCTATTTACATCTTCCATAAGTTATCTTTAAGGTAAGTGCGATTATGCGCAGCTGTTGTTTTCTTTACTCAAGTATTGAGGTCTCGATTGTTTTCGGACTACGGCAGTCCACCCTTTATCGTCTTAGTGATAAGATGCAGAAGTTAATATTAAAGGGTGACTTGAGACTAGCAATTCACTTGTGCAGTAAATTAATCCCTGTGTGTTAGAAAATTCATCATGGTTTGTAATTTCTGTTTTGCATATTCAAAACTAATTTTATTTGGTTTTCCTTAGCGCAAGACTGAAGTTTTGATTTAATAGTGACTTTGCGTAACAGCTAATTTATAGCGTATAAAATGCATATGTATGGAAACTTACAGTAATGATATTTGCAGTTTAAGCTACTGATTGATGTGGTATCCTTTTCTTGGTTAGAGATTTTGACAATGGCTCTCGCCAACGGTGAACTACGCCCTTTGTTTTTATAGTTCTGACTTTTAAGACATTGCCGTGACAAGATAGACAACGAGTTTTTGCTGTCTTTATCCAGTATTTGAGGCGCATATATGGTTTGAGTTTTTCTACTAAATGGTTTGTAGAAATTAGAATTCTATGTTGGATGACGGTAAGTCGATTTTCCTTTGTTATGAAAATCATCTGTTTGACTTACAAGGTTTCGAGGTTATTTTTATCTAATTAGAAGATACCCAAGATTAAGTCGTAATCCTTGTAGTTTAAATTATTGAAAACTAATACCTGAATAATTATATTTAAAAATTTAGATCCTTGAATTTTACACTAAATTAAATTTTTGCTTTAAAGAATTTTGATTATGAATCATACTTAGTACACATTGTTACTAGGATCTATTTGTTCATGCTAATTAGTTATCATACAGTTGAATACTTTCTTTTACATGATATTTTTAACAAGCTCTAAATTTACTAATTAAACGATCCTATTACAAAAGTAATTTAATGAAAATGTACGTCGTTTGATCAGTACTGGCATAATGACAGAGACTAATAATTTTGTTGATGAAATAAATAATGCCTATTTATGTTAAAGGCTCAGATATAATTAACTTTATTAACAGAAATAGAAAAAGTTAATTAAACACTTACTAAATTCACTGTAAATACATGTGAGTTTGAAATAGAATTATTTTCAGTTAATATATGTGTTGATATCTAAGAAGTCTAATCTTTTTATAAATTTAGAAATGGTTATTCACATTTTAAGAAATATTTAAAAAGGTGAATTTGTTTAACTTTATACATATTTTTGGATTCTATAAATTTTATATGAACCAAGAGGGTATAAATTTAATACGTAGAGTGTCCATGTACTAATGGACACAAGCAAATTCTATAAGTACATAGAACTTGTCTGATTTATTGATTATATTGTTTTGAGACGCAAACTGCTGTCTCCAATGTATTTTTGTGCATTATTTTATTTCAGGATAAATGTTTGTGCCATCAATGAATACAAAATCTTATATTCAATAACAGAATATATTTGTTGAGATTTCTGTATTTTTCTTGGCGATATTCCTTGTTCTTATATATTGCATAAGTACAGTGGCGCCTGACTTATCCGTATTCGTTTAACGATCTCCCTGATAGTCTCTAAAACCGCTGAAGATAGAGTTCAGAATTAGTCCGAAAGTATACAAAAGTCAGTTTGTGTTAGTACGGATAAATCTACATCTTCTGCATGACCTTTGTTGGAAATATGTTCGCCTAGGTATGCCCTAAGTCCAACATAGTAAAAACTTAAATGTTTCACTGTCGCTGCATAATGTGGCTTGACAACGCTTAAAAAAAAGAAAAAAATGTTTCATTATTATTATTTTGTTCAATGTACTCCACGCCCTTCAGTGTGTGTATTTTCCAGATAGTTTGCATCCCTGAACAAAATTTCTCTAAGAATAACCACAATGATGTCAGTTTACCAAGTAAAATACATTTCTGAAATGCAGCTCACATAAGTCACTTAGCAATCTGAACCAGAAAGCAAAACAAATTGAAGAACTTAAAATGAAATCCAGGTAAAGTTCAAAATGTAAATTGTTCAATGGGCAAAAAATACTAAGCGGTTCGTGCCTTAGTTGGTTTGCGTATGATTACTAGGCCCAAGATTCTGGGTTCGATTACCGACACGAATGGCTTGAAAAGCGTTAGGCGAGCTATCTTTACAAAAATACGTCCTCGTTCGGATGAAAGGTATAATCTCGGTCTTATGTGTGAGGGTTGTCGCGCACTTTAAGGATATATATCTTGCTTGAAATAGCAAGGGTTCTGCAAAATTCAAAATTTCTAGGCAAAAAACTCGCTTCCTAGCCAATGTGATACCATACGTCAGAGCATTAGGTAACCAAATGTAGGGATTGGGTCAGGCTGTATAGTATATAATAAATTGATAGCCGATTTTGCTCAGCCTACATTCGGCAATTATGATTATTAATATACCCACAAATTTCAAAGTGTGTTTCTCTGGAAAAGGTTTTTTTTGAGAAAGATCATCTGTTATTATTTGTTCTAATTGACAAATAAACGATGCTTTGAACAATTCAACAAATATTGTTCCTATGCTATACAACCTTTGTTTGTTTCAGAGCAAAAACTCGCTTTCTGGCCAATGTGGTAAATCAAATGTAGAGAAAAGAAGGCACTCCATAGCATCGTTCAATCTTCAACGTTCTCAATAATTAGTAACAAGCTCATCATCATCATTAGGTCTTTAGTCCTGGAACTGGTTAGACGCGTACCAACATTTTTTCTATTCTAAACTAACCCACAGATTTCCCTGAAATTTGTAGTCTGCATCTATCACTATCTGATCTAGGTCTACATCTAACGCTTTTTTCCTATCTCTGCTTATAATATATCCCATACTATTCGCCAAAAATGCCTTAGAACGTATTCTGTCCTTTTATTTCTTCTATTTTCTTCACCAGATGTCTTTGTTTCCCTACTATTTCTATAACCTATTTGTTATTAACTTTGTCTGTTTATGCTATCATTCTCATACATCTGTAACACGGCACTTCAAAACGCTGCTACCGTTTTTCTGTATACTTTTCAGACTGCCCGTATTGCATTGGCATACTGTGCTGTGCTCCATTCACATGCCTTCAACGATTTTCTTGTTGTTTTATGTTTGTTGTCTTCCATCATCGACGTTGTTCTTTCTTGTTATATGCAGTTCGATCCCCTTCTATTGTTTTACAATTATATACCCTATTTCTCCGACAATCAGTGGTTGTGTAGGGGAGTAAGCAGCCTGTGGCTGCCAACGTCCCCCAGCACTTAAACATTTACCGATTTAATATTTTTTCCAATATATTTTTTCGCACAGTCAACGTTGGTTGCAGATATTTCACAACACACCTGTAGTTGTTTATAATAAATATCAGATTTGTCTGCGCTTATGTTTTCATCATTAGGTTTTCCGTCTCAAAACTGGTTGGACACGTACCTGCACTTATTTGTATTCTGAGCTAGCCTACACAGTTCTCCGAAATTCTCAAACAGCATGTATACAGCTCGGTTTCCCTACTATTGTCTTCTAATTTTATGCCTTATTTCACCGAGATTCAGTGAAGGGGGCTAAGAAACCTGTGGCTGCCAAGATCCCCCAAGACTTAGACATTTGCCGAAATACTAGTTTTCCAGTAAATCCTTTCACACAATTAACTTTATTCGAGTATATTGCCCAACCAATTCTTGTAGTTGCTTATAATAATCATCATGTTTAAGTACAATTACTTTCTTGGTAATTAATTCATCCATCTTAGGACTGGTTGGATTTCTATTCTGGGCTAGTCTACACATCTCCCTGAAACTCCTACAGCCTACATCTTTCACTATCTGTGTGCAGTAGGTCTACCTCTTCTTCTCCCTTTTTCAATCTCTGCTTCTAATATACTTAGCACTACTCCCTCATGCCGTAGTATGTGAGCTATCATCCTATTTCTCCTATTTTTTACCGTTTTTCACACATTTCTTTCTTCCCCTACCATTTTTAGTACCTCTTCGTTCTTAACTTTGTCTGTCCATGATATCTTCATCATACGTCTGTAGCACCACATTTCAATGGCTTCTACCTTTTCTTCTCAGCTTCTCCTACTGTCCAGGCTTCACAGCCGAACAGTGCTGTGCTCCACACATATGTTTGAAGTAATCTTTTCTCTGTTTCTATGTTTGTTGTTTTTGAACACAGAAGTTGCTTTTTCATGTTGAATGTAGCACGGCCTAGTGCTAATCTTTGTTTTATATCTTTTGTACTTTTCCCATCTTGCGTTATTTGACTTCCTTAACCTCTTGTAAGCTCGTGTTACATATTTGTATTCTTGTTTTTGATTAATTTTCCTCTCCTTTGCGTACTAGTACTTTAGTTTTGGTTTTGTTATTTTTCATACCGTATCTCTCTATTAGAACCGTTTCCATTTCATTAAGAGCAGCTTCTAACTTTTCCTTGCTAGATGCTAATACCGTTAAATCATCTGCAAATCTAAGCATATCAGTTTTTAGTCCCTGTATAGTAATTCCAAATGTCTTCCTACATTTGACAGTATTCATTGCCTCTTCAATGTACAAGTTAACAATTAATGGGGATAGGGCACATCCCTGTCTCACCCTGTTCCTAATGCTTACTTCTCTACGTTCCTGCATTAATTCTATTACTGCAGTTTGCTCTTTGTATAAGCTATGTACTATTCGCCTATCCCTATAACTCATTCCAATCTTTTTGAGTATTTCGAACATTTTTTTCGATTTTACATTGTCAAATGCTTTTTCCAGATCTACAAACCTTATATACACGCTTTTCCCCTTTTCTATTATTTTCTCCATTATCACTCCCAGAGTTAAAATAGCCTCCCGTGTTCCCCTGTTTTGCCTAAACCCAAATTAGTCTTCTCCTAGTATTTCTTCGGCCCGTTTTTTCCATTCGCCTTTGTACAATTCGAGTTAATATTTTTGACACGTGTGCTGTCAAACTTATTGTTCTACAATTCTCACATCTATCCGCGCCTTTCTTTTTTGGTATAGTTACTATGATGTTACGTTTGAAATTTTTGGGTATCTCGCCAGTCTCATCTATTTAACTTACAAGTTGGTAGAGACGTTCTGTTACTGCTTGTCCAGCGGTTTTTAGAGTTTCTGCTTGCACCTTATCTGTACCTGGTGCCTTACCATTTTTCAGGTGCGTTAATGCTAATTCAAACTCATCTCTAAATATAGGATATCCCAAGTCATCATTTTCGATGTCTGATTCCTGTTCTAATGCGGTTAGTTCCTCTCCTGCATATAAATTCCCTATATATTCTGGCCATCTACCGACTTTCTCTACATTATCTATAATGAAGTTTCCTCCCGCGTCCCTTATGTTTTTGCTATACAGTTTTTTATCTCTAAAATTGATTCTAATTAATTTATATGCTTTATCTGTCTTTCCTATTTCCGTCTTAGTTTGTACCACTTTGCACTTTTCATCAATCCATTGTTCTTTAGTTTTCCTGTATTTGCAATTAAATTCCTATTTTATTGCTTTGTATCTCTGTTTTCCTGTTTCGTCTAATTTATTTTTGTATGTTCGTTTCTCTTCTATTAAATTTAGGATATCTTTTGTTATCCATGGTTTCTTATTTTCTTTTTGTGTATACCCCAGAATATCTATGGCCGCCATGTCTAAGCTGGATTTAATATTATTCCATTCTGTTTCTACTTCCTTAGTACTCGATATTTTCCCGATATCTTTGAGCAATTCCTTTGACTATTTTCGAATCTCCTTGAATATCAGTATTTTTTAGTTTCTCAAAGTCAAAGTGTCTTTTTCCTTCTGGGGAGCTTCTACAGTCTTTTAATTGATTCCTAAACCGTTGTCTAGCAAGAATGTAATTCATTTGGTATCTTCCTATATCTCCTGGTCATCTTCCACGTATATTGTCTTCTAGCATGATGTTGAAATAATATGTTTGTAATGATTAAATTGTTCTTGCCGCAAAATTCTACCAGTCTATTTTCCCTGTCGTTTCTCGTGCCTAAACCAAATAAACCTACTACCGCTCCTCCCCTACCTTTACCTACCACTGCATTAAAATCCTCCGTAACTTTTAAACTTTCGTGTCCTTATACGTATCTTAATATGTTTTCGATATCTTTGTAGATCGCTCCTACCTCTTCGTCACTGTAACTAGAGGTGGGCATGTATACTTGTATTATTACTGTATTTACTGGTTTAGATTCAAATCTAACCATGAGTACTCTTTCGTTCTTTTGTAAGTAATTTTCTACACAGTATCCTATCTTTTTCCGCATAACTATCCCCACACCCAAATTTCCTTCCTCTGCTCCTGTATAAATTACCCTTAAGTCTCCACTCCAAAAATTTCCCGCCTCTGGCCACCCTACTTCGCTGATCCCTACTATGTGTAGTGATAATCTATTCATTTCGATTTTTAGGTTCTCTAGCTTACCTACCTGCTTCATACTTCTAACATTCCACGCCCCAATTCGAAAATGTTCTCGACTCTTATTTTTAACCTTCCAATCGCATCTTCCGAAGTAGCCCCCTACCGGAGATCCTAATGGGGGACTATTTTAACTCCGGAATCTTTTACCCCAGTGAATGCCATCATATTTATTACAATTCAAGTACGCTGTGTACTTGGGAAGTTAATGTGGCGGTTTGCCGTTGCTTTCCAAATCGCGGTAGTGTGTCTTAGACTGCTATACCGACTCCTATGGTATCTGCCATCTAAGTCCCGGTAGAGCCGCTGCCCTCTTTCGGGGAGCTGTCTTAGTCTGGTTCTTCATTAACGACCCTACTACTTTGGTTGGACCTGTAGTTTGGCTCTCTAGCTCATTAGATCACGCAAGGCGTTTCACCTGTTCTAGTAATGTAGAACTTCTGCATGGTTCAGGTCAATTCGAAATGGAGTATCAAGCTATATAATAATAATTATGTAGAGTTGCACGGTTTACATTCTGAGAAGTAATCCAGATAACGTTCAAGTGGCTCTGGTGATAAAACTACTACCTACTAATGCATAGTTCACCTACCAGTATAATTATAGGTTGCTCTCTACTGCAGTACTGTAGAATACTTGCTCATATAAACAGTGTAAAATCTGCAAGGTTTACATTGGCAGAATTGGAAATAAGAACTTTTGTTTAAATTTTAAGCATTTAGAAGGGATTACAGGCAAGTTTTATATATGATAATACTCAAGAAATTGTCTAATTTTATTTGACTATAACAAAAACATAAATCTGTCTAGACGGAAAGTCTTAATTAGGTACAGACATCAATTAGTGTCTGGATTGCACCTTAAAGCAGGTAGCAGTTTCAACGTTTCTGGTTCCTTGCTGTAACCACAGATCATCAACAGCATGTATTTTTTAAGCAAACTGCCCGTTGTATGTTTGTGAACAATACGATTTACACTATATTTTGTTGCTGATTATACAGATTATAAAGGTAAAATTTTTAATGCAGGTAATATGACCGCACTTTCGTTATATAGTCAACAAGAGTCTTCTAATAAAACCGCACTTTGTTCAAAAATGGTCTTTATGTGGTTTCCATTTTCAGACCTTCAATTGATTCGTAAACGTCAAATAACTACAAAGAATTACTTCATTGATAATGTTTTGCAAGATTCCTTTTAAATATCCGGAAAGTCTTTTTAACCATAAAAAATAATTTCGGGTCTTAATTAGGGTCCGGACTTAGTTGGTTGCCTTACATAAGTCAGGGTTTCTGGTCGTTCCCGACACACCGCTGAAAATTTAAGCAGCCTGTATTAAATACATTCCTAATGGGAGGTAAAATAAGATTAAAGTAATTTAGCAAGGTTAAGACGATTTTCTTTATAGCAAAGATTTAAAAATTCAAATTTTTAGGTGCACAGCTTCTTGGAATTGTAGTATTCTACAAGGAACTAAATTGGACCTGGCACCAGTTAAAACCAAAGTCAACATATTTTATTTTGGTTAATAGCCCCTCATTTACCAGAATCCTCATTTCCCACACACGGACCAAAAATTTTTTCCGACAACCTTTTCATCTTTCGAGATAAATGAGATCTTTCCCACACGGTAAACATTTTTTTTTACCGCAAATTTGGACCAAAATTTTTTGTAGCCATTTTTTATCTTTCTCTGAACCAAATGTTTTCCTGCAGCCAATGACTTTCAATAAACCTATTTTTTGGTTAATTAATATTAGAATTTTTCACACCCAATCTTTGGAATTTTTGATTCATCACCCCAAGGAGCACCTCCATTTTAAAACCTGTAACTTTTATTTTAAATTTTTTACGCAACATTTGACAAAATTTTCGCAGAATTTAATCTGCAAAAGTTTTCCCGCCCTGCAAATTCACTTTAAGTTAAACCTTAAATTTGTTTGTTTATAAGAAAACTAACAAATAGTTTTTGTCTACCAAGCATCTTTAGATAAACCTTCTTTTTGGTTCTTAATATTTTTTTCAGCTACCCAATCTTTTATTTCTAATTTTCAGATCTCCGCGGCAGCTCTTTTAACTCTTAAAACCGGTTGTAGAAATTGTTTTGTGAACCTTAGAATTTTGGTTTGAAAATAAAAATAAAATTTAAATAAAATTTATTTAAAATAGCCGCCACTCACCTTACCTTAAGTATTGATTTTTTAAATAAATTAACAAAATAGTTCGCAGGATCTGATATTTGTGTAAACAAGGATGAACTCCATTCAACGGTACATCAACTACTTATTTTTTATTTAGGAATATATGCCAGAAACTTGCATGCTTTTAATTAATTAAAAGCAGAAAGTTTTGTCCGGAAACGCTACTGTAAAATATATAGAGCAAATAAATTATTCCCTGAATGTGTTTTCAATTGTAATAACTGACTATACAATCATTATGAATTTTAAATTACACTTTATTTAACTAAGTTACTTTAAACAAGAAATTACCGCATCCAAAATTCCAATGCATGCTTAACAATAATGTAGAAACAAGGTCGACTTTTGGTGTCCAATGTAATGTGTTTAAATATCTAAAAGGCGCATTTTGCTGTATGAAATCTATGGAATTTCTCCTGTAATGAAAAAACATTGTTTTAAAATTTTTTGTTAATTGAAAACATCATTAACTACCTAAATTTCAGAATTAACAAAATGTAATAAACCAGATTAAGTACTGTTCAATAATAATCAGAGGAAATAATGGGTCTTATTACATATTAAATCCTAAATTACCTTACGTGACGCGGTAGAAGCATTATAACGCAAATTCCGGAAACTTCCAATGTAGTATTAATTCATTTGTCCGTAATCCACAAATATTTTAATTTTAACGATCATGTGAAAAGCTGTTTATAATTTCTTTTCTTGGACTTTCTATTAATTATGTTTGGATTTGAAATCGAATTAATTGTTTGTAGATTACCAATAACACGAGGTGCTGAAAAGTGCGTATTTGGGAAAATACAAACCTCATTTAGTAGTATAATTAACGGATTCAAAACGTATATAACGCGGTGTCATTAGAAAAATTCTATTAGTTTCGCACGCTTTTGTGTAAAGCCCTCGAAATTTTAAACCGTTGTTTCGCGTAGTTTTTTGTGGAAAGTTTTGAAGGAAGATTTAAGGTAAGTTTACATTTTTTTATTAAAGTAGAACTGAATTTATTTGCAAACACCAATTATTATGTATTCGTTATTGGTTCTTTGTATTTTAAAACATTAATTTTTCCAAAGTAATGCGCTGTTTTACAGATATATTTTTCCAAATTTTAAAGGTATGCTTTTGCTAGATAAAAACAATTCTAAAAATTTTTATTAAAATTTAATACATTAACAAAAGGCCTCAATAACAATACGTTTTCTTTAGAACAGCTTAAATTATTCAAACAATGGTTTAAACAGTGATTGTACCTATACCGAATCTTCTTAATTCTTTGAGCCTTGGAAGTGAGAAACACTTTCCATGTTTAAAATGTTGTTTGATAAATATTTTGAAGTAACTGCCTTTTCTGTTCGCCTTTAACATAGATAGTAGCATTGGGTGGTATGACTTCTTTCACAAATCGCCTACATTTGTATATCCACTTGTGGACTGTCCATCCCAGCTAAGCCCATGGATTCTTTGCTTTAACCACTGAACTTGCTTTTGAAATCATCACTTAGGGTGTTATACTCACAGCCATGTCCAGTATCTCATGCCATATTACATTATTCGCTACATCCAAAATGGCAATCTCTTGCAATAGAAATCACTAGTTTTGTATTGATATCCTTGTAAATCGATTATGAAACACATGCTTCCTGCTTCAAATCACAGATGGGAATGGGGTTCTAAGCAAATCTCTCCTATATATCCAGTTAAGGACTTTACCCTCCTTTTATGATTTTTTCATCCAGGTAATTATCTGGATGATACTAAAGCAAGTCTGTTTTCTTAATCCAACTTTTACCATCCCCAACCACGACACTAATAATTCGCGCCCGTGCTTCCGTTTCCGTAAAACTTTTTCCACTAAGTACGTGTCGGGTGCTGCTGTGAGCTGAATTTCATCGCCGTAAAAGCACCTAGAATTGGCCGACCTTCCAAATCTTGTAGCAGATAGGTTGTCGGTCTCGTTTTTGTACTTTAACAATTTTGAATAGTTCTGTACTCCAGTTTGGGTGAAATCCTCGATCGAATACTGCTTTATATTTTGATATACGCACAATGTCTCCAACCTTATACAACTTCTTGTAACTTTTAGAAACGCTGTTAGCGGTGTAAAGTTTTATTCTTTCCGGATGTTCTTCTGCTTCCATAGGTGTCATGTTAATAGCCCGATGCGGTGTATTATTGTATTCTTCCATAACCTTAGGCAAAATATTCACCCATTTATGACTGCCTTGCAAGTAAAATCTTCTGTACAATTTGTTTTTGATTGTTCTAATCAACCGCTCGACCATGCTAGCTTTGATTGCGAATACGTAGAGTAATGGTTTATCTTAATTTTTGCATAAGATTTTAAACCAGCGGTTGTAGTACTCTTTCCCAAAATCCGTTTGTAGATTGATTTTTAAGTTATTTTCTCCTTGCAGCATTTTGTCCAATATTTTTTCATAGCATTTGTAACTTCTGATCCAGTTTTATTTTTAAAGGTTCAGCTAAAGCATATTTTGTGAAACAGTCCACTGCTATTATAATATATCTGTACCCATTGTTCACACGCGAGTAAGGCTGCATTTCCAAAGTCCGATTGGATAAGATCACGTTTCACATGTTTCAGATTTGTATGACGACGCTGAAAATTTTTTCTTGCAGGTTTAAATAATTCCTTAACGATGATTTCTTTACTCATTTTTGCTTAACACTGTTGCTAAACTAATAGGGTTATCTTTATCCAATTGCACCTTTGACATAAACTGAAGCTTTGGTTTGTAGTATTTGTTTTTTATAGCTGCTGGTGACGCCTCGTAAATCGATGCTATTGCAAGACCGAGCTCCTTCTCATTTGTCTCAGAAGTTGCAGTCAAATTAATAAAAACTGTATAAACGTTTTAAAGTCAGATACAAGCTTATCCAATTTTTCATTTACATATTGTTTATTAACTGCATCAGATGGCTCAACTGGTTGAGCAAGCATTGCGATACGCTGGTTTCTTGCATTGAAGGCTTTATCTTTACGTTGTATATCATCAGAACTTTTAGACAGTATGAAAAGGCTTGATTCACGAGCTTGATTACAGATTTCTTATTAACACAATCACTATCGTCTTTAGGATCCATTACATCCACTAGCCTTCTTTTACGAAAACTAATTGTTTCTTCCAGACTTGAATACTATAGTGCTTCTCTGATTAACACAATCACTATCTTCTTTCGGGTCTGATGAATTCACTAACCTTCTTTGCTGCATATCGTACCCATCACCATCCAACGTTAGCACAAATCCTCGACCTGGAGGACCGCGCCGAATATCAGCATCTTTACGCTCTGAACGTCCGAAGCGGTCGATAGGCATTTTAAAACTGTGTAATTATTTACTGAGCTCACTGTATTATACCTTCTTCTCTCAACTCTTCTATTATGGACACCATCTCGTTAATGTTTTCCTCGCTTGTATTTCCAGCTCGGTTGGATGCGTTCAACAATCTCAGCCGATCCACAAGTTCATGTACATTATTCCAGTAGACATATTGCACCGGCTTTGAATTTAAACTTTTGTAAAACCGATTAGAAAAGCCTAAACCCGCCCTTAGACTGTTTTCTTCTCTTTGGCTGTTTTCTTTCGGGATTCCTCCGAAATTCGGTGAGATATTTTTGCACATATTTGTTAAACTTTTTGTTATTTGTTGGAAATCCGCTTAAATCGTGCACCGCAAATGGGTTAAACTTTCTTCTCAAAATCGACGCAGATTTGATCATTTCCAAGTAATTCGGCAAATCTTCATGCAAATTAAAGTCGCCATCTTCGGGGCTGATGTCTTTGTAAACCAGCAGATTGTATAAACCCTTCGTACCTGGATATATCACATTGTTTAATGTTATATCGCTAGTTTCCGGGTTAATTACCAATACACTTTTCCACAAACTCCATGTATCGGTTTCCCATTATACTTTACTCCATAAATTGATTTGTCAATATTTTCGTTTCTTCTAGCTAACACATCCGCATAGTAAAGATGGAACGGTTCTTCTGGAACGAGTTGTTTAATTTTCTTTATAGGTACGTCCATGTTTTCGACTTTAACCTTTGTTGTAGGTGTGGGAATTTTTCGGTGATCGATTGCAACTGGGAAGCGGTTATTTCAAGGGATCAATCAATTGTTTGTGCATCTTTTGAATTTTTGCTGAGATGTAGCGTCTCCCTTTTGTACGCTACAAACTTTTTCGTACAGCATCCTGCATAAGATGAAGACTGCGTTTATTCGCAATAAAATTGTTAACGTCCGTCATCATGAAACTTTGGATGAGAACTAACTTTTTTTTTGAATAATGTCAAATATTTATATACTCGTCGAAATTCTTCCTATATCGACCATTATCCAAATCAAAATCTTTCACAACAGTTATAAAATTATGTTTTGAGTCACCCCAACACTGTAAACACATTTCTTTAAATTTCGGATATGTCATGTCACCACTTATATGATCCGAAAAGATATGGCGAAGGTTTGTATCATCCTGTTTCCATAATGCGATTACATTGGCGTTATCTCTGAGTCTATGTTTTAAGGCACTAGCGTAAGTTTGACATAGATAGAACGAATCTATTGCTTTATGTCGGCCGAACGAGAAAAATTGAGTGATTTTACTTTGCTCGTTTAAGGTATATCATCGAAAACCATAATTGAATCTTCTTTGGTATCTCTGGGTTCGATCAAATCATCGTAATTTTCAAACTCATGGTACCAATTTCTTCTTTTAATGGTGTAAAACGTTTCTTAACAATTCGTATTTCGGTTGATATAAACTTTTCGAAAATACATAGACATTTTGGAATCTAAGACCGTTCTCGTGCAGGATCAAGAAAAGCGTTAGTCTTCCCACAACTCGATGGTCCCCGAAGATAGCTCGTATGTTAGACGGGAACAATGAACCATGTTTACCATCCTCTCTTGCACTAGCAATAGCAAAGTTATCATAATTCTGTATAGGTATTTTAACTTCTTGTATAGCATCACCCGTGTCTCTCACATTTTCCGACCTAGGAGCACCATTCTTCTTTGAGGTTTACGGAGATCCAAATGCCTGCTTAACGTTCTTCTGGGTATACCATATAACCTACTTGCAGAGTTAACACTAATACCCTTTTGTATTTCACTAACTGCTTTCTAAAGATTCCTTGGTGTACATCTTTCAAATATAAGTTTAAACTGATTCAAATTAAAATAATTTTTCCCTTATATACCGCATGGGCAGGGGTGTCACGCGCAGGGGCGCGCATGGGCAGGGTGGCACGCGGGGGTGCGCATGGGCACAGGCGTGCTTAGGTGTACACCGGAGTACGTGAGAAACTTTCTTGGATCACCAAAAAAATCTTATTAATATTAAAACAACATAGATTTTATACAATTTTATTAAAAATATATACAAAAATTTAATTGTGAATAAATCTATTAACAATTTCCGTAAACGGATTATATTCAAACATAGAGTCATGTATAATTAAAGCATAAGCCTTCATCGACGGTTCAAAATTTCTTGAAGCTTCTAATTCCATTCTTACATCAACCGTTGCATCCTTGATGCTTTCAAATTGATGACGACAGTCGATTACAAAGACGGTGATTCCTTAAACCTGTTGTAGTCCATTAAACATTTATTTGACGATTTGTTCGGGAGTATTTTTCCATAAAAGATGCATAAGACAGGTACGCTGGCAAGTAGTCATTCTGCTCGAAGTCCAAATTTAATCGACCTTGAGGGAACATCTGAGAGTTTAAAACACTTTGACATTGGTTATTTGGCATTCGTAAAGCTTGTAGCATTTTCTTCTTTCCTGTCTACTTCCCATTTTGCAGCGCCAGTAATATCCACCGAGCCTTCTCTGTTTCGTTCGATACTTTAATTCTCCATACTTGCGACTTTGATTGTGTTAGAGACGGTAATTCGTGTAGTTCCCATTTTCTGAATGCAACCATTATAGATGATTGATTTTGCATTTCCGAAAGCAGCGACGCCTTGGCAAAGTCGCTTAATGTTATATGCGGAACCTCCCATGAAATACGTTGTATTTTGAACGTTACTGTATTTCCAATCGACTTGTAGCAATTTACGTCCGACTTGGATCTGATTAAAATCAGCTCTTGAGGCATGTTGACGATAGTTTTCTTGTAATCTTCAAAAAACCCAAAAATGGTTTTTAGCGGTATAGCACAACTAAACCGTCCATCTTGGAATATGGTATCGGGCTTCCACCCGGTATGTGTAATAGATTTTGTTTCTGATTCTTCCATGGATACTAAACCTTTAATAGTTCTTGTAATTCCAGGGATTCGACAGACATCTATTATTTGATTATTACCCAATTTGTATTGAATTTCCTCAAACAGAAAATATGGGCATTTCTAGTAAACTCGTAAGCTTTAGGGTCTGGTTCTGCTGCTCTAATCGGGTCTCCAGTTGTTGACGCTTCTCTTAATGTTTCCGTAGGCTTATAGGTACCCTTTATAAATATAAACTTTCATGAGGGTATGTGATGTTATCACTGCTCTGGATTTCAATTGAAATTCGATCGTTGTTTTCTGCTTCAATGTAAAGGGAAGATATGTATAATAATCTTCTTTATTATGGTTTCGTCTAATTTATAACCTCCAAACACATCCAATTTGGGCACGTCCTCATATTTAAGCCTTCCAAGTTTAACGTTTTCATCACCGTGGAGATCTAAGCTGCGTTTACTTCTGCCTCCCATCATTTATAACTTTTAATCCCAAAGATTTTAAGAAACGTATTTCTTCTGCTGTAAGTCTCTCGACAACTTGACGCTTTGACGCCGTATTCACTTCTAATCGTCTGGGGTGTTGTAGCGTGCTTTATATACAAAATCGATAGGCATTTTCACTACTTTTTATTTCCAGTCTCACACAGGTGTATGTTTCCGGTGAAAAGTTTACCAATTCACCCAAATGATCGACTAGTCTGATTGTAATATTATCAATTTCTGTCACGCTCAGCGGATAATATATGACGTGGTTAGGTTCCTTTTCCAGATTATACCCGGGTGGTACAGATAGACTGAATTCGAATATGCTGTGGTAAGAAAATTGTTTCTGAACGATCCGCTGGTGATATTGGTTTCCAAAAATGTTTGAGACCGATATTATGTTCACTTGCTGATTAGCGATATGTACGGTATCTGCAGCAATTTGCGGTTGGTAAACCCCAAGATGCTTCCAATATTGTTTTTACGGTTTGCCCCAAAATCAATCGGTATACTGCTTCGTATAGAACACTTTAATGTATTATTGTTGGCACTCAGTTTAAAATATTTTCAATGTTCTCGTTGATGTCCGGCTTCTGACTGAACCATTTTTGAAAACATCCTGTATATATGCATTTATTTCTTCTAATTCGTATGATCCAGGTTCAATGGTTATTCTGCGATGCTCTGGATCGTTAAAGTATAATATGTTGTTTCCTGGATGTATGTTTTGCACAGTGTTACAAGTGTACAGTCCCACTAGACCCAAAGCATATTCACCGTCTTGTTTCAATTTAATTGGTGGGTAAATGGATCCTGTCGATATGACATTACCATGAACACGCTCACTGTTTTACCATTGTCACTAAGAAACTTTAACACTAAATGTCCACAATTGTAGTGTTGTAAGTCTGCTCCGGTACACTGTTGTAGTAAATTTTACAACCTCGAAAATATCTCTTTACTTCTTGGGGTCTCAAGTCTCCAAACGAATCGTAGTAATACACCTATTTCCGCGTTTTCGGTACCCCACCCAATGTGTACCCGAACCTTTGGTGGTATCCAAATTAATCACCCGATTCGTTGACATGCGGTCTAATCTTCTGTAACTGATCTCTAGAAAAGACGTTGCGAAAATGAGGAATGTTAGATGCGTGTTTTTATATCTACATCGGTGAGAGCTCTTCGAGGTAACTTGCTTAGTTTTTGATACTTTTTACAAATGCCACGCCCCTGTTTGTATGGTTTCAAGAATAATGCTGTGCCTTTTTGTATGGTTTTAGAAACATTCCATTTCCTTTTTCCCAACGGTAATGGCTTCCATAGATCTGTTGTGTCGTTCGCTCTCCTTAAGCTGTTCGTTGGCTGTCTTGACATCATTTACTGCTTTAGCTATCCCCTGCAGCACCACCTGTTAGTGCCCCTAGGGCACTTAGTCCCGCAATATGGAATCAATGGTAGAAAACCTCCTTTCTGTGGAACGGGTATAATACGTGGACTTTAATTTTGTTTCTCCCACCGGCTCCTTTTATGATTTTTACCAATTAGAATACCAACATCTAACAGCTTTTTCAAGTTGTCGGAACCAACTCGGTCTATTGCGGATCGTATTTTCTTCAAAAATCCACCTTTAAAACTTATTTTCTTCTTTAAACCCATACCCATTTTTCTCTTCGCTTTCATAGCGTTTGTCACAAACCAAGCTGCGGCTTTTTCCCCAAACTTTGCGTTTTAGACTTAACTCTCCCCAGGCTTCTTCTTCTAAAATTTTATCTGCTCGGTGTCTGGCTGGAAGATCGTCGGGGTACTTGGAGTATGCAATGTCGTGGTCTTTACACAATTTATCTAATTCGTTTATTCCAGGATCACCTCTTTGCTTCATCCAACTTTGTACCAGGACCGCAGTACTGATAACCTGGAATATGCAGCTCAAACGGTAACCTGTTTATAGCGCTGTTGATTAAACCCTCTCCAGAACAGATAATCATGTGTTTACTCAAAAATCTCAAACTATACTAAATAAATAAACAACAACGAGTCTATTTATACTTTTTCAATAAATTTACCATAAAATACACATACAAAACTTTTACAATTATAATTTTCTATTTAGCTCAAAAGCATTCCATAAAGTCTCTCAATAAATTTAATTCTTTAAATTTATCCAATAATTCATGGTAATTTATTTGATTCCGGTCGAATTGATCACAAACAGTCCATGCTTGTTGCAACTTTATCCACCTGAGTCGTCATAACATGATCCGACATCATCACCATAAATATAACCACGTTCGATATTAATCCTAGCATCACTCAAACTCCGCTGAAACATTACTATACCGTCTTTAATGGATATCATTGTATCTACTTTTATGCTGTATTTTGTACTGAACATAGAGGAATCGTGCTCGTATTTTATACGATTTGAGCTGTCCTTGTTACCGAAATCACCCAAACGATCTAAGGTTTATTGTGAAAGGTGACCTTTGCCTTCTTCATTAATATTTTCTTTTAAAAAAATTCCAGGCTCGAAATGTCTGTAAACAATTAGAGTAGAAGTGAAAGTTAAAGTGATACATCCTATAATTATAGTTGTAGTGCGTAAGCAAGAAGCAAATTAATTTTTACCGACGTGATTAGACTAGTTTGGAATGTTACTTAAGGTTAAACGACGCTGGGTTTCTCCTAATTTAAAAGTAAACTAGCTAATTATTATACGATTTTAATTATGATGTGTATAAAAGCATCGTGCAATGCAATATAATTTAGTTTCTGTTTAGTCTTTGACTAGTTACAACTGTTAAAAGTCTTTGACCAGTTTTAATTTCTTTATAGAAAATGGCTTCCTTTATCTGCAACGTCTGCGGTGTTGTCTTCTCGAGAAGCGATAGTTTGAAGAGACATCTGCTCCAACAGCATGACTAGCATCGAAATCCACCGGCCTTTTTGTTTGCGATATGTGCCGGCATCCTTCTCGCGGAAGGACAACGAAACGGCACAAGGACGCCAAGCATGGTGGGTGGTATCAGTTGCCGGAACCTCTGGAGTCAAGCGACCTGCTGCACCAACAGTTGAGGGACCTGCCCCCAAGAAGTCGCGGAGGTGTTGGAGTGTGGTGTGGATGTGGTCAACATGGTAGCCCACCAGCGCTAACACTCACAAAGACTGCTGCTAGTCGTTCCTGGATGGAGGGTAGAGGTTGTAGCTACCGCTTTTAAAACAAGAGTAGCTACATACAGAATTAAAAATGCTAATACTAGTTATGTATTTTAAAAATTTTGGTGTTTCCTTAGTTTATTTTTAGGCATTGGAATTTTTTGCGTCAGCAGAAAGAGAGGTTCATCGCATTAGTTGGCGAAAATTAAAAGATCACCCTTCCCTCAAGGTTAACTTGGAGGTGTTTGGTGGTTACACCAAGATGGGACAGTGTTGAAGATGTTAAATCTTTCAACACTGAAATGTTGTGGTCACCTCCTCCAGTAACCTGGGAAATCTACAACACCTTTATGGAGGGAATGTCGGCAAAGTCTGAGGAGTTCCAAGAACGTGATTCTGGTTAGTTTCTACAATTATTAATTTTTCTAATTTGTAAATTTTAGGATGGATCTGAAACAGGCGTTGTACTTGGAGATTAAATGTTAAACAAGTACCAACCTTTGCTGGGTCTTCGTACATTGAGCTCCCCAAATGGGTTCGGAAACACCAGAGCAGTTATTAAAATCAAAATCGACAACGCATGTTTTGCCTGGTGTGTGATGGCTGCGCTCTACCCCGTTAAGAGCAAATCGTGTATCGAGCTACCCCATTACAACACCATTCTCAATTTGACAGGACTGCAGTTCCCGATGCCCATAAAGGACATAACCCAAGGTTTGAGGAGCAGAATGCTATAAGCATTAAGTTTTTGGTATAGAAGGCAAGTCGATTGTTGGGACCGCTTCACTTTCACCGCAAAAAAGGGATCGGCACGTAAATTTGTTATATGTTCAGAAAGGCGGAAAGGGCCCATTTTGTTTGATCAAAATTTAAGCTTGGTTAAACCAGCTATCTGCCCACGCAGGACTAAAACTGTTATGCGATGGATGTTTAATATATTTTCATTCGGAGGAAAAGTTACACCGAACAACAGAGCAAACAATGCAACCATTTGTGACTACAATGCCGACTGCCACTTAACAACATGGCTGGTTTGTTAATATTCACAAACAAATGCGGGTACCGTTTGTGATATAGCTGATTTCGAAAGTGGTGCTAAAACCTATTAGTACTGCAGTTCCCAGATCCCACCTTCTTCCTTCACCAAAGCACCAAACCACAACCCTTCAGTTTTGCATACTATAAAATGTTCATACGATAACTCGTTTAACAAGTTTGAGCTGTACAGGGGCCTGAAGCTGCCAAAAGTTTTTATGGAAAAGTTGGAAGGAAGCCCAACGATTGGGGAAAATTTTAAAACAAACACCCCATGCTTCCAATGGAACCCCTAGATGAATTGTTGTTTCATATGGTTGGGATTGGGCATTTGTAAAAAGCCTCTTGGGAAATGAGAGGTGAGGGATCACGCCACCTTGACTGGGATTTCGCCGCTGCACACCCGCAATGCAACATTAAATACAGGGTTCCCATTTCATCCCTGTTGTATTTCAAATTTAAGCGGTTAGCCATTTTTTATTGTGAAAGAGTTGGGGTAGATAAAGAGAGGATCACTGTAATCCCAATAATAAGGAGGGTTTCTATCGTTTACAAAAAGTGAGGTTATATGGTGAACAACCAGAGGATGGCGATGAAGGATCTGACAATACATACAGCTCAGGTTTATAGACTCGTTAAGATTCATGGCTTCACTTAAATAAAGTTGGTCAGAATCTTGAATCTAACCAGTTTGTTGAAACTAAAACTTTCCCAATACCAAGAGTTTGGGTTGTTGACCGGAAAGGGTTTTTCCATACAACTATATCACCGATGCTGTAAGAGAAGAACCATCATTACCACCGAAAAATGCCTTTTTAATAATTTAACATCTACGGATTCGGATGGGATTATGAACACGCACAGGAAGGTTGGAAACTTTCATTTGAACCTTGGGGAATACAGCGATTTTATTTGAAAACGAGTTTTTACTTGCAGATATTTTTGAAAACTCCGAGACGTCTGCACAAAGACGTATGATCTGGATCCATGCCAGTACCTGACTGCTCCAAGTTTGAGTTGGGATGCAATGTTAAGCCACGGTGTAAAACTGGAGTTGTTGACCGATGTAGCATGCAAATTTTATTAAGAAAGGGAATCGGGTGGGGTTAACTCAATGCAGCCAACGGTATGCCAAAGCCAAAATAAATATGGAAGAATTACAACCTGACGAACCATCCAAGTACCTAGTATCTGGATGCTAATAATCTTTATGGATGGGCAATGGAAACATTTACCCATTGGGTTTTAAGGATGGTTAAAAGAAGGTCTTAAAGAACTAATTTTGAATATACCTGAAACCAACGAAAAAGGGTTATATTCTAGAAGTTGATCAGTACCCGAACATCTTCACCATTCCACAACGACTTCCTTCTGTCCTGAAAACATGGTACCTCCAACACCCAAATTTCAAAGACACCTAAAGTTAGCCAACTCTTCGGAAAAAAAAATAATTATTCATTATCGGAATTTGCAACAGGCTTGCGATACGGTCTAATTTAAAAGCAATCCACCGGGTTTTGGAGTTTATCAGTCTCCATGGTTGAAGGCCTATATCGACCTTAACACCGGGTTGAGGATGTCGGCGAAAAACGCGTTTGAAAAAGATTTTATAAATTATGAAAATGCGGTTTTGGGAAAACAATGGAGAACGTGGACAAAGGGTAGATGTAAAATGTCCCGGTGGGATGACGGGAAAAAGTTGTGCGCGAGTGGACTAATTGCTAAACCTAAACTTTAACAGTTGTTAGTGTTGGGGAAAATCTGGCGATTATACAGATGAATCGTGTAAATTGAATTAAATAAACCGAATTTATGCAGGATTGTCAATTTTAGATCGTCCAAAACGCTAATGTAGACTTTCACTACAGTACCATGGTTCCTCTGTATGGTCCCAGATTGTCCCTGCTTTATACAGATACAGACTCTTAGTTTATAGTGTTGAAACGAAGACTTGTAAGTGACATTAGGCAAACATTGAGCATTTTGATACAAGTGATTACCCTCCAAACAATAAGTACAATATACCCGTGTGAACAAAAAGGTTGTTGGGGAAATTTAAAGACGAGTTTTGTGGCGATTTGGTGTTGGAATTTGTAGGGTAGGGCCAAGTCCTACTGCATTATTAGTGAGAAAGACATTGTTAAAAAATTAAGGGTGTTAGTCGTAATGTGGTGGCGGGGATTAGTGTAGATAGTTTTAGGATGTTGTTATTAATAATAGAGATGCCCTCATGCATACGATGGTATCAATCCGGAGTAAGAAACACCAACTTTATACAGAGCTTATTAATAAAATCAGTTTATCGGGCGCAGATGACAAGCGTTACGTCATCCCCGGAAGCATATCAACCTATGCATGGGGGCATAAAGATATAAGATAGTTGTTTATATTTGTATATATTTTATTATGTATTATAGTATGTGTTAGTTATAAGAAATACCTACCATCCCCATCCTTAAAATTTCCTTTGTTCCCGGCGACATGTGTTTACCTCCACGTGGTGTCCGGAGGAAAACATATTGTTAGATTAACAATATGTCTTATTGACTGAAAACACGTTTCCTCTTTTTTACATTAATTCTTTTTATTACAGGTCTATTTAAACAACACATTAATCTTTTTTTTGTTACAGGTTAAACTACTTGGATTCGGCTACACACAGGAAATAATGTTTATACTTTGTAAAATTGCATTCTATAAGTTTATTAAACTGTAAATTGGATAAAATAAATTATTAAAATTTTGGTTTAATTTTTTTTTGTTTTAAAGCATATATCTTGGTAGCGAAAAGGTTTTAAAATGGAGTTAAATATAACGAGCAAAATTTAGGGTTTGAGAGCTTAAAGTTAACTTTGCAGGGCGTTGTCCGATTTCAAATCTGTTTGCAGATTCAAATTCTGCGTAAAATTTTAGACTAACAAGATGTATCGCATGACTAAAAAATTATAAGAACGCTCAAAAGTCGCTACAGGTAAAAATCTTAAAATGGGGTAGCTCCCTTGGGGGTGATGCAATCTAAAAATTTCTAAAGATTCGGGTAGCTGAGAAAATTCTAATATTAATTGATACCAAACAAGATAGGTTTATCTGAAAGATAAAAAAAATTTTGGTTAGTGAAAGAAAAAACCCTTTTTTTCCAGTGTTAGGGTAAAAAAAATCTTAAAATAGGTTTATCCTGGAAAATTTAAGGATTATTTATCTCGAAAGATGAAAATGGTTAGTCGAAGAAAACTTTTGGTCCAGATGTGTGGGAAATGAGGGATTCTGGTGGAAATTTAACACCATAAATACACTACTTACAACCTTTCTTCATAAAACACATGCTTGTTTCTCCTCTTGTTCAAATTATGTGCACTATCGGAACGTACCGAGCTACGTTATGCAAATTCACCCACTCTTTTGTTGTAAAATAATCTGTTATATGCTACACTGGATATGTTGCGTATATACGTCAACTTATTCCTTTGGAAAGTAATCTCCCCTGACTTACACTTGTACTGCTTAATCAGTGTCTTAGAACAGGTTTGCATTTTATCACGATTTTTTTTTAGAAAAATAAAGTATTAAACACTTTTGCCTAAAACAAATAAACACTGAAGTTTCTGTTGATCAGCCTACACGTCACCTAGTGTATGGCTAGTTGAATGTTCAAAAATAATCTTTTAGGAGATAAAGATGTACTGCTAGTAATTTTCATATATTCAATTTGAAAGTTATACATGTTTTGCTAAATATACATATATGTTACAAGTCTTCCACTACGAATACTTGATTTTTGCTTCCTCTGTTTTCAAAAACTATAAGTGGAGTTCCGTTTTTATATACTCCGGCTTTAATATCCAGGAATCGTCCGTGCTGAGCATTATTAATCGTATTATTGGAGTTAAAATACCATTGCTGGACTCTACACTCATCGAAAGGAACCGTTATAGCGTCATGCCCATCATGTGCTTTCTGCAGGGCTTTACTATAATAACAAATAAAGCACACATAATAAACGTTACAAAAGAGTTAGGAAAACTTACCCGCTAGCCTTATTTATTATAAAATAGGTGCCTTTAAATGTAGGCTCCAAATGCCATACCTGAAGATCGTTCTCAATATATTTATGTACTATAACGTTTCCATCTTCTGTCTCTGTGATGACCAACTTGGATCCTGGGTGTTTGAGAAGAACATTTTGACGAATAGCTGGATCGTGAGGATGGCTGTACACAAAAGTTGCAGCGACCAAAAGACAAACGAATACTGCTGAGTGCATATTGCTGGATGGATATTTTCAATTGTATCGTTTGCATCAAGTTTTTGCTTAAATACTTTTTTCTTCGAATAAATAGTAAACCTTTCTTATCGTAATACTTTGCACCCGAAACCCTCAACTGGAGTATTGATAAGATTGCAAATTACGTGGATGAAAAACTCCAGTACAAATTCTTACGTAATATATTTAAAACTAACACGAACGCTTTATATTACAACATAACGTGTGAAATATCAATAACAAGTTGTTGAATCTATAAGAATACAAGCGCAATTGTCAAATTCTATTCCCATCTCCTATTCGGAAGGTTATAAATTTGTTTAAAATTAGCTAGTATTTTGATGTCTTTAAAACTACTCATTCAGGTTTTTAACTACCGTAAACGATAGAAATATCGAAATCGGACATAGGATTAAAGATATTGACGAAAGTTAAGCAAAAAGACTTGCTTAATCATGCTCAATGATGAATTGAAACATGGTGTAGTAAATTTGTCGCAGTTGGTTGACTATACGGAATAAAGGAGATTTAGCAATCGAGTTTTAACATTTTTCCAAGTGGTTAGTATCAAAACACTAACAGCACAAACGTACTTCTTTCGCGTCACTTTTATCCCGATTTGTAAATGCTTTTTAATAAGCTAAGCTCTGTGTTTGATTCATAATTTTTTGTATAATTTGAATGTTTTGAATTTTTTAAAATCGGACATGTTCCTGTTGTGTTATAGCCCTTGTGAGACCTGACCCGAACATCTCTGCACCTCTAGATTTAACTCAAATCCCAGAGTGGCATAAAAAACACACTTTAATCAAGCATTTCATTGGGAATTTTACTCTATTTAAATTTTCTAAACAGAACCAACCTCTGCACAGTCACTATCTCTTTAAAACCACACTTCCAAAATCTTTATTCTATTAGATTTACCTGGTTTGCAAGATATATGATTTAGAACGTTCTGAGAATTACCACCTTATATAATTTTTGAAGTTGAATCAACTTCTAGTGGGAAACCAAACATTCAAGATCTGAAATTCGAAGTTTCGGCACTTCGAAATTTAACTAGAATCGCAGAGCTGTTTCCTTGACGCGTAAGACCGTATGCAAACCAAGATTTCAGAAGGAATCTCAATGTATTGGAGCTACGTAAGTCGATCTAACTCCACATATAGTTACAACCCCTTTAAAACCCGATCCTTAAGATTTCCGTTTTACCATATTTATCTTTGTACTCGGAAAGCTCTGGAGAGGTAAGATATGTATTGAATTTAGAGCTGTCTGACGAATCTAAATATTTTAGAAATTGTGTTACCATACTGAGCGCCATTGAATTACAGCTTTTTTTGATATGTACCCTAAGTAAGATATAAGGATATCTAAATCTAACTCAAATCCCAGACACTCTTTGGAAGTGTAAAACACACAATGCAAGGCACGATTTCATGGTGATATAAATCTTTACTCTATTTTTCCAAATTGAATCAAGTTCTACAGCTTTACAATACCTTCAAAACCCAAACCCGACATTTTCGTTCGAGTAAATTTCTACACACTCCGAAGAGGGGAGGGGTCAGTAGCGCCATAGCATGGCATTTCATTTTGAACTCAATGGTGAATTGAAATATTTCAAAATTTTTTAAAAACGAACCAATCTCTGTCATTTTAAGACCTTAGCCACAAGATTTTTTATAACTATATTTAACTTGAAGCCCTAAGATTTCGTTGAAAGCATAAAGCGCGCAATCTAGTCCTCATTTTTACGAAGAATCAAAATCGTTTAGAATTTTACAAATCGAACAATTCTCTATAGAGTTGCTTCTCCGTCAAAACCTGAATGTTCAGTTTGATTTTGTCGAACTCCTGGTAAAGTTTTGCAGAGATTTAAAACACTCTCTGGAACTCACTTCTTGTAGATTTTTGAAATCATACTGACCCTTGATGAGTTACAGACCTTTTAAAATCCGAACTCTAACATTTTTGTACATCTAAATTTAACTTTAATTCTAGAGATTTTCTGAATGCGTAAGATCCACAGTATAATCCTCAATTTCATGGACGATATTAACTTTTACGAATAGTACAAATCAAACTAACCGCTACAGAGTTACAACCTCTTTATAACCGTAACCCCAAGTTGCAATTCAATTAGATTTATCTTTATATCCGCAGAGTTCTGGAGAATCTAGAGCTTCTTGGCGAATAAAAATATTTTAAAATTTTTGAAATCGGAGTGATCGTTGCTGAACCCTTCCAAAATATTTATAAACCCCATTGTTTCTGCAAATCTGTAGCTCGCCCAAATCATAGACGTTTTCTGGAGGCAAACGTTACCCAATTTAATCCACGATTTTATAGAACTTTTATTTCTATTCAAATTATTCAAATCTAATCATTCCCTTCAGAATTACAACACTGTCAAGATCTAAACCCAAGATTTTCGTTCAACCATATTTAAGGCGCGTTTTAGTTTAAAATTTCCTGGGGAACTGAAATGTTTTACACCAATTTCTGTATAGCGTTGTAGTTTTTAAAATCTAAATCCCAAGGTTCAAATTGCACATTTTTTTGAAGCATTAGCGTAGTTTAATCATGTTCTCATTGGCAATCTAAACGTTTGTGCACTTTCCAAATCGAACCAATCTCTATAGGGCTACAACCCTTTTAAAGACATCCACAAGATTTTTGTGCAAGGAGATTTGTCCTAGTTCTCAAGCGTGTTTTTGAGCAGAAAAGATACCTATTTGATTCGGAGCTCCAAAAGTAGTCAAAATATTTCAGAATTTTTAAACTGTGGGCAATCCCTTCCGATCTACAACAGGAATTGTTTTTTCAGTTTATGCTTATTTAAACTAATCTCTATTACAGAACTGTTCTGAATGTTCAACACATGTAATTTAATAGAAAATTTCTTGAGGTATTTAAACTTTTCGGAACTTTTGAGACCTACCGTTTTCGAGTTGCAAGTTTTATAACCCAAAGAAGCGTTAAATCATGTTTTTGTTTATTTTTCGTAACCTATGATATGTAATTTGTTTTCAGTTTTTCAAGGAATTAGAATTGCTTTTAGTTTTGAATTAGATGTAATCTATACCTGGATACAACTCACGCCAAAATTTGAAGGTGTAATTTTTTATTTATAAAATATCTCAACACAGTAGGTATGAGAGAAGTAAAAACTGCTCCACAGTATAAATTTTCGGTGAAGTGACATCTAGTATTTCCGGGTTTTGTACAATTGTACAGAAAGTGTAAAATAAAAATAGTAATGTTCAAAGATTGGGACTGCCTCTCTCCAGCTTTTATTTTGTTTTTGTACAAAGTTCTAAAACAAGTATTGTTTTGGAATCGTATTACCCATTTAATGCAAAAGGAGTCTATTTGCTTTACAAGGTCGTAGTACGTGAGCGTAACAAAAAAGCTATGTTAATTATTTAAAACATCAATAAACTAACTTTCCAAGATTTTTCGATTTGTCATAACTGACAACTTGGTAATGGGATAGTGAATTGCTAGGTTAGAGATTGCGGTAATATGTTCAGTGCATTAAGAAAATGTACAAGCTAATACAATAATTTGGCTTCGTCAAACACACTGGTCAAACGTACGATGTGAATATTAAGATCGTCCTTCTGCGAAAGCGTTCTGTATTCTGTTGAGAAGCATCACGCAGTTATCTTGCAATTAAGAGCTGATTATTAGTCTAGGCAGATTAGACCTCAAAAACGGTGTTGTAACCGAATAAGCTGAGTTTTGGCATACGGGTTCCTATTGGTGTTCTAAACAACTACCTAGAATCCTCCACGAATCCCAGCGAAGCTTTTCACCTAATTGTGGACACCAGCTCACCAAATCCAGTTTTTTTTCAAATATTCACTCTAGCGTAGAAAGTACCTCAGTAGAAATTGTTCTACATCAAAATCTGGACCAAGATTTTAGATTTATCCTTGACCAATGCGAACTTGGGTGAGGACTTTTAAAAGCATACCGCGTTGGTTACCAAGTATTTGCATGGCTTACACTGGGATTTATCTCTTACCAGCGGATTGAGAACTACATTTTTCAGGATATATTTGAAAGAGAAGATACCTGTGAATGCAATAGTTTACGTTAGAAGAATGCAGAAATAGTATATTATCTTCAAGTACTTGCCACCTAACATTTAATACGTTTATCTCGGTATAGTTGTACCCGATTGACAAACGACCCGATCGAATTTAAACTCGACCCGAACGCATTTATTCCGAATGTAGCCAACCCGCACGATTGAACCCTCTTTCGATCCGCTTTGAATTATGTACGCAACTTCAGACACATTATTAGTTCGGGGTTAAACATAACCTTTTGCGCGAGACGACAAATCCACAAAGGTACTAAATAACATGACCTAACCTCATTATTGGCCAGTAACTAGAATAATTAAGTACCCATTGTAATTCGATTCACTCCGATCGTTTATGTCAACAATTTCAATTCGCGAATTCAACTCAACCCTCTTGTTCAAATAGGTTGAATTCAGTGCTTTAATCCCGTTGAAAAAGTGTTTATATCGATCATTTCAACCCGCTGCAAGAGCCGTAAAATTTATAGTTCAAATACGTGACTTATGTGTGTGGCTAAAAAGTCTTCAGGGAAAAAATCTCAAATTGGCTAAACTCAGTAAGGGCTGCTCTTATTTCAAAAATTCAAAAAGATTCTGATTTTCCAGAAAAATCTGGATTAAACGCGTGTTTTAGGCTTCCGAAAAATTCTTTTGCGGTCACGAAAAATTTCAATGAGCAGAAAGATTGCTTGGTTAAGCAATTAAAAAAGCTGCAACTCTGCAAGGGTTGCTTCGATTTGAAAAATTCAGAAATATTCTGATTCCTCAAAAATTCTCGATTAAATGCGTTTCTTGCATTGTCAGAAAATCCCTCGGGAACTGGGAAAAACTTCAAAGCGCAAAGATTGCAACAGTTCCCGCTTCCTGCCCCTACTACAATTATGCCCATAAATTAAATGTAATCAAAAATTACATTAACATGATGTCGGGTATGAACAGATCCGATAAAATCCTTCTGTTAAAGTTGTATAAGTAAAAAAACGTTTTTCCACGCGAAGCGCGGCGGGTAACTAGTCTCGGCGCGGCAAGTAACTGGCGTACAAATTGGCAACCGACTTAACTTTACTACTTGGCGGCCAGTTTGCTTTGAACTATACGCACACGCCCCTTATACAGTAAGATCATTTGCGCACATTTTTGCTAATGTAACTTGGAATGCTTGATTAACACTATATCCCCCAACACTCAGAGGGGATGAAGGACGAATCTATTTTTTTCGTTTTTGAAACTAATGGTATTCTATAAACTACCGTCGCTAAAAGTCTAGATGCATTCTTATGACAATCAGAAGTTTGGACTTCATTATGTACTACACGTACTACACTAATGCTTTGAAACACGATCAGGTAACCAATAAAAATATGATAGACATATTTTCCAAATACGCGTCCAAAATTTGTTTTTGTTCCTTCGCAACTCTAATGAAACAAACATAAATTTCCTTAAGTTTAGAAAATTATCTTTAGCACGTTTAATCGGGAATGAAATGCCATGAAAACAGCCAACAAAAAAATATCCCTTTTCACCAGCTAGAAAGTATCTCTCCTACTTGAAAGAAACAGCAACCTACTGAACCTTGTCGTATTTGTCTGTAAGGAAGGATCGAAAAGATATCCGTTTTCATTGTGCTGTGTGTAATAAAAACCAGCCTTGCGTATGGAACAATGTTTTAAAAATTATCATTATTTCAGGTGAAAGTAATTCCTTTACTCTTTGCAAATCTGTTACAGATAAAGGATAATCTAAAAAACTTTTTGTATGCGCCATCCTAACTTTATTTGACCTTTTTGCAGACCCTCACCCCATTCATTCTATTTTCCAATGCTCCATCAGAAAGCACTACTTGACCAGAAAGTAAGTTTGATGTACCTAAAATTCTTTTATATGGCCCTTGCTATTTTAGGCAAGGTATGGATTTTTGACGAGCGTGACAACTCACACGGGACTTATATTCTACCTCTCACTTGAACAAGGGCGTATTTTTGTGAAAAATACTAGCCAAACATATTTTAAGAGGTTTATCTCGTGAATCGAACTGAGGACATTGGTACTCACACGCGAACCAACGAAGCAAAAGTGCCACATGGACGCACAAAACCCAAGATTTTATGTATTTACTACAAAAAAAGCCGTAGCTGTCAAGAAAAAAGAAAGTACGAAATATCTTGTAATTGGAGTCAGAGGCTAGACTGCCAAGTAAGAGTTATCGCGTATTTGGCAATCAATGTGTTAATTAAAGTAAAAATATAAAATCGTCTACAGGGAAATTTTTAATTAAATACAAACGTCTGTCAAAGTCCTGATTTCTCCTTAAAGCACACAAGATTTTCAACATTTTAGGTTTTCAGGTTCTTTACTCATCAACAAAATGTATCTTTATAACCAAACTGCGCGTTGTAGGTTAGTGAATTATACGATTACACTGTACTTTGTTGTTGATTACAAAGATTACAAAAGTAAAATTTATTATCTAAGTAATATGCCCTTACTTTCTTTATATATAAATATATATATATATATATATATATATATATATATATATATATTGCCGTGGAACTCCGCTCTAATTTAGTACTTTCTCAAAAAACATTCGAGCCCCAACGTTGGGCCGTCATAAATTGGCGTGGAACTCGGGTAAAGTCTTCACCAACAAAAATATATTCGAAATCTTATTAAATTTTCAAATTCGAAAATAGAAAAATTCTGAAAAATTAAATAATTCAAAAAAAAAAATTTCTTACCCGTTTTCCTCTCTTCCTCGGTTGAATTGCCAATTTTCTGCCCCTGCTTCCGGCTAGCTCATTTGGACCTCCTGTTGGATATCTAGATTCACTCTCATATTCTCAATCGTACACACACACTCGCACTAAAACCACAAACTACAACCAACATACAATCTTTTATTTATTACTATTTACAAATGAAATTTAATATTGTCCACATTACATTGATCACGTTGCACTTTAGTAAATCTTATTTTGTAATGTCCTGTATTTAATTTTAAAATCATCCAACACATAAAATGTACCCGGAGTAAATGGACCTTGAATAATACCTTCTTTAAAATTCCTTCTTTATAATTTATTTTTTTTTAATCTAAGTAAACTCTGGAGTATGGCGAGCTTATGGTAACCCAGTTAATTATGCATAATGTATGCACTTTTACTTTGCATACTCTTACAACAAATTAAAAAAACAAAGCCATGTACTCTTCACAAAAATTTTACGTTCTGATGGAACGTTAAAAAGCTTTATAGACACTTTCAAATTTCTAGTTAAATACCATAATAAAGTTATTTACACGTATTATGTTCAATACGCAAATAATCCACAATAGCTTCAAAATCACTCTCATACGTCACCCAATATTCACAGTTTATAAGAATCACAATTTCAAATCGTTACCTGGAAATTTCAAGACGATCTCCGTTTCGTGGACGATGCCATGTATTTCTTCTATCTGGTCTGCAGGCCGTTTCTCGCTGTTACTAGACAAACTCCATCTAAGTTGAACTGCTAACGCCGCCTTCACGGTGTAACCAAATTCCAAATTCCATTTAAACATACGTCTTTCACAATTAGTTACTGTAATCTACATTACTTAACGTCCCGACACGAGTTGGTTAAAAATTATAGGTGATACCTCAATTAAAAAATGTAATCTCGGCACACTAACCGCGTACTAATTAAGAGGCTACCACTATGCAATATAATTTAAATGATTTTATAATACTTACAACTCGTGATACTTTCATACGTCGTTTGGAGCGATCGAAATATTAAGGACACGAAGTTAAAAGAGAAGAGAGCCGTGCTACTTCTTTAGAGTATTTATACACTCCGACTGCAACCTCTCCATACCCTCCTAACGCGAAATCCTTCATTTAGAATAATACTTCTTGTAATTTTGCACTCAACCGATATCTAATCCCGCGAATTTCAGCGCGTCGTTATGCTATTTTCTAAAAATTAATATACTCTATGCTTGTATTTGTGTCGCGCTCAACTAACTACATCGACCAATCGTATATTTACTGACGTCCTACAGGTCTTTCATATACTATCGTTGTCTCTTGCTTATGCGTTTTCTACGTCTCTTTCTAACCTGGTTTGAGTGGTAGAAAATCGATATTCCAGACCATATGCTATTTAAACCCACGTGGACTTCTTACGTGATTTAAATCACCACTCGTTAGTATTTACTACGAACGCATGCGACGGTTTACCCAATATTCTCTGTAACCGTTTGCTATCTATAAAAATTAAGTAGAACTTGACATTTAGAAAATACGCAGGTGTTTAATTAACTGACTTTTTACCACAACACTTCCACGAGTTGGAGTTCGGCGTATTTCCACCCCACCGATATATTTGTTTGTTAGTAACGTTTTTCACCTTGGTATTATTGGGTTATTACCCGCTTTTATGCATATTATACGTCACTAACCGTTTAATTAACTTCAATTAATTAATAAATTAATGGCATTGGCTTCTACCATTTATTTCTTTGCAAAAGCTACTTAAATTTCATTCATAACGGATGTAGTGAACAACTATCAATAGTTATACTTAAATAAGTCTAAAGACAGTCTATTTAGAACTAAAAATGGAATTCGACGGGAGCAAGTTCTCGGAGAACCAGCTGCAGTATGTACAAATCGCAACTTTGAAGTACAACGAAATAAAACCGACAACGAAAAGCTCACTCAACAGTATCTTGCTGCGATGAGCATGATAGAGGAGATACAGAAACAAATGACTAAGATACAAATGAAAGCGGTAGCGCCGTCTAAAGAAAAAAAAAGAAAAGTCAGCCTAAAACTAAAACCAGCACGTTACAACTAATAACAAATTTGACGCGCTCAGAATCTTAGAGGAAAGAGAGGCGATGGAGGAGTTCGAATCTGAGATTGACATAGTAAAAACGGAGGCGGAAAAAACATAATAAGCATCATGGGAACACACACTTTTCAAATATCCGCAGAATTAATAAATAAAATGGAAATAGAGTCGAAGGAAATACAAAGAACCGTCGAGTCGTCTAAAAAACCTCTCCAATGAAAGGCACAAAGAAACCAAAAGAAAAAGCTCGCAAACCACCACCGATAGTAGTGAAGAAACAAGAAACATTCGGACAAGTGAAAGGAATTGCAGCCGAACTGGACATCCCGATCAAGGGCACCTCGGTCAAGGTGCGATAAAAATCTTCACGAAGGAGGAATCTCATTTCCGTTTACTAGGCGCAGTATTGGCACTAGACAACGTTGAACATGATAGTTTTCAATTAAAAAGTGAAAAGTAGCTTAGAGTAGTGATTAAAGGAATCCCAACAGGCATCTCCGAAGCAGAAGTGTGCCAGGAGTTACAAGAAAAGGGCATTCCGGTAACAAACGCAAAGAGAATGGGAAAAAAAACTAAGAGTTCCCGCTGATGATGGTCCATACGACTAGAGTCGAAAGGGGCAAACAGATTTTTAACTTCGGGAACCTAAACTATATGAAAGTTCAAATAGAGTCCAAAAGAAAACCCACTGCCCAGACCCAATGTGCCAGCAATTTGAACAACTCAGTATGTGTTAAATGCGCGGAGATCACGCGAGTAGAACATGTCCAATTGACACTAGCCACAAGCCAAAGTGCATCAACTGCTGAGCAGATAGACCGGCATCGCATAAAGAATGCCGGCGAGAACAGAGAACTTAAGACTCATGGCAGACGAAGAAAGGGCTGTAAAAAATCGACAAAAACAGGATCAATACCGTCGAGCCGAGTACCCGAAAAAGATCTCATACGTGCAAAGAGCCGGATCCAACGAGAACCAGCACAGGACACTCCCGCCGCCCAGCACCAAAACCTTGTCAGCGAGATACGCAACATAGTCTTTAAAGAACTCCTCCCTAAAATAATTAATCACAATAGAAATGGACTATAAACTCTAAGAAAATGTTACGCGAGACGCTAAACATATTAAACTGGAACGTCAATGGGCTAGTGCACAGAAAATCCGAGATTCAGATGTTTCTGATCTACACGGCATTAATGATGAAGACGCATCTCAACCCGTTCCATCAAAATTGCGCGATTGCGGGATACACGCTATACAGAAAAGAACGAAAAGACGGCAAAGGGGGTGGAACTGACAATTTATATTAAGAACTCCATATGCGCTAGGCAAGTAGAAATTTAGAAATCGGTAGAGCTGGGATACACGGCAATAGAGACAGAGGTTGAAAAAACCAAAAACCAAGAACCAAGTACCAAGTAATAGCTCTATATCTCCCCTCTAATTGATTGCTACCGGACATTGAATTAGGGGAACACCTCAAAACACAATACTACCACTGATTATACGCGGAGATTTCAATGCAAAGCACAAAGCCCGCGCCTGCACCAGCACAAACTCCACAGACAAAAATATCCTAAAGATAAGTAGGGACAAGGGCACCAAGATCAAAGCGCCCACTTCCTTAACAAGGTATGTTCTAGATGGATCCACAGCATCATTGACCTATTTCTGACTAAAAACATCAGTAGAAAAACAGAAATCGACACCAACCACGACCTAGAATCTGACTATGTGGCAGTAGTTCTCTAAATGTCAACAACGAGCAGACTCACAAAAGCAAAGGGCTGATTAAATCCACCAACTGACCTAAATATAAACAGATCATGACGGACTACAAGCATACAGGGAGAGAAACAGAGGACGACGAGATAGAGGAACTAACCACTAAAGTCCAAAAGGGTATAAAAAGTTCGACAACAGCATGCAAGAGAAACGAGTCAGATCTACACCTCAGTCAAAAGAAGATAGAAATACTAAGACAAAAGTATAAAGCGAAACAAAAGTTTGTCAGAACAAAGGCGACGCAAGACGAAACAAACTTAAACTTAGCACTAGAGGCAGCGAGAAGAATGATTAAGGAGAAGGGAGAACAACGATGGGGGATCACGATACACGACATAGACAGAGACAACGACTCAGTTCTAGAGATTACCAGAATTTGTGGAAGCCTTTAGTGAACCTCAAGGGTAAGATGATCGAATTTGAAGTGAGAAAGTTTGCCATATCCAAGATCGGTTGTGGGCTCGATGGATTAGACTGGAGGGTGGTACGAAATATGCTAGAAATAATACTCTAGACAACTGAAATCCCGGTTTTGGTGAGTGTTTATGATACAAATGCTACGGTGCCTGCTATATAGTGTTGACAGCTACTTCTATCAACATAGGAACTGCAGAAATAGGTTCGACTACCCTTACCGCCACATGGATTTCCAACGTCCGGGATACAGAGTGTTCTAAGATAGAACAGCTTTAAGAAGAGTTAGTGTAGCGACGATCGGTCGGCTGTGGACGGAGTAATTATATTGGAACTTAGTGAGGCGTTTATACAGAAAAGATGGTCGATGGCTCCTGTAGCGTTACACCTTTTGGATGAATTTTGAGTGATGGGTACAAAGCTTTTACATTTAAGGGTTATTTAAAGATTACAATAAGAAATCTCAAGAACGTCATTTGCATATTCTGGGTTGTATATTAATCTAGAACAAATGGATAAGGTATAAATTAGCGTCAAAGGGTTCAGCAATTCAGTTCCGATTAAACCTTTCATTTCGAAATGTTCTAGTGTAAAGTTATTGTACATATGTGATATAAATTATAATATAAATAACTCAACTGTTGAAGAGGTTGAAACTGTTGTTGCTGTAATTGAAATCGCAGGTGGGCTCTTTATCAGTGGCGCGTGTAAATAAAAACAGAATTCGAATGCAAATTTAATGCTATAAACCATATAACGTGTACAAAAACAAGCTTCTACATTAAATATCAACGCGTATAAAAACTTAAAGTACCTACAACACCGGATTGTGTTGTAGTCGCACCAATTATTATAGAAACAAATAATATGCTACTATCAACTAACGATGCCCGGACGAAGCCCTTTAGCATCTACCCTCGCACACGTCCATTCCCCGACTGACCCTCTCTCCCTCTACCCCGCTCATTGTCTTCGAGTCTGGAACCACCACAGACCCCCTTAGTTAAATCGAAATCACATAAATTAGGTTTAAGTATCAGTAGAAACAAGAATACAATGATGTGTAATAATAATTGCGAATAGAATGACCTCCACCAATCAAAATAAACAAAAAAAAATTAAAATATTATAGGCATCATGAATTCAACCATGACGTAAGAATAACAGAAAGAACAACTTAAAGCTCCTTCCTTTGAACATCGACAGGCGTGGCAGCTTTGTATGCTTTAAGATTGATCACGTTCTGCCGTGACAATTCGTTGCCCTGCGAGTCGCCAATTATATAAGAATTTGGCCCAGTCTGACGCAATACATAAAAGGGCCCCTCATATAATAGGAAGAACTTTTTGATGCATTTATCCGCCGCAGCCGACATATAATGTGTTCTAGCCCGAACTTGATCCCCTTCCTTAAAAATAACCGGACAGATTCCCGCATTAATTTTGTCAACCCTACGCTGAGCCTTGGATTTTAACCTTTTGTAGGTCAATTGCCAAATGGTCTCCCGCGACGGTTCCGCAGTAGAGACCGCCAGAAAATCGATATATTTCCCTTCGTGTACCACAAATCCATTTCCTGCTCTAACCGGTTCCTTCGCAATACCCCCGTTTACTGTTTCCACCCCCCAAATTTTCACCTTTTTCCTTATCCGCTTTTCTCCTTCCTGATCCTCCTTAAGCGACTTAACATATTCCTTTTTATACTTCGTGTTTACTACGACTCCTTTTGCGACCCCTTTCATTCCCCCCGACGGCATTGTAACGAATTCACAACGATTTATACTCAAATTTGCGTTGCTGATTTTAGGTTTGATATTTAAGGTATGAGTATAACCTTCATGCCAAAACTGCAATATTTCCTATTTAAAATTTACTACTACCTGACATTTAAACATCCAATTCAACCCTAGTAACATGTCGCAATTTAAACCAGGTATAACTAAACACGCAACGTCCATTTCTGCGTCTCCTGCTCTAACAGGCAAACTTACTTGGGATTTAACGCGTTGCGTTCTACCCACCACAGCCACGGCTATCGATACATCGGGAACCGGTAGGATAGGAATCTTCATTTCTTTTCCTGCCAGCTTATTATAAAAAGTCTCGGACACGGCACACACGTCCGAGCCGCTATCCACTAATGCCTCCACTCTTTCCGTTCCTATCAACATTGACACCGTTGGCGCAATTATTTTACGATTTTCTGATTCGCTTTCAGAATCCGTTAAAATGTTTTCCATATCCTTATCAAAGAAAGTTATATAATTTACGTTCAAATTAGGCGAGTCACCATTTTGATTGTTTGCATAATTTGGGTTTCCGTATGTCGGCTGCCCGTTTGATTCGTAGCGACCGGTGTTATAGTTATCTCGACGCGGATTAATGTCTCGCGTCGGCGGCCTATTCATAGTTCGGGTTAACCCCCCAGAATAAGTGTCGTCGATTCTTTGTAAAAATTCCTCTACTGTGTTCGATGTGTGAAACCCATTTGTAATTATTCCACGTTGAACGTCCGCTGAAAAATGTTTGGAAAGCATAGTTATTAATTTGTCGTCAGATATTTTTTCGGTTAAAAATCCCGCTTGATGCACCAAATTTAAAAAATACTCGGCCCTATTACCGGACTGATAACGACCATAGTTAAGTTCCATGAACAAATCCTTCTGTTTTTCTAAGTTCCAGAATCTTTCTTGAAATGCGCGCCTAAAATCATCAAAAGTTTCAAAACTATCCTCTTTAATCGACGCCCATTCTGCCGCTGTACCCCTAAGACAATTTAACGCCAGACCCTTCTTGTGTTGCTCAGGCACTCCGGCCTCCTCTAGTGTTTTATTTAATTTTTTCAAAAACCCCATTGGGTGAGTCTTTGAATTGGGGTAAAAACTTAAATTATTACCCCCAAATTCCCTCCAATTTGACAAATAGCTTTTATTATTAAGTTTTGGCGATCCGCTCGGAAACGAACCACTTGGCAACAGAATGAAATTTTTTGTTTCAGAAATAAATGCTGCATTAGTTTTAATCTTTAACTGTGTAGTATTCAAATAATCAACATGAACTGTTAAGTTGCTAACAGTATCGCGAAGTTCTGCCATTCCCGTAGCTAATTTTAAAATTATGTTTTCTAAATCGGCGGTTTTTGACTCCACGGAATCATTCTTTTTTCTACCTTTACTTTTCGACATTTTCAACGGTTATTATCCTAATTGAACTCTTAATTTAATGGCAACTGTTTATACAAATTGCTAATCGCAACGTTAATTAATGATAACAATTACTAGTTAATAAAAAAGAAATTTTTATTAACCAACAAGTTATTGCATCGCTTGTATCCCCGAATATTCAATAACTTCATATTAATATCATCATATCAAATAGCGCATTGCACCTTGACAAGCTCTAATATTCTATTTCAAAATAAACGCCAAATACCACTATCCTTGCAATGTACGTTATAAGAAAATAAACGATCTCACCAAACGTGTAGTAAGTCCGCTTATCAGTTTGAAGAGTTGCTGCAGGAAATCAGTTTTGAGCACTTTCTCGCCTACTAGACGTATCTTCGTGAAGCGGTTATGCCAACACTATAGTCCGTTATACCTTCGGTAACACTAATTTATTGGGTTAGTGATGTTATTTTGTTTTTGTAGTACAAGTTAATACGAATTTAATCACACGGCCACCCTACAGCCCCACGTTGGACGCCAGATGAAGAGGTTGAAACAGTCGTTGCTGTAATTGAAATCTCAGGTGGGCTCTTTATCAGTGGCGCGTGTAAATAAAAACAGAATGCGAATGCAAATTTAATGCTGTAAACCATATAACGTGTACAAAAACAAGCTTCTACATTAAATATCAACGCGTATAAAAACACAAAGTACCTACAACACCGGATTGTGTTGTAGTCGCACCAATTATTATAGAAACAAATAATATGCTACTATCAACTAACGATGCCCGGACGAAGCCCTTTAGCATCTACCCTCGCACACGTCCATTCCCTGACTGACCCTCTCTCCCTCTACCCCACTCATTGTCTTCGAGTCTGCAACCACCACACTGTTTTTATAAATTACTGCAATGACCATATAAATTAATTAGAGTTTAAATCGTTAATTGTAGTGGTACGAGACTAAGTTAATTAGAAAATAGTGTACTAGTGATAAGAAGAAAATACTTGTACTGTTAGTGACTAGCTAAAAGTAAATTATTGTGTGAACTTTTACAAATTTTATTGTAACTGCGGGTTACTGAAAACGCTTGAATAATCAGTATTGAAAATAAAGAACTGTTGTTATTGCAAATAGAGTTTTCGTTACAATAGTTTGAGCAAAAACATCAAGTACCGCCCACACTTGAGAATGCAGTAATGCCATTTTGTTCAAGGACTATAAATAATAGTGTAGATACGTACAAAATACTGCTGGTTAATATATGCCAAAGACATTCCTATAGCTCTGTTAATTTCGATCACTTCCTACGCATCTATTAAACTACATGTATTTCTTAAATAGACAAGTTCAAGTAAGTTTAAATATATACAAATGGTAATACGTGCTAAAATCCCTATAATGACTATTTAAATTTAATTTGAACTAGTCTTTACTGCACTAAAAGCACATTAGTTCGACTGCTTGAAGCAACGTGTACCAGTTGAACAAGGATGCCAAACCAACAAATGGTAACTTTTGTCTGTGTAATAGACAGTAATGGCCTAATAGTAATCTGCTTATTGGGTATTGTCTTGCTATGCAATTGCAGATAAGTGAGAATTACATTAACTTTTTAGTTTTGCTCTAAGAGGCGCTTAAAATACTGTAATAAACTACTAGAAATGCGTGTTGCTTTCCTACACAATCCCACGCGAATTGCAAATTAATTTCCAGGTTTGCTGAATTTTTGAATAATGTTTGAATACCGTAACAGTAAAATATTCTTTATTTGCTTTCTGATTGCTTCATTAATTTCCAGTTTGCATAACAGTTGTAAATTTAACATGTCATTGAGTCTTACTGGGTTTTCTAGATTCCTCTCTTAATTATTTATTTCAATCGATATTGCAAATAAAATGCGTATGCACATAAATTATTTATATTTAAAATTTAAATTTCTATAAATGCGTATGAAAGGACCTACTAAGTTCAAGTTTTTAATCATGTTTGAGAACCTCTAAGATATTTCAGGAAATCCAAAAAATGACAAAACGTCGTTACTGTATTCTCTATGGTTTATAATTTTTAAGACCGGTTTATCAATCTCTGTGTGAAAATCTTGGCTAGTTATTTGGAAGTTAGCGGTAGCTACCAGAGATTATCCGTGGGGCGTTTATTAAGCTGTCTTTATCCGGTGGCTATACATTATAATTTATAGTGTTTTGTTATAGAGTTGGCTACCCTGCTTTTATAGGATTGTTTCTGAACCATTTAGTGTGTAATTTAAAAGGGTTAATTGTATTAATTTAATTGGGTGTTTGCTATAGACACATAACTGCACAAACACGTAAATCTTATAAATATCTTTAATCTTACAAAACGATTTGGTATTAACATTGTTACGTTTATTTTCAGCATAAACTAGTTACTCTATTTTTCTCCATGGTTAATATCCGCTCGAATAAATTCCCTTTCTACTGTGAAATAAAATCGTTAATTTGTAATTAATAATAAATACGCGTTACAGTAATTTTCAACTCAAATGTCTTTGGCGTTAAAAACGAAAATTTAGTCCGTAAATTAAAATAACCCTTTTACGTGTTTTCAAAATTGTATTGTAATTAATAATAAACATCCTTTCTAAGAATTCCTTAACGCAAAGTTTATGCTAAAATTAAACAAACAATAACGTGTTCCAAGTGTCCAATAATTATTTTATGTGATTTCCATTGAAAGAATTCCCGCGTACTATCCAAATAAGCTCGGGTTTTCCAGTTTAATCGTTCGCTAACAACAATATTACTTTGAGCTTTGGTCATGAGCTAAACGAAATTGATATTCACTTGCTTTTCAACTGGTATGACGAGAACATCCGTTCTGATTTTTTTCGTTTCGTTTGTTATAAACACCTCGAGCACGTCTTACAGCGTGGTGAGTATTTATGGTTTTCTAAAATTGTACTTTTCGACGTCAATAAATTAATTTTTATTTTGTAATTCCTATAGCTCTTTTCAGTGACTTTGAAAGCCACGATAAATGGTCGCCCCTGGTTGTGATGAGAGAACCCACCCCAAGGCGAGATCACGCGCACCTCTCCTCTGCCCCGTTATTAGAGACGGCAGCAACTCGAGGGTGAGTGTTTTGTTCACTACTTACGTTGAGCTATCTCGATTTGGTGTTTTATTGTTCAAGCTCATGCATTCCAAATTTAATTCTTATCTACGAAAATTATTGAACTATTTTGGTATTTATTGCCATTATATTAATGCATCACTATTTGTTTTAAATAACTAAAAATACACTATTTATTAATGTGAAATGGTTTAAAGACTTGCTGGAATATTTTAAAACGTTGGTGCCATTATATTCATAGTTATAAGTTAGTTGTTTTAACATTACCAGAGCCTATGTGAAGTGTCATAATATTATGATTACTAAATTAAAGTTTGATATCTGGTGTGGCAATACACTAGATATCAAATGATAAAATAAACTGTTTATGTTCACATACTCAAACTGTGCTTATGCTGGTTGGAATTTATTTATATCAGACAGTAACATTTTTTAATTAATTTTTTTTGTTAATTATTGATTGTTTGTACATATTTTGGTTAATTATAGGTTTCCTTTTTTTTTATGTGTTATTACAGTGTGAAAGGGTGTGAGTAATTTTTCTTTATTTATTTCAGGCTTCTCTTTAATTTGGTATAAGTTTAGGTATATTACCTAGTCCACTCGCCGATTGAGCCCGGTCACACTGTTTCGTTTTTGCCTTTTTTAGGCTAGGTCAAGGTACGTAGCAACATTTAAAATATTTCTTTAAAATATTGTTCAATAGACAAACATGGAAGAAAGAAGAAAACGTGGAATTAATTTTACACTAACAGGAAAGAATTTATTATTGCGCGATACAAACAAATGAAAAAATGTTAGTAAAAACAAAAAACCGATAAAATCATATGGAAGCAAAAAGAAGCTACTTGGACAAAAATTGAGTTAGGGTTTGACGTCTCTTTGAAGTTTTTATAATCATATTTTATTTTAATAGTTTATGTATTATTAAAATCCATTAATAGGATTAGGCAACTTTTTTTAAAGAATATAATTTTTAGGTTACAATCACTTTGACCTAAGGTAGAATTATTCTTCTATTTTATATTGTTTATACCCAAAGGTTGTCAAATTGAATATGGCGGTTTTAATAGTTAGAAACCATATCATTATCGTAATTTAGGTGTAAATTATTACAGTTTTATGAGTTCATTTGTTTTGATTATTAATGTATTACGCTTGCATCCCCATGATCTCATCGTCTGAGTGCAAATTGTGCTAACTTAAATAAATAAAAAGTCTCAGATTCTGGTTTAGTCAACTTAATTGTACATATTTATTACATAGAGAAAACCGCACAAGCATATTTTCTATTTGCAGTCGTAATTCATTTGTCCGAAGTTTACCGAAAATGTCTCGAATTATATAATGAAAGAAAGACCCATTTTTTAGAGCACTTAGTACCTGCCAACGAAGCAATCAATATGCAACCTGAGTAGGTTTGCTCCATTCAATAATGGTTGATTTAACAAACTGAAAGTAGTCAACCATGATTGGATAATACTCTAGGAAGCTGTCTGTGTTTTTAATGTTAGGGGCACATTGATTTCCAGATCGACAACTTTATGTTGGACATAAGCGAGCTTTGACGTCAACCTATACAGAGATATTTAATGGTGTCTGCTTTATTACAGTCAACAGTCACTCATCAGGTATTTATGAATCCCATCTAAAACTATAACCGCAAAAATTTGTAAATAAATGAACATTTTTCATACATAGTATGTACTGATAAAACGGATTTGTGGTACGTCTGTGTAATTAGGTGAAAAACTTAGTTAAAAAATATTTGGTATATTTTATTGTTGATATTTACTTAAGTATATCTGTTATGTATTTGTAATGAACACGTGTGTGTAATATCGTTGAACACACAATCGTGCATAATAGTGTATTGACATGTTTTAGTTTGTTTTTTTCTCAATTAATGTAAAGGTAGAGTTACAAGTTTACTTTGATGAATTATTTTGTAATTACCTAGAGGCGTGATTTAAACTTCAGCTCATTTAACATTTGAATTTGGACACATTTTTTGCAGCTAGCAGTTTTAAATAGAATATTTTAGTGTTCTTAAGGCTAAGGTCTTGCATTTAGGCAATAGTGCATCATTATCATCATCATTGGGTCTTCAGTCCTGAAACTGGTTGACGCGAAATTTGCACAGTCTGTGCTGTGCTCCACACATACGCTTTCAACAACTTTTTGTTCTATGTTTGTTGTTTTTCATCATAGGCACCGTTCCTTCTTGTTAGATGCAGTTCGGTCACCTTCTATTGTTTTGCAATTATATACCCTATTTCTCCGACATTCAGTGGTTGCGAAGGGGGGTAAGCAGCCTGTGGCTGCCAAGTTCCCCCAGCACTTGAACATTTACTGATTTAATATTTTTTCCAATATGTCTTTTCGCACAGTCAACATTAGTTGCAGATATTTCACAACCAACAACTAGTTGTTTATAATAATCATCAGATTTGTCTGCGCTTATTTTTTCGTCATTGGGTTTCCCGTCTCAAAACTGGTTGGACATGTACCTGCACTTATTTCTTTTCTAAACTAACCTACATGGTTCCCTGAAATTCTAACACAGCAATACTGCTCGGTTCCCCTTATATTGTTTTCTAATATTATGCCCTATTTCACAGAGATTTATTGAAGGGGGTTAAGCAACCTGTGGCTGCCAAGATCCCCCAACACTTAGACATTTGCCGTTTCAGTAAATGCTTTCACCATAATTCGAGAATATTGCCCATCCAATGCTTGTAGTTGCTTATAATAAATATCATGTTTCTTCTATTGTTTTCTAATATTATGCCCTTTTTCACTGAGATTTATTGAAGGGGGTTAAGCAACCTGTGGCTGCCAAGTGCATTGCAATAGTGCACTTAACATTTTTTCCGGTAAAATTTAAGCCAGAATCACTTTCTTGATCTCAGGTTTTGGTATCAACTTGTAATTCTTTGTAGGGCTTTTCCTTAAAAACCTTACGAGATTAAGTGGCTTCTAGATTGAGACAGATTCCATACCCGATAGCATTCTGGAACTCTCTTCAAACACCCGCACCACCCGTCCCGCTGAGTTAGTCAGCAACCGTTTTAGTTAGTGCAGTCGAGGTTTTCGGTATTTTACCGAAACTAAATTTATAGCGGAATACCTCAACAGGCGGCTCCGTGGCGTAGTGGTATGTGTGTGACTACCACGCCCAAGATTCCGGGTTTGAATCCCGACACGGTCTGTTTGAAAAATGTTAGGCGAGCATTTTCCACAAAAATACACTCTCGTTCGGATGAGAGGTAAAATGGGGGTCCTGTGTGTGAGTGTTGTCACGCACGTTAAAAATACCTACCTTGCTTGCAACAGCTAGGGTTTGGTAAAATTCAAAATTTTTTAGGTAAAAAAAACTCGCTTCCTGGCCAATGTAGTACCTTCGGGTGGAGCATTAGAAAATCATATGTAACGAGTACTTCGCCGAGTTTTCCTGTTTCTTACCGGCTAGATTTTCTGGGGTCAAAACTATACGTAACAGGGTTGAATGCAGTTACTGATTGTCTTGTAAGTATAACTATGTTTGCTCTGAAAGGAGACAAATATCTGTTTTATGGCAGCCTAAACCTGGAGTCCATGATTCGTATGTAGCAGAGGTCTCGAATTAACTTCCTCAACATCTGTAGCCAATAGAGGTTTCCTTGATGCCAGTACTTCTACTCAACCAACACTTTGAATTTTTCCCGTCACCTATGTTGAGGGTTTGGTGTTTCCTTAAGAGTTTTGAGGCTTTTGTGAGCCATCTTTCTGTCAAGAATTTGAACAGGTAAGTTTTATTATTAGAAACTTTCAGGATTGCTTCAAGGCCAGCGGGACATGGTTGCTAGCTTCCTGTGATGACTGTTAACAATGCTGAGATAGCAGTTTGGTCTTTAACGGAATATCACTGGTCACGTTCCAGATTTTTGCTATTGATTTTCGGGTATGTATCCATCTCAACGTCGTATCGTATGATGCAGGTTTGGCAAGTGTTTTAAGTGAGGAGAATCAAAAACTTCAGCAAGTAGAAAATCGTAAAAATCTCCCATTGTTTTTATGTCTTTTAGTATTCTGATTCGTCTGTAAATAAGCGCCATATCGTCATACAGAACGCATATATCATTAGACTATGCATTGCGGGGAAATTTCGTTATCTGTGTGGGATATCGCCTTCTACGAGGGATACTATTAATGTATTGAGAATAAAAAGAATAAGGAAATGAATTTGATAAAAAATATTTTTACTGCTTTTCAAAATAATCGCCTTTAAGATCTATATAGTTTTGCAAGCGATTGAACCACCTTTCAAAGCACTTTGTCCAGTCAGAAATGTTAGGCGAGCATTTTTTACAAAAATACACCTTTGTTCGTATGAGAAGTAAAATGGAGGTCCCGTGTGTGAGTGTTGTCACGCACGTTAAAGATCCCTACCTTGCTTGAAACAACAAGGCTTCGGCAAAATTCCAAATTTTCCAGGTAAAAAAAAACTCGCTTCCTGGCCAATGTAGTACCTTCGAGTGGAGCATTGTAAAATCACATGTAAGGAGTACTTCACGAGTTTTCCTGTTTCTTACTGGCTACGTAACAGAGTTCAATGCAGTTACTAGTCATTTTGTAAGTATTACTATGTTAACTGTGAAGGAATAGAAATATCTGTTTTATTGCAGCCTAAACCTGGAGTCCATGATTTATATGTAGCAGAAGTCTCGGATAAACTTCATCAACATTTGTGGCTAATTTAGATATTTTCTTGATGGCAGTACTTATACCCAACCAAGAATTTAAATTTTTCCGTTACCTATGTAGATGGTTTGGTGTTTCCCTAAGAGTTTTGAGGCTTTTGTGAGCCATCTTTCCGTCAAGAATTTGAACAGGTAAGTTTTATTATAAGAAACTTTCAGGATTGCTTCAAGGCCAGCGGGACATAGTTGCTAGCTTCCTGTGATGACTCTTAGCAATGCTGAGATAGCAGTTTGGCCTTTAACGGAATATCACTGGTCACGTTCCAGATTTTTGTTATTGTTTATTGGGTATGTATCCATCTCAACGTCGTATCGTATGATGCAGGTTTGGCAAGTGTTTTAAGTGAGGAGGATCGAAGACTTCAGCAAGTAGAAAATCGCAAAAATCTCCCATTGTTTTTGTCTTTTAGTATTCTGATTCGTCTGTAAATAAGCGCCATATTGTCATACAGAACGCATATATCATTAGACTATACATTGTGGGGAAAATTCGTTATCTGTGTGGGATATCGCCTTCTACGAGGGATACTATTAATGTATTGAGAATAAAATAAATAAATGAATTTAATAAAAAATACTTTTACTGCTTTTCAAAATAATCTCCTTTAAGATCTATATACTTTTGCAAGCGATTAAACCACCTTTCAAAGCACTTTGTCCAGTCAGAAGATGGCAGCTCTACAACATGCGTTTTGACCGGCCTCAACCGCTCCTTCGGACGATAAAAATCGTTGTCCATGCAGTTAATCTTTAATTACTAGAAACAAGAAGAAGTCATTGGATGCTAAGTCGTGGCTATAAGGCGGATGGCCCATCAATTCGGTCTTTTGTGTGTCCAAATACTCGTTTGTTTCATGTGATGTGTGTAAGCTCGCATTATCATGATGCAAAATGATTTGTCATTTTGGATTGGTTTCTCTCAATTTACCGAAAACTTCAGGCAAACAAATGGTCGCATATCACACTGAGTTAACGGTCTTTTAATTTTTGAGAGCCACAGTTGCTACAGTACCGGTTTTCGTAAAGAAAAGCGACACAATTTGCTTCTTAACCCTTCGAGAACGAACAACTTTTGTTAGCTTTGCTTAACATTGAAACACCCAAACTGCCGACTGGCTCTTTCTTTCTGGCTCATACGCATAAATCCACGACTTGTTACCTGTGACGATGTTGTATACCGCTTTGGATGCACCACAGTTGTATTTTGAAATCCTTTTACGACACCAATTGACACGAGCATTTTTTTGAGCATCTGTCAACAAATGTGGAATCCAACACGCACACAGCTTCCGAACACACAAATGAACATGCAAAATTTTATGTATACTGGTCATACTAATGCTTAAACATACTTTGATTTCTTGATATGTCACGTGACGATCTTCTTCAATTAGTTTTTGCATAGCATCGATATTTTCCGGCACAATGACTGATTTTGGACGACCTCTAACTTCGTCCGTAAGCGAACTACGTCCGCGTTTGAATTCAGTGTACCAGCGATATACTGTGGCTGTGGATGGCGCTTCAGCCCCCAAAAGTTGATTTATGCATTGTTCTTGAGTTAGACCACGTCGAAAGTCATAATAAATCATAGTTCAAAATTTTTCGCGAGTTAATTTCATATTTTTCTGTGATGAAATTTTGAACACTGCAAATAACACAAATAGTGCACACACGTTAAAACTTTCTGAGTGCTTATAACCTCAAAAATGTCAAACATTACGATGGCAATTTCAGGTTTCACCTGCCAATACCAGCGTTGCCAGTTCTCAATACATAAATAGTGTCTCTCGTAATGGATGCAGCGGAAGGCTCTGGTCTTTCTTTCTGAATACTCCAACTTCAATAAATAATCACGAAGGATTATCTGGATTTGGTTCTTGTTCCAAGGCGTTTTCTTGCGTTTTGTTCTCTTTGAGCAAGAAACTAAATATATCACGTCCTGCAGATACCACAAAACAACCAAGCCTTTCCTAAGAGCCTTTTCAAATACCTTCAACTAAGAGATTGCCTTTTGACTGGTTTCAAGTTTCTCCGTGTGTATGTGTTCATTTGTTATCTGCGAATCACCTCAAGAGTTACATAGTACCTTCTTCTATTTATCGCTACCAACATGTCGTGTTGAAAGCTGCATAAACTGAAGCCCGTCAGTCGAAAACGGATTTAACATTTTTTCAAAAGCATAATCACGTGACGGCGGACATCAACTTCGTTTCTTAGTGTTGGATGCTTTCCCGCTTCTTTGCACAAGGTCTAATTAACATTGACTATACCACACATATGCTGTAATGATATCTCAAGGTTTGCCACGTGATGTGCTGTAAGCAGTAGCCTATCGCGTACTTGCCTGTCAATGGATACTCGTTTAACCGATTTCTCAGCAAACTTGTTCAATGATTGCTTCAAATGCATACCCAGAGATACATCGTTAAAAGCTTGCTGTGCGGCTTGATAGATAGCGCATGTTCAAACTTCAACTTGTTATAGGCAAGGAGAGCAGTCTCTGGTAGCCTGTGCATGTCTGCAAGGTAGGCGGCAATCCATCGTGCATAATTATGTTTATCAATGGCGAGGAAGTATGTTAGACACTCGGTAACTGATGAAAGGTAAAGATCAATATCGCTTTTATCATTTGCAGAATTAAGTATTCGCAATTCAATATAGATAATGTGCCGAAATATCGTTTTCAACAAGAAGGCTACAGCGTGAATGAGTTAATCACTGTACAAATATGCCGTAAACAAAAAGTATTCAACGAGCACGCTCCAGTTTAGAACAACTGAATCAACTTATCGCCTCTTGTTTTAGAACTTGCACTACGAAATGTCTGGTTATGCGGCGGCCTGCGCAAAACCGTGTCGGCCCACAAACTCTGTGTAGAGTAGAAATAACTATCGGATGGTAGTGACGTCAAATGCGCAATGGGTTCAAATAAACTTCAAACGTCAAGGTTATACACATTATAGTACGACATACAAACATCAAGTCAGCATTATAGTTTTAATACGTCTTAACGAATGACCCATTTATTGATAAAATAAAATATTGTTTAGAAGGTCCTCGTTTACGCTGACAATATCTAGAAATGCATAAATTGGGGAAATATACCCAGACCGTTACATAACATCGCAGCTTTTACATGTTTCCACCGATAAATAATTGTAGGTTCGCAGTTTTTGATTGGATAAGAATTCACTGCGGCAAGAGTGTAGACACTCAGCTGATTGTAATAGTGTATGAAAATGACATTGTCATTTTCACTTTTGCCAACCCCTTATTCAGTTTCCAGTTTTTATCAAATCCTAGTCATCAGTCAATAGTTTTTCAAAACTAACTGATTGATAATTTATTCAACCAGGTAAGTACTTACAAAGCATACGCGAATAATGGTTGATTAATTTTCATATTTTTTTAGAGTGAATAAGAGATAGGTCATTCATAGTAAAAGACGACAGATTGTTTTGAACGTATTTCAATTTTTAAATGTGAAAGGGATTCAAGAACTTTTGACCAGAACAATTTGCAAGAGTGTGTGAATGAAGCAACAGGCGTTTTAATGCAGACCGTGCAAAGAATTGTAGAGGAAGATACAATCAAACCTGATCACAACAAATTATCTTCAGCAGGAAAAAACACAACGAAACCAAGTCCAAAGTTGACAGTGGATGGGTTTGAGGAGGAGTTCCTAAGAACCATTATGCATCGGTTTGCAGCAATACATAAACGTAGACCGACTTTGGACACAGTGTTCAACGAATTTAAAAATGCTTACCCCCTTTACATAGGACAATTAAGTTCGTTCAGAAAAGTAGTTTTAAGAGAATAATTCCGTTGGATGAGAACTGTGAATAACAGAAAAATTATTGTTGAACAATGCAATATAAGGGCCAAGCGAACTATATGTTTAAAAAATCTTAATGAGTACAACGTTGTGTATAGCTATGAAACATATCTGCACAGTACTCACACTGTATCAAAGTGTCGGGATGATGGCACCACAGGGATTTGAAATCGCCAGTTCCAAAACTGAAATGTTTGATAATGATTCACGTAGGTGAAAAAAGTGGTTGGTTCCAAATGCAGCATTGACGTATAAGTCTGTTTTGAAGACAGGATTATCACCATGAAATGAATCACCGCAATTATAAAAAGTGGCTGCATGAAAAATTATTACCCTATTTGGAACCCAGTTTAGTGTTAGTGATAGACCATGCGAAATAGGTTTTGGGCCTTTAGAAGCTTCTTTTTAAAAAGTTTTGTCGCTAAAAACTCTTCTATCAATTTTATTTTTAATTGCTTAATTACAAAAAATAACTTACTTCTGTTGCAACAACTCAGACATTTATATTCACTAAACATTAAGTAATTGAGACAAAAAAAACTTGTAGTTAATAAATCAATAATTATTAGTTAAAATTGTCACGAGTAGCTTGAACAACCAACAATGTTAAAGTTATGAAGTTTTAACCCTGACTGGCCATCATGGGCTCCTGAGGGTATTTATGCTATCCCTGCTTCGCATCGTCTTGTGGGAAGTGCAGATCTCATGCCTGCTACTTCTTGATAAAATACATTGAATTACTTCTTAGTAATCTTAATTTGAAAACATAATATCATGATTCTTTACATAACCTTTCACTATGGCTATTGTTTCAAGTATGAGTATGTTGGATTCTGTTACTTCAAAAGATAGTTTACTATGAGTTATAAGTGATCTGATTCCTAATAATTGATTTAATAAATTAAGTGGTTCTATTATACTAGCATGTAAAGTATTTAATTTAGCAAATATTTCAGCATTTTATAATGTAGCTAAAATTTGTTGCATAACAGTAAGAGTCGATATTATTTGATTCTTTCAATCTGTCGTAAATGTCACTAATTATATAAAATTCTTGTTTTATATCGGTTAAATCAAATTTCTGTGCTAAAGTCCAATAGTCTATTATACTTTGCATACTTCGCAATTTTACTGGTAGTATATCGGGGTTATTTCTTATATCTTTCACTATTATGTTGTTGTCGTCCGTTCTATCTGGGCGGAAGTTGACGGCAAGGGTGATGGCCGTCCATCTGAAATTACGGGGTGTTTTAGATTCTTTAACTGTATGCATTTTATGGTTTTTCTGTTGTCTACTACGGCTACATTTCTGTCTGAGATTTTTTTGATTGTAAACGAACCTAAATTTTTGGGAGCTGTTTTGTGTCTCTTGCTTTTAAAATTCCTTTCATACACGGTTTGTCCTACTGAAAATCTATTTATATTGGCGTTCTCATTGCGGGTTTTTGTGATGCGTTCTTTATCGTTATCTAATTTATTTTTGACATTATTATAAGTAATTTTTAATTTATTCTTGTGGTCTTTGGAGTACTGTTGATATACTTCTTTATTATAGCGTATATCGTAAGAGTTGAGGGAATCTGAGTGTCCCAATGTTTAGTCGAGAGGTGTAAAGTTAGTTAAAGAATGAATTGCGTTGATATAAGCAATTAGTGCGTATGACATTAAATTAGTGATATGCTCTTTCTTATAGGTTAATGTTAACAGTCTAATTTGTTCTAATAGTGTCAAATGTAATCTTTCGATTAATGCATTGATTTCGGGTGACTTTCTGTTACAAAATGAATACTTATTTTATGGAATTCTATGGTATTTTGTATGGTTTCGTTCCTAAATTCGCTTCCAATGTCTGAAGTTATTGATTCGGGTGTGCCATAAAATGTAAAGTATTGTAAAAATCCTTGGGTTACATCGATACTGTTTTTTGAAGTGATGGGTATCGCTTGGCCTACTTTGGTGAATGCGTCTAAAATCTACAATCAGTGTTGACCTTCTACTACCAAAGTGTCTGCATGTAATTTTTGAAAAGGTTTGTCGGGTGTTTTGGTTAACATTAAGGGTATTTTTGATGGTGATCTGTCGTATTTTGCTTTGTCACGTAATTCACATTGATTAATAAAATCCGTGGTTAATTCCTTCATGTTTTTAAAATAGTATCTCCTTACGAGTTGTTTCAAAGTTTCGTTTATTCCACGATGGTTTGTTTTACCTTCGTGTTGGTTTTGAATTTCATTGAATATTTTGTCTGGGTCATCTCAAGTTATTACTTTTCGTGTGCTTCTGATAATCTCTGGTCTTAAATTATTAAATGATCTAATATATAATTCGAAAAATTTTTTGTACTAATGTTCTGTGACGAAATAAAAGTAAAAACGTTTTTTCTCTGGGGTGTACTCGTTTAGAATTTTACTTATTTGCGCCTCGTTGTCATTTTTCGTTATTTGAATTTGGCATATATTTCTATTATCGGTTTTTGTATATTTTACAGGATCGGGGTTGGTTAAAACTTCGGTAACTATAAATTTGCTTGGTTTTGTATCTATTGCTTCGTTTAGAATTTTAGTTGCAGATTTTGATTCTTCGTTTTGCGTTGTGTGTATGGTATCTATTGCTTCTGGGTCCTCCCTAATCTCTGTTTCGTCAACGTTACCTACAATTGATTCTGTCTCTATTGCGTTGAGTTGTATTCTGCTCAATGCGTCCGCATTGTTGTTATACATTCCTTTTTTGTATATGATCTCGTAGTCTTATTCTTCTAGTCTAATTCTCCATTTTTGTAATTTTGAGTTTGGTTCTTTGAGTTTACATAACCATACTAAAGGTCTATGGTCGGTGTATATGTAAAGTTTTCTTCCATAAAGATATGGTCTAAAATATTTTGTTGCCCAAATTATGGCTAATAGTTCTTTCTTAATAGTGCTATATTCTTGTTCCGTTTCATTTAGTGTTTTTGATGCGTAGCTAATTGGTTTATCGCTACCTACCTTTCCTTGGCTCAATACTGCGCCTAAAACAATGTTAAATGCGTCGGTTGTTTTTATAAATGGTTTTGAAAAGTCAGGGTGTTCTAATATGGGGTGATTCGTAAGGATGCATTTAATTTTTGCTACTGCTTTAATGAATTCCTGTGTGTGTTCGATCTTGTTACCTTACTTTAAACAATTTGTTAATGGTTTGATTATTTGCGCGTAACCTTTGTTGAATTTTTGGTAATATCCGCGGAGTCCTAAAAATCCTTTTACTTCTTTATTCGTTTTTGGTAAGGGGTAATTTAATACGGCATTAGTTTTTTCTGAGTTGTCATAACACCTTTGCGGGGTTATCATGTGTCCTAAAAATGCTACTTCCATCTGCAAGCATTCGCTTTTGTCTAACTAAATTTTAAAATGTGCTTTTTTTAAACGTTCGAAAACATCCCTTAATCTTTCAATATGTGCCACAAGTGATGTTGAATATACGATTATATCGTCAAAAGTATACAAGACATTTTTCGTTGTGTATTCCTCTTAAGATATTATCCATAACTCTCTGAAAAGTGACTGGTGCGTTCTTTAATCTAAACGGCATGCGTTTGTATTCATAGTGTCCTCTAGGTGTACTCAATGCTGTTTTGCTCTTCCATTTCCACTTGGTGGTATCCTGAGGCGAAGTCTAAGTTCGAAAAATATTGACGCTTTTCTAGTTTGTATAAAATTTATGTAATATTGGATAGTGGATATTTATCGTCTACAGTCTTCTCGTTGAGTTTTCGGTGGGTGTTTCTTCTCCGGGTTGAAATGACATATAATTTATAATTCCTATGTCGTTTTTTAAATTTACTAAGACTATTATTTGTTTTTCCGTCCTGGGATCGATTGTGTATTTTTGATCGGTTTGAATGTTACTGTTTTGGAATTTAATCTGAATTTGTCCGTGTTTCGTTCTTAATAATCGGTTTTTTATATCAATATGTGCTCTCAATTTTTTAAAAATCTCGTGTATTTATGGTTAAATTCGAAGATGCAAAATTTATTTTTGATTTTCAAATTAAAGGTTTTGGGTAAGGGTATGTTTGGTATAAATTGGTGTAATGTCGTTTTATGTGCTGTTTTGGTTTCAAAAGGTTCTTCTTTTACAAAATCTAAATAGTGTTTCTGTACGGTTTTGGAGGTAATTGAAGTTTTTGAAAATTCTGTGTCTATTAGTAATTTGAGTTCCGCGTGAGGTATTTCTATGTAATGTAAAATTTGTTGATTAATGTTATTTAAATGATTTATGTTTGGTCGTATTCGAATCTGTCCAATTGAAAATTTGAGTACGCATTTTCTTCGTCGTCTACGTAGTTTTCGTAAGGGTTGTTACGTTCATAGTTTTCTGAATAATTTGTTTCATCGTGTCTACTTGGATTCGTATAGTTATCGGTACCTTGATGATTAAAATCTTCTACTTCTTCTACCTGTAGGTAGTGGCTTATAATAATCATCAGGTTTAAATACCATTATTTTCTTCCTTATTAGGTTTTCCATCTTGGATCTGGTTGGATGCGAAGTTTTATTGATTTTTATTCTTAGCTAGCCTACACGTTTCTCTAAAATTCCTACAGCCTACATCTTTGATTATCTGTGTGCAATAGTCTAACCTAGGTCTACCTCTACCTCACTTTTATTCTATCTCTGCTTCTATTATATTCCGCACTATTCCCTCATGCCTTAGTATATGGCCTATAATCCTATCTCTTGCATTTTTTTACGGTTTTCAATTTATTTATTTCTCCCCTTTCGTTTCTAGAACATCTTTGTTCTTAACTTTGTCGGTTCATTATATCTTCATCATACGTCTGTAGCACCACATTTCAAAGGCTTGTATCATTTTCCTGTCCGCTTCTCCTACTGTCCAGGTTTCACAGCCGTAAACTAATGTGCTCCGCATATATGTTTTAAGCAATCTTTTCCTTGTTTCTATGGTTGTTGCCTTTGTACATAGTAGTTGCTTCTTCTTGTTAAATGTAGCGCGATCTTGTGCTAATCTTTATTTTATATCTTTTGCGTTTTCCCATCTTGCGGTATTTGGCTTCCTAGGCAGCAGAAATTCTTAACCTCTTTTAAGTTCTCGTTACCTATTTGTATTATTGTTTCTGATTTATTTTCCCCTCCTTTGCATATTAGTACTTTAGTTTTATCTTTGGTAATTTTCATACTGTATCTCTCTGTTAGAACAGTTTCCATTTGATTAAGAGTGGCTTCTAACTCTTTCTAGCTAGATGCTAATACCGGTATATCATCTGCAAATCTAACCATGTAAATCATTTGTCCCTACATAATTATTCCAAATGTTTCCCTGCATTTGACAGTATTCGTTGCCTCCTCGATATACATGTTAAAAATTAGCAGGGATAGCCATATACCAGTCTCGTCATTTTCCTAACAATCTACTTCTCTACGTTCCTGCTCGAATTCTGTTGCCGCTGTTTGCTATATGTATATACCATTTGTATATATATACTATCCGTCTATTCCTAAATCACATTCCAATCTTTATGAGTATTTCGAACATTTTTTCCATTTTACATTCTCGAATGCTTTTTCCAAATATAAAAAACCTGTACACACGCTTTCCCCCTTTGCTTTTGTTTTCTCCATTATCACCCTCAGAGCTAAATTAGCCTCCCGTGTACCATTGTTTCGCGTAAACCCAAGATGATTTTCTCCTAGTACTTCTTCAGCTCGTTTTTCTAATCGTCTTTGTACAATTCTAGTTAATATTTTTGACACGTGTGCTGTCAAACCTATTAGGTGGAACAACGCTGCCACGGGCAGGTTGACGCACAAATTCATACTGAGCATAGAAGCTAGAAGTAAGATCGAGGTGTAGCTCGATCATAAAATGGTGCAACTGAAAGCGTATTTACAACGATTTGTTTAACTGATAATAACCGCTGCGAATGCGGTGAGAGCGCAGAAAGCGCAAAGCATGTACTCTTCGACTGTCCACTCGAGGTGGCAAATAGAGGGTTCGTTGATATGAAATTGGCTATGGTAGGGCTGGCATGGCTAAAGAACTTAGAAAAAGTTGGAGAAGAGGCTAACCGAAAGGCGTTCTGGACAGCCTTCAAAGAATTTGCGGAAAGGGTCACGAGATTGGACGGTGATAACCGCGCGTAAATCGGAGGGGATGGGGAGGATTGGATATTTTTGATTTTGACTTGGCATAAGAAATGGACATGAGCATGTATAACCAAAACATGTATAAAAATTTAAAAAAAATTATAATAATAATTAACCAACAGCCTAATATGCATGACAAATTCCCACACCACTAAAACAATCACTGTCTCACCTTAAACGCACGGAATATCGGAAAGAAATAAAAACATAAATAAATAAAACAAACTAAATCAAAAACCGTCATTAATTTAAATCAGTCTAATAAATAAAGAAAATAAAATAGAGTGAAACCGCGCATCCCTCCCAGGACTTAAAAGTGATAGTGATTGTGATCCCCCAGAACGTTTAGTGCATACCCACCAGAACTTTAACAGTGCATATCCATCTCCCCTTAGCAGTAAGGAATCAGTAGACGTAAGAAGACGAACAGATCTTCGGATGCTGGAGAAATTTGTATACGAGGTAAGAGTAAAATTGTGGCGGCTGTACTCGAATAAACATTGATTTGTAGTGATAAGCAGATTTTGAAATATTTTAACGTGCACGTTTTATGTGTAATTGCGCTAGTCGATATAATGTTCATGCGATTGCACCTGATAATTTATTTGGGTGATGATTTTGCTAATATTTACACTGTTACATGCTTATGCTTTTAGATGTCTGTTTATTTATATATACTTATATTTATTTTATATTCATTCATATTTATATTTTATATTTACATTTTATGTTTACCTTGCATGTATTATATTATTTCGGAGTTTGATTTGTTTTTGTTGATGTTCTGCCACCATTTTTGGCGGCAGCATTTTTATAGGAACGAAGATTGTAATTGTGAAAATTGCAACTATAATATAAATCAGTTAGGGAATGATGGGAAAAACTAGGGACGGATTTAGGCTAAAGATAAAATAAATGACTTAGATCAGGATGCACGAATTTGTTAATTTATAGAGTAGGCAAAATAGTAGATTCACTATTAAAATATTTGGCGAATGCTTAGAAAATTTGAATCCATTTTAAATTAGCTAGATAGATTTGGATAGTTTTAGGACGACCCTTCAGGTCGCACTGGTAAGCAGAGCTTGTGTCTTGTCGATTGGGCACACTCCAAATCAACACTAAGGATACCATTATTTAAACCCAAATTTTAGTTTTAGTTTCTGTTTGTTAGATTTTTATTTAGGACCGATTAACTTTAAAGTTAGATTTTCATTTAAAGTACGTTTAATTTTTCGCGTTTAAACCCAATGTAGTACCTTCGGGTGGAACATTGAGGACGTGGCCGCAAGTATAGCGGCTCCTTATTCAAATTATAATGTCAAACTTATTGTTCGAAAATTTTCACATGTATCCCAGCCTCTCTTTTTGATGTAGTGATTATGTTTGAAATGTCTCATACATATAGCTTACAAGTTGGAAGAGACGTTCGGTCACTGCTTGTCCAGTGGTTTTTAGAGTTTCTGCTTGCACCTTATCTGTACCCGGCGCTTTATCATTTAGTGCTAATTCAAACTCATCTCTAAGTATAGGATATTGCAAGTCATCCTTTTCAACGTCTGACTCCTGTTCTAATGCTGTTAGCTCCACTCCTGGATATAAATTCCCATATATTCTTGCCAGCGTTCTCTACATCATCTATAATGACGTTTCCTCTCGCATCCCTTATATTTTTGCTATACGGTTTTATATCTTTAAAATTCATTCTAATTAGTTTGTACGTCTCGTCTGTCTTTTCTATTTCCATTTTAGTTTATGCCTCTTTGTACTTTTCATCAATCCATTGTTCTTTAGCTTTCCTGCATTTGCGAATAATTTCCCATTTTACGTTTTTGTATATCTGTTTCTTGTTTTATCCGATCTATTCTTGTATTTTCGTCTTTCTTATATTAGCTCGGGATATTCCTTGTTATCCATGGTTTCTTATTTTCTCTTTGTGTATACCCCAAAATATTTCTGGTTCCATGTCTAAGCTGGATTTAATGTCATTCCATTCTGTTTCTACTTCCATAGTATAAGAAATTTTTCCGATGTCTTTCAGAAATTTATTTGACTTTTTTTCAAATCTTTCTTGGATATCTATATTTTTTAGTTTCTCAAAGTCAAAGTGCCTTTTTCCGTTCTTTTTTTCAAATTTCTTAATTTAAGGGCAGTTTTCACAATTATGGTGTTGTGGTTAGTGTTTTATCTGATTCCGGGTAGCTTCTACAGTCTTTTACTTGATTCCTAAACCGTACTCTAACAAGAAGCTAATCTATTTGATATTTTCCTATATCTCCTGGCATCACATCCCGGAGATCCGAATGGGGGACTTTAACTCCGAAGTCTTTCATCCCAGAGGATGCCTTCATGTTAATTACAATTTAAGTACGCAGTGTACTTGGGAGGTAATGTGGTGGTTTTCCGTTGTCTTGAACATCGCAGTAGTGTCTTAGAATGCCATACTGACTCTTATGGTCTCTACTAATTTAAGTACCGAAGATGTGCGGCCCTCTTTCGGGACCTGTCTTAGTCTGGTTCCTTGCTAAAAACCCTACTACTTTGGTTGGACTTGTAGTTTGGTTCTTTATATCGCTAGAACGCACAAACCATTCCACGCCTTTTAGTAATCTAGAACTTCTTCAAGGCGTAGATCCATTCGGAACGGATTAATATAGTATATATAGTATAAATGTAATTATGAAAATGAATAGAAGCTTTGTGTAGACGATTTATTTAGATGGTGTTGAGGTTAGAGTCATTATGTGTTTCGATTGGTAGCACGTGTTCATATAATACGATTGTATTATGTGCGTCCAGTTAGCGTCCCAACAGATGGCATACATCAAAGGATGTACCAAGGTTCTTGTCAAAATGTGCTCCATCCATAATTAATGTCACTCAACTTTTGCAGTGCTTTTAATAGTAAATATATATAGCTCATTTAATGTAAGTTATATTAAGTATAATTTACCATAACCGACAAAGAATGCAATTAACAACATAGCTTTTGTGTATACTATGAGCCTATTTATTTTCATATTTGTATGGATAGAATCAAATAATTATTCCGCGATCACCTTAAACTTCGTATTTTTCTATGGTTTGAGGTTAGATTAGTACCATAATAAAACTAATTATTCGAAAAATAATGTAAAACCCACTTCTTTTTGTTAATAATTATTTCTCATACACTCGATCCAGCACCCTTTAAAACATGGTTCTTCAGCGGTGTGTAATAGTGCACCGAACTCCAAATTATCAGTCCTGATTTTGTAAACATTTAAAAAAAATTTCGTTGATATGTTCTGGGATATACCCATTAGACGTAGAATGAGAGTTCTCGAATTATCAATCATCGCTAAATTACAAGAATGCAATGATCCCTCTAGCGTATGTTGAGTAGGCAAACCTTATTGATATATGTGTGGATGCTTATATTTTATCCATTTTTCCCGAAACACATTAATACTAATATATAACAAATACCTACACGTTAAGAAAGGAACGCAGAAAACACCTATCAACGTTTCCACCCATTGAATTCAATCAATAACTATAAAGCAAGAATAATATTTAGACCAAGGCAATACCAATAAAATACAAGCTTCGTGGAACTTCAACTGGAGAACATTATTAAATGTGATTTGTGATTTGCGTTGCTTACCGCAAAGAGATCACTGATTAAATATCCTCTTAAATAAATTTTCTATTCCATTAGAAAACAAGTTATTGTATCTAGATTGGAAGACAAATATCGATATGCAATTACCGTATCTTGCATAATCAAGCACTAAACTTAATGGAAGTTATAAATTTGATTGATTAAAGTACTGAATGGTGTGCAGAAACAAAGTATAATTGTCCACGAAGATCGTAATTTTTGAATAAGTATCTGATGATTTGAAGTTAATGCTAATGCAATAATTTGTGACTGGCTTTTCTTTCTTCTCTTTTTATTTCATTTTAATTTTAAATGTATCTAGGTTTGTAAGCACGTCCTAGTTGTAGGTACATGTTATACAGGGTGTAACAAAATAAGTGTAAAACATTTTAGGGGGTGATTCCTCATTGTAAAAGAGATAGGGTCTTTCATATAAAGAAACTTCATTGGAGCATCCCTTGTTAAGATACATCCCCTTAAAGGGGGTACATAAGATATGTTTTTTATTTTTTTACAAACACTAAAAAAGTTGCAAAATTAAAATTAAGGTAACATTTTTACTATAAAAATACCCTTACTCAGTAGTTCATTTGGTTTACCCCATGGTTGTAAGGGGGGAAAACGCAACCCCTAAAATTTATTTCCAATGTAACTTTTTGTGTTATTATTTGTTTGCCATCTAAAAATTTATTTCCAATAGCTTCTTATTTCATTCTAAACAAAAAATTTCTCTTGAATTTTTTGCCGAAAATTAACCAGTTCGCAGAAAAAAATTATTTTACAAACAATTACAGAGATACATCGTCATAAATGCGAACTGGATTATTGTTGTTATTTTGTAGTTACTACCTGCATCAAAGTATGATTAAAGATGAATAAACAAAACTAATCTATTAATAACAAAACATACAACATGTAGAAATCATAGTAAATGTTCAATAAGTCCACCTTTAGTCATGACACATGCGTCTAGACGTCGGCGCATTGAGCCACGTATTCGCAGTTATGACGATGTAACTTTGTAGTTGTTTGTAAAATAATTTTTTTTGCGAACTGGTTAATTTTGGGCAAAAAATTCAAGAGATATTTTTTGTTTAGAATGAAATAAGCCATTGGAAATAAATTTTTAAATGTCAAACAAATAATAAGACAAAAAATTACATTGCAAATAAATTTTAGGGGTTGCGTTTTCTACCCCTTACAACTATGGGGTAAACCAAATAAATTACTAAGTAAGTGTATTTTTGATAGTAAAAAATGTCACCTTAATTTCAATTTTGCAACTTTTTTAGTGTTTGTAAAAAAAATGAAAAACGAAGTTTAGGTATCCCCTTTAAGGGGCCGTATCTTAACAAGGGATGCTCCAATGAAGTTTCTTTATATGAAAGACCCTATCTCTTTTACGATGAGGAATCGCCCTGAAATGTTTTACATTTATTTTGTTACACCCTGTATAAGTAAACAAATTTATGTACATAAAATGAAACAAAATAATATAAATGTTTTGTGCTGATGCCGTCACCAGTGACCTTTGTTATTACTTAAATGATGTTACGCTTCTGAATTAATTATACTCTGCAGGGGGCGGAGTACAAAACAGTAAATGTTGCACCGCCTAGCTTCCACTGATGCCAGGTGGTCTTGCAGTTTAAAACGACAATTCTTACATTTTAAAGTTCATAAATACATCGCGCAAGCGCGGAAAAGGCGACGCCACGGGCGGTTGGTAACGCTAATCTTATACAGATTTGTCGTGCCCATCTGTCAATGACGTCACCCAATCAGCAATTTTAATTACGCAATGTATAAGTTAGATTAGCAACAATTATGTCAATAAGGTACTCACATAATAGGTCCAGAATTCCACGAAGTACGCCAAGCGTCCTTCAAGATAGATAAAGATGGCGTCAGCCCACTTTAAGATAATTGCTGGAGGGTACGCCCAACGCTCTTCCAAAGCGCTCGGACGGGATCTCAGGGCTCCACTACGGGGTGATTAAAGATGGTGCTTGCTCCGGTGCTGTTGGCGGAGCATAGACATCCGGCTCGTTCTTGGGTCGTGGATTACTCCAAGGTCGTATCAGATTTCTATATGTAGCGGAACGATAAGGAATAGGTTAATTAGGAAAAGACAAACACAGCTAAGCAAGGGAAATCTACATAATAAAAATAAAGATACGATACCAGTCACGACCGCCTTTCTCGATGTTCAAAGGCAAACGGCCTGACACGACCGCCCTTCTCGATATTCAAAGGTAAACGGCCACGTTAAAGCGTCTCACGGAAACCCTTCTCCCACTTTTGTTCTTTCACGCGTCGGCGCGAAGTTCCCGCGCGATCTCGCACAAACGCCCTCTGGCGTGACGAAAATATACGCCAAGTTTTTTGAATTTGTGGCGCGAAACTTCCGCACGTCAAATTAAACTAAAACAATGTTTAGTGCCAATTTGGCACGTAACAGTGGGTTATATGAAAGCAAATAATGTTACTTTTAAAGGTACGCAAATTCTAACACTTCTACTAATTACTTTTACGCTTACTTTGAAAGCTTTTTAAACTCTCTTTGTCTGATAAAGCGTATGAGCGTTAACCCACCTAAAAAGAAATCAACACAGAAATGCCTAACGGGAAGGTGGGTGTTCCAGGGAACGATACAGCAGTTATCACTGCTGTTGGAGGTTGATGGAACCTCACGTATGTCCTTCTTTTCTACTAGTTCAAAAGAAACACAAGTAAAATAGTCCACGAATTGTGTACATGACTTATATTGTAAAACATGATTATACCAGTAAGTAATATAAAAAACAACTAAGTTTTAGCCTATTGGCTAAATAATGTGTACCTAGAAAATAAAAGCTCAATATTATTAATGATAGAAATTCAATCAATTTAATTTTTACGTACTACTTTGCCTTCACAACAATGACCTTTTCCATATGAGGACTTTGTATTTACAATACGCTTTAAATAAACATGCACTAACGTGAATAATCCCTTAATATAGAGCTTTACAAATTATTATTATCATTATCATTATCACAGCTATTAAATACTAAAGAATTGAACAAACAGTTTCTTCTTTGCTTAAAACTTCTGCAACATAGATGTTTGTTGGCTCTTGAGCTGGTGCAGGTAGGAAATCATGTTTGTATGTGACAAGTATGTGTATGTCTAGTTGAGTATGCGTTTCGTGGTTGCTGTGATAGTGTGCTGGTGCAACGGGTAATCGGACCCACGGTTCAGTGGCAGGAATTTCCTTAAGTGGTTTAGTGCTTGATAGCCATGGGTTACTAAGAACTTAATATTTGGTATGAAAGAATAAAAATCTAGGTTAATTTGTTTATAGTGCGATGAATGGCCATGAGCACAGTAATTAAATGGGTATTTCAGGGATTGGCTGAACCGAGAAATGACAATTATGAGGTGGGGTGAGGTTAAAATAAAAGAATTTATCACAAAAATCTTCGTGACCGGTAAAAAATTGCAGGGTTGCTCTATAAGACGTTACGATTCGATAGATATAAATAAGATAGGAGCGGGAAAATTAGTAAATTTGGATGGAGATACTAAATATGGGTACGACTTTTATAATAAATTTCACGAATAATTAATTGCTCTTAATTAAACACGATTCTTTAAATTTTGTTTCCATATAGGTAAGTCAGATAATAAGGTATAACGTTATTGCCTCTTAATAGAATGTATAACTAATAATCCTGGCGAATGGCTTATTTTAAAACCGCAAACGCAGAAAACGTTAAATATTGTATGACGCTATGATTGCGTTTTCAGAGAAACATAGTTAACGTGACAATAACCTTGGACCTAAGCATAAATTAATATTGTTGCATCGTATTGCCCGATTCTGACCGCAATTTTAGAGCTTTTATAAAGAGTAATATTTGATATAATAACTATACACCATAGTTAAAAGTCGAGTTCAGGAAAGTTATTAAAATACTTTAAAATGTAGTAATACAAACAACCTGTACGCCAGAGGGTAGCTGGAAGTTGTAAAAAAACACAGCTTCAAGATGAAAATATAGACGTCCTTGCAGGGAAAAAACACGCGGCGTTCGACTTATCTTTTGCTAACTACACTTGCAAAAACATGGCATTTGATAGTCGAATTACGTCGTTTCGACAAGTTAAAAAGGAATTAGAACCTAAAAAGTTCACCCCTCCAATAATTTGGATTTTGTACCCTGTTGTGTTAGGAAAGCCGTGTTAGCTGAAAGGTATGAAAAAATTGCAAAAGTAGTGCGTTCTGGACGTCCTTACTTTCTAAATTTCTATAAGGTTTTATGTTTATGCTTATTCTGGATTGTAAAAGTAAATGGTTAACTTTATGCAATATGAAAATAACCACTCGTGGAATTCATTATTTTTTTAACAATGACGTAGCGACGAAACCTGTATTGGTTTAATGTTAGCTTGACGTTATCGCGCAAGGAAGTTTGAAACATTTTTTAATACTAAGAAATATGTACGTATAAATTTTAAATGTAAATTTGTTAGTGAATTTTTGCGTTTTAAATGGACAATAAAATGATAATAGATTTGATACAATGTTTCTTTTATGTTTTCTTTTAGTAATACTGACCAGTTTGTGGTTAAGGAATTAGGTTTTTAAAGGAATAATTATTTACATTATATGTCACGAAAGTACACTTTTAGATGTGATATGTTCGTATATAACCGACGCAAAGCATAAGTGTAACCGAAGCTAGTTAACAACTCCCAGCACATAAAATGTTATTCACAGTCTGTAATGTATTAAACTTTTCATTCTGCCCTCAAAAAATTATAATGAAACAAAATCAGTTAGTGATTATAATAAAAGCAGTAAATTATTATAAAGCGGTTTGATGTCAACAACATATTGGTAATAATATTGTTCTGTTTAAGAACTGCATTTTACGACATCTGTCAGACATCTTCGCAATTTAGTTTAAAATAAATTTAATAGTAGAAGCTGCAAACATTGCGTGCAATAGTTTATTCCTAGGAAACTTCAATATTCTAGTTTACGACAACCAATATGCTTTTAAAGTTTTCTGGAACATGCAACAATTGTGATTTTACATTAAATTTCACTATAAATAAATATTAATCTAGTTGTGATTTTTACCTTTTCTCTTAGGTCCGAAAGTTTTTTATAATTAACGATCATCTAGCAACTGATCAACTAGCATACTTTACTTTCACTTTCAATTCTCTTGTCAAGACGGCGAATTACAGCTTCGTTGAGGGGAGAAAGTAAAGTATATTTGTGTGCGTGTGTGTGTGTGTGTGTATTGCTATGATAACGCCGTACTCGGTGTAATAAACGTCCAACTGAACGCCACCGCACTGTTCTCACTTTAATCTTTTAATTTTATTATGCCACGGCTAGCCCTTTTTAATTTACACAGAGTGCACAACGTTACAATGATCAATTTTCATTTACCCCTTTATGATTATGTGTTTCAATTGATAAAACAAAGTCAATCAACATTCATATAGTGAAAGGTAATCATATTTACACTTTACAATTTTCGTAATTGTTTAAATACACCCTTCAATCAATTAATATTGTATGGATTATTTATCTTAAAATTTATATACTTTTAATTTAATATAGTCACCAAAACCGACACCTTTACAAAAAAATCTGGAACGTTCGAGACCATTTAATGATTTTTATGTAAGTTTCAACTTATGCAATGTTCCTGTTGACTCTATAAACTTTGAAAAAATTTAATAAATTTAGTATTAAAATTTAAATTGAAAAGATTCCTTAAAACTAGGTAGGTTTGACCTGTTATCTACTGCTGATTTGTTTCGTGTTGTGGATCAACACCCCCTCATTATCTTCAATCGAAATCAATGTTCTGCTTTATACTCCTTAACATTCGTTGAACCAATATTTCAGTACGATTACCCCTTGTTTCCAAAATCACCTCGTGTTCTATTCTATATTTTTCTGTATATGCTTTGAATCTCTCCCCTTAAATACCACTTGAATTCGTGGGTTACTTAGTATTATGAATTTCTGTACACCAGACTTAGTATCTTGGATTATAATTGGACCAGGATTCCAGACTTCGGATTAGAAGTGTGTTAGAAGTATTTTCGACGCGGATTAGAATTAGAATTGTCCCAGAATTGAACCAGAATTAGAATTATTGCCTTAGGACCATGGATTAGAAGCCCTATATCATTATGAATATTTCATTTAAATTAACTACCCAATTTCTACTCACGTTTTCTGAAAAAAGCGGCCAAAACTCTTCATGTATTCTTAACCCAGCACTATTTTCACTATAATATAAATTTTATTTATCCGACGCGTAAATATCTGATCAAAAGTGTTGTGGATTCGACGTGCTTCAAGTTGAGACTGAGCTGCTTTATCACCTGTGGGGGTTATAATTCCCACTACCTTGGTATTGGTTTTCCAAGCAGTCTTGCAGATTTTTGCCACCAACCACGTTTGTTTTTAATATTCCCAGTATTTTCAAGCTAATTTCTGATGAAACTATTTTGGATTTTCATATCATGCTGTTATTTACTCTTGTTATCCTAGCCGGACTTTTAGCTTACGTCTGTTGTTTTGTGTAGATAAAGTTTTTGGAGAATTGTACACAATAAATGATGTAACACGATTGCTGTTTTCGTTTATGTATTTATTCATCTTTGATTTACAAATCTAAATCGTGTCCACAACCATATATCAACCTAATTTTCAATAACGTTTGGCATTTTTGTCAATCATATCTGACAGTGTTAAGTATTTGACTTATGTCAACTACAATCAGGAAGTAACGCTCAAAATTACGACTACAGGTCAAGATTAAATATTCACATGTAGAATGGTAGTTATTGCAAAAAGTAAATTAATAAATACTAACGTATTATGGTTGATAAGATGAAATAATAACTTAGACTTTTATGCAAAGCCCAAATGATCATTTCAAATCGAGCTAGTAATTGAATATTAGACAAATAATAGATACTATCGATGTATTTAAAGTTATCGAAAATTCTACTGGGTGTCCAAAATGGGACACTTTGTTCAAACGTCAATGTTGTATTCATGTTAAATTGAACACCTTGCATTTTATAATAGAGTGATGTAGTAAATTTAATTACCTCTAAAAAATGATGAAGGTGTACCATACCTAAATGAATGCCACATATTGTAACATAATTTGTTTATATTTCAGCCATTTTATTATTTTTATTTCAATTTTAGTATTTTATTTTACTATTTCGTAGTAACCCACTCTCGCACCGCTGTAGTTAGCCAAAGCCTCCTTAAACTGTTACAAAGTCCCCGCCCCTTAGGGGCAAATCTAAATTTATAACATAACTCTCGTTTGATCCGCAACAATCTAACCTCTGTTCAAGTTTTATTGATATTGTGTGTCGAGCACTGTATACTACGTATTACACAAACCTGTAGATGTCGTGTGCATTCCCGGATTTTGTTAAGGAACCGCTTTTCCCCGGCTATGCGCTTTGTCCCGGCATCCTTTACACATACCCCTTAAGTGGTGTAACTGAATGTTTTGTACAGTGCACTTGCACATTGACACTGCACGCCAAATGGTTAAGAATAGTTAAATGAAATGTTCAATACGTCCCAACACCACCCTACGTTTAACTTTCCAATGCTCCACCAGGGTACCTATACTTAAATGGCAGTAAATATGTATTTCCTATAAAATTTTTGTCGTTACCTTTCCACTTTGAATTTCCTAAACGGTGTTCCTGAACCACCGTGGAAACAAAATTTAATTATAATTTGAAGGGAATTAATATGTCACGTTGTCAAATCTTTGTAGGTCATTTGACTGATTTATTTATACTAAAGGTCCCGTTGACGATATTATGAACAGTTTAATATACAAGAACCTCACATATTTTGGCCTCACAAATTTGTATCTAACCTATATTTTGTGTTTGTGTTGGCTGTTTGCATCTACGTTTATTAGTTTTATTTTTGAGGAGAATACGTTCTCATACAAGGTAAATGAAGTACGTTATTGATGTAGATAATGATTTGTATACTTGTAGATGCCAGAACGAATACGGCTTTTTATATCAAAGACTCAACGACAAATGTTGAAGTTCCAGTCAGACCTCGAAAGTGTACACATCGCGAGAGAACGACTAGAATCCAATTACAGTGAGAAACTTCAGATCATCTCTACGGTTTTCATCAAAGACGTTCGAATGAGTTGAACTTCAATCTACGAAGAGGTGTACATCACGAGCCCCGGCACTTGCTGTACACCATCGTTATTAACCGCTCTTTTCAGAGCGAACCAACAACCAATACCAATGCCAGCGAGGGACTTTCTGAAGACCCGAGCATCAGTTACCATCACCGACAACACTTCCGACATGGACTAAGAGAACGCCTCTTCACGCAGACGACGTGACGACCATAAAAAAAATTCAAGTGAGGGTAACTCCCTGGGGGACGAGGCTTTCTAAAAAATTCCTAGAAATTCAGGTAGCTGAGAAAAATCTAATATTAATTAATACCAAACAAGGTACATTTATCTCGAAAGAAACAAAATATGATCTTTTATATGCTCGCTAGAAGGTATGTGTGTAAAACGCTAAGTGGTGGTTGGATTTAAATCTGTTTACAGATACGGATTCTGCGTAAAATTCTAGACTAATTTGATATGGCGCATGGCTAAAAAATTTATAAGGACGGCCAGAAACCGCTGCTAGTAAAAATTTTAAAATGAGGGTAGCTCCCTGGGGTATGATGCTATCTAAAAGTTCTTAGAAATTCAGGTAACTGAAAAAAATCTAATATTAATTAACAACAAACAAAATATATTTATCGCGAAAGAAACAAAAATAATCTTTTATATGTTTGCTAGAGGGTATGTATGTAAAACGGTGAGGGATGGTCGGATTTTAAATCTGTTTAGAGATTTGGATTCTGGGTAAAATTCTAGACTAATGTTATGTATTGCATGGCTTGAAAATTTATAAAGACTGTCAGAAATCGCTGCTGGTAAAAAAATCTTAAAATGAAGGTAGCTCCATGGAGGATGGTGCTATATTAAAAATTCCTAGAAATTCAGGTAGCTGAAAAAAATCTAATATTAGTTGACACCAAACAAGATAGATTTATTACAGAAGATGAAATAGTTAGTCGAAGAAAACTATTTGGTTATTGTTTAATACAAAATTTCGTGTTCTATCTACCTTCTATATTTACCAAAGTTCTACTGCTGAAAGCAACATTACCTAGATAAATATCGAGATAATTGATTTCCACTAATAGTTACCTCAAAATTTTCCCTATGGAATTTCAAGAATATATTACAGGTATATTAGGGGGGAAATACTAAATTTCCCCAGTAATATCTAGATTTCAAGAATACGGGTCCAGAAGTTAGTACATCGACCAGCAAGCGAGTTTTCTTACCCGGAAATTTCTAATTTTGAGATCCTTGCTATTCCAAGCAAATTAAGGATCCTTGAGGTGCATGACAACACACACGCGACCTATCTCCTTTCGCTTGAGGGTGTATTTTTGTAAACAATGCTCACCTAACATCTTTCAAGCCGTCCGTGTCGGGAATCGAACCCGGGCCTTTGAGATGAGCCGTCATATGTAAACCCGTTTGATCCACGGTAGGGATGGACTCGGGCCGGGCCGGGCCGGGCTTTTAATAATCCCGGCCCGGCCCGACGCAGCAAGGTAAACGGCCCGGCCCGAGGCCCGGCCCGAAATGAAAATTGACGGCCGGGCCGGCCCGAAATTTCGGGCCGGCCCGACTGTTATTCAGCGAATGAGAAGATATTTTTTTCTGTTGTGTTCAACAAGTAACTATCACTTTTTTGTTTAATTTAAGAGTATAATGATTTTGAATTACAATCAAGATACATGTGGAACATATCGTAGTATATCATTTGATTTTTGATTCTGTTACGTACCAGACGTAGCCGGAAGAAAAATAAGTACCAGGATAACCATTATACGCGGAGAGTAAGGGGATTTGTCTACATACCAAAAAAAAAACAAAAAACACATCGCCCACGATGATCTATTAACAAATAAAAATAAATAACGGATTCTGTACAAACAAGCAAGAGCAATAAATTAAGCGTTACTATTTGAAAGCAAACAGTTAGGTGATATGAACAATTTAGTACATTAGATACGAAGTACGCATCTCGTATTTACACAAAATAAAATTAATCAGTAGTAAATAAACCTGTGAGAGCTTTTGTCAAGCATTTTTAAAGTTTCACCTAATACTTTTTGTAAAATAACTAATTAGTAGGAAAGAATTAAGGAGTGGCAGCTTTTGTCAGATATCTTTTAAATTGTACATAGTACCGCTTGTAAAATAAACTAATCAGTACAAAGGAATAAGCGTGTCTCTGTCCAATACTTTTAACACAGGTACATCACACATGCAGAGCGACAATATCGATTAGCAGCAACGAACAATAGTACTGCAATGTGACGTTTCTTGTCACATAACTACACCAAATGTTGATACGGAATATCCCATTGAAACACACAAAAGAAAACGAGTTGCATACCTGTAAGTGTCCGGATACTTAGCTTGGAAACCGTCGGGGGTGAGTCTATACAAAAACGCCGCGGTATTCAGGATCCATTCACCCTGGCATCGTAACCACAGCAACGACCTACGCACAAAAGAAGAAAGGAAGAACCCATTTGGCCTCCAGTTAAAAAAAGCAATCCACGCAAGATACTTTTTAGTTGTCGAACAGAAAATAAACAGACGTGCATTGCTTTTGAAATACGGTGACGAATAATGTAGAAAATATGTCGACGCACAAGCTGTAGAAGCAAATTTAACAATGGTTCAAATAATACGAATTCCAACTGCAAATCCTCACTTATTGAAGCGCGATTAAAACTGGAACACCCGGGTTTTATCAGATAGTGGGCGACCTTATTTCAACAAGTTTTTACATTGAAACAACAGAGAAAATCATTATAGGCGGTCGTAATGTATACCAAGATAACGGGTACCTGAAACAGGATATAACTATTTAGTTGTTGCATAAACTTGTCGTTTCAAAGCAACTATATTTAAGTTGAGGAATTTATTCGTGAGCGTGTTTATTATTAATTATGTTGAAGGATTTAATCAGTAGAAACAGAATATATTCAAGCGTGTATTGAATGAATAAGGGAGAAAAATAGGGTAATTAATTTATGCTGAAGATAAACGTAACAATTCTTTAAAAAATCTTAGAAATAGGTAACAAAGGTACAAAATGTTTAGCAATTTTCAATGTTTATAAAATTGTACGCTTAACGCACCTTATAACCTTTATAATAAATTTGCGATCGCTTTATTTTGTCGTTCCTACTGCAAAGAATTTTACTAAAATTACCTACTTGAAATTAGAGAGTTGTTACAAACTCATTCCAAGCAGACTTTATTCAAAGAATCTTCAAATAAAGTATCCTTTTTTAAAAGTTTGCATCCAATCTAAAGGAGTGTTATTGCAAGTGTTTTTTCCCTTACTCTTTATTCTGACATATATGTTTAGTATTCTATATCTATAGGTTATGTTTTAAAAATGAATAAAAAATTAATCTCTTTTGTGATAAGGTGACCTATAATACATGTTTAACTGTATTGGAAAAAATCAAAGAAATCCTATTCACACAAAGGATAAACCTTTTTTTATTATTTGAGTCTTTTATTTCCCACTGATTCGATAACATTTGTATGTGTTGTCAAAGTGTTTTCACGGAATACTTTGTGAGTTTACTTCAAGACAATGTTTTTACTCCTTTCCAAGCATATAGCATTTCTGTTTTCAAAAGGATTTTTACAGTTTACTTCTAGGAAAAGCATTACAAAACAGCATTCTCGCATTTAGAGCGTTGACGTTTTATATCTTTTTCGTGTTATAAACTTGGACATTATATTTCTAAATTTAATTACGGAAACAACACTTAAAAAAAACATTTATTTCGTTATATTTATACACAAAGCAGACAATTAAATGTAAGCATTTGGCATACGTCAAAATTAAGACGCCTTAAATAAAAGCATTTCCTGCCTGTATTTAAATTAAATAAAGGTGTCCTGTATTTTAATAAGGTACAAACATTAAAGGTGTAATTGCGCATGTGTAAATGTCAAATAAGGAAAAACTTTATAAAAAAATTGGTAAAATGAACTTTGCAATAACTCTCTAGTGTTTTAGACGGTAGACATAAATTATACACGCGATTGCTAATATCGACGTTCGCCGCATGTTTGAGATTTGGAGTATATACATATACATAATGTAAATCGTGCAAACTTTGGAGTTATGAATAAATCGCCTAGTTTGATGTTCCTGGGCATCTTTAACTTGCCTAAAGTACAACACGAGGAACATTAAATAGGACTAGAAAAAATATTCGGTATAAGAAGTGAGTTATAATATCACGTCTCCTTTACACTAAACAAGACGAAAAACTGATTATTAATGGGTTCATGAAGACACTGCGTGAAAATATAATTAAGAACGTTTACTTACTCAATGTGAGATAGAGGTGAAGTGACGATGGAGTATCTACTCGTGAGTTTTTCGGCCCGAAAAGTTCGGGCCGGCCCGAGTCGTTTGGCCCGGCCCGGCCCGAAAAAAGATAGCCCGGCCTGGACCCGGCCCAAATAAAGTAGTCATCGGCCCGGCCCGGATTCGAGCCCAAAATCGGGCCGGGCTCGGACCGGGCCGGCCCGAAAGCCCGAGCCCGAGTCCATCCCTAATCCACTGGGCCGTCAAGGGTTTCAGTGCTACTGCAAAATACCCAACACAACATGGCTTTACGTGCACTGAGAAAAGTGATTTGGTTGATACAACCAATTCTGTTGTTTTGAAGAGTAAAGCATTTGATCAAGTATTTTTTAGTCGTTCTAAACGAAACTATATTCACTAAACCGCTTGTAGATGGTTAAACTAACATCGAAAATTAGTCGACATAAAATTGTTTGTTTGAATGCATAATAACAGTTGGTTAATAAAAGAATGCAAAAGTGAATTTCATTCAACATCAGTCGTATGTAATACAAACTAATATTGTCAACAAATTTCATATTTTAGTCCAATACTACATTAATGTTGAAAAAAATCCATTTTAGTTAAATGAATGCTGAAAAAAGTGTCAAATGAACACGTTTTGTGACAAACTGAACATTGAAACAAACGTACTCTAGCTTGTTGATTTAAATAAACTACGATTGTCAAATCAAACGTCGGGTTATTTGTTGAACGCAACGCTATTTAGTACGTCTCCTATGTTGCGTATTGAATTTTCAGCGCGCGCACATTATATCTTTAATATACTGCTAACGTTCGACTGCGACACGTCAACATGGCGTCAAGCATTACTTCCCATTGTTTATTCTGTTAGTTTCCATAAAAGTATTTCAACTAACTGTAAAAATACATGGAAGATAAATTTAGTATGCTGTACTATGTTTAAACAAAATCTTTTGGTCTAAAAACACGTAAGTACATTTCTATAAATAAGTCTTATTGCCCATAACTAAATGCCGTTGTTTTTAGCATTCAACTATATAAGCGAACGTATAACTTCAAAGACCAATGGCAAACTCAAGGAATAAACAAACTTTCAATAATCAGTGTCAGTTTTATAAAATTGAATTGAAGCTAAACTGAAAATTATGCAGGAATGAACTAGGGTTAATGTAACATTCAAGGTAGATTTGATTCAATATACAACTTGATAATGTGACTGAATGAAAGTTATTTTAAATCAATATTTTTAAAATCTGTTAGGGATGAACAAACTCATTTGTTGATCGCCAAGTTGTATTAAAAAAAATGGTTAAAATAACTTCATTAAGCCGGAATCGATCAAGCTGGATATTGAATCAAACTACCTTGGATGTTTAAACTAATTATATTTCTAAACAATGTACAACGCAACGAAATGATTGATTTGACAGCTAAATGCTTCAATTCAACACAATAAAAGTTTGATTAAACCAAAAATGTTATTACTTAAACCCTTATTAGCCACTTAGCTTAATAATTATTATCTGCTCAACATATGGGTTAGTTAAACCAATGACGCTTTTTGGTTAGTTGAAAAATTTGAATAGTTTGTTTTAATGCTACAAACCCTTTCAAGTATTTGCTTTAATGATTTTTATATGTAAGTGGGATATTCCACGTGTTGATTTAACATAACTGTTTATTTGATAAAAGTATTAAATAATTCAAATCAAACCTACAAGCAATTCAAGTAACGATACCTAACATTCAAGTTACATTAATAGCGATTTGAGTAAATGCCATAATTATTGTGGTGCAAATTTAGGTTTGTTTGCTTCAAAATCGGTTTTCCAACATTTTATTATGTTCTATTTAATGCATATAGATCATTGTTTATATACAAACCAAAATTCTAATTGAATCAACTAATTTTCAGTTAAAGCAACAAAATCCTTTTCTCAGTGTGTGTACATATTGCGAAACTCCATTTGCAAATCAATCTTTTCGGAACTGGGCATACTTCTAGCTTTGTTAATATTGATTTATAATTCATAAAAAGTTTAACCAATTTGTACCTAAATTAATGATCAATGCAAAATATACTATAAAAGTCGTCAAATACATGCTAATTTATACGGTATTGTAAAACAGTTACTTTCTACAAGATTATAGTTCCTTATATTATTAGCATTTACGACATATATAGACTTTTCTGTTCATACAAATCGCTAATAACGTATTCAGAATCAGAGACAACCAGATATAAAGCACGTAAATAACCAGGTCGTGTAACCTATCAATACAAAATCAATTTAACTAAAAGGAACATAAATCAAAGTCTTGCGCCTTTTTAAATTCATTCAGGTATTGAAAAAATATTCGTATGGAATTGACGTATTAAGTTCGCAAGATAATATAGATCCATTGGTTATTTATATGAGAACTTTACTTGTTCTGTAAAACTGTATCTCCAACGGACATGTCTGTCGATGTATATCGGTTATTTATGGAGAACACTAACAGCTGATTTCTTGTTTAATATTGCGCATAAAAATCATGAAGTCTACTAACTGGAGTATAAATCAGAGCTGCAGTTATCTTGCTTGTCCCACCCCCTGTTTAAGTAATTGGGCGTTAGCAGCTATGCTTTAGCATCAATAACTGTATCTGAAGCAGGAAAATATAACTTGATTACCCGATAGAGATTGATCTTACGGAGTTTCATAATTTATACAGAAATCAAATACTGTCTAATTGCTTAGAGTAGCACTTAAATATAGGTAGTCAATAACTCGATATGATGAATGGGATAAAATGATAGGTAGCATTAAGCACGAAGTAGTTTTTAAACACGGAATTGGTATTTTAGAGCAATTATGCTGCCAAATTTAAGAAATAGAGTTGTATTCGTATAATAAACCGCAATATGCATTTACTTTTGAAATTACTTAAGAAGAAACAGATACGTGTTGGGTTTACTTTTTAATACAGTGAGAAGGAATACTTAAGTTTGTTATGTACAGATTAGATTTCTTAAATTAAATTCAGAAGCCTGAAAGAGCAAGAAAATAATAAGTAGCTTTTCCTTTTTTTTGTTGATAAGAGTGTGATGATTGATTATGGTACCTCCTAGGTCTGACTCATAAATGGCAGGGAAGCTAAAAAAAATCATTTCGTTCTTTAAATCTATGGATTTATTCAAGCAGTCTAAGGTGCTATGCTTTAAATGCTACGGTTAGTTACTTGGTTGCATAAACAGATGGCGTCGTGCCATGTTGCACACAATTTACAAATTTTAAAAATATAATTTACCTTTCAAACTCATAACCATCATTAGGTTTCAGTCCTATACCTAGTTGGACGCGTACCTTCATTGTTTTTTATTCTGAGCTAATATGCAAATTTTCCTGAAATTCCCACAGTCTACATCTTCTACTATCTGTATATATTTTTTTTGGTATATTATTTAGTATATATTTTATCATATTTCTTCTATGTTTACCGTTTTCCTACATATTTCTTTCTGACACTACTATTTCTATATACGCTTTGTTCTTTACTTTTTCTGTCCGTTATATCTTCATCATGCGTCTGTAACATCACATTTCAGAGGCTTCTATCTTTTTTGTGTCCGCTTTTCCTACTATCCATCTTTCATAGCCATGCAGTGCAGAGCTCTACATATAAGTTTTCAGCAATTCTTTCCTTGTTTCTATATTTGCTGTCTTTGAACATGGTAGTTGCTTTTTTTGTTAAATGTAGCACAGCCTTGTGTTAATCTTTGTTTTATATCTTTTGTACCTTTTTCAACTTGCGTTGTTTGACTTTCCTAGTTAGCAAAAATATTTAACCCCTTGTAAGTTTTCGTTTTCTATTTATATTTTGGTGTTTGATTTATTTACCCCTCCTTTCCATACTAGCACTTTTTGTTAATTTTCATACCGTATCTCTGTTAGAACTGTTTCCATTTCATAAAGAGCTGATTCTAACTCTTCCTTGTTAGATGCTAATAACCCTATATTGTCAGCAAATCAAAACACATCGTTTGTCCCTGCACAGTAAATATATATGTTTTTCCGCATTTATCAGTTTACATTGCCTTTTCGATATACAAGTTAATAATTAATGGGGATAGGACACAACACTGTCACACCTCTTTCCTAATATCTACTTCTCTACGTTCCCTCTAATTCTATTACAGGTGTTTGTTTTTTGTATAAACTACACACCATCCGTCTGTCACTATAACTCATTCCAATCCTTTCGAGTATTTCAAACATTTTCTTTCTTTTTATTTTGTCGAACGCTTTTTTGAGATCTACAAACCCTGTACATATACTTTCTCCTTTTTCTATTCTTTTCTCTATTATCACCCTTAAAAACAAAATTACTTCCAGTTTTACACTGCTTCGCCTGAACCCAAGTTGATCTTCTACTATTACTTCTTTAGCTTGTTTTGCCATACGCCTTTGTACAATTGTAGTTAATATTTTTGACACGTGCCTTTAAGCTTATTGTCTGAAAATTTTCACATCTATCCGCACCTTCCTTTTTGGTATAGTGAATGTGGTGTTATTACCAACTAGGAGATCTTATGGTGTACTCAAGTGAACTTGAGATTATGGTTTCCTTAAGATGATGGAATCTCAACTATCTTCCGACTAAGCTAGGAGTAGAGCTTATGAAAAGTAGTCGTGGGTTGAAACGTATCTTTTCTAAAAGGCACCAGCCCTACATTGGGTGGCAGTGAAACTAAGTCTTCCGACATAACTAGGGGTCTATTCCTTGGGTAGAGCTATGAGAAATGGGGGGGGGAGTCGAAATCTGTTTGTAGGTCAAACGTAATCTAAACCAAATAGGCGCCACCAAGTCCGGACTTATTCATGATAATGGCATGGCATATTTCTAAGGGCGGACGTGGAGACCCAAAGAAAAAAGGATCGCCTTCAATGACAAAAACCTGTCTTAATAAAATAAGACGCTGTTCCTGTAAGAAATTGTAATAGTTAGATAAATAAAAAAGTGGAACACTATTTGTGTCCAACAAATATACATAAAGAAGTAATAAAAAGATATTTTCAATATAAAGTTGGCATCAAAATTCTACTCATAAGGATGTTAGCTTTATGTATTTAGGTTTGATCAAAATAAAAAACTTTAATCTTGAACCAATTGTTTACTAAAAAGAATCTCTTTTAAAATAAAATGATTTGCAACAAAAATTTAATTAACAACTGTATCACTTCATGGTTTTCAACTTCAGGTTTATCTTAATTGTTTTTAATCAAATATTTTACAATATATTGTAAGCTTGTTATACAAAAAAAAAGGCTCCGACCTGTGCAGATCTGTTCAGGAAGATGACAAATTAATAACTTCTAAAAATGTTAGTACTCAAGCTTTTTTTTTTAAATTACATGTGCTAGTTTTAATTTCTATAAAGCAGATCACAAAAATACTCTTGTTTACATAACTTGTACTAAAGCTGTTCGAGGCATTTGCTTTCAAGAATATATCTGTCAGCAGTATACTGCAGAAAAATATGTGACGTCAGTAACACCTGTTGTTGTTACTAACGATTCATAATGAACCACGCGTGTTGTTTTCTCAAAACATCAAATCAGTAAACTTTAATTTCGATACTGGAAAATCCAGCTCAGCAATAATTGAAACTTTTATAATATTCATGCTTTTACGCATTAAAACAAATTAACGTGCTTCTAGTGTGAAACACATAAAAAGGACTTAAAGCTATCTACGAACCAAAACTGCATTTCTCGCCTTGTTGCAAGGAAGGATGAGATACTTGTTATTTCATGCAAAGATCACTGCGTGTAGTGTGAACCAAATTCATACAAAACAACTTCTACTATGGAGTCGTATAACGTGTAGAATCAAATACGGCCACGATACATTTTGCAGCCGTTGCAATCCTGTAGTTGAATTACGCTGCCTTACTAAAGTAGCATCTTTACGTTGTCCTAGTGTGTCTTAAAAGTTTGTATAACAAAGTCGTCTTCATAAAATTGTTTCCTAAATTTTTTATTCTAAAAGTTGCATCGTAAGTTGTAGCAAAGTCGTCTTCTTAATAAACTGCCTTCTAAATTTTGTGTTTTCAAAGTTGCATTGTAAATTGTAGCATTATATCTTGTCGCGCTAAATAAATTATCTCAAATTAAACAAGTTAATAACCTTTATACGTTACCAACCGCTATTCGAAGATGTGTCCTAACTCATCGAAGTGGATTCGCAACTTGCCGGCCTGCAATCTAGGATACATATTCTCGCTTCTTCCACGTATGGCCGACTGATTACAAAACTAGCTCGGGCGGCCGAGGGGGGGGACAGTCAAACAGAAACGCGCCTGCAAATAGCTGTAGATGACACAGATATTTACCCACAAATAGAATACCAAAGGACGATGCGGCTTTAACGTATTACTTTTGTTGTTGAATGTAATTTACTATTGTTTTAATAAAATTGTTAAATTATTCTCGCAATTTTATGGAGGGATTTATTATCAAAAATAAAATTGTTAAATTAGTCTCGCGATTTTATGGAGGGATTTATTATCAAAAATAAAATTGTTACATGGTTTTTCGACAAAACATTGTATACTCACTGACTCTAATAATACTAAAATGGAGGTGCAAAAAGGCCGCCACCAAGTCCTTAAATTTTTTAAACACGGGTTTTCCCTAAGGGGGGACTTGGAAGTCCTTAGAGAGAAATATCGTATTTACTGCCTAAGCAGGAGTTGTAAAGAAAATATAATTAATATAGCAAAGAAGGACACAAAAGGCGTACTCTTGTTACCTTATACTACAAAGAAAAGGAATAGCTACTAATATCAATTATTTGAACACTATTGTAAACACAACTTTAGGCATTAAAATTCTTGAAATTGCTATTAGTGCTCCTTAGTCAAGTGAGAGCTAAGAACACTAATTTTGTAAAGGGTATTTATGCTTTATTATCTCTTGATTTAATTACCCTATGTTTGAACTCACTTGTTCAAAATTAAAAAATTACTCAAATGAATTAAATGGTTGTTCTTTAATTAAATATATTATATATTAATTAAATATATTCCAAGTAATAAAATTTTATGTACAAAATATACATCTCAAAGGTAGTTTAATTTCTTCAACACAATTATTGAATGAGAAAATTATGACTGTCTCTACTAAGAATTAAAAATTTCAATAATGTATCAAACATTTTCACAAGGTTTTCCAAATTAATTACCCTAAATTCCAGTGTGTATTAAAATTTCAAAGTCTAATAATTTTAGTTCTCATAATTACTTCAGGTATGATTGAATTTAAATAAAATATTTTGTTATGATTAAATTAAGGTATTCATATTCATTTGTAATAATATCATGCATAATCCTGAATTCAAACTGTGATAAATTCTAAACAAAAGAAGTTTTCATAATTACACAGTAAAACAAGAATCGTCGATTGTTACTATGTCGTTTTCGACAATCTGCCTCGTTGTCAAGATGGGCGAACAGCTGTCGTCATGTTCAAGTGATAAAAAAAGCTTACCTTGCAAAGCTACTTCTAAGCTACATTGAAACAATTACATTGTTGGGGCCAGATGTGCTGGCATGCGATCCTTTGACAAACAACTGAATTCAACGTACCGTTCACATTTTATTGCGTAATATACCGGAACTTTACTGGAACCATTTACACGAACTTGAAGTGCATCTCATCTTTGCAAATCGAAACAAAACCAAACCATAAAACAGGCTATCCAAAATACATCATTTTCAACATTCTTCAACTTGTTTTAAAGACTGTTACTTTAACGGTGATTTGGAAAATTAAATATGGTATTTGAACTTGTAAACTCGCAGTTTTATCTTATTTGAATGTCCAGAATAAACATTATTACAATTACGTTACGGATAATAAACTTGATAATTACAAAGGCAAACTTTAAGAAAATTATTATTGGAAATTCTATAAGACCATAGCTAGAAAATCCTCCAAGCACGTTTTATAAATTTAGTGAATTCAAAATTAACAGTTTTGGACAATTTATTATTAAAAATTCATAAAGCGTTTAAACGTTATCTTACAAGAAAATTACCATAGAACGTTTGAGTGATATCTTACAAAAAATTGTCATAGAACGATTGAGTGCATTATAGAAATACACATTAAATCAAGTGCATCGTGCACCTGGCTAAGCGGCAACGCCTATCGCTACACGAAGGTTGCTGGCGAGGACCCAGTTCAACTGCATTGTGCTTTTTTATCAAATGGTCGTGCCAGAGTGAATCGTCTGTTCAGTGCGCACACGTAACATCAAAATCGCCTGACATTGATGATTCTATTCAAACGACCAACGTTTACTAATAGTAACTAAACCAGTATTATTGAATAGTTTTCGGATCGTGATTGGGCTACTCTGTCTCGATCTAAATATTTATTTACATTGCCTGATTTTATTGTTTATTTAAATAGACAATGCAGCGTACTTAATGAATAATTTTAAAGGATTTGCCTCTCTCCAAAGAGAAAAAATCTTTCCTTAGAATAACCAAATATTTTGTTTAATAACTCTCAACGAAATTCTAACCTTAAAATCGAAGTATTCTTAGGACTGACCTGTAGGAAAATAAAAAATAAAAGAATAAAAATTGGGGAACTAGAATAATAAAGAGTGAGTGTTTTAGTAGCTACGCGTACTACACGTCCACAAGGAAACAACATCGGTATAACACTATCGGGAATTGTCGCAATCGGGAGGTCCAACACACACACGGAAAAAAATTAACATGATTTACAGGTTTCTACTATACACTCTTAACTAGAACAAAAGGCAAGAGAGAAACTCTTTAAACTAACACTAAACGGAAACCACTAACTTCTTGAATCAAATTGCGCACACACAGGGAATGTGTTTTCGATAACCATTACGTACGCACAGGGAAAGTGTTTCTAATAATACGCTCTATCACAAAGCAGGTGTCTCTAACAATACGCTCACTAACACACATAATTTACTATAATGAAAATATCAACGAATTCCTATTCAAAAAAAATTAAATCAGGTTCTACCTCTTGTTTACAGCACAGAAACTACAAGTAAAACTAAACGAAACAATACGGGATGTACGTTACTTTCAAACTTAACAAGGAAAACAACATTTAACCATATCGAAACGGCATCGTCTTGGTCTACTACTGAAAACGGTTTCAGATCTTTTATATGCCACTTTGCGGCTTTCGTGTACTAAACAATTTATCTATATAAAAACTGCTCAGCGACCAACTCCTTACAAATCTAGTCTAGACTTACGTACTGCTGAGCGACCAACTACAATGACAAGTCTCGCCTAGACTAAACAAAACCAATTATGTTGGGTTGCAACGCCAATATAATTCACAAAAATTGCCATGAAGTCTAAAACCAGCCTATGCACAAAGGCAATCTACCAACGATATGACGACAGCACAGACCAATGTACCTAATTTACCAAAACATTATTTTTAGTACACCTTTATAGTAATCTCATAATATGAAAAAACATGCTAATTATTATGCAAGTTTTTCACTCGTTTTTGAGCACGACTGACACGAGGTTGACGTAACGCCTTTACTTCCACATTTAAACAAAATATTTTTATAGGGGCTCTACAATAACTAAAAGTATGACCATGACGTGAACAATTCCAATTAAGCAGTACTATTGAATAGCTTTCGGCTCGTGATTGGGCTACTGTGCCTCGATCTAAATATTTATTTACATCGCCTGATTTTATTGTTTATTTCCTCCGGAAATACCATCGTGTACTTAATGCAAATTTAGATTAACACTTGAAGTCTTTCAGTGCCATCTTCAAATTCCGTTGTCGTTTCAAGATTCTATTTTCATCATCAAGGAGTCCCATTGTGCCCAGTATGCCTTCAGGCTCCTACTTGAAATACTAATTTCTTCCCAAGTTGGTCGTTGTCCTCGATTTTCCACTCAATAATACGTCCCAATTCGGCGTCATTCTCCTGGTCTTCTCGTATTCTTTCGGGTTGCCAAGTATCATCGGTGTAGTTAACTATTCTATGGATGACACTTATTTTCTTCCATCTTGGAGCAATGATGCAGTCTACCGGACAAGGTCTCCTTGAAGAGCGTCTGCATTCCGATGGCTAGTTCCTACACGATGTTCCGTATCAAAGTCATATTCCTGCAGCCGCTCTATCCACCTTGCCACTTGCCCTTCAGGATTTCGAAACTGCAGTAACCATTTCAGTGCAGCATGGTCTGTTCTCAACAGGAATTTACGGCCGTATAAGTACTTATAAAGTGCTCTACGGATTTGACGACGGCCAACAGCTCCTTCTTGTCACACAATAGTTCCTTTCTGGCCGCGACAAGACCTTGCTGAAATACCCAATGACATTTTCTTGTCCGTCCTGCACTTGAGAAAGAACGCCTCCTATAGCTGTGTTACTGGCATCGGTATCCAACACAAATTTCCTTCCATCCGTGGATAACTCAAAATTGGTGCTGTAACTAGTAGCCGTTTCAGTTGTTCAAATGCTCTGTGGCAGTCGTCATTCCAATCATATTCTTGTCCATCTTCGGTTAATTTTGTTAACGGTTTGGCAATGTTCGCAAACCCAAGTATAAAACGTCGGTAATATGTGCACAATCCTAGAAAACTGCGTAGTTGGTGTATATCTGTTGGTGTAGGCCACTCTTGTACCGTTTTTATTTTGTCAGGGTCAGCTCTTATTCCGGTCTCTGAAACGACATGTCCTAGGTATTTCACCTCTTTTCCAAATAGGTGACACTTCTTGGGGCTCAATGTAAGGTTTGCCGCGTAATCTTTAGGAATATCTCCTCTAGGTTCTTAAGGTGTTCTTCAAAGACCGGCCTAAAACTATCACGTCGTCCAGGTACACCAGACAAGTCTTCCAAGACAGTCCACGCAGTATCGACTCCATCAATCGTTCAAAAGTAGCAGGGCCATTGCATAATCCAAATGGCATGACCTTGAACTGCCATAATCCAGTTCCAATTGTAAAGGCAGTCTTTTCTTTATCGTTTGGCTCCAAGCCTACCTGCCAGTATCCGCTTTTCAAGTCCAAGGTCGAAAACCATTTAGATCCGGATAGAGTATCCAAGGTGTCATCAATTCTGGGCAAAGGATAGCTGTCTTTCTTTGTCACATTGTTAAGCCGCCGGTAGTCTACACAAAACCTTGTCGACCCGTCCTTTTCTTGACAAGCACTACCGGGGATGCCCATGGACTATTCGAGTTCAATCACCTGTTCTTCCATATCGGTGATAATTTGCTCAGCTTCCTTACGTTTTGCCAAAGGAAGCCGCCTGGTGTTGTCTTATCGGTTGCGCATCTCCAGTATTGATCTTGTGTTGCACAACATTCGTCCTTCCTTCTCACTATCATCCAGTGCAAACACACCTCGATATCGTCCGACCAGCTCTTACCTTGCCCAGTTGGTCGCCGTTTAATCCTTGACACGAGGTTATTAACATATCCAGCAATTTCTGTGAGCAACCGTTGGCTGGTTTATCTCCCCGTATCGTCCACACAACGTTTAATATGGCATACTGGAATGCAACTTCCCACAATCATGTCTTTCTTCAGGGTCACTATGCGGATTAATGTTCAGCACCCTTACTGGTACCATATTCGAGACTTTACCAGCGTTCTTCCAATCAGTAGTCTTCCTGACCCATTCCCGATTCAGTTGCTTCCATCATGCATACTTGTCCTTCCCGGAGCGTACCATCCGGGCGTCCCATTACTATCATTTCCGCCTTCTCGGGTATTTTCATATCACAAATCATTCGAACTTGCATCGTCTGGTTACTCCTACCTTGAAATGGAATCTCATCATCATCTATCCGAAGCACATTTTCTTTCATGTTTACATGAAACCCATATTCTCTCATGAGATCCATTCCCAAGATCACTTCTCTGTAATTTCAGCTACCAACACTCGATGATTAATTAATTTGTCCCCAATTGTCAACATAACGGCAGTTCTCCGTGAGTACCAATCTTCTCACCACTTGCCGTTCGGAACACACCAATACAGGTAGCACTTTTCACGACCAACCAAATCTGGTCTCACAATAGTTCTTGTCGCTCCTGTATCCACAAGTAATCGGACAACCCTACCATTAATTCTACCATCGATATAAATGCTGTCCAGACTTCCCATTGACGATGCAGCACGGATGATAATCTCCGGTCACTACGTTGTGCTGTCGACGTTCGCCCCTAAGTCGACTTGCTTTAGTTTTCCTGCTGCTCAACCGGTTGTTTTTCCGTTGAGTACAGCGTCTCATGTATGAACCAACTTCACCGCAGTTCCAGCATCGCAGACGCAATCGCCGCGGTCGTTGTAGTTCCAGCCTTTCTGCCACACGGTTGACTATTTCATCTATGCTGTTCTGAACTTGACCAGGTTCCTCTAAGGCAGACCGAGACTTTGCTACTTACCCTATGTGATGTCTGCTTAGCTGCTTCAAATTCAAGCGCATGGGCCAGTGCATCATCTAACATTTTGGCCGTGCTAGTCTTAGCGCTTGCTGTATTTCGCCATCTTTAACGCCATCCACAAATGTTTGTACAGCCAGTTGTTCGAGGAAACTATCTGGTGCCGTTGGGTATGCCAATCTAACTAACCTGGCAATGTCAGCTTCGAATTCTTGCAGGCTTTCACTTGTCTTTTGCGAGCGGTTCTTAACTTGTGCGTGGTAAACCTGTTGAAGGTGAGCATCTCCATATCTCATCTCAAGCTTTGATGTTAAGAGGCCGTAATCATTCTGCTGGTGATCGGGAATCGTTTGTAAGATGTTAAGAGCCTCCCCCCGTAGGGCCACTATTAAGGAGATAGCCTTCTCTTTGTTGCACCAACCGTTGGCTATTGCAGCAGCTTCAAATTGTTTCAAATATGTGGGCCAAGGTGTTTTACCATCGAATGTAGGTGGTTTTACTTTAAATTTAGACGGAATTGACTCGCTTCTTTCCATGGTTCTTATTTCTGAAATATTCTGATTAACAACTTGGCATGGAATTCAGTGGTCGCGTTGTTAGTGAAATCACTTGTTCTTGCAGCTCATCATATCTTCTTCCATTTTATCAATTTATTATCCAACTTTTGCTCAACTGTTTTCCTGTTCAGTGAAATCTCTTTCAATGCAATGGAACTTTCCATTAATCTTTGTTCTAACGTGGCTGTACTTTCATTCAACTTTTCTTCCATTTTAGCAGCATTTTCACTTAACCTTTCCATTTTCTCAGCGTTTTCAGTAAACTTTTCATCTATTTTTACAGCATTTTCTGTAAACTTTTCATTTAGTGTCACTTCCAGTTTAGCCGACCTCTCCTCCATTTTCTCAGCATTTTCACTAAGTGTCAATTCTAGTTTAGCCGACCTCTCCTCCATTTTCCCAGCATTTTCACTAAGTGTCAATTCTAGTTTAGCCGACCTCTCCTCCATACCGGATTTAAAATCCTTGAGGAAATTCATTACAGTTTCTGCCTCCATCTAACTCTGATTTCTTGTAACTGGCATATATAAACTACTTAAATGTCTTTAGACTTGTGTTTTAAATTAATCACTATATACCCCACACAGGCTGACACCAGTGTAACGCGCTAATACTACCGCGTTTCTTTAATTTAAAACAAGTAATAACAAACGTCTTTATTACTTACTGTTCACAAGTCTAATTAACAGTATATGCCTTATTTATAGATGTTTTCAGGACACTTAACAATGAAGCACTATTACACTAATGAATTTACAAGCACTAATATCTTCTTAAACTAACTTCTTTACCATAGGTCCATTAACAACACTTAACAGAACTATTTGTTTATACACTTCTATTTATTTATGTATACTATAAGCTGCATGTACATTAGACACAGCATATCACATTTATGTTTACTTCTAAAGCTCAAAACTACTATTACTTTACACGATATAATTTATATTAGACATTCAAGAATAGACTAACTCTTACATTCATAAGCGGCCTTATATATACCCTGCATTAAGATTTGACTCATTATCTAGAACTTTGTAGAAGGATTCTCGAATGCTGAAGAATACGCTGTGCCCCGGGCGTTTGTATGTTTGACGGGTTGCCTAATAGTGGATCGCAACAATATGTTTTTCCGCATTTATCAGTTTACATTGCCTTTTCGATATACAAGTTAATAATTAATGGGAATAGGACACAACACTCTCTCACCTCTTTCCTAATATCTACTTCTCTACGTTCCTCTAATTCTATTACAGGTGTTGGTTTTTTATATAAACTATACACCATCCGTCTGTCCCTATAACTCATTCCAATCCTTTCGAGTATTTCAAACATTTTCTTTCTTTCTATATTGTCGAACGCTTTTTTGAGATCTACAAACCCTGTACATATACTTTCTCCTTTTTCTATTCTTTTCTCTTTTATCACCCTTAAAAACAAAATGACTTCCAGTTTTACACTGCTTCGCCTGAAACCAAGTTGATCTTCTACTAGTACTTCTTTAGCTTGTTTTGCCATCCGCCTTTGTACAATTGTAGTTAATATTTTTGACACGTGCCTTTAAGCTTATTGTCTGAAAATTTTCACATCTATCCGCACCTTCCTTTTTGGTATAGTGAATGTGGTGTTATTACCAACTAGGAGATCTTATGGTGTACTCAAGTGAACTTGAGATTATGGTTTCCTGAAGATGATGGAATCTCAACTATCTTCCGACTAAGCTAGGAGTTTATTCCTCGGGTAGAGCTTATGAAAAGTGGTCGTGGGTTTTTTGACAAAACATTGTATACTCACTGACTCTAATAATACTAAAATGGAGGTGCAAGAGGGGCGCTACCAAGTCCTTAAATTTTTTAAACACGGGTTTTCCCTAAAGGGGGACTTGGAAGTCCTTAGAGAAAAATATCGTATTTACTGCCTAAGCAGGAGCTGTAAAGTAATTTTGCATATCACTTCTTTCTAATAAAACATGCCGCATAAAAATTAACATCGAAGTTTCTATACTTACGTATTCCATGTCCTAGTCTTTGTTTAATTCATAACAAGAACAAAATATAACCGGAACTAAATAAAATCAAATACGATTCATCTTTCAAAATCTTTGGAACTATGAACTGTGGGCTTAGAATGCATCAGTCCTTTGCATATGAAATGTACGATGATTTAAATAAAAACAAAATGCCATAGATATTGATTCATTAAAAATCACCATTAGCATTGATAGTATATTGCCAGAGATCAGTGTTAGAGGTAAAATTAGCGTTAAGTTAATAATTTAGGTTTGCCCTGAATGGGCGGGCACCCCGTAACAATTTTAAGAGTGAATCGGCTAACTTCAGTAATACGAAAGTGGATTCCTGTGGAAGCAATACAAAAAAAATTAAAGTTTAAAAAGGCTGAAATACGTTACCATATTTACTTACGGCGAAATACTTTTGTACTGTCATAGTTGAGAAGCGCCAAACCGTTTTATCTCAGCCACCCTTTTGATATTTTCCTTACACGGTACCGGTTATTCCGATTAGGCTTCCTTTGCTTCTGGTTTCCAAAATTAATAACAGATACTTTACTTTTCTCTAGAATATGTTAACACACTTATTCCATTTTGTTATACTTAAAGAAATTTTCAAAATCAACGCCTCTCCAAAATACAAAGTTATCACCCTCTTTAAATTTACATATCTTTCCCATAGTATAAATAATCTCAAATCAAGTATAACTTTTTACCCCTACTAACATTAAATAATTGCAGCATAAATACACATATACGTTCCTTAAAAAACCTGATATCCTAGCATCATACTGGCCAGGTAATACTAACTAAAATCGTAAAGAAAATATATTAAATCAAATCCAACAATGATACTACCACAATAATCTTTGTGTTTTCCATATTGAATTACGTGACATTCTAAATTCCATTTCTAAAAATGTCCTTAATAGTACACATAAAAAACAGTTGAACACCAACTTATCTTTTTATCATTTCATTGTTCATTTAAAATGCTAAAGCTTCATGCTTCAACTAATACTAAAGTCCACTTACTTCTGAAATCAGTACGTACCTGTTCCTTGGTATTTTAAAATGTTCCAACATTTTCAATACTAGTTTCGTCGAGAACTCATCGTCCAACAAAATAATTACTTGCATGTTTGATTAATTTCCTACTACATGAATACAAACTCGTTTATATTTAGAATTCGCATGTATAACTAATAAGTATAAATATAAAGGCTTCTAGTTTGCTCACAAACTAATTTGTTTGTTAAAAGGTTAAGGATGTCCAAAAAAATAGTTTTTCAATTTTGCTTCCAGAAAACAATAGCTCCCTTGGAACAACCAACCCACTGATTTGAGCTATACCCGCTGATAGTTTCTTGATTACGACACACACAAGTTCTCATATTCCAGCTACGGAATAACATTCCTTGTTAAACCTGCAAACAAAGTTATATAAGTGCTGGCGTACCGATTAATTTTAAGTTTTAGAGAAGTCCACGTTACATCTTAAAACTGCGTTTCATCCACTAACTTTTAACCTATTCTCACACCAACCCCAAAAACGCAACCCGCTTGCCATAGTAAGTTTTCGTATGACTACATTTCGACCTTTCTAATTGTTCTCTCGCAAATATTTGATTTAATGTTTCCCGTCAGCTATCCAGCTTCCGATCGAATTGAAAAAGAACGACCGGTAGGAATGCGGCGTGGGTGCTAAATGCGCCAAGCACATGCTGCTTGACTGTCGATTCAATACGCCTAACAAAGGGTTAGCCGATAGAAAACTAGTTGCTGAGGGTCTAGAATGGCCCAAGGGCTTAAAGGGTCTAGGGAGCGGCTAATTTGTTCTGCGTAGCCTTAAAGAACTTTGCGAGAAAGAGGGCGTGCCTGGACACCGAGTACCGGACGTAAGCACGTGAGAGCTTATTTGTCATAGGCCATAGGGAATTCGGGCATCAAAGGGCTGAAAATTGAAGTAGGAGGTAGGATTAGGTAGAGGTAGTCGTCTTTGGATAGAGTTTGCGCACGATGTAACCTAAAAACTTAGAAAACAAAAAAGAATAAACAAAAAAGCAAAACACCTAAAGTTTTAAATATGAACAGCGAGCCTCACCATAAATCAAACACTGTCTCACCTAAAACGTGTGGAACGAAGTACGTGTACTTAAACTAGACTTTGAATAGGGCTAATAATAACTGCACTTAAACCAACTTAATAAACAAATTAAACAAAGAAACTAAAATAGAGTAACACCGCGCAAGTTCCCAAGAACTTAAAACTGACAGTGACTGTGATCTTCTAGAATATTTAGTGCATACTCCACCAAAATTTTAGCAGTATAGAGCCATCTGCCCCTTTTCAGTAAGAAGTTAATTTATGTAGGCAGGGGACCAGATCTTCGGATCCTGTAGAAATTATACTCAAGGTATTTATAAATATTGTGGGGGCTGTACTTGCATGGAAATTGATTCGTTTTAAGTAAATTTTGAAGTCAATTTTAAAAAGCACCTTTTATTTTTATTGATCTTCTTTGGGCCTTAAAGCACTCATAATTGTTAAAATCGTTTGTATTTACGTTTCAATCTATGACCCAGGGTCGTTGTCTAAGTATTGATAAAATTGACGTACGTTTAGAAGTTGAATTTATTAGTATATACTAATTTAGCTAGAGTTGGAAAGTTTTAGGTCGGCCCTTTAGCTCGCATCGGTAAGCTGAGCAGGCGGCTGCTTTTCGGTATTACGAATCCTCCCACTTTTTACAAATTTGCTCGTGATTTGTTGATCAGACACTAATTAACTCCAAAATCAGCGCTATAGATACTATTATTTAAACCCAACCTTAACTTTGCTTTCTAAATCTTATTTACCGTTGAATTAATGTTGAAGTTGAAATACTTTGAAGTATTGTAGTACGTTCGGGTAGAACTTTGGGGACGTCGCCGCACTCACATTACAATGTTGAGCTACAGTCATTGTCTCTCACTCTTCTTGCGTTTGCGAAGTGGTATATCGTTATAGACTACTCCTATTGAGCTTTCGTGGAATCACGTGCAAAATGCCTGAGTCCGTATGGTTTCATTATTATGTTAAGGTATAGTGAGCAATTAATGAACCAAATTAAGCTGTTTTTATGTTTTATGTATATTTAAATCTTACCCAAATTTGATTGTGATAACTGAAAAATGAATATATTGCTCCACATTGTACTTGTACATTATTAGTAAATACGTAGTCTATTACTGTGTTTAAAAAAATTTTTCCAGCAACTATTACATTGTCAAAAAAACCTGCACTTTTCCGATAATCTATGACTCAATAGCTACTATCCCTATTAAAATAAAAATTTCAACTTTGGAAATGTAGGAGAACAGGGGGCATTTTTGCACATTTTGAGCTATATCATGAAGACTACTGGACCGAAAATCATAGACAAAAAATTTTAGAAACGAAGTCCGCTGGCCAGACGAAGAGAATTTTTGACGTGGAGAGTTCAGGGTAATTCATACAGGATCAGGGGAAGGAAATTTGGGGGTGGGAGTAGTTATGCGAAAAAAGATAAGACGACGTGTAGAAAACCACTTACAAATGAACGAAAAAGTACTCATAGTTAGATTTGAATCTAAACCGGTAAATACAGTAATAATACAAGTATACATGCCCACCTCTAGCTACAGTGAGAAAGAGGTAGAGGCGATCCACAAAGATATGGAAGACATACTAAGATACGTAGAAGGACATGAAAATTTAATAATTACGGGGGATTTTAAAGCAGTGGTAGGTGAGGGTTGGGAAGGAGCGATAGTAGGTTTATTTGGTTTAGGCACGGGAAATAGCAGGGGAAACAGGTTGGTACAATTTTGCGACAAGAACAACTTAACAATCACAAATACATTATTTCAACATCATTCTAGAAGAAGATACGCGTGAAAGATGCCAGGAGATATTGGAAGATATCAAATAACGGTTTATAAATCAAGTAAAAGACTGTAGGGGCTTCCGGAAGCAGATATAGACAATGATCACAACATCGTAATTATGAAGGCCGCACTTAAATTTAGAAATCTGAAAAAGAGGAGCGGAAAAAGGTACTTTGACTTTGAGAAGCTAAAAGATAAAGATATCCACGAAAGATTTGAAAAAAAGTCAAATGAATTGCTGAAAGATATCGGGAAAATTTCTGATACTAAGGAAGTAGAAACAGAAAGGAATAACATTAAATCCAGCTTAGATATGGCGGCCAGAGATATTCAGGGGTATACACAAAAGGAAATTAAGAAACTGTGGATAACAAAGGAAATCCTGAATTTAATAGAAGAAAGACGAAAATACAAAAATAGATCAGACGAAACAGTAAAGCAGAGATACAAAACCATTAAATGGGAAATTATTCGCAAATGCAGGAAAGCTAAAGAACAATGGATTGATAAAAAGTGCAAAGAGGTACAAACTAAGATGGAAATAGGAAAGACAGATGAAGCATACAAATTAATTAGAATGAATTTTAAAGATATAAAACCGTATAGCAAAAATATAAGAGACCCGGAAGGAAACATCATTTTGAAAATGTAGAGAAAGTAGCTAGATGGCAGAAATATATAGAGAATATATATTCAGGAGAGGAACTAACAGCATTAGAACAGGAATCAGACATTGAAAATTATTACTTAGGATATCCTATACTTAGAGATGAGTTTGAATTAGCATTAAAGAGTCTGAAAAATGGTAAGGCGCCGGGTACAGATAGGGTGCAAGCAGAAACTCTAAAAGCCGCTGGACAAGCAATAACAGAACGTCTCTTCCGACTTGTAAGCTATATGTACGAGACAGGCGAGATACGCAAAGTTTTCAAAAGTAACATTATAGTAACTATACCAAAAACAAAAAACGCGGATAGATATGAAAATTTCCGAACAATGAGTTTGACAGCACACGTTTCAAAAATATTAACTAGAATTGTACAAAGACGAATGGAAAAACGAGCTGAAGAAATACTGGAAAAAAATCAATTTGGGTTTAGGCAAAACAGGGGAATACGCGAGGCTATTTTAGCTCTAAGGGCAATAATGGGGAAAACTATAAAGACGGGAAAAGCGTATATATAGGGTTTGTAGATCTGGAAAAAGCATTCAACAACGTAAAATAGAAAAAAATGTTCGAAATACTCAAAAAGTTTGGAATAAGTTTTAGGAATAGACGAACAGTGCACTGCTTATACAAAGAGCAAACAGGGGTAATAGAATTAGTGCAAGAAAGTTGAGAAGTAAATATTAGGAAAGGGTTGAGGCAGGGATGTGCCTTATCTCCATTAATTTTGAACTTGTACATAGAAGAGGCAATGGATACTGTCAAACGCAGGAAGGCATTTGGAATTAATATACAGAGACAAAAGATTGATATGCTTAGATTTGCAGATGATATGATGGTATTAGCATCTAGCAAAGAAGAGTTAGATGCTGCTCTTAATGAAATGGAAACAGTCCTAACGGAGAGATATGGTATGAAAATTAATAAAAAAACTAAAGTTCTAATATGCAAAAGAGGGAAAAATAAATAGAGAACAAGGATAAAAATAGGTGACGAGAACTTACAAGAGGTTAAAGATTTCTGTTACCTAGGAAATCAAATAACGCAAGATGGGAAAGCACAAAGATATAAAACTAAGATTAGCACAAGTTCGTGCAACATTTAACAAGAAAAAGCAACTAATGTGTTCAAAGACAACAAACATAAAAACAAGGAAATATTGCTTAAAACATATGTGTGGAGCACAGCACTGTATGGCATTGAAGCCTGGACAATAGGAGAAGCAGACAAGAAAAAGGAAGCATTTGAAATGTGGTGCTACAGACGTATGATGAAGATATCATGGACAAACAAAGTTAAGAACGAAGAGGTACTAGAAATGGTAGGGCAAGAACAAAGTATGTAGAAAACAGTAAAAAATAGGAGAAATAGGATGTTAAGCCACATACAATGGCATGCCGGAGTAGTACGGAATATATTAGAAGCAGAGATAGGAATAAAGAGAAGTAGAAGGTAGACCTATGTTAGACAACTGTACACAGATAGTGAAAGATGTAGGCTGTGAGAATATCAGGGTAATGTGTAGGCTAGCTCAGAATAGAAATCAATGGAGGTCCTCCAACCAGCCGCAAGACGGAAAAACTAATGACAAAAATAATAACTGTACTTAAACGTGGTGATTATTATAAACAACTACAGATATTGGTTTTGCAATCGGTTGTGCTGAAAGATTTACTAAAAACTATTAATACGGCAAATATCTATGTATTGGGGGATCCTTGGCAGCCACAGGCTGCTTAACCCCCTTCACATACCGTTCATTTACATTGCCAATGCTCCACCCGAAGGTGGTACATTGGCCAGGAGGCGAGTTTTTTGTTGCCTGGAAATTTAGAATTTTGCCGAACCCTTGCCGTTCCAGGCAAGGTAGGGATTTTTAACGTGCTTGACAACACTCACACACGGCATTCCATTTAACCTCTCATCCGAACGAGGGCGTAATATTTGTGAAAAATGCTCACCTGCCATTTTTCAAGCAGTCGGCCGTGTCGGGATTTGAACCCGGGACCTTGGGATCCGTAGTCTTGCGCCTTCACATACTACTGAATCTCGTTGAAATATGGCATATAAATAGAAAACAATAGAAGGGAATCGAGCTGTATATAGGCTGCTGTGAGAATTGCAAGAAACTGTGTAGACCAGCTCAGAAAATAAATAAGCTGAGGTACAAGTCCAACCAGTTTTAACACGCAAAACTCAATGACGAAAAAATAGGTACTCTTAAATCTGATGATTATTATAAACAACTACAGGTGTTGGTTGTGAAATATTTTCAACTAATGTTGATTGTTCAAAAGGATAAATTGCAAAACTATTAATTCGACAAAGGTTCAAGTGCTGGTTAAACTTGGCAGCCAAAGGCTGCTTATCCCCCTTCACATACCATTGAATATCGGGTAAATAAGCTATATAACTGTAAAACAATAGAAAGTGACCGAACTGCTTCGAACAAGAAAGGACAGCAGCTATGTTTAAAGACAACGTACATAGATACAAGAAGAAAACTGTTCAAAGCATAGTTTGGAGCACAGCACGGTACATCTATGAAATAGAAGCAGTAGGAAAAGCAGACAGAAAAAGATAGAAGCCTACTGGAATGTTGTGCTTCAGATGTATGAGGATGGTAGCATGGACAAACAAAGTTAATAACAAATAGGTTGTAGAAATATTAGAGGAATAAAGATATCTGTGGAAAACTAAAAAAAAATAGGAGACATAGAAGGACAGGATACGTTCTAAGGCATTTCTGGAGAATAGTACGGTATATATTACAAGCAGAAATATGAAAATGAAGGTAGAGGTAGACCGAGATTAAACTTTCGCACACAGTTAACGATAGATGCAGACTGTGCAAATTTCGAGGAAATGTGTAGGTTGGTTCAGACTAGGAAATAATAAGGGCACGCGTCCAACCATTCTAGGGCTGAAGACCTAAGATGATGAAAAGCCTTTTAGAATCCTCTTTCAAATGATACTTCACACGATATATTTATTAAAACCTTTTTCTTTTAACCGAATTAACTCCCGCCATTTTAATCTAAAAATATTTTTTTTATATTTTCTTACTGTCGATATGTGTGCGCGCCATAAATTTCAAATTTCTACGTTACATAGTTTTTGAGAAAAACCTCTGTGACAGACAGATGGACAGACACGATAGATCTTATAAAGATTTCGCTATACCTCATAAGGTACGGAACTCTAAAAAATGATTATTATTATTATTATTATTATTATTATTATCTCTACTTAGGTTCCTTACTTAAATATACCTGTGCACCTTACGCATTGTTTGCGTCGTTTAGTAAACTTATGTATATAATCCAGAAGTAGTTGTTTTTGCTACCTTTTTAATACTGTTCTTTTATAAAATCTTTTACTGTACCTCAAAGTATGCAGTTGAATCGTGTGCGTATCTTGTCCAGGTTCTTCTTCTTTATACATTTCAAGATAATTTCCGATAGTAAGATTCTTTGCTGAAACAGTTGCATTTACTTTTCTTTACTTAGATCCTTCAACTAAACAGGTCTCTGTACCTTACTCTATTGTTGACTAATCTTTCAGTGAAATTATTTTTCTGCAAAATCTAAATCATACTAAATTAGTTTCTTTCGCACATCTTTTCCACTGATCTTTCATGATATTTTTTAGAGCAGCTTTAAATTAGTTGTATCGCAAGCAGAGTCTAGCCTGGTTCGTTTTTTATTAATTTCAAGATAGTTTCTGCTACTAGTATTCGTATCTGACTTTTTCTTACAGGCGTTTTGCAATAAGTCTCCAAACCTACATGTAAATACTTCCTGTCCTGTATCGGTCGCCTCTTTAAGAATCAAAACTTCACATTCACACAGAGCTTCACTAGTCTGAAAAGACTTGGTCACCTTTTTCTGAATGCTTTATTTGGTCGTCCATTGAAGTCGGTTAGGAGATATTTAATGCAGGAAGACTTATGAGTGTCTGAAGAAAGTTGTATGGTAACCATATAGTATAGCCAGTTGTTAATTTCCCTATGATCTAGAAGGTGCTTTGAAGGGGGTTTTTATTGTTTCTTATTGCTTACTTAAGTAGAAATGAGAAGTTATTGCACCACGCTGTTATTAAACCAGACATTACAGGAATTCCTGCAGCTTATGCTATTTTATAAGTAGAAAATCCGTTAGTATTCTTTATCAATAAATTCCAGTCCGTTTTTTACACAAGTGAGACTCGGGTTTCCATAATTATTAAAGCGCAGTGTCAAAGTTGTCGACTTCATAATAAGGTATGTAGGTATGTGTTGAAAGCTTACATAAATTAATATATGATGTGTTATATAAAGAAACTTACATATTAAATCGATGACGGTTGTAGCGATAAACCTGGTTGCAGCCTCACCTTTCGAGTTTTTTTTAAATGATAATCAAGTTTCCTTAATATTTTAACACCGTACTAATTGCACGCGAGGAAGTTAGATAACACCTTCTGCAGACATCATTCTAATGATGTATTTTTGGCACGAATATCTTCTACACCGATCGTGAAATATACCTCAAAGATATCTGACTGATGTGTATCAAACACAAATTGACGAACTAGCATTCTGTATATCTACATCTAAAATTTTTTTTAAAAAAGAATTCTTAAGAATTTTCTCTGTATTCTATACCAGAGAACTAATTAGTCTTAGCCTTCGCAAATTCGTTTAAACGTTTGCAGTTTCTGAAAAATACGGAGTAATGCATTGCAGTATATAACGTTAATGCTAAATAAACAAATATTTGAGATAGAGAGATGTCGTTATTGCAGGTTAAAGACTATTCGAGGTCAGGTAACCTTTTACCGACTTCCGACCACTGTTTTACCTACTCTGACGTCGCTATTACTATAAATTGTGGTCGATCTATACCCCTATATACTCTGGTATGAACACAACTTGTATACGACGTTACTTTAACGTTAAAACTCCACTAATGTACTTGCACGTTATATAAGAACATTCATTTGATGATTGAATATAATTTATAAGTTACATCGGTTTTAACGAGATCCGAAAACGTTGATTAATAGTCGTCGCCCAACTAAATTGGTATAAGGCGTATTGAACAAATCAAATTACGTCCTCTAGACATTGTGTGACTTACCGTAATAATTAAGTTTGTAAAAGATACCGGATCAACGTTGGTGGTAGTAAAATTTTAATCACCAATTTCTTAACCTCCAAATTAATTTTGCTGTGGCTATATGTTCGCTACATATACAAACAGATTTGGAAAGTGGCGTATCTGTCAGTAGACACCCGATCCTTTACGCCTCAATAAATATTCCTGTGATTTATATGTAATATAAACTACTAAAGTACGTACAATGTGTCGGCACTCGTACTGTGATTGAACTTAAGATAATTGTTAAGTTTTTGAACGATATCGGATTAATGTTGGTATAGTCCATTCGCTTTAACTTTAGTATGACGCCACAACTGCATAAAATGCCACATTGCCAATGTTAGTATAAATTCTAATATATTTAATAGAAGATATACGGATATTTCCATTGGCGGATATCGAAGGACAAATGCTCCAATTTGCAAAAGGAATTGGTGGCAACAACGTACAAATCTGCCAACCTCTATTGTGTTAAACGGCAGAATCCTCCATGCGCAATTTTAAGTATTTATTTGTATTCAGTTGTTAACATTTCAGTTGTCAACTATAGTAGTATAATTTTGGTTATCAAAGTCCCAACCTCCAAATCAATTTTTTTTCGTTATGTGTTTTATACATATGCAAATAGATTCGCAAAGGTTTCGTATGTCAGTAGGCACCCAATTCGAAGTGTGAATTACTAAATATTCCTGTAGCTTGTACGTAATATAAATCATTAAAATGGGAAAGATATGTCGGCACTAGTAAGATGATTGAACTTAGTACCACCACAAGTCAATTTTTGTGCAAAAGTTTGTACTAGTAGTCTTATGAAGTGCAGTTTGCGGTTAGTATTTGAATTACATGCCGAAATTAGCAAAAATGTTGTATACATTTTGTTAATAATTTTTTGTTAATCAGGTGTAGAATATGGCGCATGTTATTAATCTTTGCAAGTTTACTAACCTCATTTTTTTGGTTTGGGTTACTAGCCTTGTTTGATATCTGGTTTAGTACCAGAATTTTGTACGAAGCTTACATATTTATTAACGCCGCATTTGCCATTAATTTAAACATCGCAGTATCAGTTTCATTTCGTCTGTTCTTCTTTGTATTTGCTTAATTTTAATTATGGCAGAGGCAAACGTAGTTAATTCTTACGTAATATTTCGATTAACTCTCTCCATGAAATGTATGAAATCGCTCAGAAATTTAAAGTTGAACCAACTTTTTTATATCTGTTTCGCGCGCAATATCAATCTCTTGAAACAGTACGAGAAAGTTTTTTTGCCCGGCATAATTTCGTAGTCGGTATAATTGCTTCTGCAGAGGACGCCGATAAAAAATTTGAAACGGAAGCCTCTATTCGAAAACGCTTCGATAACAATTTCTTTCTAATAAAAGCGCTCTATTTCAGGTTGTTTCCTAGTCAATCTTTTTCGTCTCGGGCTACTGTGTCCGTTCCACTAGGACCTTTAAGTCGAAAGTGTCTCTTCCGTCGCTGGCCTGCCGTACGTTTGATGGGGAAGGTTGTTTTTTGAAAGCTTTATCGACCGCTTTAATAGTTTAGTTTATCTTAATAACGATCTGTCAAACGTTGACAAATTTCCCTATCTTCAATCAGTACTGGAAGGTCCCGCACTATTAACCATTAAGAACTTTGACCTTACAGAGGCCAATTGTCCTCTTGCCTACAATACACTTCGCAAAAAATATCGTAATATTCGCCACATTACCTCCGCTTTATGAGACAATATGGATAAATTTCCCAAATTGTATTCTTATAACCTCATCGATTTGCAAAAATTAGTTGATACCTTTGCCGATAATTTACAAGCGCTTAAGAAATTTTATTTGTCTATAAAGCAATAGGATTTTATTCTTGTGCATATGATTTTAAATTGTCTTGATGTACACACTGCCCGTAGTTTTGAATTGCATTAAAATCCTACCCTTATCCATCCTATAAAGAGTTAATTGCCTATCTGGAAAAAGTTGTAAATCTTTATCGAATTTTTCGGTAAATCATAAAACCGATTTAAACAAAGTTATTCATTTCAGCAACCTATCTAGGCCTCGCTCCACCATTTCCATGTTAGTACAGACAAAGCCTAATGTTAATAAATGTCCACTTTGTAAACAAGATCACAATATTTATTGCTGTAATGATTTCGTCAAACTTTCTTTGCAAAATCGCTACAATTTTGCAAAAAAACGGCGACTTTGCATTAAATGCCTTAGCAGTTCTCACATTTTAAATAAATGCAAGTCTACTGTTTCTTGTCGCCAATGCAATCAACGTCATCATTCCTTATTGCACTTTGATCGCGTTTCGTCTAAACCCGCTTTCGCTGCTAGTAACCAGCCTCGCTTGAGGCCGGACACCGCCGCCCCTAAGGTTTCACTTTGTGCTAGTTCCGCTATTGAAGACCGCTACAAGCCTTCCACTCCTCTTGCCTCTGAGGAATCATCTACTTCGTTTAGCTGTAGTGGCCCGTCAACTTTGAATGTCATTTTATTTAGCTCTTTAGCTAAAACTTTCAGTCGTTTTACTTTCCACCGTTCAAGTGGAAGTTGCTGATTGCTCTGGTTCTGTCCAAAAATTTTACTCGATTCGGGTAGCATGACTTCCTATATTTCTTAAAATAGTCTGAAGCGCTTAGGTTTTTGTACTACTCCACATTCTCTTACCCTTAGTGGTTTAGGATCCATGCTCTCTGCAGCTCTGCATGGCGCTGTCGCGGTCTCACTCAAACCAATGGGTGTTTCTTCACCGATTATTAATTTCTTCTAATATTTCTTCAGAACATTTCAGACATCTGGCTAACCTCAAGATAGCTGATCCAACCTTTGCTCAATCTGGGACTATTGATTTATTACTTAGCGCGGATATTTTTCCCAAGTGTTATTAGACAGCCGCATCCATGGTGCTAGCGATCAACATGTTGCTATTAATACTATTTTTGGATACGTTTTAATGGGAGGCATACATTCTTCGCCTGCTTCTGAAGTAACTAGCGTGTTTTGTATGACAGATTCTACTTCCCAATTGGATCATGTTGTCGATAAATTCTGGGAAGACGAAGCTATCCCCGCCGCTCAACCTTTCACGCCTGAAAAACTCTAGTTGAAATACATTTCGTTGATACGTTTCGCCGCAGTGAACAAGGTTGATGTGTCGTGTCGCTGCCGTTTAGAGACCAAGAACCATTTTTTCCACGTAGTCGTGATCTTGTCTTACAACGATTTGTTCCTTTAGAAAATCGTCTACTTAAGCAACCTCGTGTTTACGAACAGTACGTTTCGTTTATGCGCGAGTATTTGGATTCTCAACATATGCAATCTGTTGTTAGTGGGTCTCATTCAAATTTTCCTTTTACATACCGCATCACTGAGTTGTAAAACCAGAAAGCTTAAGTACGAAGTTACGAGTTGTTTTCAATGCCTCCGCTGAAACTCTGTCTCAATCGTCCTTAAACGATCACTTGTTTGTTGGGCCGAAGCTGCAACAAAATATTACCGCAATTTTGTTGCAATTTCGACTACATCCTTATGTTTTTACTGCCGATATTCGTCAGATGTACAGACAAAATCTTATTGATCCCGCTTAGTGTGATTATCAACGAATTGTTTGGCGCTTCTCCCTGAGCAGCCCATTCAGGAATTTAAATTAAATACAGCTACTTATGGAATCAATTGTGCTTCTTTACTTGCCATATGCACGCTTCTGCAGTTGGCGGTAGACGAAAGGAATTCTTATCCGTTAGCCGGTTTCGTTCTTCGCCACCATACTTACATCGATGATGTCGCTACTGGTGGAAATTTTATTGATTCAACCCTCGCTCTACGAAATCAACTAATTGCTCTTTTAAAACTTGGTGGTTTCGAACTTCATAAACCATCCCGAATTATTAAAGGATTTTTCCGCTACGCCGCAATTTGGCCAACCCCGCTCCTTTGAGGATCCTGATACTTAATCCCTAAAAGTTCTAGGTTTTTAATTGAACCCCAACTCAGATAATTTTTGTTTCCTAGCTCAGCCACTAAGTACCTCCTGTACCAAGCGCAACCTACTTTCCAATTTCGCCCGTATTTTCGTCCCTATGAGACTGCTATCCCCCCAGTACTTTCTTGGTAAAACACGTAACTCAACGTTTATGTCGTTAAAATTAGAATGGGATGCTGCCCCTCCCCACGACTTCCTCAGTTTGTGGGAGAGATACTTGCAAGGTTACCGCTTCTTTTGGATTTCGCTTTACTCTGCTTATTAATCCCGCCACAGTTTACTACATGCGAAGTTTGCTGCTTTGCTGACACATCTTAAAGTGGCTACTGTGCTGTGGTTTATTTTCGCTTAGTTATCCCTTCCGCCGTTGAGGTTTGCTTAGTGTGCGCTAAGTCTAAGATCGCTCCTCTTTGTACAATCTCTTTGCAACGGCTCGATTTGTTGAACGCAGCATTGTCATCCAAATTATTAGTCTTTGTTCTCAAAACCTTGAAGCTAACTTTACATTTCATAAAATTTACTGTTGGTCTGACTCCATGGTAGCACTTTCATGGATTTGTTCCTCGCCGCAGCGTTGAAAGACTTTCGTCGTATACTCAACAATCTTATTTTGCTATCGGGTGTTGGACCATTCAGTCCGGATCCACTTTAAAAGTGAGTTCTTGCAAGTTGTCTCCTTTTATTCGTGATGAAAACTTGCAGGTCCGGGGTCGCCTGGTTTACGCGCCTTTATCCTCCGACCGTAAATTTCCCGCTTTGTTACCTAGCAAATGTAGATTTACTGATATCTATGTTACTTATGTTCATTTAAAATACTTTTAAGGGAGTGCTCAAATGGTTCATTTTCCCGTCAGTCAGCACCTCTGGATTATTTCTGGGAGGCAATCTACCGTAGTGTTCTGAGTCATAGTCTAACATGCTGAAAGACCAATCCGGTCGCATTACAGCCTTCTATGGGCAACCTGCCTTTATGTCGAGTCACTCAAGTTAAACCTATTTTGTGTTCGAGCGTCGACCTCGCTGGTCCCTTTTCTACTATTAAACGGATGGTCTCGTTAGGGTGGTCACACTTAAAACTGCTCATAGCGAGCTAAAGCGTCCTGTGTCAAAGCTTTGTACTTTGCCCTTATTGTAAAAAGATTTTTTTTTTGTTTTGTACATCTTTTTTCTTCGCTTTTTCATTTCGCCCAACTCCTTTTTATTATTTTCTTTTAAAATGCTGTGCATTTTGGTAGGCGCTTTGTTTATAATTGTATATAATTAATCGCTTGTCTTATTTTAAACATTTAGAATTTGTTAATTATTTACCTCCGCCCGGTATATTCAAATGTCATTGTATGTGCCGTGAAATTACTTCAAACACCACGCCTGTGTACTTTATGTGTCGCAAATTCCGATAAACTATGCTGTCTTTGTATGTGCAAGAACTATCTTATCACCTGCCAGAGAGAGGACGCCACCTATTTTACTATCGCTTCCCATCCCGAACGGCCGCAATAAATAAATGTGCTACGCTTCGCTGTATTTACAAGGTAGGTTGTTTATTATCATCATTTGCGTATACAATGTCAACTTTTCCCTACCACTGTTAGTTATTGAAATACCGGCGCACCATTATTTTATAGGTTTTTTAAAACAAAGAAAAAATACGATTTCTTTCGAAGCAGTTTCGGAAATTATAATATCCTCTCCATACTTCTTAAGCAAACAATATTTTTATTGTTCGATTATTGAATTTTCTCATTCTATCCTGTTAACCAGTTCATTCAGAGAAACTGACATTTTTCCGAGTTCTCTTGGAAATAAATATGCAAAAATTTGTTCGATGGCATCCTCAATCGTATTGTGCTTGCGACCTCAAATCTTCACATTTTCGTGTGTTGGGGGCAAGTAGAGATTCTTTTGGCTAAGTAGTTGATATCTTACGTCTACTACTAACAAGTCAGATTCAGCAGAAATGCATTGTTTAATTTTTAAGGCCCAGTCATCACTTCGTTATGCTGCTGCTCTCAACATGTTTACACCAAGATCAACTTTTTCCACAATAATGACATTTATCTTTGCTGCGTTTTTTCGGCCTCGATAAACTCTTCTGTAACTCTATCTCCACATAGAAAACAGTGTTCTCTGAAATTAAACTTTTCATCTATTGATTTTGTATGTCTTGCATCTTTTGCTTTTACATCTGTTTCTCGGCGGCGAATTAATGCTGTTAGCAACTTGGGGTTGTTGTACCTTTTCTGACAAGCAATGTGAACAGAAATCTCGTTTACACGTTTCAACAAATGCTCGTTTTTCAATTTTTTAACGAAATAATGGATGCAGAAAAAGTTTGTGTCCTTTAGTGTCTAATATCACCACTTCACCGTCATTTAAACTCCCGCCAAAAATAAAACATAAATTTGCAGAAGTCTCGAGCTCCGAGAATCTTAAATAAATGAGTATAACTGGTCCCACTTAGCGTAGTAGTCGACCTTACAAACACTTTGTAAGTTTATCTGGACTAGCTTCGCGTATTTGGTCTTCAAAGATTGAGGCGAGGAGGCATGCACAATAAATCTTTGAGTGATACCTAAAAAAAAAAATTTATTAACATTTTGCAAAAATTCAATTTTTTGGCGAATTTTCAAAATTTTTGTATAGCAACCCTATTCGGTACCATGCTCGCCGGCGTAGGATCAACGGAAACAAAAAAATTGCCACGCTAATTCACCCTGTATTTTTTTCCTTCCCACACCCGTAAATAAAAATATCAATACACTCATTTTTTGCTCAAGTGGTTTAGGATGGTCACTTCGGAGTCCCCTGACATCTCAAGAGAGTCAACTGAGAGCGAGGGAGAGGATTTCCAAGCAAATCCTAGGCTTTCCAAACTTAAATGATACTGAAAACGATAATTCTTAAAAATCGTGTAACTTGAAAAATTGGCCAAAAAATGAAAAGCTGTATCTCCGAAACTATCGGTACGATAAAAGCCGTTCTGGCATCCGTTTGTTGCAAATTTAACCTACTTTAAAAATAAATATCACTATCTTTGATAAGACACCAAACAGTCCTTCCGGGCTAAAATCGACCAAAACTGAAAAAAATCAAAATTTATGAGTATTTTTTTACTTTGCAGGACCGCTTGTCTGCCGAGGTCGAAAATTTGGATTTAACTTTGCTTTTACATTACAAACAACATATCAAAAAATACCTGATTTGATGCAGTGTTCAGTGTTGAATTTGACTGGACTATTTAGTGGATTTTGCAATAGACAGTACACTCTAACACAAATGACTTGATTACTGATCACAGTAACATTATCCCAAAGCGTAATGAAAGCCATTTTGTGCTAACAAATAAGTACATTTAATTACGTTTCTAGGAACTGCATGAGTATTACGTTCTTGTAATTTTCGTTCCTGCTAATTATTTGCTATTTTAAATGAAGATATTGCCAATCGCTTTAAGAATGTTGTATTTAATGACTACTAATACCCTGTAAATGAAGACGTTTAGCAATGCAATTTTGCACTAATTTAATTGCAAAAAGTAAAACATGGAAATTGTGTAGGTGCTTGTTGGGAATAATATGCATAACAGGTTATGTTTGCGGATAATGGTATTTAGATTTGTATGCTTAAAAATATTTAGATAATAAAAGAGAACTGAACTATTCAAACTCGTGTTTGTAAATGCTATTATTTGTGTTGATTCGAGTCAATTACTTCTTATTTGATACTGCCACACACTTACCTCGCATATTTTATAAATTATTTAAATTTTAAACCATTTAGTAAAGATGTAACAAACTTATTAAAATTAGACCTACCCACCTTTGGAATGTATTAATCTTAAAGGAACGCTTTTATTTAGTATATGTTGTACAATGAATAATTTTAATAAAGATTTTAATTTCTATATATTTTTTGACATGGGAAAACATTTAACATGCGTAAAATATGTAATTAAAGCTTAGAAATCAGAAGTACTTCAATAAATGGTTTGAGATCGTCGTATTAGAACGGTAAACATGTGACGATGCTCTGATCGATGGTCTCCGGTTTGGTTTTTAGTCTTTGGTATAGTACCACTAAAAAATAAAAGTTAAGCATACTTTGGAAATAATTTGCTCCCGAGCGTTGTTGTGGGTAAATGGAGCGTTTGATTATTACACTTGCAATTTCCCAGAAGGGCGTTACGTTCATTTTTGGCAATAATTAGTTATTTTATTTACAATAATTTTCAACTCAAATCATTTGCTAATTAATTATCCGTTTGTCTAAATTCCATGTCTACCGTTAAATAAAATCGTCGATTCGTAATTAAAAAGAAAGACGCAGGCTAATATTGTTCAACAAAAATCAACTTTGCTTCTAAAACGAAACTTTATTTCATAAATTAAATATCCTGTACATTTTACTTGGTAAATACTTCCGCTAATTAAGAATAAGTTCTACTTCCCAAAATTCCCTAGCGTAAAGTTAACGCTATACTCAGTTAGTCGATAACGTGTTCCAAGTATCCGATAATTGCATCTTATGTGTTTTCCGTTGGAAGAATTTGTCTAATTAAAGCTGCTTATTATCCCAATATAAATTGTGTTTTTCCAGGTTAATTCTGAATAGAAATATTACTTTGAACTATGGTCACTGGCTGAACGAAATTGATTTTATTTGCTTTCCAATCTATACAACGGAGACACGTGTAGAAATGTTTAGTTGTTTCCTTTTTTCTTTATGAAAATTTTGCGCATCCAATACGGCGTGATCGATATTTAGGGTTTTTAGAAAATTGTATTTTTCGTCGAAATTAAATTAATTTTTACTGGTAATTGCTCTAACTTCTTCCGGTGGCCTTAAAGCCACGATAAATGGTCGTTCCTTGCTGAAATGGGAGGCTGAGTGCATTCTTTCAGGCTGTAGGCCCACCTAGTCGTTGCCGTGGACCAGCTAATGACTCAACCCCGACGTCAGCAACTTCGAGGGTGAGTGTTTTCTTTCTCCATCATTTATGATTGCGACCATATCGGTTGGGATTTTCGGTTTAAACTCATGCATTCCTAAATTTAATCCGTTTAGACGACAATTAGTGAATTAGTTTGAGATTTGTTAACACTATATGAATGCATTACTATTTGCTTTAAATAACTAAGAGTAAACAACTTGTTAAAGTGAAAATGATTTGAAGGCTTGAAAATGTTGTTGCCATTAGATGTATATACTTAGTTTTAGATTTATTATGCTGATTTAGAGCTGTTGATTTTAGAGAGGTAATTTCGCTTAACTTCTTTTTTGTTGAAACTCAATCTAGGGAGTAACTTAAAACCGGCAGCTTGCTATTTAAAAAAAAAATTATTTCTTCCTTTGGTTGATATTTTTTTTAATTTAGTGTGTAATTATTGATTGGTTGTACTTATTTTGGTTAATTGTAGTTTTATTTTTTGTTATGTGTTCATCATCATTAGGTCTTCAGTCCTGGAACTGGTTAGACGCGTACCAGCATTGTTTCCTATTCTGAACTAACCTACAGATTTCCCTGAAATTTGCACAGTCTGCATCTATCACCATCTGATCTATGTCAACATCTACTTCTTTTTTTCTATCTCTGCTTGTAATATATTCCATACTATTCCCCAAAAATGCCTTAGAACGTATTCCGCCCTTCTATTTCTCTTTTTCCCCAGATATCCTTGTTCCCCTATTATTTCTATAACCTATTTGTTATTATCTTTGTCTGTCCATGCTATCGTCCTCATACATCTGAAGCACAGCATTTCCAAAGACTGCTACCGTTTTTCAGTCTGCGTTTCAGACTGCCCGTATTTCATATACATACTGTGCTGTGATCCACACATATGCCTTCAACAATTTTCTTCTTGTTCTATGTTTGTTGTCTTTCCTCATAGGCGCTGTTCTTTCTTGTTAGATGCAGTTCGGTCACCTTCTATTGTTTTACAGTTATATACCCTATTTCTCCGACGTTCAGTGGTTGTGAAGGGAGGTAAGCAGCCTGTGGCTGCCAAGTTCCTAAACACTTAACCATTTACCGATTTAATATATTTTCCAATATATCTTTTCACACAGTCAACATTAGTTGCAGATATTTCGCAACCGACAACTAGTTGTTTTTACTAATCATCAGATTTATCTGCGCTTATTTTTTCGTCATTAGGTTTTCCGTCTCAAAACTGGTTGGACATGTAGGACATGCACCTGCACTTATTTATATTCTGAGCTAGACTACATAGTTTCTTGAAATTTTTACACAGCATTTGTATACAGCTCGTTCTCCTTCTATTGTTTTCTAATTTTATGCCCTATTTCTCCGGTATGTGTTATGAGCGTGAAAAAATTTTCTTTATTTATTTCAGGCTTTTTTTTTACTTTGGTATATGTGTAGGCATTCTACCCCGCCCACTCGCCGATTAGTTTTTTTTGTAGGCTACGCCACTGCACGTAGCATAAATTTCTGGCGCCTAACGTGGGGCCGCAATTTTGTTTCATGTAACTTTGGCCCCGATTTTGTTTTACTGAGTTTTTGGATCCGAGTTCGTTTTAGTTAGTTTTTGCTCTAATTTCTTTTGTTTGCGGCCCAAGTTACTAGACGATTTTTTTCTCGGCTGATACTATTTATGTCTTCGTCCCTTACGCTCGAACTTGTATTTATTTCTTTTCTTTATTTACTGGGTGGGTTCGATCTTCTTGAATTTCGATTTTGTTTTCTTTTTAATCGTTCAATATTAATGGTTAATTAATTTCAGATTATTGAACTTGTGTTTTCGCCAATAATCCTAGTCCACTGAAACGCTGGCGCCCAAAATTTTTTTTCTTCCTTTGCTCTCAGTATATTTTGTTCTCCTCATCGAATCTAGAGTTGGCTTTTTATTCCTCCGATTTTTCTTTTATTCTACAGCCCTATTCTAATTTCTATTTTGTTGTTTCGCTCCTATTGGTGTTCCCAAAGTTTATCCGTCGGATATGTTTTATATTGTCCTGTATTCGCAATAATTTTTTTTTTTGAGCTTTTATCGAGTTAGGTTAGCCTTTATTTAGTTACTTTCTACCAATTTCTTTCTTGGTCGTATTCAAAATGACTTCTTTTCAACTTCCCACCAAGGCCTCCCAGTGTGGGAGTGGAATTTGAAATTTTCTGGTAATCCATACACTCTTAGAGTACATGATTTTTTGGACCGACTCCAAAAACTCCGACGAACTCACCATGTGTCGGAATTGTAGTTATTTAAGTCTGCAGTGGATTTGTTTGAGTCGAAAGCGTTACTTTGGTATCGTGGTTTTCGACATAGGTTTTCTGACTGGAAGTCGTTGTCTAGTTTACTGATTCAACATTTTGAACCCCCCCGAATTTCACTTATAAGTTTGCTACTTCTGAAGAAAATACTTTTGCTTCACATGATCGAGTTGTTGACGCCTACGGATAGATCCGATACTTCTTTCGTACATTCTACTGTTCTTCCTCCTTGTTCTAATTGTACTCGTCAGATCGCATGCTTTAATTGCGAAGAATCTGGTCATGTTTCGACACGTTGTACTCGCCCTCAAGTACTCTATTGTTATGGTTGCGGATATAAGGGAGTTTCTCGTCGCAACTCTCCGAACTGTCATCCCACTACCAATCATTCTTTAAATAATCTTCAAATTCTGCCTAATTTCGTCTGCTTTTCACTCTACGTTCTCTTCTGTCCCTCATCCAGGGTCACCTGGCTCTTCCTAGTAAAACATACCCTTCGTCGGCAAATACAACTTCGAACAAAATTTCCTCCGTTTCTAGTTCTACATTCTATTCTACTCCTCCTTCTTGTTACCCTACTTATTCATTCTCGCCCCAGAGTGTGCCTCCACCAGTATTACAACCCATGCTTCGAATTATTGACATGCAGATAGCTTCTCAAGAGTTTGTTCCCGCTTTCTTAAATTGTTCTAGTCAAGAAATTCCTGTCGTGTGTGCAAGCACACATGTCGCTGAAATGACCGTAACTTCTAATTCCGTCTGCAAGGGTCCTGTTGAAGTCCACGAACCGGTATCGTTAATGTCTCTTCCCATTTTCGTCAAAATTTTACCGGTTTCTGCCTTCTTAAATGCTTCGACTCAAGAAGTTCCTGTTGTGCCGGCAATCACAGCCGTAGCTGAAGTGAAGGTAATTTTTAATACGGATAGAGAAGGTCCTGTTGAACTTAGGGAACCTGTAGCTGTGATGCCTGTTGCTGTTGTCGTTAAAGTTTTACCTGATCCTGTTTCGTTACCTACTCTTACTCATTTATTTCATGCTGACAAAATGCTACTTACTTCTGTTCTTTTAACTAAGGTTGGTGACATCTTAGCTGATGTTCTGTTATCTAATGCTGACAAACTTCTACCTGATTCTGCTCCTTTTCCTAGGGTGGATACTTCCACAGCCAATGCTGTTTTCTTTCCTAACTGTGATACTTCTAGTCCTGCACATAACGTCAATAAAATTTTATCTGCTTTGGTCCCTTTCTCTAACGTAACTGAAGTGTGTTCCGCTTGTATTTCTTTTTGTCAGGTTGGTTCTCGTACAGCCAATACTTTTTCTTTTTCCACCGTTGATATTCTGACAACCCATGATGTTTCCTTTTCTGCCGTTGACTTTTTTACCACCCATCCTAGCAATAAACAACGTCCTTCTATGACGCGTTTTGAGTTTACTAAACTGCTTTTGCCGCTTCCTAAACCTAGTGCTATAACTACTACACCCCCTGTTATTCCTATTTGGCAGAAAACTACCCAAAAGAGGCAGACTTTATTCTATGCTCCTTCCGAACCAGAGGACATATGTCGGCGAAACCCTAATGTCCTCGATCTTGTTTCATTTTCCTTCTGGCTGCATAAACGCCTTAAGCCCAATATCTAGGTCTCGTGTCCCAGATTATGACGACTTTGCTTTGCTTCGGACATGAATTTTGCACATTTCGGTTTACTTCCCTGTTTTACGGGGTTTTCTTTCATTTTCTTCTTTCACCCGTGTATGTCTGGGAATAGAATAGTCCCACGGTACAACCTGCCTGTCGTAAGAGGCGACTACAGCGGTCCAACACATACACATACACACTTCATACACACATAAACACACTCCATAAACGCACACACTTCATACCTCCACACATTTCTGTTTGCTTCTCCTTCTTGTTTTTTTCTTTTACCCGTGTGGGTCCGAGAATAGAATAGCCCCATGGTACGACCTGCATGTCGTAAAAAGCGACTACAGTGGTTCAACACATACACACACGCACACTGCATACACACACGCGCGCACTTCTTACTCACCCACACACACGCACACACCTACTCATATCTAACTACACTGGGATTCTGTTTTATTTCCTTTTCTACATGTAAAATGTGGTGGTAATTTTGATAACTCAAAGGCGAGATCTAAAGTGGACTGTATTTTTTAAGGGCTTGAACAAGCAAAATAATTAATTGTTGTTACACAAGCCAAACAAACAAAAACGTTTACTATTTGCACCTACCTTTTTTGCGAGGCGGCAGCAGATGACAGAAACGTTGAAACCAATTAACACCTTGCAGCACAAGTAACACTGGTGGTTCATCAAGCGCAGCATCCAATTATCTGCATGCAGCATATTCCAACTCGACGCGGTAAATACACAAAGCGTTTCATTTGCACAGCGGTGAGACCAAAGCGGTGTGAACACTTCACAAGACGACACTATACTATCTGCGGTTTCTACGATACTCTAGCAACTGCGGTCTGTACGATACTATACTACTATAAGCGGCTACATGCGACGGCGATATCTACGACACTGTGTGAGGCGACGAGCTTCTCTGCGATACTTGGCGTGTTTTCCCAATCGATAATGTTTGCGGCGGCGCACAACACAACGTTCACCAATCACACAGGTTTGTGCATAGATAAACGCATTGGGGTAAATTTGGACTAACAAAATTTAATCTACCGCAACGAATTTAAAACAATTAACAAGTTCAATCAATAATAAATTCTAACTATAATTATTTACAAGGACGGAACGCTACAATTCTTAGTTTTTTTTTGGGTTTTGTACTTGGTGTTGGTGGTTATTCTTTTTGGATTTTTCCTTTTTTCCTTTTCTTTGTTCTTTCCATTTCACATTCCTTTCCTTTTTCCTTTCGCTGGTCTTTCTTGCTGTCGGTCCCTATACCGATTGTGTTTCGTCCATCCGCTCCTGTGGTAGGTGCTTTCTAGTTCGTCTTTCTTCCTTCGGAAACCGCGACTTAGTCGGCTTAAGAACTAGTTAACTAGTTAAATACACATTTTCAAACAAAATTTCTTTCGAGAGCGTTTATGCTTGGACAGATTCTCAGATAGTCCTCGCCTGGTTGAATGCTTCCCCGAGCCGTTGGAAGACGTTTGTCGCAAATAGAGTGAGCCATATTCAAGATCGTGTTCCTGCGGCTTCTTGGCATTATATTCCGTTAGAACTGAACGCCGCAGACGCTGCTTCAAGAGGTATGTTCCTTCGCGATTTCCTTTCCCACGACATATGGTGGAATGGTCCTAAATTTTTGTATATACCAAACAAAATGTGGACTGATTTTTCTACTACACCTATTACACTTGATACAGATATAAATTTGAAAGAAAAGTCTAACGCTTTTACGGTTACAACGGAATGTCACATTTTAACTACAATAATTGAAGCATTTTCTTCTTTAGCGATAATCCTTAGGATTCTAGCTTATTCTTTACGTGTCTCTACCAACTTCCGCAAAAATTCTCAGAGGGTACAAGGGACTATTACTGCCTACGAGATACAGAGTGCTTTAATGTGTCTAATTAAGCACGTACAATCCCTCGTCTTTTCAAAACTTATTACGAAAATTAATAGCAATCAGTTGTTGCCAAAATCGTTTAGATCTTTTTGTTTATTTCTTGATCCCGACGGGCTTTTAAGAGTAGGAGGGAGACTGCAAAATTCTGACTTGGCTTATGAAGCAAAACATCCGTTACTATTACCTAGCTCACATAGGCTTACAACTTTGATTATCGAATTTACGCATTTCAAATATTTATATCCAGGATTCAAAACTTTACATTACTTACTAAGACAACAATTTGGATATTATCAGCTAGAAAGGTTATGAAAAGGACTTTTTCTAATTGTTTCAAATGCTTCAGAATGTTTCCGAAAACGTATTTACCGCCACGTAGGGGCGTTTTACCTTAATTCCGCGTTAGTGCGATAAAACCTTTTTCTCATATTGCCATTGATTTTTGCGGTCCTTTCTTTGTAATTTCACGTCGCTCGCGTGGTTCTAAGGCTACAACGTGTGCGTTTTCGTATGTACCTGCACTAGGGCAATTCATCTAGAGCTCACTATGGATCTCTCAACAGACAGTTGTATTGCTGCCTTTCGTCGGTTAGAGTCTCGACGCGGCATAGTTTCAGATTGCTACTCCGACAATGAGTCAAACTTTGTCGGTGCTAGTAATCAATTTATAAATCTCGCTAAAAAGCGTTTGAAAAGCTTGCATTACAATGACACTTCAGTCCCCCTCCCCGCATCTCCCTTCAATGGTCTAGCGGAGGCATCTGTCAAAATATTTAAATCACACTTTTTTCGAGTTGTTGGGGAGCAACGACTTACCCTGGAAGAAATGAATACGTTACTTTGTCAGATTGAGGCTATACTCAATTCTAGACCCCTGTGTGCTATGGGTACAGACCCCAATGATCCTGTTTCTTTGACTCCGGGACATTTTTTGAACCTGGAGCCGTTAAGTTCCTCAATTCTCGAGCCTAGAGGTCTTGAGATTGCTATAAATCGACTTACTAGATGGCAACTTATCCAGCGACTTCGACTTGCTTTCTGGAAGAGATATTCGTTGGAATATTTGAATTCCTTACAGCAGCGGCTAAAATGAGATAAGTCCACTTCCGCAATACAGTTAGGTTCATTAGTGCTGCTAAAAAATGATATCACATCTTCCTATTGTTAGACGCTCGGTCGTGTTATAGAGATCACCCCGGCGACGATTGACATATTCGGTTGGCTACTATAAAAACAGCTATCGGTACTTTTAGAATGCCAGTCATTAAATTGTGTTTTCTACCTAATTCTTAATTCGTTCTGCTTTCCCCTTTTTCCTTTGTAGACACCTTTTTCGTTATTCGTTTTTTATTTTTCGTTTTTTCCTTTTTTTTAGAGATATATATTTTTCATTTTTCGTTTTCAATTTAATTTTGCTTGAGAAAAAACACAGTGTGTTTCCGGTGGCCTGCATGTTTGCGCGAGAAATATTAAAGTTCGTATTTCAAACACGTTTAGGTCACTTTTGAGTTTCCCTGGAGTAAAAGTAGCGCTTGTGTTCGACATTATTACGTGCCGTTATAACAAACCCATGTTTACGTTTCTTTGTTAAATTGTGTTAGTGTAAATATCTCTGTCCTATCTTCCAATTTCCCATAACATTTCAGAAGATCGAAACAATTGCACCTGTGCTGCTTCAACTTGGTAAGTGATGTCTTTTTTTACCTTGACTTTGTTAAATTTACGTACATTAATATCGCTCCTTTATCGGTGGTCCGCTACATAAAAAAATATTATTATATTTCGTCCGATATCGGGGTTGTATTAACATATAGTATTATAGCAGGAACGTAGAAAAGTGAACATTAGGAAAGGGGTGAGACAGGGATGTGCCCTATCCCTATTAATTATTAACTTGTGCATTGAAGAGGCAACGAATACTCTCAAATACAGGAAGACATTTGGAATAACTATTTAGGGACAAAAGATTAATATGCCTAGATTTGCAGATGATACCACGGTATTAGCATCTAGCAAGGAAGAGTTAGAAGCCGCTCTTAATAAAATGGAAACAGTTCTAACAGAGTTCGAACAGAATACAAATAGGTAGCGAGAACTTAGGGAGGTTAAGGCTTTGTTCTACCTAGTAAGCCAAATTACGCAAGATGGGAAAAGTGCAAAAGATTTAAAACAAAGATTAGCACTAGGTCGTGCTACATTTAACAAGAAAAAGCAACTAATCTGTTCAAAGACAACAAACATAAAAGCAAGGAAAAGATCGCTTAAAACTAATGTGTGGAGCACAGCACTGTAGGGTTGTGAAGCCTGGACAATAGGAGAAGCTAACAAGGAAAAAGTAGAAACCTTTGAAATGTGTTGCTACAGATGTATGATGAAGATATCATGGTCAGACAAGGTTAAGAACAAAGAGGTACCGACTAGAAATGGCAAGGTAAGAAAGGAATATGTGGAAAACAGTAAAAAATAGAAGAGAATAGCGATACATCTAGATTAGACTATTGCAGACAGAAAGTGGAAGATATGGGTTGTGGGAATTTCAGGGAAATGTGTAGGCTACCTCAGAATAGAAATCAATGGAGGCTGTAACAGTTTGTTCTAACTGTCACGAATCTGGTAGTTAGGCAACTTTGTTTACCTGCATTTGGGTTATAAGTTAAACGTAAAAGCAGTTTCCTTTGTCTTATTAGTCGAAATTCTGTTAGGTAGTGATCAGAAGGCGTATTCTGGTATTCTGCGCACTTGTTGAGGTCGAGTTATCTTATTCAACTTTTGGTGGAAGATGAACGCGAGCAAGCGTGTTATTTTCCAAATTTAAGCAGATTTTATACGAGGCTTGTTTAACTGAAACCCATCTTTGGTCTGGTTAGGCTTGGAAACAATTGTAATCACTCAACTGACGTTTTGCAACGTTAGTGGTGTTTGTAAACTTCTCACTGCTCAGTTTCTCTCGTATATATTTGACAGCGATTTTAAGTATTGTGACTTTGACATGAGGTTTGTTGTTAACAATAGGTCATGTTGACATTTTTTTTCGACCATGAAGGACCCTTGTTGTTAGAATTTACAGAACCTCGAGTGCATATCAACGCAAACCTGTATAATGAAACTTTGAACAAGCTCCATCTCAAGCAATAAGACGAAAACGTCCAGGAAGCTTTCACGTGGTGTCATTCTGCTTCGCGATAATGCTTGACCTCATGTTGCTAACGTAGTGAAAGAATATCTACAGCGAAAGAAATGGAGGATATTAGAGCATCTACCCTATTGTCCCGATTTATCGCCTTGCGATTTTCGTATCTTTGGGCCACTGAAAAAAGCGTTAAAGGTAACCGTTTTTAGTCGGACGAAGAAATATACAACGCCGTGAAAGAATTCTTCGAGCAGCAGCCACAAGATTTCTTTTGGCAGGGTATACATAGGTTGACGAAACAGTGGGGTATGTGCTTTAATCGTAGTGGTAATTATTTGTAAATTTAGTTGTCGATAAATTTTTCCTGAACGAAAGATGGGTTTCAATTGAACAAGCCTCGTACAATGATTTTAAATAAGGTTATATGTTGTAGCAAAATAATTTATCTTCTAAAATGTGTTGTTCACTTCAATATGGCTTTCGTTATATTGCCATTTAAGTGAATTTGGATACTTGTTCGAGTATCGTAAAATGAATAAATTGAAAAATATCAGCAGAGATATTGAGCTAATTTACACTGTTTCTATATCTTGGATTGAATCCGGGAAGGCTTGCTTTTTCTGGATTTGGTTTAGAGGATCAGGTGTTCGAGTGTCTACCACGAGGTCCACGCCATCTGTTGTAAGTTCCACTGATCGCGTTTTGTCTTGACGTGTGTTGAAGTCAAGGACTTAAAATACTTTATTCAGGTATTTATGTATACAGGGTGCCCACAATCTATCTCCGTATATGGGTAACTTTTTTATTATAGAAGATACAATGTTGGTTAAATTAGCAAAGTTGAAGAGAAATTTACGAGTAGTATGATGCTTTTTGAAAACTCACCTAGATGCTCAACTTTTTAGATATTTGAAAAACTGAAATTTGCCATTTTCTTCAAACGCTAATAACTTTTAACGGTTTAACCTATAGAGAAAATAAAAACTGCTTGTAAGGTAACTTTTACGTAGAATTCAATAGCGTATATGACAATTTTAATTGGAAATGGGTTTTCAAGCTACAAACATAACCTCACTTTTTAAATGGAAACCATAGTTCAATATAACCCAAATGGAAAGGTTTTTCTTTTCTGATTACCCTGATGGAAGGGTTGATGTACTTATTTTCAGTAGTTTCTTCATATAAAGAAAAAACGATTTATTTATTTGCGGGCATCAAGGAGTCCATGGATACATATTTTAAATAAACAAAAACAACTGGCATTTGTCAGATATTATTAGTTAAAGTGTTTATTTGCTCTGGGTTGCAAATTTTGTGTAGAAGACTTTTAAATTTATTTGATTATAATAGAGAATGTATACAAACGACGAAAAAAATGACATGCTCTTTTGTTACTATGCCTGTAACAGAAATTGTGATGCTGCTGGTGATATGTATTATGAAAGATATTTGGAAAGAAGGCAGCCAGATAAACGATTGTTTTCTAAATTAGAAAACAATTTAAAAGGTTTGGTGCTTTTACAAAACCCAGTACTGATAAAAGAAAATTCAAAACTGATGATGAAGAACGTGTGTTAGCCTACATAAATTTTAAGCCAACAGCGTCCACCCGAGAAACTGCAATTGAGTGCGCTACTTCTACAGAAAAAGCTCGTATCATGGAGATTGTGAGAGAAGACAACAGTTTTGTAGGTGGTTTCTTAATGAAACAAATAATAATCCTGGTTTTAGTCACACTATTATATTTACCGACGAAGCAAAATTTACTAACAAAGGCATGTTTAACAGAAAAAATACAGTCTACTGGAGTCAGGAAAATCCCCATTTAACAGAAGAAAGGCGGGATCAACATCAATTTTCGATAAATGTGTGGTGTGCCATTTTGGTAATAAAATACTTGGGCCTTTCTTCTATAATTATAATTTAAATGGTGTACACTATTTGAATTTTCTACAAAACGAATTGCAAAAATGCTCGATAATTTGCCACTTCTTTTACTGCAAAACTTATATTATTTTCAGCATGACGGTGCACCTGCTCACAATGCCCAAGCCGTTTCTGAATATCTTGATAATAGTTTTCCAAATTGGATTGGCAATGCAGGTCCTGTTCCATGGCCGGCAAGATCACCAGAACTATCGCCACTGGATTTTTTTCTTTGGGGTACTGTAAAGGATGTAGTGTATGCTAAAAAATCCAATAACATTGAGCAACTCAAAGATAGTATTACAGCAGCTATTACAAGTATAAAACCACAAACGTTAAATAAGGTGCACCAAAACCTAATTAAAAGGTGCGAAATGTGTTTGCAAGCTAATGGAGGTCATTTTGAGCATATGTTAATGTAGGAGTGGGCATATTCGCATTAATTAATTTTTGTTTCCTTTGATTAAGTTTTTGTATTGTATGGATAGTTTATTTTTTAAGTATTTTATTTTTCTTAGTTTATAATAAATTTAGTTACAATAAACATGTGTTTCCATTATTGATTTTTACACATTTTGTTTGTTTGTAATATGTATCCATGGACTCTTTGATGTTCGCAAATAAATAAATCGTTTTTTCTTTATTATGAAGAAACTACTGAAAATAAATACATCAACCCTTACATCAGGGTAATCAGAAAAGAAACCTTTCCATTTGGGTTATATTGAACTATGGTTAAGTGCATTTGAAAAAGTGAGGTTATGTTTGTAGTATTGTAAACCCATTTCAATTAAAATTGGAATATATCAGCTATTGAGATATCTGAAAGTTAACTTTACAAGCTGTTTCTATTTTCTCTATAGGATTGAATCCGGTTAAGGCTTGCTTATTCTGCGATTTGAAGTTTAGATGGCAAATTTCAGGTGTTTCAAATGTCTACCACGAAGTTCCACGCCATCTAGGTTGTAAGTTTTCAAAGCATCATGACTACTCGTAAATTTGTCTTCACTTTGCTAATTTAAGTCAACATTGTATCTTCTATAAAATAATGTTACCCATATACGGAGATAGATTGTGGGCACCCTGTATATATCCGTTTAAATTTTTATAAAAAAAAACTTATAATAATTGTTTGTTTCGCAAATGTTTGAATACTAATAGCATTGTGAAGATGCAATGCTTTAATTAATGTTTGAATTAATACGTTGTAATTTTTCTTGTAAAAACCCCGAAGACATGAGCTCATATCACGTCGGTTTATTTTGTTAACTTTTAGATACTCTGTAAATATTAAAAAGAAAAGAAAGGAAATTTACTGAAGTCAAATGTACATGTTTAGTTAGAATTCTAAGAGAATTGAAATTGGTTAAAGATTAACTTTTTATTTTACTAAAATTATCCAAAGTTTCATAATTTTTGTCAGTCCAATTACAATTATTATACGTAATTATATTACATGTTGCTGTCTTATTTCAAACCGAATCAGTGAAGTACTTGTAAGATAAATTATTTCGATGTGTATGCTACCGCAGAGATAAAACAAACAACCCACTGTGTAGCCCTGATGATAAAGTTTCTCTGGAGATTTAAGTAACAACGTAAATATTTAAGTAAGAAAGATTAAATAACTACAATAGCAGGCACACGTTTAAAGCAAGTGAACGTCACGCGCTAGCACAAGTTACAAGGTACGCGTCCAACCAGTCTAAATATGAAAAACTAAGGACTAAAAAAATAACTGTACTTAAACATGATGATTATTATAAACAACTACATGTATTGGATGTGCAATAAACTCACGAATAATGTTAATTGTGCAAAAGGATTTACTGGAAAACTATTACTTTGGCAAATGTTCAAGTACTGGAGAATCTTGGCAGCCACAGACTGCTTACCCCCCTTCAGATACCATTGAATATGGGGTAAATAGGATATATAATTGTAATAAAATAAAAGGGTACCAAACTGCATCTAACAAGGAAGAACAGCGGCTATGATCAAAGACAACATACATAGAAACAAGAAAAAATTGTTGAAAGCATATGTGTGGAGCACAGTGTAGTACGTCTATGTAATAGTGGCAGTAGGAAAAGCAAGCATAAAGAGATAGAAGCCTTCTGGAACGTTGTGCTTCAGATGCATGGGGATGATAGCGTGGACGGACAAAGTTAATAACAAATAGGTTATAGAAATAGTAGGGGAATAAAGATATCTGTTGAAAACAAGAAAAAATAGGAGAAATTGAAAGGCAAGGTATGTTTTAAAGCATTTTTGGGGAATAGTACGGAATATATTATAAACAGAGATAGGAAAAGAAAGGAAGAGGTAGACCTAGATCAAACTATCGCACGCAGATTGTGATAGATGCAGACTACGCAAATTTTAGAATAATCTGTAGGTTAGTTCCGAATAGGAACCTTACGCGTCTAACCAGTTCCACGACTGAAGACCCTAATGAAGATGCGTCTTTGTAATTTGGTTTGTATTGCGTATCACATAAATTTGTTTTCATTTGCGCTTTTTAAATAAACCATTGTTCAACCCTACATGTGATTTTCTAACGCTCCACCCGAAGGTACTACATTGGCCAAGAAGCGAGTTTTTTTTACCTGAAAAATTTTGAATTTTATCGAACCCTTGCTGTTCCAAGCAAGGTAGGGTTCCTTAACGTGCGTGACAACACACACACGGGACCTCTATTTCACCTCTCATCCGAACGAGGGCGTATTTTTATGAAAAATGCTCGCCTAACATTTTTCAAGCGGATCGTGTTGGGATTTGAACCCGAGAACCTTGGGTGTAGCAGAGTTACGTTCAACCACGTATTGTAAAAGAAGAAACTTTCTGATTAATGGTTTAAGTTAATTGCTAGAATTCATTTACAGAAATTAAGTAATTGAACAGTGATGTTTAATTAACATTTAAGTATTCGTAAAACTTAAAAATACTGGGTGCATTGGCATTTATTCTCTCCATTTAAAATTAATTTTTTTTCTGTCGTACCTGGTTTATATCTGAAGTAACATGACCGCGTTACAATTTGACTTATGGTACAATCTAAAACATGAAATGAGCATATTTATAGACTACTTTCATTCAAACTTGGCACCATCTAAATTGAATTATACACCAATACGTATATTATCTAATGCCAGAATGAATAAAAATTGAAATCAAAGCTACCTTGAAGCTCTACATCGTATTATGACAACGACTAGACCAAACATGCTATTTATAATATGATTTTGAACAAGCTTTGCATGACTACTCGATTGGTACTAGAAAATATATTAACATCCTGTTGAAAATATAACCCCTACATACGATACAAACGCGATTAGCTTCTAGTATTGTTAGCCACAGCCGGTATCAAAAAACAAAGTGTGTTGATGTCATTGAACTGTAATTTTGAAAGCGATATAATTAAGCACGGTTTTACATATTTATAAATGTATTATCGTAGTTATTGTTAAAGTTATTTGTCAAGTTATTTTCTTCTGTAGAACGCATCTATATATAGAACACTTGTTTATGTTCCGGATTTTACTTTATTTGAGGTTAGAACGACGAGTAACGAACATCTCGTATCGACCTAGGAAAGTATTTCACATTTTGGTGCCGAAACCCGGGAAGTGTTGAATTTGTTGTGTTTTTAACGTCATCATCATTAGGTCTTCAGTCCTAGAACTGGTTAGACGCGTACCATCATTGTTCCCTATTCTGAACTAACCTACAGATTTCCCTGAAATATGCACAGTTTGCATCTATAACTGTCTGATCTAGGTCTACATCTACCTCTTTTTTCCTATCTCCGCTTGTAGATATCACATACTATTCCCCAAAATGCCTTAGAACGTATTCCGCCCTACTATTTCTCTTTTCCCCAGATATCCTTGTTCCCCTACTATTTCTGTAACTTATTTGTTATTATCTTTGTCTGTCCATGCTATCGTCCTCATACATCTGAAGCACAGCATTTCAAAAGGCTGCTACCGTTTTTGTCTGCGTTTCAGACTGCCCGTATTTCATAGGCATACTGTACTGTGCTCCACATATGCTTTCAACAATTTTCTTCTTATTCTATGTTTGTTGTCTTTCCTCATAGGCGCTGTTCTTTCTTGTTATATGCAGTTCGATCACTTTCTATTGTTTTACAGTTATATGCCCTATTTCTCTGACCTTCAATGGTTGTGAAGGAGGTAAGCAGCCTGTGGCTGCCAAGTTCCCCAACACTTAACCATTTGGCGATTTAATATATTTTCAATTTATCTTTTCGCACAGTCAACATTAGTTGCAGGTATTTCGCAACCAACAACTAGTTGTTTATACTAATCATCAGATTTATCTGCGCTTATTTTTTCGTCATTAGGTTTTCCGTCTCAAAACTGGTTGGACACGTACCTGCACTTATTTATATTCTGAACTAGCCTACATAGTTCCTGAAATTCTCACACAGCATGTGTATTCAGATCGTTCCCTTTCTATTGTTTTCTAATTTTATACCCTATTTTACCGAGATTCAGTGAAGGAGGTTAAGCAACCTGTGGCTACCAAGATCCCCCAACACTTAGACGTTTGCCAAAATAATGGTTTTCCAGTAAATCCTTTCACACACTTAACATTATTCGAGAATATTGCCCAACCAATTCTTGTAGTTACTTATAATAATCATCATGTTTGAGCATAGTTATCTTTTCGTCATTAGTTTATCCATTTTGGGATTGGTTGGATGCGTACCTCCATTGATTTCTATTCTGGGCTAGCCTACACATCTCCCTGAAACCTCTACAGCCTACATCTTTTACGTTTTTAACGTATATAAGAAGAATTAATTTGTGTTTAGTGATGGAATCGAAAGTAGAGATGACATTGCGAACGAGTTACAGATCCCAACTTACAAAGTTGTATAATAACGTAAGGGACATGGTAAAAAATGCAGAAGTCGAAGTAGACGAATTATCTGTCGTATGCAAACGAGTAAAAGCTTATACGTATTTCAATAAATGAACTGAACGAAAAATTATGCATACACTAAGTGACGAAAACCTGCAAATGGGTGTGACAAAATTGCAGATTATGACTTTAAGGCGATGGAAGCTATTACAAGTCTGGAGGTTCATATCAAACGGAAAGTATCTGAGGTAAAGCGAGATGCCGGATCAGTATTCAGTGCTCGAGGTTCAGAAGTAGAAGAAGAAGTAGCGCTGCTGACAGTTCCAAGAGATTCAGTTCAAGATAATGTTGGTAATAGAAATGTAGAAGTTGTTCAACAGAGAGCGGTAAGAATACCTAAACTAGATTTATTAAAATTTGATGGTAATATCGAGTCCTGGCCGTCCTTTTGGGAGCAGTATAGTCAGGCGATACATAGTAATTTAGCTCTGGATAATAACTCCAAGTTCACATATTTAAAATCACTTTTAACTGGTAAAAAGCGGCGCTTACAATTTCTGGGTTAACGTGTAGTCAGGGCTCTTATATTGATGCCATAGAGCTGTTGAAGTCGGAATTTGGACGATCTGAACGTATAATAGATTGTTATGTTCAAAGACTTTGTGCTTTACCGCCTGTAAAATTTGATAAAGACGTCACCGCTTTACGTCAACTATATAACGCAGCTTCTTCAATTACGCGATCGTTAGAAGCTTTAGGCATATCAAGTGAACAGTACGGCTTAATGGTAAAATCCATGATTTTTAAGGTACTGCCTTACAATTTGCGTGTGCAGTTCAATAAGCTGAAGTTAAGGGCTGCTCAAACTGACGAATCTGATTTGCATGCAGGCTCGTTGATCGACGATAACGAGTGTATAGGTTACAATAAACAAATAAACGATTTATTGAACTTTATCAAAATTGAAGTTGATGCTTTAGAGCAAGCACAGAGTGGGTTAGAGAGCACATACGTGAAAGACAAGAAGAAACCTTTTAATAAAACCTACAGTGATGATCGGACCAAGTCTCATAATAATACATTTACGGCACAAGGATTGTTAAATTTAGCGAATGACAGTAGTGTATTTATGGTGTAATCAGCACCACATTTCCTCCAGAATCCCACATTTCCTCACACATCTGGACCAAATTTACATGTAAAAACCCACTATAAAGTCTTATTTTTAGGAATCTCCTCCTTGTGGAGATGAATCTCCTCCTTGTGGACCTCCTTGTGGGAGTTTACCCCAACCATCCCTAACCTAAAATCGATAACCTAACCCCTAAAATTTTTGAGATATTTCTCGGTGCCTATTGGCACCACACCACGAATAAACCTATCTTGTTTGGTATCAATTAATATTAGAATTTTCTCAGCTACCCGAATTTTTAAGAATTTTTTAGATAGCATCATCCCCCAGAGAGCTACCCCAATTTTAAGATTTCTTACCTGTAGCGACTTTTGAGCGTTCTTATAAATTTTTTTTATACATTCGATACATTAAATTAGTCTAGAATTTTACGCAGAATGTAACGTGCCACTTCTTTACATTGCATAAATAACTACCATTTTTAAACAATTATCTATTTCGGTAACTTAATGTAACATTTTTCACGTAGTAAATGTATATAAATAATTCCTTAAAGAATAATAAACCTTTAAATAAATGTATCATTGTCCCCTAGTAAAAATGTAAATAAATTTGGATATAATTACAGTGTACTTGTGCAGGCCTCTGGTGTTTAGATGCCGTAATTATAAATTTGTAGAAATAAAGACTTGTTCTTATTTAGAAGCGTGGTATAAGTAGTTCCATAGGTTTTCCCGCGAGATACTAGGAAATTTTCCTTAATATTTTCGAGTTTAGTTAGTTAGAGATATGGTATCATAAGGCTAACAGCAGATTGAAGTCGAGCGCTTCGAATATTTTATGATTTTGTAATCATCCTTATGGGAATTTATTTCGTAGTGCAATTATGAAACGTTAAGTGTTGTAGATTTGTCTAAATATTGATTGTTTATTGCTTCACTAGTTTCTACCTCTTATGAGGGATATATTCTTCATTTTGCTGCTGTTAAGCCACCTGTGGAATTTCGCCATATTGATCTTTTGGGTATGTATCATTTAATACTTGTAAATAAGAATTGGTTTATGATGTTTGAATTTGCAATTACGTGTCTATTCATATTAGAATCTAAATAATGGTTTCTTTTGGAAAGGCGAAGATTATTGAATACCATTGTTGGAAAAACCCCTTACTGTAGGGTAAGTTTGTTTAAGTTTTGATTACATATTAATTAGGGTTGATCATTCAATTAATAATGTTACTTGAGTGCGAGCGTGTTGATAATTAAATGTTGGATATATTTGTTACTTAGTCGTAATTTTAAAGCTGATTGTTTGTGTAATTGTTGAACGTGTGTGTTAATTTTGATATGTATAGATAAAATATTCATTAGTGTCATAATTTATCTAAGAGAATAATTGATTGACTAGTACTTATACTTGTTTCTCTTTAGGGTTTTTTTTTTTTGGTTGCTAATCTGGAATTTTACATTCTGGATCGTAGTTTATGGTAGCGCATTTGGTAAAAGTTAGAGCAGCCGTTGCACCTGGCTTCACATTGAATGCGGAAGACGTTCTTGGATCCTAGGAACACGCAAGTTTTAATATCTTTTATGTGACGATTTACTCGTCTTATAGTGATAAAATTAATTCAACTAATTCAAATCTTATATGTTAAACAACAGTTAATGCGATTATTTAATTTACGAGTAGTTGATATAATTGTCTATCCTTTGACTTGTCGTGCAACGACACCATTGTTGAATATAAATCTGCGTGCGCCTGAGCTCAAGCGGCGTCCATAATATAAACCATCCGTGCGCATTAACTATGTTTATTTTGTTTTATTATTTTGTCGTACTGAACGTACATTGTTTATGATTGACTGAATATTTTCAAAGATTATTTAAATTAAGAACAGAAACTATCTCCAATATATATTTATTTTACCTGACTTACTTACTGGCATCATTTAATAATTTAATAGTTTATGACAAGGCATTATTTTAGTAACAATATCTCGGCATATAGGTACTCGTACTTATTTGGTATTTTGGTAGTGCGAGGTACTTAGGTGGTTGCCTGGAGGCAAATTTACCTGGCGCCCTCGTTATTTTACTTTTATTGGTCCATAGCACTTTTAGGACCCACTCCGTCTCCACTGCAGCTGGTCGGCAACCCACCTACTTGTCAACTTGAACCGTAGGTAGCGACACGTAATTGTTACTCGAATAATATAGGTAAATTGTACGTCGCAAGAATTCGAATCTGCAAACAGATTTGAAATAGGACCACGCCCTGCTAAATTACACACATACCCTCTGTGAGATAAATCTTTCTCCACACTTCCACCCACGAGATAAACCTATCTTGTTTGGTATCAATTAATATTAGAATTTTCTCAGCTACCCGAATTTTTTAGATAACATCATCCCCCAGGGAGCTACCCTAATTTTAGGATTTCTTACCTGTAGCGACTTTTGAGCGTTCTTATAAATTTTTTTTATACATGCGATACATCTTGCTAGTCTAGAATTTTACGCAGAATTCGAATCTGTTTGCAGATTCGAAATCGGACCACGCCCTGCAATGTTACACACATACCCTCTGCGAGATAAATCTTTCTCCACACTTCCACCCACGAGATAAATGTACATTGTTTGGTATCAATTAATATTAGAATTTTCTCAGCTACACAAATCTCTTTAAATTTTTTAGATAGCTCCATCCCCCCGAGAGCTACCCTGATTTTAAGATTTCTTACCTGTAACCACTTTTGAGCGTTCTTATAAATTTTTTAGTCATGCGATACATCTTGTTAGTCTAGAATTTTATGTAGAATCCGAATCTGCAAACAGATTTAAAACAGGGACCACCTCTTACCATTTTACACACACCCTCTAAATGATAAATTCCTGCAACTCATACCTAAAAGAAAATCTAAAAACAATTCTTGAAACTTTTTATTACAAACAATTTTTACTAATACAGTTTAAATTTGTAAACAACATTTCTAAATACATAACACAATTTTTTATTCTTAACCTATATACATATCGGGCTATACTTATTAATATTTATTTCTAAATAGAGCACCTTTTCCAAAGACCAACCGGACCCGCATGTTTCATATTCCTCTGATTTTGTTCGCATGGTTTCGCTTAAGACCTCGTACATATTTTCCAGATTACTAGAAGACGTTATAACCACATTTTTTGTGTTAAAGGATTTTACATCGGTTCCCCCATTTTGGTGTAAACGCCGTAGAGTTCGCAATAGACTTTTACTGCTGTATGTTGTATTCTTTTTTCATTAATTAATCGAATAAATCGCTCTTTCTGCTTCCAAAGAAACTCGGGCACTCCATCGTGGACACTGGCATTCTTTATGCGATAGCTAGCCATACGGTTGTTAAACGCAGTGCTAACCATTTCTACACCATCGTCGCTAGTAGCGGTAACTGATGCATTTTTATGTCTGTTGCTCCTTAAGTGTGCGGCATATGTAGTCTTTTCCATTTCGAAATCGCATACTTTACACATAATTCGTGGTTGTTTCGTACAAGACCCTTTAACAGCTGGTGGAGCTGAACGTTTACTGTTAATGACATACCGTGCTGTTTTCCTTGTGTCGCTGTAAGTTGCCCATTCTCGTAAAAGCGATACCGCAAGACCCACAGTTAAAGAACTTTGCTGCAGACGGATGTATAAGCTAACCTAGGCGATGTTACACCACGACATTTGTTCTGGTGCCGTTTGAGAGCATCCTTCTGGTAAAGTAGACGTGACACGGCTCGCATTTAAAAACGTTTGCAGGTACCATTTTAGTACAAAACAAAATCCGCACTATAAGACTTGACTTGTAAGCGAACTAACTTATAACTAAAGAGTTTACTCTTGCGCACCTGCTTTATGTACCCTATAGAATGTAAACCGAAGGTTTCCGAAGACACCCGAACGATGTTGAGGATTCAGCGGGGAACTAAATGACGTCATAATCCTCGCTGCTCGTCCAATACATTTAGCGCCAATGCATGCACCTGGTTCGCTTCGTCGATGGTGCGAATGCCGTTAGTAAAAACATCGGAAACGTCTTCCATGTTATACGGATCGCGTGCATATTAAAAATCCAAAAGGGTGGTAGCACACGCACACAAGTTGTCTGCAAGTCGTGCTGTAGAAGATGCAGTGATACTATAACCAAAAACACTTTAAACCATTACTAAGAAAATACCAACTTGCTGTCTACAGGATACTTACTAATAAAGCAATTTAATTTTAAATAACTTCTACGTCATACTTTAGGAAATGTTAGGCTTGAATATTTTCCAAATGAATCACCAAGCGAAAGTATATGCTTAGCAGTATTAAAATTAACCATTAATTTCCCATTTTTACGACCGTGATTAATTATAGATTAAAATTTAATTTGTGCACGTTTGAGCTTCTCGTAAACTAACATATTTTATAGCAACAATGCGCTGTATAATACATGCATACCCCTTCGCCGCGCTACTGCTATTCTTGTAATTGCTAGAAAAAGTCACTCTCCTTTTTACTGTTAGGACCGATGCAAAGCACCAATTTTTTTATACTTTCTATAGCACATCGCGCGCTTTTCGTATGATAATTAAATTTTGCTTTTGTAGGCTTTTACACTTTCGCATAGCGGTCGATCGCACGTAATGATTTCTAGAACCGGTAAGTACTTGATATCGTCCAAATAGAGAATTAGATGCTCGATGTCTGTCAACTTCCAATTCCCTCGTAAAGGTAGAAAAACTCAGTCAATCATCCATCTAACAAACTTCAACCTGCTCCTGTTCTGATAATTTACAAACATTTTCAAACGACAATGGGCCGAGAATTTTAAACCTCCGAGGATCTTTAAGTCGTGATCAATTACACATCTGAGCTACGCGTAAACTAACATATTTTGCAGCAACTGTAAAATACATGCATACCCTTCTCTGCGCTACTGCTATTCTTGTAGTTGCTTGAAAAAGTCAGTCGCCCTTTTTACGGGTAGGACCGCTAAAAAGCACCATTCCATACTTTCTTTATAAGTGTAGCACATCGCGCACTTTTTGTCGGATAACTAAATTTTTGTTTATGTAGGCCTTTACACTTTCGCTTATTTAAACATCTAATACAATTGATTAACCACTTTCGCTTATTCTAACAGGAACCACCATACATCCCACCGCACCGTTCTTTTTGAATCCAACGATCCTATGGGCTTCCACGCACTAACACCTGACGTATCTTTCCTACTATTTGTTAAACAAAAACTACCGGTATCGCCATTGTGGACGTAAACAGATGTTTGTGGATGTGTACGAGAATATGTAACCATATACATTAACCAGTCTAAGCTATTTTATTTAGTCCACGAAAATTACTATTTTTCTAAACCATAATTAATAATCGTCTTTATAGGTTCCACATTTCTACCGTTACCCAATGACTGGTGCTACGTACATGGAAACTTTAATTTCTTATTAGAGAATTCTTATTCTCCACGCACTGCTGCGTAGTTGCATGTCCATTCCTTTTGAGGTATATGCTCGTTATAGGTTTGTAAGACCCTCGGTTTTACTTAACTACAATTCGTGAGATCCTTTAATCTTCTTAATCGTATCTTTTCGCCTACAATACAGTAGGACTTAACATTACTACCAACAAATTCTAATACTAGATCCCCATTAAATACGTCTTTAATTTTCCCTACAAATTTTTTTGTTGACAAGTGTTATATTGTATTTATTATACGCGGGGTAGTCACTCTTTTAAGATAAATATATTTGGTTTGGCATCAACTAATATTAAATTTTTCTAGAAACCCCAAATCTGTAAATAAATTTTAAATAGGACCACCCCATACAAAGTTATACCTTTTAAAGACCCAAATCACTGATTTTTGCTCATCTTTATTTAACTCCATCTTTAAAACTCTTTTTTTTCGCTAACCAAGACATATGCTTTAACCAACCGTTTCCCTAGAAATCTAAAACCGTAGTGTCCCGCGAATACCACGTGGAGATAACACGTATACTCTGTCAACCAGGATAGAAGCCGGAAGGATTTGGAAGGTGGTAGAAGAACTTAAAAATTATGGAATCTTAAAACTAATATATACAATAGATTTACAAAATCCATACAAATATAAACAACTATCTTATATCTTTACACCCCATGCGTAGATTGTTGTACTATTAGGAATGATGTACCTTTTGTCATCTTCCCTCGATAAACTAATTTTATTAATAAACTGCGTATGCAAATCGTATTCTTTACTCCGGGTACATACGCAGGCAAGTACTGATACCATCAAATAAAGAATTGGATGCTTGGTGACTGTTAACATCCGCTTCCCTCGTGTACGCCCAGACACATCCCAGCTCATGAGCACCCCTGCGCATGCACACCCTGCCCATGCGCTCCCCTGCGCGTACGCACCCTGCCCATGCTCGCTGCCCATGCGCACCCTCTCTGTGCGAGTGCTATTTCGGGGTAACGTCACAGCCTTTTATAAATAAAGAACAATGTTATACACTATTATAAAATGTTTATTCTGACATTATACATAACAAATTTAAAAATATTTAATGCCAAGCATGGAGTCATTTAAACTTAATTTTAATACAAAGTTATACACAGAAGACAGTCCTTTCTTTATGTTTGTTTGCAGTGGTTTTAATTTTATCTAATTTTATTCGCAGCTTAAAATTTAAATCGACACCCAAGTCTTCTATCTCCTTTTCTAACCAATAGTTTGATACATAAAGACCGTCTAGGTTTTCGAATTGTAAAATGTACCGAAGTTTGTCTCTATATTTAAAGTCTTTGATTCCGCCGACAACCAGATCCATTCCTTCGTGTAATTCTTGCAGCTTGTGACAATCTTTTAATCGCAGCTTTCCCACTATATCCTGCATACGTATCTTGTTAGCTTGATCGACTTCTTCTTGTCGGTATTGGAGGAAATCCTTTTTCTCCAACACACCGTTGTGTAGTTGCATATCCACCACTTTTGGGAATATATGGTTGTTATAGGTTGTAAGACCCTCGGTTTTAAATGATCCGAAAGGTTCTTTACTAGGCAAATATACAATGTTTAGCGGAACCCCTTTGCGTGTGGTGTACGCCTAGGTTACGAAACCCGCATTCCTTAGTTCGTCTTTGTTATCTGCCATTTTGATAAATACGTTTTAGAATAACCTTTTAAAAGTATACGGATTTAGTACCATCCTTTTCTGCAAGAACACCTACATAACTAAAGAGTCTTTCTTACTAACCGCAAATGCATACAGCTTGTACAACCCGGATGTATCTAAGTCAGTCCATCGACACATAAAATAATATTTTAATTCTTCCTCATTTTCTCTAATAAGATGTTCTTTGTCTAACACATCTTTGTATTGTTCGCGTATTGTCGCAGTGTTTTCCATGTAGTACAATTTTCGCCTTTTTGCATCCATTTCCTCTAATTCCAGTTGTCTTTTCCTTCCACTTACAGCGTATGGCATGCATAATGGGACAATTTCCTTTAGCGTAAACGGATAGAGTTTACTACCAATATTTGCGCGTTGTCGTACAACCTCTGGGCGAATGTTAGGTGTATTTATCAATCCCAATTCCGAAATGACTATTTCTTTTGGAATTGTAGAATATGGTGTTGCAGATTGTGTAAAATATGTACTACCCGCTTTAATGTAGCACTTGTGTAAGATTTTTATTTTATCTTGGCTGTCTTCCTCCTCTACTATCTCCAAATAATTTACGGGTAAATAGTTAAAACTAAAAGCCGAAAGCATATACTTTATCAATGTTTCCCTTTCTTTTGGTTTTTCGGACAACTTAATTTGCAAGCCCGTCAATTTCTTTGTATTACCATTACCCCAATATACGTACTGTAGCAGGTTATTATACACTAAACAGCAGCTATTTTGTAGCTTGTCCGATAGCTTACTCCACATTTTGGCAAGTGGTACCGAGTACATTGGCGCCTTTAGGAAGTATAACTTACTATCTTCCAATAACGTTAAACAGACTTTTAAGGGATTATACACCCGTTCCGCACTGACATAGCTTCCAACTGCACAATTGTATATTGTCGCTTCCAATCACGTAATACCATGTTCTTTAGCCAAAGTAGACGCAAATGTTTCCCTTAAACGTACATCTGGACAACGTAAAAAATCTAGTATATGATTGCCAAGTTGTTTATTAACACCAGGACTTGTTATCTGACACACAAATTTGTTGTATATCTTAATTCTTGCATTGGTTGTTAGCCATGTTAAACAATCAATTCCTACAGTTTTATCGTTGTCAACTATAATATTACACTTTTCTTCGTATTCGACCTTATAGCAAAAGTTATGGTTTGTAGTTAAATAATTACACATCTCCATCTTGCTAAATATGCCCGCAAAATCTTGGGTTACATCCATGTCAAAAGATAGAAATAATCTTTTCGAGTTCGTCTAATATATCTGGTAGTTCCTCCAATAAAGTTTCCAACTTAACATCTGCTAGTTCCACTTTGTATGGAACATATATAGGATTTTGGAATTTTTATTAATGCATTCGAGGTCTTCTTTTCCGATAATTTCTTTTACTCTCTGGCCCATCTTGTTAGTGCTTTCCAGAGAAAACGGAAGCTTAGCTTTAACACCATGCCTAGCGAAACAAATCGGTCAAACTTTCTTCGTAGATAGCTGTTAAATGCACCACAAATTTCTTTTTTAGGATAAACATCCTTTTGCTTGCAGAGGTTTGTTCGGCGTCAGAAAAGTCGCAAATTTTAACCAACATTATATTGTCACAAAATGGTTCTGTAATTGGTGTGTGTAGTCCACCAGTCAGCATCTGCTCGCCTTCGACATAACAAATATTACCAATATCTGTTACCAGATTATTGTTGCACATATTTTCTGTCAACAGCCATAATCCAAATCGCTCATTTGTCGGTTTCACTTTATTCCCAAGAAGTTGAGAAACGTTAATCACCTTTGAGACGCTCATGTTTACCGTTCTAGCTACTATCGAATACTAAATTGAATACGAAAAAATTGTTCTCTTATGTATTCTACAGAGTGGGGACGTATATTGCCGAAGATAGTCGAATATGTTGTTATCCGACCTAAGCCGACAGGAATGCGCATCGACATATATCCGGATATATGTAGGATGTTAAGTTAGGGTGAAATTACCCCATAGGGTGAAATTGCCCCATGACCACATGACCATATGACCACATGACCACATGACCATATGACCACATGACCATATGACCACATGACCATATGACCTAATTGTATGGGGTGGTCCTATTTAAAATTTATTTACAGATTTGGGGTTTCTAGAAAAATTTAATATTAGTTGATGCCAAACCAAATATATCTATCTTAAAAGAGTGACTACCCCGCGTATAATAAATACAATATAACACTTGTCAACAAAAAAATTTGTAGGGAAAATTAAAGACGTATTTAATGGGGATCCAGTATTAGAATTTGTTGGTAGTAATGTTAAGTCCTACTGTATTGTAGGCGAAAAAGATACGATTAAGAAGATTAAAGGGATCTCACGAATTGTAGTTAAGTAAAACCGAGGGTCTTACAAACTATAACGAGCATATACCTCCAAAAGGAATGGACATGCAACTACGCAGCAGTGCGTGGGAGAATAAGAATTCTCTCTAATAAGAAATTAAAGTTTCCATGTACGTTGCACCAGTCATTGGGTAACGGTAGAAATGTGGAACCTATAAAGACGATTATTAATTATGGTTTAGAAAAATAGTAATTTTCGTGGACTAAATAAAATAGCTTAGACTGGTTAATGTATATGGTTACATATTCTCGTACACATCCACAAACATCTGTTTACGTCCACAATGGCGATACCGGTAGTTTTTGTTTAACAAATAGTAGGAAAGATAAGTCAGGTGTTAGTGCGTGGAAGCCCATAGGATCGTTGGATTCAAAAAGAACGGTGCGGTGGGATGTATGGTGGTTCCTGTTAGAATAAGCGAAAGTGGTTAATCAATTGTATTAGATGTTTAAATAAGCGAAAGTGTAAAGGCCTACATAAACAAAAATTTAGTTATCCGACAAAAAGTGCGCGATGTGCTACACTTATAAAGAAAGTATGGAATGGTGCTTTTTAGCGGTCCTACCCGTAAAAAGGGCGACTGACTTTTTCAAGCAACTACAAGAATAGCAGTAGCGCAGAGAAGGGGTATGCATGTATTATACAGTTGCTGCAAAATATGCTAGTTTACGCGTAGCTCGGATGTGTAATTGATCACGACTTAAAGATCCCTCGGAGGTTTAAAAATTCTCGGCCCATTGTCGTTTGAAAAATGTTTGTAAATTATCAGAACAGGAGCAGGTTGAAGTTTAAGTTAGATGGATGATTGACTGAGTTTTTTCTACCTTTTACGAGGGAATTGGAAGTTGACAGACATCGAGCATCTAATTCTCTATTTGGACGATATCAAGTACTTACCGGTTCTAGAAATCATTACGTGCGATCGACCGCTATGCGAAAGTGTAAAAGCCTACAGAAGCAAAATTTAATTATCATACGAAAAAGCGCGCGATGTGCTATAGAAAGTATAAAAAAATTGGTGCTTTGCATCGGTCCTAACAGTAAAAGGAGAGTGACTTTTCTAGCAATTACAAGAATAGCAGTAGCGCGGCGAAGGGTATGCATGTATTATACAGCGCATTGTTGCTATAAAATATGTTAGTTTACGAGAAGCTCAAACGTGCACAAATTAAATTTTAATCTATAATTAATCACGGTCGTAAAAATGGGAAATTAATGGTTAATTTTAATACTGCTAAGCATATACTTTCGCTTGGTTATTCATTTGGAAAATATTCAAGCCTAACATTTCCTAAAGTATGACGTAGAAGTTATTTAAAATTAAATTGCTTTATTAGTAAGTATCCTGTAGACAGCAAGTTGGTATTTTCTTAGTAATGGTTTAAAGTGTTTTTGGTTATAGTAGCACTGCATCTTCTACAGCACGACTTGCAGACAACTTGTGTGCGTGTGCTACCACCCTTTTGGATTTTTAATATGCACGCGATCCGTATAACATGGAAGACGTTTCCGATGTTTTTACTAACGGCATTCGCACCATCGACGAAGCGAACCAGGTGCATGCATTGGCGCTAAATGTATTGGACGAGCAGCGAGGATTATGACGTCATTTAGTTCCCCGCTGAATCCTCAACATCGTTCGGGTGTCTTCGGAAACCTTCGGTTTGCATTCTATAGGGTACATAAAGCAGGTGCGCAAGAGTAAACTCTTTAGTTATAAGTTAGTTCGCTTACAAGTCAAGTCTTATAGTGCGGATTTTGTTTTGTACTAAAATGGTACCTGCAAACGTTTTTAAATGCGAGCCGTGTCACGTCTACTTTACCAGAAGGGATGCTATCAAACGGCACCAGAACAAATGTCGTGGTGTAACATCGCCTAGGGTTAAGCTTATACATCCGTCTGCAGCAAAGTTCTTTAACTGTGGGTCTTGCGGTATCGCTTTTACGAGAATGGGCAACTTACAGCGACACAAGGAAAAACAGCACGGTATGTCATTAAGCAGTAAACGTTCAGCTCCACCAGCTGTTAAAGGGTCTTGTACGAAACAACCACGAATTATGTGTAAAGTATGCGATTTCGAAATGGAAAAGACTACCTATGCCGCACACTTAAGGAGCAACAGACATAAAAATGCATCAGTTACCGCTACTAGCGACGATGGTGTAGAAATGGTTAGCACTGCGTTTAACAACCGTATGGCTAGCTATCGCATAAAGAATGCCAGTGTCGACGATGGAGTGCCCGAGTTTCTTTGGAAGCAGAAAGAGCGATTTATTCGATTAATTAATGAAAAAAGGATACAACATACAGCAGTAAAAGTCTATTGCGAACTCTACGGCGTTTACACCAAAATGGGGGAACCGATGTAAAATCCTTTAACACAAAAAATGTGGTTATAACGTCTTCTAGTAATCTGGAAAATATGTACGAGGTCTTAAGCGAAACCATGCGAACAAAATCAGAGGAATTTGAAACATGCGGGTCCGGTTGGTCTTTGGAAAAGGTGCTCTATTTAGAAATAAATATTAATAAGTATAGCCCGATATGAGAAGTTCTAGGTTAAGAATAAAAAATTGTGAATATGTATTTAGAAATGTTGTTTACAAATTTAAACTGTATTAGTAAAAATTGTTTGTAATAAAAAGTTTCAAGAATTGTTTTTAGATTTTCTTTTAGGTATGAGTTGCAGGAATTTATCATTTAGAGGGTGTGTGTAAAATGGTAAGAGGTGGTCCCTGTTTTAAATCTGTTTGCAGATTCGGATTCTACATAAAATTCTAGACTAACAAGATGTATCGCATGACTAAAAAATTTATAAGAACGCTCAAAAGTGGTTACAGGTAAGAAATCTTAAAATCAGGGTAGCTCTCGGGGGGATGGAACTATCTAAAAAATTTAAAGAGATTTGTGTAGCTGAGAAAATTCTAATATTAATTGATACCAAACAATGTACATTTATCTCGTGGGTGGAAGTGTGGAGAAAGATTTATCTCGCAGAGGGTATGTGTGTAACATTGCAGGGCGTGGTCCGATTTCAAATCTGCAAACAGATTCGAATTCTGCGTAAAATTCTAGACTAGCAAGATGTATCGCATGTATAAAAAAAATTTATAAGAACGCTCAAAAGTCGCTACAGGTAAGAAATCCTAAAATTAGGGTAGCTCCCTGGGGGATGATGTTATCTAAAAAATTCTTAAAAATTCGGGTAGCTGAGAAAATTCTAATATTAACTGATACCAAACAAGATAGGTTTATCTCGTGGGTGGAAGTGTGGAGAAAGATTTATCTCACAGAGGGTATGTGTGTAATTTAGCAGGGCGTGGTCCTATTTCAAATCTGTTTGCAGATTCGAATTCTGCATAAAATTCTAGACTAATTTAATGTATCGAATGTATAAAAAAAATTTATAAGAACGCTCAAAAGTCGCTACAGGTAAGAAATCTTAAAATTGGGGTAGCTCTCTGGGGGGATGATGCTATCTAAAAAATTCTTAAAAATTCGGGTAGCTGAGAAAATTCTAATATTAATTGATACCAAACAAGATAGGTTTATCTTGTGGGTGCGGTGCCAATAGGCACCGAGAAGTATCTCAAAAATTTTAGGGGTTAGGTTATCGATTTTTAGGTTAGGGATGGTTGGGGTAAAACTCCCACAAGGAGGTCCACAAGGAGGAGATTCATCTCCACAAGGAGGAGATTCCTAAAAATAAGACTTTATAGTGGGTTTTTACATGTAAATTTGGTCCAGATGTGTGAGGAAATGTGGGATTCTGGAGGAAATGTGGTGCTGATTACACCATAAATACACTACTAATGACGGTTGTTTGTTCTGTAAAGACAGAAATCACGAAACCAAGTTATGTAATAACGTTTCACTAACGCTTGAACAAAGGAGGAAAATTCTGAAGGACAATTTGAGATGCTTTCGGTGTGCAGGTCCTAATCATAGGTCAAAATTTTGTAAAACAAAAAAGTTGTCTGCTCAAACTGTAAAGGTAAACATATTACTCCTTTATGTGATCCGTTGTATAAGCCTAATCGAACATCAAATAATAACGAACAATCTGTTGTAACAAATCTCTCGAGCGGCAGTATAAATATGGTGTACTTACAAACTGTTTGTGTCTTATTAAAAGCAGATGCTGGTAATAGTACAATATTGGTACGTGCAATTATTGACGGAGGAAGTCAGTTAACTTTTATAAAGCAGTGTATCTCACGTGAACTTAACTTACCAATAGTTGGAACGCATAAGATTTCGATTTGTACTTTTGGAAGTTCACAAAAAAGTGTCGCAAAGTTGTGTTATAAGGTAGAAGTACTTTTAAAGGGACAATATAGTGATGAATTAATAAAAATACATGCCATTGAAGCTCCGGAAATATGCTTTGATTCTATAAGCCCGCCTTCGCAGAATGATCCTTTAATAAATACATTTTCGAAACATAATCAGTTGGCTGATCATGTACCATGTGCATTAGATAAGTCGGGTATTTCTTTACTTATTGGTTCTGATAATTATTGGTTAATTGTAAACAAGGAAACGCAGTCCATAACTGATACATTGACCGCTGTAAGTACAAAATTTGGTTGGACTATACATGGTTCCAGTGATTTTAACGATAATATTAATTGTTCAGTTAACTTTAGTTCTGCTATTGTTTTATATGCACAAATCGTAGGTAGCAACGATGAAAAAGACGATGAAGTAGATTTAAGAAAATTTTGGGATCTGGAGACACTTGGGATTAATGTCTCCGAAATAAAGTTAATGGACCATTTCACCGAGAATTTCATTAAAAATAACGTTAACCAGCTAATCATGGATGTGAAACATATACTGGATGATCCTAAAGTTTTTGGCGAACCCACTAAACGAATTATTTTAAAGACAGTTTCAAGTATTTTTGATCCGTTAGGAGTGTTGGGCACATTCACGATAAAAATAAAATTATTATTGTAAAGGATATGGAAGGCAAGGCTTAAGTGGGATGAGGCATTACCAAACGATATAAAGTCAGAGTGGTTAGCCTGGCTTCAATATGTGTCAGATTTGAAAGAATATACTATACCGCGTTGTATTATTAAAGAAAAAAAACGAACGTTGATCTGCACATTTTTTCTGATGCGAGTCCACAGGCTTTCGGGGCAGTAGCATATCTCAAGTGTTTAAATACTAACGAATGCAACTTCTTGATTGCAAAAAAACCGAGTAACTCCTTTGAATCAAATATTGACGTTACCAAAGCTGGAATTAACTGCAGCCTTACGTGCAGCTAGGCTACATAAATATATAGTAGGTAATATGGAACTAAACGTAAACAAGATTTTTATATGGACTGATTCCAAAATAACGCTGTATTGGATAGAAGGAAAAAAGTATAAATGGAAACCTTATATTCAAAATCGAGTAAACGAAATAAGATCAATGAAGAACATAACTTGGAGGTATTGTCCTGGAAAGGATAATCCAGCAGATCAACTAACGAGAAGCGATTCTGTTAAAAAATGGTCCTAATTGGTTAAGATTAAAAAAAGGAAAAGTGGCCTAACGACGAAACAATAGATGAAGCTGTTGCTGTGTCTTCGCTCACAGAAGTTGAATCTAAATTTGATCAATATAAGTTACAACCGATATTTGAGCTTGAACGTTACGGAAGTTACGAAAAGATGTTACGAATAACAGCTACCATTCTTCGGTTTATAAAAAACATCAGAACAAAGACTGAAAAAACTAGTGGTGAGTTGAACGTTGAGGAAATAGATAATGCAGAAATTTATTGGATCCGAGTTATGCAGCAGGAAGAATTTTTTGATGAAATTTGTATGTTGAAAGATGGGAAAGAACTGCCGAGAAAATCAAAAAATTTAACCCTTACTCCGTTTTTAGATGAGAACGAAGTGCTAAGAGTAGGTGGAAGGTTACAAGAAACACAAATGGGATATTCGATTAGACATCCAATGATTCTATCAAAACCCTCTAAATTAACAACAAAAATTATTTGGGAAGCTCATAATGAATGCATGCATAACGGAACAAATTCTACATTAGCTTTTGTCAGAAAAAAATTTTGGATTATAAAAGGTAGGCAGTAGATAAAAACAACAATAAGCAAATGTGTGGGTTGTAAAAGACTGAAGGGCAAGGCTGGATCAGAGCCATTTGCTCCATTGCCACGAGATAGGATTACCATGGCTCATACATTTGATGTTGTAGGTATAGATTTTGCAGGTCCTTTGTATGTTATAGTTAATAACAATGGACAAAAGAAAGTATACATAATGCTTATTACGTGTGCAGTTGTTAGAGCTGTACATCTTGAGTTGATAGAAGATGTATCTACCGAAAGTTGTCTCTTTGGTTTACGCAGATTTATAAGTAGAAGAGGTGTTCCCAGAGCCATATATTCAGATAATGCAAAAACATTTAAACGAGTTGCTCTGGAACTTGATGAACTATCGAGAATATTACAAAAAGGAGAAGTGCAGGAATTTGCAATAAAGAAAAGGATTCAGTGGAAGTTTAGTGTTGAGAGAGGTTCATGGTGGGGAGGTTTCTGGGAGAGATTAGTAAGAACGGTAAAAAGTTCTTTAAAATCGATTTTAGGAAGAAAATCGTTGATTTTTGCTGAGTTACAAACGTTGTTGGCTGAAGTGGAAGCTACTGTAAATTCACGACCATTAACGTACATAGATAATGATTCAAACAATATGTTTATATTAACACCCTCCAAATTCTTAATTGGGGAAAAGGATGTTGTCTTAAACTCAAATCTAAAATCAATGGAAACAAAGAGACAAGATATATTAAACCTGTGGAAAAAAAGACAAGTTAATCGTGATAAATTTTGGAATAAATCGATTGTCATAAGAAAGGGAGATATAGTACTTCTGGAGGACAAAGATAAACCCAGATTAACATGGAAGTTGGTAAGAGTGCTGCAAGAGTTCCAAGGAAGAGATGGAAAAATCAGGGCATGTGAAGTGTTGACTAGTGATGGAACAAAACTTCGACGACCGATACAATGCCTTTACCCACTGGAAGTGCGATCTTGTGCGGCCGCGGAGGATGTTGAAAATATAACGCCTACATACGATACAAACGCGATTAGCTTCTAGTATTGTTAGCCACAGCCGGTATCAAAAAACAAAGTGTGTCGATGTCATAGAACTGTAATTTTGAAAGAGATATAATTAAGCACGGTTTTACATTTTATAAATGTATTATCGTAGTTATTGTTAAAGTTATTTGTCAAGTTATTTTCTTCTGTAGAACGCATCAATTTATAGAACACTTATTTATGTTCCGGATTTTACTTTATTTGAGGTTAGAACGACGAGTAAAGAACATCTCGTATCGACCTAGGAAAGTATTTCACATATCCATATGAGGATTAGACTAACTCAAAGATTTCATTACAATGGCGATGATACATAACAAGTATATTAACTTCAATTACTTGTTTCATCTATATCGTACATATAACACTCACTAACAAGAGGTGTTCTTACAGAAATTTTATTGCGGATGCTCTTTGAGCCCATAAAAATATAATTTAATCGCGATTAACGACTTTCGTGTTAATTAAGATGACATTTGATACAGCCACTCCCCTAGCAACGTATTGAATTTCATCTTTTTTAGAAGACTGCGTAAATGAAGATGTTTATCTCTATAATTTCGTACTAATTTAATTTTAAGTGGAAAAACATGAATAAATTACATTCGCAATTGCCGAGATTGACATGGTTGTAATTACCTTACATTTCCATGCAAATATCATATCATTACTACCTCATTTTTATGTACAACTGTTGAAGAAAGCAAAATTATTATAAATTATTTTGTAAATAAAGTTAATACAAAAATTTTGTTTCTGAAAATCTACATACGGAGATTCGACGAAGAATTATTGAAAATTTCTTACCTGAAAAGCAAATGTAAGTTTAGAGAGGTTTATTATACCGGGTGTAACAAAATAAGTGTAAAACATTTCAGGGGTGATTCCTCATCGTAAAAGAGATAGGGTCTTTCATATAAGAAAACTTCATTGGAGCATCCCTTGTTAAGATACAGCCCCTTAAAGGGGTACATAAAATTTGTTTTTAAATTTTTTACACACACTAAAAAAGTTACAAAATTGAAATTAAGGTGACATTTTTTACTATCAAAAATACACTTACTCAGTAATTTATTTGGTTTACCCCATGGTTGTAAAGGGTGGATGTAACTTTTTGTCTCATTATTTGTTTGCCATTTAAAAATTTATTTCCAATAGCTTATTTCATTCTAAACAAAAAATGTCTTGAATTTTTTGCCCAAAATTAACCAGTTCGCAGAAAAAAACAAGTTGAAAATGCAAGGCATTGTCGCAACGAACTTCCAAATGTAGACTTACTTTAAAACAATTTAAAGAAATTAAAATTATTATGTTGTAATAATTATAAGTATTCAGATAAAAAAAATAAAATTTATTTCGGGGTTCGGGTATCCGTGGTCAGATTTTGTGGGGGGTACCATATTTCGACTCAGCTATGTTAGGGGAGTCCAAATATGTATCGCACATTAATTTTGGACCTATTTGAAATTTTAATTTTCCCGACGGAATATCGCGGGGGCACGGCGTCCCCGTGGCCCGATTTCAACTGACATCAAAACTTAAGCTCAGGACACCGAGCTGAATCGATTGATGTATCACACATTGATGTCCGACCATTAGAAAGGCCTCGGACGGACAGACGGACAGACAGACGGACGACAAATCGATTTCATAAACGAACGAAGTTCGTTGATTATTTTACAAACAACTACAGAGATACATCGTCATAAGACGAAAATGCAATACTAATTTTTCTAGTAGGCCGCTATTAGTGATAGCGACAATTAAATTGTTATCACGCTGTCAGTTAGTAAATTTTTGAAATTGAATTAATAATTGTGTGTCGTTGTTTTGTTCTCAATTTGGTAGTTTAATATTTCACTTGTTATTAAAATGGCATACACAACTGGGAACTGAAATAACTGAATTAAATTGTAATAAATTGTTGCAATTTGTCTTTTATGACATTGTTGCACTTTCCTAATATTTCCTAATATTTCCTAATATTTCCTAATATCTTTATTAGTTTCATATGTATAACAAATGGGGGATCACATAACTCGCGCTATCAATATTAAAGTATGTACAATCTAATACGGAAAGAATTAACTATTTAATACACTGCTATAAATCAAAAGTCGTAGTGAAAATTTCCACCGTAACATCCCTATCTTACCCAAAAATGATTAACCTATGGTGGGGTTCGAACCCACGTACAAACATATCGAGACATCGAATCCGAAACTTCTTCGCCTCCAAGCAACTGTAGGCAATCAAGTTACTCGAAGTCCGGCACAGGGAACAAATCTAACAATTGTCGAAAAGTACAACCTAATATTTCCCAAATACTGAAATTCAAACTCCAGAATGGGCAACAGAAAAACAACAACAACAAAAAGAACTCACAAACATAGTCAAGGATCAGGACGCAAATCCTTGGCATGCCAAACACCAACCTTACGACCTTCGACAGATTCTAACTGATAGTTCCACGGTGAAAGCATTCGGACACAAAAAAGGTCCGACATATTTGGGTGCAAGTTTACTTGAAAAATATTCGGCGGCATTCGATTGTACAAAATTTCTGTGCCATACTTTCTGACCAACAACATAGCGATCGGGACGACGTCGTAAGTCATACACCTTTTTGCTACGTTCAAATACTTTATCTAGACGAGCACGAATATCTTTAAACACTTTGTCAAAATTGGGGAGCAATCCACAGGAAGCACGAGATCTTGCTCAACCCCATCCTTTAAAGGGACTGTTGGTAAGTCGTGACTATCGCCACTATGATGCATCTTACGACCAAAATTCACGAAAAATGGGGTGAGAATAGTAGCCTCATGTCTCAAAGTACGAATTGCACAAGCAGCCTTCTGAAGCAATGACGCCCACTTTCGCTGGTTGTCTTTAATAAAAGAAATCAATATAGTCTTGAGAGAGCGATGCTGTCGCTCGGCGGCATTCGGCTGAGGATGATAATTTGCAGTATGGCTAACCTTAACACGGTAAGCATTCATCAAGTTTTTGAACTGTCTGCCCTGAAATTGGTTGCCATTGTCGCAAACCGCGGTACGAGGGACACCAAATAACAAAAACACATGATCCTCTAATAATTCAGCAAGCTTAGATGAAGTAGCCTTTCTCATTGGTAGGAAAATACAAAATTTACTTAAATAGTCCTTTACACTCAACATATACTTATATCCGGAAGTAGACCTAGGAAAAGGTCCAACGATATCCACAAAAATAAGTTCCCAAGGTCTGGCGACTTTCGGACGACCTAACAGATAACCAGCAGGTGACTTCTGTTCAACCTTGCTAGCAATGCAAGTTTGGCAATTGCGCACATATTTCGCAACATCACTTTTGGCCTTCGGCCAATAATACTTAGAAGTAATCCTATGGTATGTCTTAAAAATGCCTAAATGGCCGGTAGTATGTTCATCATGGTTACTCCTCACAATATCTAACCTATTCTTACAATTTATAAGGGTGATACATTTATATGGTGATAGTTCTTAAAAATCGGTAATACAGTTAAAAGCCGATAATACAGTTACCAAAGTTCATAAAATACATCGCGCAAGCGCAATGAATAAAGCGAGTGACGCCTTTAGCGGAGGGCAGCGCGAACCCTTTTTACAGGTTCCGCGTGGCCAACTACCCATGACGTCACCAATACAAATTTATATTGCGCAATACTTCGGAAAATTTAAAAATTTAAAACAAAAGGTAATACATTAATTACTTACATAAATATGTCTCGGGGTTAAAGTTGATACGCCGACGCTATTCCAAAGCGTTCGGACCGGCACTAAGGGATCCGCTCCGGGCTGTTGGCTGAGCATGGACATCCGGCTCATCTCGGGTCGTGGAGTCCGGTTTGCCTCGAGGTGGCTGCAAATTTATCTACCTATGTAGGGATCGGGCAGGAATACTAGGTAAAGGTAGACAAACAAAAGATAATCAAGCAAAGGAATCTACATAGGTAAAGCTAACGATACGTTACAAAAAAAACGACTACTTCACTCGAAGATCAAAGGCAAAAAGCCACGTTATAGAGAGAACAGGAAACTTCCCCACTCTTTTTGTCTTTTTTTCCATTGGCGCAAACTTATTCGTCCACCCCTCTAGAGTCGCACGATCTGCGCAAATGCACTATGACGTAACGGAAGTACACGCCTAGTCTATTTAAAATTCCACGCGCCGCGTCTTTTGAAATTATGGCGCAAAACTTCCGCACATCAAAACTAACCTAGAAACAATGTTTAAGTGCCAAATGGCACGTAACACTATGTGATTTGGGGACTACGATCTTCCACTCAGAAGTAGCCGATTCTAGATCAGGATAAGGGATTTTACACTTCTTAAATAAATTTGCCCCGTCAAATCGCCATGCGGGAAAGCTAAGGGGTTTATTTAAAACACGGTCACACATCTTGAGAAACCAACGATCTTTTATCCCTTTGAAATACGGTTCCGGGTTACTAAGAACCTTGACCTCATTAACAATAGGTACACAACGGGATAAAGCGTCGGGGACAACGTTGTCTTTGCTACGACAATGAACAATATTGAAACTGAATTGTTGCAAACGGACACTCCAGCTAGCTAAGCGACCGGCAGCGTCCTTTAAATTATCTAGCCAGAGTAAAGCAAAATGGTCCGTGACAATAGTGAAATGGGATCCTTCAATATAAGACCTGAACTTGCCAATAGCCCACACTACAGCAAGACATTCTTTTTCAGTAGCGGTAAATTTCCGCTCGTTAGGACTTAAAGATCTACTAATATAACTTATAACTTTTTCGCCATCGGGATGAAGTTGGGACAAAACAGCGCCCAAGCCATAATCACTGGCATCGGTTTGAATTATAAACGGCAATTCAAAATTGGGATAACTCATAATGGGAGCTGACACAAGAAAATTTTTGATTTCGGTGAATGCGAATTCGCATTCATCAGTCCATAAAAATTTGTGGCCTTTCCGCATCAATTTAGTTATTGGAGCCACTACCGTAGAGAAATTCGGTAGGAAACGACGGTACCAGCCGCAGAGGCCTAGGAAGCGGCGAACTTCAGAAACATTGCTGGGTTGAGGGAGGTCTAAAATAGCAGAAACTTTCTCGGGGTCGACAGGTAAACCATCTTGATCAACAACGTATCCCAAATATTTGATTTTGGGTCTACAAAAGTGGCATTTTTGTCCGAGCTACAGTCAAACCAGCCGATCTTAAACGACTGAAAATTTCCTTAGTTACATCAAGATGTTTATTAAAATCGTTTGTGGCTATAACCAAATCGTCAAGATAGACGTACACGTAGGAATCGAGGTCGAGACCAATAATGCGGTCGATAAGTCGCTGCCAAGTGGCAGGGCTGTTATGCAAACCGAAAGACATTCGGTTGAACTCAAAGAGGCCTCTATCCGGGACGTTAAAAGCGGTAATTGGGCGGAACGCTTCGGCTACAGGCACTTGCCAGTATGCGCTCTTAATGTCTATGGAAGGAAGGTACTTGGCATCTCGCAGCTTGTCGAGGATTGCTGAAACTAAAGGTAGGCATCGCGTTCGGTGACTTTGTTTACTTTACGATAGTCAACGCAAAATCGATAACTACCGTCTTTCTTCTTGGCCATAACAACAGGGGACGACCAAGGACTAGAAGAAGGACTAACTACACCTAGTTCTAACATAGCGTCCAGTTGGGAGTTTACAATTTTTTTAAGAGCAGGTGACAAAGGGTAAAATCTTTGCTTTATAGGTTCGGCATTCGTTCTTATCAGATGTTCTACCCTATGAGTGCAACCTAATGCGTCAGGCATCTCTCTGAACAATTGTTCAACAGTCAAATTTAAAAGTGCACTTTGTTCCGGGTTAAGCTTATCATTCGATTGTATACTAGATAGGGTGGGCGTGACCGAAGAAAATTGTCATAAGCCGTGACGTAAGTCAGATACTACGCCCATACTAAACCAGAAGTCTGTACCAAGAATCAGTGGGTCCGGGATAGACGGAATCACCAGAACTTTTATGCAAACAACTTTGTCTTCTAATTTAATTGGCATGCTATAAGTGCCAATAATGTTACAAATTTGGCCATTCGCAACACGACATGATGTAATGTCACTCGGTAGGAGTTTCATATTTAGTTTGCGGAGCTTATCGTAGCCCGTGGAAACGTATCTTTTTTCTAGTTACACTTCGTTCTTTAACATAAAAAATAAAACAGCTATAATTTAAAATATTTAATTTGTGAATTTCCGTCCAATAGAAACTAATGCATAGTATTGATAATAACACATAAATTCCTTTACCTTTATGCTCTAAGGTTCGTTACTAAGCTCTGTCGAGTTGTCAATTTGTTCACTTCATTATCAGCGTTCGAACGGGCAAGCTGCTCTTCAAGATAGTGGAGTCAAGATGGTCGTGTGTAGGCACGTGGCCTCTAACAGAGTAAAAAAAAGAACTTATAATTGATTGATTCTTGGTGTCTGGAGGACGAACCTAACAGCTATAGCGTGAGCATGTCTTTCTATAAGTCCCGCCTAGAGCGGTTCAGTTGATCCCTGCAGGCCTAAGGAGATGGAAGCCCCTTTACATCATTAATACAGTTGGTATAAATTAATCAAATAGATTATACTAATATTTTTTCTTATAGTGCCATATCTTATATCATATCCTAATCCAATATCTTATATAACATTTTGAAGCAATATCATAAATGGCTACATCTTATATAATATCTTTATGCAGTATCATGGAAGGCAATTTCATATAGGTTCTAAATTTTGTTGGAGTATTAAATTCAGTCAAGCAGAAGTTAGTTCCATCAAATAATAGTTGTATTCAGATGAACTTTGATAATCGATGGTTAAGGAAATATCCATACAGCTGAGGTCGAGGTCCTAATTCTTTCGTTCAGAGCAATATCATAACACGTGAGTGTACTTTAGAATTTAATCAATTTAAATATTAATTAAGTTGCAATAAGAAAGTAGAACATTAAAAATTTCGTAACGTAAAAAGCTTTTAAGAAAACAGCAAATTAAATAACTAACTTATTGTTTGTCAGAATGTTGCACGTGCACACAAAGTGTACATTTCAAAAGTTGTAAATGACATTTTATGTCAGATATATAAAAAACATAGATTCAGTTGTCCTAGTTAGACCTCACATGTCGTCTTACGTTAATTTAAAGTATGTTTGAATATTTTGAGGTCACGAACTTTCATTTTTCATCGACATGTGGAATTCAAGTATTAACTGTTAAAGAAATGTAACTTAGAATAACTATATAATATTTCAACAACGCTTTGATAATTAAATTTTACTGTGAAGGTCGAGGAAGTACTTCATTGGCTTAAAGAAAATTATGTGTTATGAATAACTTAGAAAATTTCAAGTCAGCATATTTAAATTTTGTAGAAAGATCCATTCAGAGATCTTTAGATTATTAAATGCAATTCTTTACTAGTATATTTCTGTTTCATAAAAATTATTAAGAGAAAATTTTATAAAGATACGAATTTCAATATTACAGTTACATGAATCCAGAAATTTATTCAAATAGAATCTATTTTGTTTTTGAATGACTTTTAATTATTTTAAATTCAAGTAAAAAAAATTACAAGTCATTCCTGATTAGAAACTGTGTGTAATGAAAACAAATTCCCTGGGTGTATATTTTAGAAACCTAAATTCTATTATTTTATTTTTGGCAAATATTTGTGATGACACAAATGGTGTCCAAGTTGTACCTTTGTTTATTCACAGGTCAAGCCGAGACATCTGTATGACATCTAATGTTTGAGGTCTTGGTAAGTGTGTTTAAAAAAGTGAAATTCAGGTTTTATGGCTACGTTAGTGGTGTTGACATAAGGTTTCCGCATTTCCCTAATACAAGCACAGTTAAATTTTGTTTGTTATAGTATTGAAAAATACGGTGGCGCTCATTAAATATATTTTTGGTCTTTTGACAACCCATCACCCAAGCTCATGATCTACCCAGAGCTAACACTCGACTAGCCGTTTATGTCTTAAGAGTTTTTCTATATCTCAAGCCATTCTCCATCCAACTTTACCTTGGGCTTACGTTAATAAGAAGAAATTCTCGACCTTGTGATATCAGGTTAGGGTTTAGGAAATGTAAAGGTATAATTTTTTAACTGATAGTCACGAGGATATAATAAAAAAAAGTTAGAAATAATTTTTTATTACACCGTTTGACCTAATATGGTACGGGATGCTCTACTATCGAGTAAACCGAGCATGGCTATACCATATATACTCACTTTGAGATAAGGACGTTCGACGGCTGTGAAGTTAGCCCGACCCAATCATCAAATCGAATTAAAAATAATACCAATCGTTAGTTCCGCGTTAGTTTTGGTTAGTTCCGTAAAAACTTTCGTTAGTTCCGCTTTCCATATCGTACTTTTAAAAAACCAGTTTGGGTCGGGCTAACTTCACGGCAGCCCACCCACATCGATCAATCGTTTCCAAAAGTATGCAGTTCGATTCATTTTCGTTAGTTTCGATTAGTTCCGGTCAAAAAAACGTTAGTTCCGCAAAACTGTATTAGTTATAAAGGGGCCTTGGGTCGGGCTATCTTCACGCTAGCCCGACCCACTTCACCAAATCAAACCGAAAAAGGTCCTATCTGATGTATTTTCGTTAGTTTCGATTAGTTCCGGTCAAAAAAATGTTAGTTCCGACCTAAAAATAATTGTAAACGAAATTGTATACAGGATGTTGCAGATAAACTGTTGGTATAGTGATATCTGTAGAATGAGGAGTATCTGGCAACTAAAAATTTGACTGTAAGAGTTATACTATTAAATAAAAATATGGACATTGTATTGCTACTTCCGGTTATACCGGAAGTAGGTTACAATTTTGCTCTTTAATGAGATAGGATAGGTATGCAACACAATGTTTGGTCGTTTATATTAGGTAGGAAGCTATTATTTACGCATAATAGGTAATGATCATTCTCATGTCCCACAATATTCAAAAAATTTGTTTCTGACAGAATCGATTATTTCCATTGAAAGCTTCGCCAGTTGGCATTCACACCCTAATGTTAAAAACATTTGGAATAGAGCTAACTTCACGGTACCCCACCCATGTTGATACGTAGTCTATAGAAATAATTAGTACGTCCCCATTTTTTGGCTTTTAAAGGTAGTGAGTTGATGAACATAACTTCAACTAATGTATTTTACTACTTGTATGTAATTTCAATCAAAAACCTAGTTCCGGAGTGGGAACAAAAACAAATGCATTCATGTATACTGGTATGGATAGTTTACACACACAGAAACTGTGTTTCTGGTGATAATAATCTAATATTCTTTTAAAATCCCTACAATATATTTACGACGAATAACACAGTGATCATCATTGACGAATTATACAGCTTCGAAACGCCTACAGCAACCTTGTAATTGAATTTAATGCTTTGGAATCTCGAGTGAAATAATCAGTACAGTGAAAAATCAAAGAATGAAATTATGCTACAATCTTACCATTTTTTATTACATTGTGTAATAAACAAACTAACAACTACAATGGCCAAAGTAAAAGCAACAATAACTTTAAAACAAAATATCACCTCTACGGAGGAACACACTTTTAAAAAGGTCACAAAAATATAATATTAATACAGGTATAAAGTTAAAACGGCACGAAGTATAAGTACAATTGATTCCCAGATTATACTCATTAATTAAAGCAAGTATAAATAAGCACCTGCAGGTGAACGGTTTCGATTGCCAGATCCCGTACTCTACAAATTTGCTTTTGAAGATCATCCGCTTTTTCCCAAAGACCGTTAAATCTTCTGACGTAGGTTTCGTAGTGACCAGGAAGATGGGCTACGATTCCTGCTAACCCATAATGTTTTCCAGACAAATTTAGTTCTACTTGAACTTCATCTAATGCATGTGGTCGATTATGGGAAGATATCACGCCTGAGCTTACCTTTTGGGATAATAGCTCTATGTCTAGAATAAGATGGTCACCCAATAGGTAGGTCACCCAATCGCTACGCACTGGGCAAGTAGAATTAGCTTGATCTAGATAACCCTGAACACAATCTAAAATCGCATGTTCTAAGTTTTCAAGACCATGGGAATACAGGCGCTTCAAAGGTAACTTCAAAACAGAGTGTGCTAGTATATCTTTGTTTATATCAGAATTTGGAAAATAAACCGTTACTGACGGTACCGTTATTAAAAGCTTTTTCAGCAAGTCCGTTGTATTGCAGTAACAGTTATATTCCACAGAAGTCGGATTTTCCTTATTTTTATTCCTTGTTGTCTTTGGCGGCAACACTAGGGCACTTGATAGATCGAGAACATTAGCTAATGCTTTTGCTCTCAAAACGTAGGTTTCTTTTACTGGTCCGTGTAGCGCAAGGTGGCGGCAGGTTTCTAGGGTATCGTTCGCGGATGCAATCATTCTCTGTCGGTGTGTTTCATTATCCGTGTATGCCGATACAATAATCTGACAGAAAAAATCAAAGGCGCACGTATTCCGGATAGACACGTACGAACCCGATGTCTTCTCGACGAAACCAGTAATATTGCCATTTTTAAGCAGGCGCGCTTTTGGTTCCTTAATCTGCCTCGAATGAATTGCGGCCTCCAGTTCCGGACAAAAGGACAAGTACTTCGATTTTAGCAATGGGAGTATTTCATTTTCGGACGTTCTCTTTTTTTCCCATTTTTCCGTGTTAGCAAGATCGAAGGAAAAAATATCTTCCCTATCTTGTCCAACTTTAATTATTTCACATTGGTCTTTTTTGCCGAATTTTTAATATTGATGTTTTCTCTCTTTCTACTGAGTAATGAAATAGTTTTTTTGTCAAAACCTTGTTCTAAAACTCCATCCACGGGCACTTGGCCTTTCGTCTTTATGTTTGCGCTCTTTTTGGTGTTTTTGGCTGCTTTTTCCAGCTTCAATTCGGCAGGGGTATCTTTTCTTATGTCTTCTACCTCCTGTAAAACTGCTACGGGGCAAACATTTTGAATTAAAATTTCATTCCCGTCTTTTCCATATTTGTTTTCAGTAGAAAGTCGAACTGGTTCAGATTGAGCGTTTTCATTATTGTTGTTGTCTTCTTGATTTGATGAACAAAGTAGTTCGGGCTGCTGAATTAGTTCCTGTGGATTTATTTGATTCTGCGCTGTAACTGCAAGCGTTGGTGTTTGGGTAAGTATGCAATAGTCTTGATTGATCAACTGTCAGTTGCTTTTTCCTTAGGGCGCCAATTCGTTCAGTTTTGACACTGTGTCTTGGGACGCCTGCCATTCTACACAATACCTCGATCGATCGTATGTGACGTGCCACAAATTTGTCGATTCTGAGTGGTCTTTTACTCCTTTCAACACACTGTGCTTTAAGTCTGAAAAGTCTCCTTCAACTGATGCAGAGGAGGAAGTTGAATACGGGGAGCCGAAGGCTTCTACCATAGCAGCCGACCATGCTAAGAATTCTCGGGCAACTCTCATAAAGTGTTCAGCCACTGAAGGCGCAAAAAAGGGATTTGGTCTGTTTCCTACAGTAGCTCCTACCAATAGTTGGACTTTTTCCAAAATGCACTTTAACCAAGAGTTAACACTATTCTTGGTTTCAATGTTGTCATCTTCAAGTGCCAAATCCAGATTGCAATCCGGAAGTCGTGCAGCAGGAACCTAAAAAATGCAAAACAGTGCATTACACTGTGACAACTGTAGTATACAATTAGTCAAATTAAAAGTTTCGGCTGGTCCTCTTAATTTTGAATAGGAGTGATAATCAATTTATTTAGTTTATGTTGCATGGAGCAAAATATGCAAATGCATAAAAGGTTGTATACGATTGACTCATAATGTTAATCAGATTTGATCTTTTGTTTGAAAAAAGTATTCGTTATTGGTCTATGATCAGACTTAACTTGCATAAATAGAATTTTAACTTACCTCGTCTGAGTCACTGTGGTCGTCTACATATCTATTTAATCCTTTTCCAATAGTTTTGGTAAGGTATCTTAGCGCAATCTCCATAGGAATTTCTACGCCCAATTCGTCAAGGTCTTCGTCTTCAGAAAGGGCAACAGTAAAGATGCACGTCAGGTATTTTTTAAACTCGTCAAGTGTTGTAGATTGAATGAGGAGACCTAGGCAACGCACATAAAACGTAGTATGTCTCTTTATTGAAGCTTTTTTCCAGCAGCTCCACTTCCGTACAGCGGACAGAAAATGGGCGACGTCTAAGCGGAGGTAGCATTTAGGCAATATTTTCTTATGTCCGGTCAGGTATGCAAAGCATTGTTCCCTATATCTCATATAGTCTACGCACCTGCAAAGGGCTCTAGAAATAGCACTTTTTAAAGCAGCAGAGTGGTCACAAACAACTTCGTCGGGTCCTGTACCGCCAACATTCAGCAACCAATCAGAGAGCAAAAATTGAACATGATTAGCGTCATGCCTTTCGGAAAGCCACTGGAAAATAGGCAACTGTACTGACCCGGTATGCAAAACCCCCTCAAAGATAAAAATGTGATTCGATTTTCCGCTAGGGCGTTCTACTTTTCGTACTAACGTACCAGTAGCGTCGATGCTAACGGATGTGTATACTCTTTTTTTGTGCTTTTTGAACACGATCCTTTGTGTGTTCGTTCTGTAACTTACGTAAAATTTGTCAAGTGCTATTTCATGAATGCTTCCAGCGTACTCCTCAAGCGCTTTCATTTCTTGTAGATTTTTTATTGGATCAGATCCTTCAACAATTTTAAAAAGTTTCTATGTGTTCTCTCTTCGCTGTCCTTATTACATCGTTGGTCCAGAGGGTTGGAGGCTCCATGTCACCTTGATTCAATAAATCTTTAGCTCTATGACGTCGAAATACAGTAGATGACCCTTCACACACAGCTGTCGCTACTCGCGAATGCTCCACACCCCTTAATTGTCTTTTTAGCGTGTGTGGTATTTTACTCTTATCTGGTGCTAGCCACGTTAATATTGCTGCATCTCCCACTTCAGGTTCTTGTCTAATCGTGCCGGTCGCAACAGCTCCACATTCTGGGCATTGTGTTTGCATTGTAACAAAGTTTTTGTCAGAGTTCTTATTTACCCGCGCACGTTTAAAAGTGTACGGACATGGACGTTTTTTTTTTATCCCACAGACAATCGATGATAACACCTTCCCACTGGAATGGTGGCATACTCCACGAGATGCGACTAGATGAACGCTCTTTTCTGGTGTATCGAACGTGTTCTGGCTTGATACGTGCCCAATCTTCTACTGGTATTCTGATTTTGAAAGTAAAATTATTTTGCTTTGAAAAGGATGCCGTAGGCAACGAGTTACTGGTAACGGAATCATCTTCAGATTCAGAACTAGTTTCGGCGTCGTAGTTAAATTTTTCAATGAAAGAGGGGGCATTACTGAACGTCGGTGAAGACCTAAAACCATAATGTTTTCTTAATTCCACTAAACTGTTATGGTGGTTCTCATGAATGTATTGATATATGTAGCGTGTTGCTGAAGTCCAAATTTCTCGGTTATAAACAAACTGATTTCCACCCATATAGATTTTGCTGGCCCAGGATATGTTCCATCTTCGGACAAAATATTCTTATGGTCTATAAGTGCTGCTATAAAATCTTCGTGCGGAACTACAGGTTGGCGCGGCATCTGGAGAAAAAGAATCTTAAACTGACCAGGTTGTTAAAGCGGAAAATTGACAGCTTATATAATTATACAGACTGTTAGAAATAAATGATACAAACTCGTAGGGCATTTACAAAATATTAATTTCGTGTAAACTGTAGCATCCCTTACCTCCAAATCTTGTCTACTGCAGAGGTGGGTAAAATGGTTCCCAAAAGTTATTTAAAATGCAAAATAGAAAATAGCATTCGGGTGCGCGTGGAAAATACAACAAAGGATATCCTGAATTTAATAAAAGAAAGACGAAAATACTAAGATAGATTAGACTAAACAGGAAAACAAAGATACAGGGCCATAAAATGGGAAATTATTTGCAAATGCAGGAAAGCTAAAGAACAATGGATTGATGAAAAGTGCAAAGAGGTACAAACTAAGATGGAAGTAGGAAAGACAAATGAAGCGTACAAACTAATTAGAATTGATTTTAGGGATATAAAACCGTATAGCAAAAATATAAAGGACCCAGGAGAAAACGTCATTAAAGAAAATGTAGAGAAAGTGGATAGATGGCAAGAATTTATAGGGAATTTATATGCAGGAGAGGAACTAACAGCATTAGAACAAGAATCAGACATTGAAAATGATAACTTGGGATATCCTATACTTAGAGATGAGTTTTAATTATCTTTAAATGGTCTTAAAGATGACAAGGCGCTGGGTACAGATAAGGTGCAAGCAGAAACTCTAAAAGCCGCTGGCCAAACAGTAACAGAACGTCTCTTCCAACTTGTTAGCTATATGTACGAGACAGGCGACATACCCAAAGATTTCAAACGTAACATCATAGCAACTATACCAAAAAAGAAAAGCGCCGATAAATGTGAAAATTTTCTAACAATAAGTTTGACAGCACGCGTGTCAAAAATATTAACTAGAATTGTACAAAGACGAATGGAAAAACGAGCTGAAGAAATACTAGGAAAAGATCAATTTGGGTTTAGGCGAAACAGGGGAACACGGGAGGCTATTTTAGCTTTGAGAGTGATAATGGAGAAAACAATAGCAAAAAGAGAAAGCGTGTATAAAGGGTTTGTAGATCTGGAAAAAACATTCGACAATTTAAAATGGAAAAAAATGTTTGAAGTACTCAAAGAGATTGGAATGAGTTATAGGGATAGATGAATAGTACACAGCTTATACAAAGAGCAAACAGCAGTAATACAATTAAAGCAGGAACGTAGAGAAGTAAACATTAGGAAAGGTATGAGACAGGGATGTGCCCTATCTCCATTAATTTTAACTTGTACATTAAAGGGGCAATGAATACTGTCAAAAGCAGGAAGACATTTGGAATTACTATGCAGGGACAACAAATTTATATGGCTAGATTTGCAAATGATATAATGGTATTAGCATCTAGCAAGGACGAGTTAGAAGTTGCTCTTAATGAAATGGAAACGGTTCTAACAGAGAGATACGGTATGAAAACTAACAAAAATAAAACTAAAGTACTAGTATGCAAAAGAGGGGAAAATAAATCTAAGACAAGAGTACAGATAGGTAACAAGAACTTACAAGATGATAAGGATTTCTGCTACCTAGAAAGCCAAATAACGCAAAAAAGGAAAAGCACAAAAGATATAAAATAATAACTAGCACAAGGTCGTGCTACCTTTAACAAGAAAAAGCAACTACTGTGTTCAAAAACAACAAACAGAAACAAGGAAAAGATTGTTTAAAACATGTGTGGAGTACAGCACTATACGGCTGTGAAGCCTGGACAGTAAGAGAAGCGGACAAAAGAAAGGTAGAAGCCTTTGCAATGTGGTGCTACTGACGTATGATGAAAATATCATGGACAGACAAAGTTAAGAACAAAGAGGTACTAAAAATGGTAGGGAAAGAAAGAAATATGTGGAAAACGGTAAAAAATAGGAGAGATAGGATGATAGACCACATACTACGGCGTGAGGGAATAGTGCGGAATATATTAGAAGCAGAGATAGCAAAAAAGAGAAGAAGAGGTAGACCTAGGTTAGACTATTGCACACAGATAGTGAAAGATGTAGGCTGTAGGAGTTTCAGGGAGATGTGTAGGCTAGCTCAGAATAGAAATCAATGGAGGTACGCATCCAACCAGTGCCCAACTGGATAAATTAATGACAAAGAAAGTAACTGTACTTAAACATGATGATTATTATAAGCAACTACAAGAATTGGTTGGGCAATATTCTCGATCAATGTTAATTGTGTGAAAAGATTTACTGGAAAACTATTATTTCGGCAAATGTCTAAGTGTTGGGGGATCTTGGCAGCCACAGGCTGCTTAATCGCCGTCACTGAGTCTCGGTGAAATATTTCCCATTTTATGGCTCTGTATCTTTGTTTTCCTGTTTAGTCTAATCTTTCTTAGTATTTTCGTCTTTCTTTTATTAAATTCAGAATATCCTTTGTTATCCATGTCTAGGCTGGATTTAATGTTATTCCATTATGTTTCTATTTCCTTAGTACCAGATATTTTCCTATATCTTTCAGCAATTCATTTGATTTTTTTTTCGAATCTTTCTTGAGTATCTTTATCTTTTAGTTTCTCAAAGTCAAAGTGCTTTTTTCCGTTTCTTTTTTTCAAATTTTTTAATTTAAGTGCGGCCTTCATAATTACGATGTTGTGGTCAGTGTCTATATCTGCTTCCGGGTAGCTTCTACAGTGTTTTACTTGATTCCTAAACCGTTGTTTAACAAGAATGTAATCTATTTGATATCTTCTTATATCTCCTGGCATCTTCCACGTATATTGTCTTCTAGCATGATGTTGAAATAATGTGTTTGTAATGATTAAATTGTTCTTGTCGCAAAATTCTGCCAACCTATTTCCCCTGTAGTTCCTCGTGCCTAAACCAAATAAACCTACTAACGCTCCTTCCCTACTCTCCCCTAACCACTGCATTCAAATCTCCCGTAATTATTAAATTTTCATGTCCCTTTACGTATCTTAATACGTCTTCGATATCTTTGTAGATAGCTTCTACCTCTTCGTCACTGTAGCTAGAGGTGGGCATGTATACTTGTATTATTACTGTGTTTACCGGTTTAGATTCTAATCTAACCATGAGTACTCTTTCGTTCTTTTGTAAGTAATTTTCACACAGTATCCTATCTTTTCGCATAACTATCCCCACACCCTAAAGTCTCCACTCCAAAATCCCCGCCTCTGGCAATCGAACTCCGCTGATCCCTACTATGTCTAGTGCTAACCTATTCATTTCCATTTTTAGGTTCTCTAGCTTACCTACTTGCTTCATACTTCTAACATTTCACGCTCCGACTCGCAAAATGTTCCCCACTGTTATTCTGAACTTTCCGATCGCATCCTCCGAAGGAGTCCCCTCCCTGAGATCCGAATGGGGGACTATTTTAACTCCGGAATCTTTTACCCCAGAGAATGCCATCATGTTTATTTCAATTTAATGTGGTGGTTTCCCGTTGCCTTCCACATCGCGGTAGTGTGTCTTAGACTGTCATACCGACCCCTATAGTCTCTGCCAATCTAAGTACCGAAAGAGTCGCTGCCCTCTTTCGGGGACCTGTCTAAGTCTGGTTCCTCACTAACGACCTTACTACTTTGGTTGGACCTGTAGTTTGGCTCTTTAGCTCATTAGAACACGCAAGCCATTTCACCTGTTCTAGTAATCTAGAACTTCGGCAAGGTGCAGGTCCATTCGAAATGGAAATATACGATATGTCAATAAATTTTAAAAATTAGGTTTGTTTCCGGTAAAACTGGAAGTAACTGAATATTATTATTATGTTTGATTTAGAAGGCGTTAGGTCTATGTGACACGTTTAAAATTTAAAATCTATATTTTATAAAATAACGAAGATAGGGCTTTGGAGCAATACAACTGAAACACCCAGTATACTGATAGAATTCTGTATGCAAGTTTCAGTAACGTTTTTTGTGAGAATCAGGTTTAACGTATAGTAACACAACGTTGATGGTCAGATAGAAATGCATTCATTAATTTTGTAGATGCTTAATTTTGTTTAGTGGATCAAAGACCGACATTGTGAAAGAAACTATTTGGAATAGAAAATATAATGGGAAATTCATTTGAAATAGCAAATAGAAAATAGTTTAGAAGAGCAATCTGTAACGGGCATTTTTACAACCTAACCTTTTTACGCCTTTTTTCCCAATTCGTAATTACATTTCTGCCTATATTGTATGCAATTTAACTCGCGGGTATTACTTTTAAAAGATGGTTTAATTGAAGATTGGTTTTCATTAATAAATACATTGCAATGAATGAATTTTAAATAGAATTATTCGTAACTTGTTTTCCAACTTAGTGAAAATTACAAACCCCTTGGAATTAATGATAAATTGCTATTCGTATAAATGTTGTTCCTTATGTGGATATACGAGTCTAAATATAAACAGATAAAAAGTGTAGTTCTGATTACCTTTGAAAGAGGTATGCTTTTAGATGTAACGTGTTGGATTGACAAGAAGTGCGGTTGTAATAATAACGAGCTGTTATGAACAGATGCGTAGTCGGTTTTTGTTCTTGGTTCCGGTATATTAAGTACTTTGAGTGATACGCGTTGCTTTGCTGATTGTGTCTTTAGTTGTTTTTCGTGTACAATAAAAGGTTTACGGAACATTGACTTAGTGATTACGCGTTGCACGACAAATTGTTTTTGTTGCTTTTCTGTTAGAAATAAAAGTGGTAGAACTTGGAAAACCCGACCGCACGTGGTTGTTTTTACGGGAGATTGATTTAGTGATACCGTCGCTTTACTAATTGTGTTTTTTTTGTGGATTTGTCTTGCTATAGTTGAACTGTGTGCGATCTAGTTTTCGTGGCCTCCTTTTCTTATCAGAGTAGTGCATACTTTGGTTTATTCAAACACAGTTTCAAAACTTGAGTGTTTCTAAGAATGGTGATACAGTTGTAGCAGGTTTAGTAGAAAAAAAAAGAGGTTACTTCTTATGAACAGGTATCCCATTCACTTGTAAAGACAGTTGGTACTGTAGTTCCTGAATTTTCTAACCCCAACGAATCTAAAATAGATCTTTGTTTGCGCGAATTTGGTTATGCAAAAGCATTAGCTTTTCCTTTGTTACCATAGGTAGCAAATAACACGCTTCACGTTACTGTTAGTTTAATGCATTACGTCGTGCCTTGAAAGCACGTGACTCTAAATTTTTATTACTATTTTTCTTTACAATTTGTGTTACAAAATCTTTCAAAATTATTGTCTCAGGAAATAGAATTAACAAGAGATTTATCGATGTTACGTAGTTCCGCCAGCATGATAATGTCTGCTGCTAACACCAGTGAAATACGTAGGCATGATTAGTGTAAAGTGTGAGAAATTCCATCCACACCCTCACAGTCAAGGGTGCAGTGCTTCGTTAGTGCAGGACATCGGGAATCCCACATTCAATTGCGAGGAAGCGTTGCTGAAGGACTGTTTGTAAGTTGAACTATTTCCTACTTGTTTTTACTTTAAATACCTGTCCGTTGCTTTGCCATACCGTTGGCGTTCTGATACCTTTTACCATAGACTTGGATGCTGTTTTAAATAAAAGAAAAAAAAAGGAAAATCAATACTACTGGACTACTCATATTAATTGTGTTTACCTATTTATATTTTGTTAAAATTTTGTCTGCTTTATGTCTAATTGGTGTGTGAGGAAACGTTTCTGCTACTCCCCAATATTACCTCACTTTGTACTAAAGATTTGTTATATTGCTTTTAACGTTGTTATATTATATAAATTATCCCAACAGTTTTTTTTTTATTCTACAAAGTACTGAACAATTTATACTTGATCCGTATGCTATGCTTTTTCTTTGTTTCAGGTTTGCAGGACTAATTTGTTTTTTTTAGGTTTACTATTCTAATTTTTCTATTGCAGGTACTGTTACTAATTCCTTACAGCCGCGTCCCTTATAGGTTGGTCTGCTTTCTACACCCCCCCCCCTACTCACCGATTGAGCCCGGTCCTTTCTTTGTTTTTCTTTGTGTTACGTACGGCCACGAGTCAACGTAGCATAAATTTGACGAACCAACGTGGCTGCCCCGATAATAACGTCACGTATAATTTTGGCGCCCAACGTGGCTGCCACGAAAAAAAAACGTAACAAATATTTAAATAGAAAATACAAACTGGTATTTTCTATTTCAAATAGGTATTTCAAATAGTTTCATTTCAAATAGTTATCCATCTCTGTTTACTGGAACTTTTCAGTCCAGATTTATATTTCCTAAATACCCCATAAATTTGTGACATGTAAATCATTAGCACCTTTTACATTCGCTTTTACTTCAAGGTTTTTACATTCCCTATACGAGGAGGGAATATATCCCGTTGGATTCCCTGTGGACGCCTTGCGTGAAGGGGATGTAATCTCAAAAATATTGAAAATTTGAATTGCGCGTATAAAACTTCGGGGTCCAATTCTGCAGTAGTTGTTTAAAAATAAATATATTTTACATTCTTAGCACACCATATTTTGTACTTACCGAATATGCGGTAGTGATCTTCGCACCAACACTTACTATCATTTACTACATAGTTTGCGGCATGACGACTCCATGCGACTGAACGTTGAAGAAATTATCGTAAGTGTTGGCAAAGTACATCAACGTTTTTTTTGCATTATCAAAGGTATTGAAAATTCCCTGTGTAATATGAATGATTGTTTGCCTCAGTGTTAAAATATCCGGCCGGATACGACATCTTTAAAAGTCTATTTGAGGTAACTTGACTCTCCGTCAAAACAAAACACTCTCCACTTGGATTTAGGCGTTAACTTGCACAATGCGTATATAGGGAAACCTGACGTTGCTAGAAATGTCTGTTTAAAAACTCACAAAAAATCCTGAAGTTGCAGTTGTATTCATTACCATAAACGGAAGCTTGTTTTATCTGTAATTTTTTAAAGATTAAAAGCGTTTTGGAAACTTTAAACACTAAATGACTATCAATATTACAGACATATCAAAGAAGTGGCGTGTGTAGTATTTTAGTAGGTTGTATTTCTTCATTTAGCAGCAGTGGGAACCTTAACAGAAATATTTTCAGAAGTAGTTGACTGATTAAAATGCTATTAATCATCATATTCAATATCTTAGTGTAGGAGTTTTGTGTTGTTTTTGTTTCTTTTAATTAATGTAGGCTATTTACAATATATTCATGATATCTTCTGCTGTTTTAACTCAATACACATGCGGCAATATATTTGTTTAAAGGAAATATTAATTAAGAGCGATTTTCGAATTATTGGTAGGTGTTTTTCTATTGGTTAAGAAAGATTAATATCAGGTTACCTGCTTACTATAGATTAGCCAGGAATAACATCAAACTGTAATACAATAACTCAATAAGTTACTGTACTACCCGTATCTGTACTGGTCTATAAAATTTAAATTTGTATCAGTTTTCAACGTTACATGAAAACAATAAACTTTTCTGCATGGTAGGTTGATATTATTTAAAAAAGTATAACACAGTATGGTTTACCCACAGTATCGAATAGAGATATGTATTAACAAAAGTTCAGGAAGTCATAAAATTGAGAAAAATGAATCCTATCCAATTAAAGAGCAAAGTTTTCACCAACTTCCGGTATAACCGGAAGTAGCAACGCAATGTCCATATTTTTATTTAATAGTATAACTCTTACAGTCAAATTTTTAGTTGCCAATTACCCTTCGTTCTAGAGATATCACTATACCAACAGTTTATCTGCAGCATCCTGTATACAATTTCGTTTACAATTATTTCTAGGTCGGAACTAACATTTATTTGACCAGAACTAATCGAAACTAACGAAAATACATCAGATAGGACCTTTTTCGGTTTGATTTGGTGAAGCGGGTCGGGCTAGCGTGAAGATAGCCCGACCCAAGGCCCCTTTATAACTAATACAGTTTTGCGGAACTAACGTTTTTTTGACCGGAACTAATCGAAACTAACGAAAATGAATCGAACTGCATACTTTTGGAAACGATTAATCGATGTGGGTGGGCTGCCGTGAAGTTAGCCCGACCCAAACTGGTTTTTTAAAAGTACGATATGGAAAGCGGAACTAACGAAAGTTTTTACGGAACTAACCAAAACTAACGCGGAATTAACGATTGGTATTATTTTTAATTCGATTTGACGATTGGGTCGGGCTAACTTCACAGCCCTGGACGTTCGTCGTCTATAACATTTGCCAAAACAGTATTAAGATTGGCTTGGATGGTGGGATTGAGTTCTTTGTTAAATTTATTTCCTTTGGAGAAATCGATCGGGTTTGGAGGTGACACAGAGCACACGGACCGATCTATCGGCGGCTCAATCGTCCGTTTCCCGAACATTGCGGACAATTCCGTACTGTAAAATTAGCAGTACCACATTTATAGCAGCGTAATCTTTTTGGTTGAGAGCATAATCGAAACGGGTGCCCTTCCTTGTCGCAATTCCAACACTTAATTGTAGACAAGCTAGGTTTCACTTCGACATACTTGGGACTACTGTCCTCTATAGAGCATAAAACAGCTTTGTGTTTTGGTTTATGGTACGCTAAGTCAGGTTCGAGTAAACCTTGTGTGTTGGACGGGGGAGGACGGTATTGCTTTGCTCTCAATAGTGTTTCCTCAACAGTTTGTCCTAATTCCGTTAATTTAGCTATAGTACGTATGTGGTGTAATGCTAATTGAGCTTGAATCTTGCGTCTAATTAATTGAACTTTACTATCCTCGGGGGGAAGGTGACGTAATCGACTAAACATATTTTCCATCACCGAGATTAATATAACGGTTCTTTCATCGGCGCCTTGCGTCCGTGATCGAATCTCTTCTTGGAGGGTAAACTCATAATCATAAGGTAGGAATGCTTGGCGTAATCGGATTTCTAAGTCTTGCCATGAATTAATTGTATGTTTGTTTGCTCTGTACCAGATAAGCGTTTGGCCATGGAGTAGTTAGATTACAGAACTAAAAAGGTTATGTTTCGATATACCGCGCGAGTTGCATAGCTCTTCTACGCGCTGTAGGAAATCATTAACGCTAGTCGAACCATCAAAAGTGCAATTCCATTTGTATAATGGAAGGTAGCTTTTATTAGTGTCCGAGATATTTCGCCGTATTGGACTTGAATGTGAAATTCTTACTGGTTCAATAAAGGGATTATCGTCATTTAAACTCATGTTGTTAACATGTGTTACTTCAGGTAGTAATAGATTGGGCTTATCTAAAACATGGTTCAAACTATTTTGTGGTATACCTAAATCAATCAAGGACGTTTCAATCGACACTTGTCTTGTTACAGCGGCTTTATTCTGAATTTCTGTTAGAAATTTTTTAAAGTCAAACATTTATTTATCAGTTCATTTTTTCGGCTTATTTCGTCTTCGTCTGAGCAAGTAATTCGTAATCGGTTATCAACATGTACAAGTCGCGTAAATATCCGTTTAAATTCATTTACTTGGTTGGAATAACTGAAATTGTTTAAGTCAAAGTCTATGTCGTTAAGCTTGGCTAAACAAATAGCAATCTCCGTACCTCCTGAAATATTTAAATTATCATTAGATATTGATTCACACGTGATACCTTCTAGTAATAGGTCTCTTAGTAACTTGCGTTTATTATTGATACTGCCTTTGGTTAAACAAAGACCACGTATCCTTAATTCGTAATTAAGTTCGTCCGATAAAAGTCGGTTTACATCCATATCAGTTAACAATAACAACTTTCCAAATTCAACACAATTTCTACTTGTATCTCGTAGGTACAACAGCCAATAATTCAATCAAACAACAGGCCAATTAAATTGGACAATCAAAATATGTAATACAAACGGCCTACACGTTGGGCGACCAATATAACGGGACGTGGCGCTCGCAATACAATGACAATGAGCAAGGGGGGGATTTCAAATTGAATTCTAATTTACACTAAAATCGCTAATGAGGTAAGCAAGGTAAATGCTTATCGGGGCAGTCGGAGCAATCAGCTTCAATGTACTCTGAGCTAACCCAGTACCGATTCAAAGAGTGGGGTAAACCATCAACCAAACCTCTTGCCAAAAATGAGCGCCACCTAACTCTAACAGCTGGGCTCCGACTGAACTGAGATAGGAAATTCCTAACGATCACAAATAATACCCACACAGCATACAATCCAGTTAACATATGATGACACACAGTAATGTAAACCTCATAGCTATTCAAACGTTTACTATACAAGAATATATCAAATTAATAACAATAAACACATATACTATAATTTAATTAATAACTGGACTTACCCACTTGTTATGGTGCAACTCTAATGATACATATACCAATACATCGATTGACTAATTCGAATTTTACTTTAAAATCAAATATTAACACAGCCAACAAGGCAACATAAATCTGCGAACACACGGTCGATTTAAAAAGACTATTACGCAAATAAGGGGTTGCACTAGGATCCTAGCAGGATAACCCTTAAGTACTGCGGGTATCTGTAATAATACTTGTAATAATAATAGTAGGCGGGGTCGTTGGCTTAGTTTTACATACTATATCAAGTATTGTGAATATGCAATGTTCAACACCCTAAATTAGAACCCATCCCTATTATAATTGTATGGACACTGCAACCCTAAACCCAATAATACTACAATGTAATTCACCAGCATGCAAAGTCAACCAAACGGTTGCGATAAAAAAAGATATGGAACGGACTCAGCAACTGCTGATGTGGATGGCGACGTTCCAACTCAAATGGCGCGTGCAGGTAGAATATCGCCACCACTTATCTCGCATGGGTCTACTGGATCCTTACTTGTAAACATCTTCTCCTTTTCATTACAGATGCCACATCTAGAATTCGAAATTCAACATACAAGTTACAAAGGTACTAGAACATAGACTAGCAGAACGTACAAAGTGGAATGTAGCACGTGGAACAAAACGTGGAACATAAATCTTGAATGGAACTGAAGTAAAACTTGAACTAGAATTAGAACCCTAAAATATAATCCCCTAATTACAGTCAGAAAAATCCAGGTTTACTTACCGATCCCTAATCGGGTTCAATGTGCAAACAAACAAAATGTGTAACAGGTAGTTACCAGATAGCAGTCGAGCACTCAACTTTTTGAATCGCCGTAATCCCTATTAGGCAATAAGGAAAATTATATTAAAATCACCTCCAGGATAATTTCCTTTCAAATTAATTAGCTAAAATCCCTTCAACGAAGACGGGCATATATACGAACCCAAAGCATAAATTAAAAGTGTACGATTCAAATGAAAAATTATGTCAAGATGATACTACTAAAGCTGGTCTGCAAACTCGTACCTGATAACGCGCTATCAATATTAAAGTATGTACAATCTAATACGGAAAGAATTAACTATTTAATACACTGCTAAAAATCAAAAGTCGTTGTAAAATTTCAACCGTATCACATATCCAAATCATTGGATAGGTCGAGGAGGATCACAGAATTGGCCCGCTTTATCCGCGGATTTGAATCCTCTCGATTTCTCTACCTAGAGCCATTTACAGAGTTTGGATTATCCTACTCCTGTTCGCGATGTAGAGGACTTAAGAAACCGTATCATCGATGCGTGCAGGGTAATTAGATAGACTCCAGGAATATTTCAGCGAATACGTGGCTCAATGCACCGAGGTCTAGACGCATGTGTAATGACTGAAGGTGGACATATTGAACATTACTATGATTTCTACATGTTGTATGTTTTGTTATTAATAAATTAGTTTTGTTCATTCATCTTTAATCATACTTCGATGCAGGTAGTAACTATACAAAATAACAATAATAATCCGGTTCGCATTTATGACGATGTATCTCTGTAGTTGTTTCTAAAATATTTTTTTCTGCGAATTGGTTAATTTTGGGCAAAAAATTTAAGAGACATTTTTTGTTTATATTGAAATAAGCTATTCGAAATAAATTTTTAAATGGCAAACAAATAATAAGACAAAAAGTTTCATTGGTAATAAATTTTAGGGGTTGCGTTTTCGACTTCTTACAACCATTGGGTAAACCAAATAAACTACCGAGTAAGTGTATTTTTGATAGTAAAAAATGTCACCTTAATGTCAATTTTGTAACTTTTTTAGTGTTTGTAAAAAAAAATAAAAAACAAATTTTATGTACCCCCTTTAAGGGGCTGTATCTTAACAATGGATGCTCCAATAAAGTTTGTTTATTTGAAAAACCCTATCACTTTTACGATGGGGAATCACCCCCTGAAATGTTTTACACTTTTTTTGTTACACCCTATTATGATACCTTATTTGTAAATTCTGTAAAACCTAGAACGCCCTCTTTGCAGGCAATCTAGTAACTAAAACCTAGATTTACATTGACTGGATATAAGAACACCGTGATCTTATCGAAGTATGTATTTAATGGAGCTGAATTCTTTAAATAATTCCTAACCTAAGTGATCGGCAATTGTCATATTTTTTGCAATATTCTTACAAGTAATGAATGTATCTTGAACGTCTGCTTGTTAATTGGCATTTAATAACATGCTGTTGAACAAACAAATTATCAAATAAATAGGAAAGTATATAAGCATATAAAAAAATGAAGAATAAGTATACAAGTAGTAAACAACTAAACAATCAAATAGAGTATCTAATATATAACGAAAGAAAGAAACCAATAAATATGTATATAAATAAGCATGTACATAAAAACATAAATAGGCATATAAGCAAATACCTAAACAACCAAGCTAAGTACATAAATACGCAGGTAAATAGGAAACAAATAAACAATTAAAAAAGCAAGTAAATACAAATAAATGGACAATAAATAAGAATATAAACAAACAAATGGATAAGCATATAAACAAGCAAATAAATATTGCTCAAGATCACTAGGGGTGGCTCAAAGTTTTTCGTAAAATGTTTGTGAATGCTGAAACATCAAAGATTTCTGGATCCATGAATGACATGTCTCAAGTACGTGTCGCTTAAGATTTATCAACCTTTCGCGCCGTGGGTACCTCTTGAATTGTTGAAATTTGACTCACTACGAGTCACAAATGAACCGCGAACAACTCAAGGTTTGACAAGTTTACACGGTATGGAAACAAGTCTTTCAAGTTGGAAACGCCTACATTGCTTCAGTGTATGGTTAGACAAGCAATACTGAAATAGAATTGAATTGTTTTAAATATACGCCGCCGAACCAACCAGCTTTAAGAAAAGAGGGTTCTTAATTAAATCAGCTAAATTATAAAATACCAAACCAGCAATTATCACTTTGTCGAACAGGAAATAAAGTGCTTTTTTGCGTTATCTGCTAACGAGCTTCTCGTTAACGATTATTTATTTTGGCTGATCTCAAAGATATCACATAAATTAATACTGAAATCTATGACTAGATGCAAATGATTTCTTTATTTTGCAGAATATTCATACATTATTAGGAATCCCCTTAAACATGCAAAAATTTATCTCAATTTATTCCAATACCTGTGCGGCCCAATAAGTTTTGCATAAAAATCTTGTCATAAACCCACACTCAGACACTTGCTAACGAGATTGGCAATTAGTCAGCTATAATAATTTTTTAGTGGCTTCTTATCGTTAGACTAACTTAGGTTAATGGAATGCTCCGTCCTTAAAGAACAACTTAAGGCCTCGTTCTTCCATTTAATATTACCGTCAGGGGAGTATTTTATAGAAACGTTTCTATAAATTCTAATTTGCAGGCGAAATTGCTCTCCGCCATTATACTTGATGCAAAAAATCTATTAGAATACCATTTTTATAGCAACAACTTAACATGATTGTGATAAGTTAGGACTGTCAAGGTTTACCTTCTTGGTAGTATGTACGCACACTAAAAGCTGGACCTTTCAGGAGCGAAATACCTAAATATTTAATCCATTTGAAATCGACATCTAGATTTTTATTTATTATTCAGAGTATACTAGATACTCATAGAAATAGCTATTTATTATACAAGCAAAAAAAGTACTAGAGTTAAAATCTTATATTTTTACCCGTGTATTTTAATATTGAAAAAATTATTACAATATATTAAAGTCAAAAAATCAATCGATGTCAAATTTGAAGTTTCAAACAAGTAGGCTGTTGTTTTTTTCATTTACACTAACTATTCCTATAACTTGCTCTCTAAAACGATATAGCAAGTCGTATTATGCTCTAACTATACATTACTACCATACTATACAATACTACCCCTTTTAACTTTAGAAATACATCGTTATCGTTAGCAAAACACTATCCTATTCAAATACTTGTTACTTTCCCCAAAACTTTTTGCATACGAAGACCTAAACTACTTTACTTGCTACCCTTAACCTATACTAACTTGCACCACATGCCCCACTCTACCAACTAACCTACGTTCTAAAACTTAAACTACTTGCTCTTCTCCAGACAGGGCCTGGAGAATTGCCTACAACTACCACACGTACGTCCCCGACCATCGGCAACCGGAGATTGGGGGGGGGGAGACCTAACTAAACTAAATTGGTAACCACATTACCCTACACCCTACATTCTCCTTTATACACTTATAACTTACATCTATTGTGCTTTCCCTGGGCTTCCTGATCATCGGCAACGGGAATCCGGGAGCGCAAGGTTCAGCCTAACCTATCGCGCGAGCGGCCCCGGCCATCGGCAGCCCGAAACCGGGGTTATGCTCGCGCGAGACCTGTCCTGCTTCTGGTACATTCATTTTCAACTCGAGGTATTAGATTTGTTAAGTTACCAACTAGTGTCTGACTATGTGTTCTCGGTTTTTTTACAGTAGGCATGTCCTTATTTGCTAATTTGCTAATTTGATCTTTCTTATTTTAGGTTTTAATTCTAATTTACAAGTTTTATTTACATGACAATTCTTCAATTGGTCTTCTATCTGGTTCTTTGTAACTGTTGTATATACTGCTCCTTACATCTGTGCCGCTCGATTGAGCGTGTTATATAGAGTTTTGTCTCTAATGATGTTGTATGTGTCTGTGTGTCTTAATTGTTCTGACTCTGGGTTTGTGTTTTGTTGTCCTTGATAACAGTGTATGATTGTGTGTTCTGGTGTCCCTTGTTCTCCACATGCGCACTCGTCATGGTCCATTATCCTCATCTTACACTTATAGGATGGATAAGGACCGTGCCCTGTTAAAAAGTGGATCATGCCCTCGCTTGGATTGAAGTGTGCCATATCCAAACGTTCATGTATATTAGGCAGGAGCTGTTACACCATCCTTCCTGTCTTACCGGTCTCCCATCGTTGTTGCCATTTATTATGTATGACGATGTTGATGTCTTTTTTGGTAGTTGTATCTTCGTCTATCTCCAAAATTGTTTTGATTTTGTCGTTTATTTTGTAGCCAATATTGTGCGGCCCTTCTTTTTACCTCTAGGTCCATAGGTAGTATTCCTAGTATGACTGACAGGGGGTCCAGCGACGTAGTTCTGTAAGCCTCGGTCAGCCGCACCAGAACACTCCGTTGTGCTCCATTTATTATTGTAGATGGTTTTACAAGATTGAGTCTGTAAGCGCATAAACTGGCTCCATATGCGACCATGGATACCATTATGGCATTCATGTATAACCTAACGTTATTTAACGGTATTCTTGCATTATGTTGAACTAAGCTTGTTAGCTTGTGCATTATAGCTTTAGCTTTGTCACATGTTATTGTTATATGTTTCATATAGTTGAGAGATTCGTCTAGATGGATGCCTAGGTAGTTATTTTCTTTACATCTTAGTATCCCCACTGCTGATAATTGTGTGATCTTGTTCTTAAGAAACGTGTATTTAGTCTTGTCTTTGGAAATCTGCAGCTTGTAATTGCTCGTCCATTCATCTAAGATCTTGATGGTGTTCCTGACGTTCTGTACCAGTCGATACTTCCTGTCATCATAGAGCACGACGGTAATGTCGTCCGCATACGCAGTAACGGACAGTACCCCCCGCCGCGCTCTTCAAGACTTGCAGCAAGTCCTCGACTAGCACATCCCAGAAAATGGGTCCACACACTAACCCCTGTGGACATCTTTTGCTTATTCTTTTAGTTATGGTTGTTGGCCCTTGAAGATGTACATAACGGTCCTGGCAGTAATTTCTCTTTTCCTTTTCCTATTATAACTACCTGTGCCTGTTTTCAGGCACGCGGTATCTTCCTTTGTTGCAGACATTCATTATACAAGCTTGTCAGAGATGGTATTAATTTTGGTGTTAAATGTTTGACTATTTCTATTTTAATGCTGTCTAGTCCAGGTGCTTTTTGGATTTTAGAGCATTTTATAGCTAGGATTACTTCTTCTTCCGTAAAGGGTAAAGTCGTAGCATCTGTCAAGTATCTACTGGTCATCTGCCTTCTCATATCAGTTTGTTCTACGGTCTCGTTTTCATTGCTATCATCAGGTAGTAGCTTGTTTATTAGCATCTCTTCTGTTGTTTTCTAGTCCTTTGTTTTTGTTTGATCTGCTTGTGTCAGAGTCGAGTACACGGGAGATGGTCTCACCTTCTCCCTAATTATTTTGTAGGGTAGTCCCCACTTATCTACCGCTAGGTGCTTTGCGATGAAAGCATCCCAGCTCTAGCGTTTCAACGTTTTGATTTGGTCCTTGTACTCTGTCTTTTTTTTGCGGTATCTATTTAGGTTGTACTGTCTGTCCACTGGTGTTACGGACCTCTGGTATTCCCGCCGAATATTTCTCACTTTTGCCCTCAGCTCTGTAAGTTCATTCGTCCAGAAGGTGGTAATGGTGCTTGATCTTGGTTTATGAAGCGCTACGTGCTTCTTTATCACTTGTACTATTTTGTTTGTTAGTTGTTTGTATACTCGTTGACATCTTGTCCTGGTGCTAGGTTTTGCGGAGGTTCGAAGTCAGCAAGCATAGCTTTCCAATTTGCTTTTGATATGTTGTATCGCAGGGTTTGGTCTTGCACTGGTCTTTTGTACCTTTTGCTTATGTCGAACGTGATCACGTTGTGGTCACTTTGCGTTTTATTTTCCTGTACATTCCAGTTTGTTATTAAGTCATGTGCCTTTCGGTTTGAGAGGGTTACATCAATGTTGGAAGAGGCTCCAGCTCTCCCTTCATATGTAGGTATGGTTGTTTCCTTATTTTCTATCTCTAAATTACATTACTGTATTAGCTCTTCTAGCTTCTCGCCCCTTTCATCAGTTTCTGAACTATGCCATATGAGTGATTTGGCGGTTGCATCCGCCATTATTATGACCAGCGTCTGTTTGTAGTCTTCCACAATTCGTTCTTTGATGTTCAAATATGGTTCTATAGGGTCTGCAAACTGGCAGTAAATGTTTGTCATTGCCCATTCCCCCAGATTGGGCGATCCTATTTGAATACATGTGCAGTGCGTGGTACAATGTTATTGAATCATCGTCACAGTAATTTCTTTGTTAAAGATAATTGCTGCCGACTTTGGTTTGTTTCCGGATGTAATTATCCTTGATGTTATTGGCATACCAGGTATGCTGCCCCTGAACGTATATGGCTCTTGGATAAAGAGTATGTCTATTATCTGTTCGTTTGCCCATTTTCGTAGTTCTTGGACTACTAATTTGCTGTTGTTCGCGTTTATTTGCGCGATTGTTAATGTGCTTTTGTCAAACATTACTCTTGGTGTTGTCATATGCTCTGGTTTGATATTAATTTTGGTAATGTCCTAATTTAAAATTGGTTGTGGCAAATCTGTTGTTGCCCTTACAAAAAGCTGTCTACGGAGCGTAATGTCCATAGTCAGTCCTCTGAATTAGTCGTTCCGTTAACATTTTCTGTGTCGGACAGTCCCTGATGTCTTTCGTGCACTTTTTGCCCCTCCTAGTACATGGAATACATATTGGTTGCTGTTGTTTTCTTGAACATGTGGCTCGTTTGTGGGTGGAATCCCGTTGCTGGTCTTTCCCACAATGTCCATACGTCTCGTTTTATCTTGTGCAATGTTAGGACACATGTCCCAGGCAACGGCATCTAACACATTTGGGTACTACAATGTAGTCCTTGACTGATATTGCTATGAAATCAACATACAGTTTGCCTTTGCTTAAGATTTTATGTCTTAAATTTGCGCTAATCTCCGCTACATGGTGCTGTGTAGTCTTGCCTTTTGGCTCGGTTTTGAAACGTAGTTTGAATTCCGTTTGGAATTCTTCAAAGATCATGTCCTCGTGTAGGTTTTGCGCATATATTGTTTCAGTTAGCTGGTTAGTGCTAAATGGTACGTCATACAAGATGACGAGTGGTCTCTTTTTTCTTGGTCTTTCGCATACGAGTGTTTCGTTTAGTTTCTCAATGTTGAGAATTTTATTCGCTTCTTCCTGGTTGTCAGTTTCAACTATTAATACTTTGCCTGCGGCACTCATGTTTTTGATCTTTTTTCGATCTACTTTGGGATTTAAAGTGTTTACCAGTCTATTTTGAATTGTCTTTCCGTCATCCCCCGCTATAAAGGTGATGAAAACTGTTGCAGTTGTCTGTGCACTCTGTCAAAATTGATCGACTCGACTAGCGGGTCGTGCGTTGCTTGCCGCCATACTTGCATATGAGACAGGTATCGTGGTGGCTAGTTTTGGTTCGTTTATTCTTTTGTCTAATTGTTCTTGTAGGTCTTTGTTAAGTTTCCTTGTTAGTTTTAATTCACCTATTAACTGTGCTTGTGTAAAGACCCATTTCATTACTTTTTCTTTCAAAGCTGCCATGTTTTGCTGTTTGCTGTTTTGCTGCTCTGTTTTGGCTGCCACAACCAGCCACTAATGAATTAGAGAATGAGGAATCCAGTCAACGGGTCAACAGTATTGTAGTAGGAAATCCGTTAACTTCCAATGAAGCCCGTCTAGCCACATACCGTGTCTAGTTATGTCAAAGATGTCTTTTTATTTAGTCCCGATGGAAGTAGAAACAAAATCAAATCTTTAAGGAGATTCGTTTTTAGTTAGCCATTGTCGTGAATACGTGGTCCTATAAAATATCACGATGTGGGGTTAATGTGTCGTCATACCGTCAAGGTTACGTAAAAGTGTCCAGAATCAACTGCACGAAAGTCAAGGTATCGTCTGAATGAAATCTATCAGTCGCCAGTTTGTGTGTTGATCCGAGATTAATTCAGATTTCGAATCGTTGTCAATGTCGTGTCGCAACTCTACGACAAATAGAGATAATCCAACAGTAGTATTCTTGCATGCGTGGATATTTCCTGAGAGGACCTGGCAAAAGATTCACTTTGATCAGCAGGTCCTTTTCACGAAAAAACGCTACGGTGAATGCGTTGTCTAAATTGCCAGAAGCTATTCAACTTGGGAAGGACGCCTTTTTATCAAAAATCATCTGGTCACGTTCGAGAAGTCATCGTAACATTTGGTTTACTTGATACCATTGTCACTGGCTATGGTCTTTAATTCACTTTAGAAGAGTTTAATGCATTTTGCAAAAATAACGGAACTCGTCACAGAGTAAGCAGCGTTTATTATCCGTTCCAACAGAGAATCGGAACGGGTGGTCAGAACTTTTAAAAACGCCTTGCTTGATGAAAACAAGTGATGTCTGAATTTGTTACCACTAAATTACACTATTACAACGCATGCAACAACAAGATGTTTTATTTATGAAGCCAACGATGAAGAAAAAACTAAAGGTCTTACTATATTTATTACGTCTTCACCCTAGCTACGCAGCTTGTCATTCTCAGGAGAGACAGGAGCAACAACCCCAAGCAAATTTTATCAACTCATTCTGAATCAATTCGTACGGTTTCAATCTTTCCCCAAAAATCAATTGCAGTGGGGTTTTAAAAAATACTAAAAGTTCAGAGTTCTCTAACTGAAATAATGAATGCTGATCGTCGTGAATTCAAGCTCTATGATGACCACATTCTGGTTGAAGAAGTTGACAAACCGCAACATATTCAGAAGCTAGAAGTAGAAGAAAATTTGGCAGTTCTCATTGTCCCAGTTACCATTGAGCTGGAAGTCAATCGTGGTTATCCAGATTGTCAGAATCATCCTACAGACTTTTACCGTTCTGGTTGTTTCTGTCTCGGAAATTAAAGAGGAAGGGAATTCCGTGTTTTGCATATTTACATAATACTTGCCCTTGAGTAGGGTGGACAGGAGGTGATGGAGAATAACGGCACGCGTAATATAGGTCCTCGAATTAACAAAATATTGTAAGAGTAGTGAGTAAATACCAAAATAAGTACCAGAATAAATAAAAACCGATCGCATTCGAAATTGATGATTCATAATTATGTTCTTTAAGAAAAACGATATAAAACAATGTAGTTCACGCTGATATAAATAGGATAACAATTTTTGCACAATGTATTTCCAAAGGCTTTAACTTTGAACACAACCTAACAAGAATGTACAAATTTCATGTCGCAAACTAATTTACAGCATACAATTCTACTTTAAACCTTACATGACAAATGACAAATTGCAAATCAATGAATAATAAAGTTAATAAAGTTCCGGCTTATATATAAAAATTATTTTTATGCTTCATCGTTTGAGATTTTTCAGTATATACCTAGAAAATGAGTCAACTACGTGTTGTAATATTAACAAGAATTTACACCGCCATCGCTCCTTAACGATCCAATTAGTGTCGAGCTATGCAGCCAAAATGTTTTATGTTTCTCCTGAAACGCCTTATTTATCCTTGTCTAATATACGAAGCTACTGGTCGCTCTCAGTTTACTTCATTACTACATCGAAACTTATAAAAAATTCTTATTGATTTTTATTGCATTTCAATGTTTACGCGAATTCCACAAACCAGCGTTTATTCATTATTTAATTTATACGACATTTCTTAGTACAAATAACGCATTTTTCTGTACTAATCACAAAAGTTCAGGAGTTTAGCTAAATATAAAATTCTTAAAGTGTTATTTTGAAATGAATATTTTATGTATGATATTATGCACAAGCAGAAAAGTAATAAAAGTGCGCGTTGCTTTCTTTATAGGTGATTTCTATACTAATAAAGTATACATTTCAGTATAATTACATAATGAATTAAAGATTAAATTGCTTTTTTAAAGCTTTGGCAAATGCAAAAAGATTTGCATCTTAATAATTGTAAAAAAAATTGTACGTTATCTATAACGTGTTATATCGCATATTTTACACAGAAAATTCAATTAGTTATTTAGATAATGAGGGCTTTCTTGATAAATGCAATAGCCTTTTATTTTAACTTTTAGTAATAAAAACTCGCTTTTATGGTATCTCTCAGCGATTAATTTGCCCAAAGTTTAATGTTTTATGATCTTTTCGCAATTCCACCCACAAATGTAATACACGGAAATTTGGTCACGTAATTAATAAGGGTTTAGTTTTTTAATGACCAAGAACTACGTTTATTTTATAAGGTAAAACCATTAAATATTCGAAAATTTCAATTTTTCGGGTTTCCTTCTATTTGGGCGGGTGTTATTTATAGACTGTTTTATTAACTGAATTAGTCAAGGAAGTGGATTCTTAATTTAGGTTTGAGATTCTGCGTCTATTATGCTGTGGAGGGTGAGGTTTCAATATCACAGCAATATATATATATATTAAAAATATATATATATATATATATATATATATATTGTTGTGGATTCAAAGGGTTAAATTAGTGGGAAACAATAGAATTTCAACAACCCTGTATATAAAAAAGAACAAATTATTTACGCGCAAAATTAATTTATGTCATTTAGGGAAAACGGACAAGTATTGGCGTATTTTTATAATTAATAATTAGAATGTTTAAATTACAAAAAAAACAGTTTTAAAGCAAATAGAAGTTCAAGGATACGCATAATTAATTTTAATTTAGTTTAAGCAAACACATATAAGCAAAAGGGAACGTGCTGTATAAGAAAATTAATAATTCCAAGACAAATGTATTCGTTGTAACGGCCAACCTCAGTTTTATCAGATACGGATAAATATAAAGTCTAGGAATTGTTATGTTAAACGGTCGATAATTAACAGAAACACCTGCGTTTTAAAAGGTTACGTTCGACGAACACGAGTGTGTGTTACGATAGGTTTTCATAAAAATTATTTTTAACCGTCAGTTTGGTATGAACAACAAGGCTAACAAACATCTTAAAGAGCGAGGAAAATGCACCATCGGTTATATACAACAGATAGAGACAGATATAAAAGCGTTGCGATTAAAAATTCACGTGAAGTTGAGATAAGATGTCATCAATATCGATTTTCTGTAACTCAAGTGGGGTTTTGAACGAGACAGCAGACATACATAAGGCAGAGATATATATAGTTTAGGTGGAGTTTATGACGGCAGAGAATTTTGTCATTGGTTGAAAGTGGACAGTGTTCCGAACGTAGACACACGCGAAGGTGAAAGCGAATCGGAGTGATACAGCACGTAGCACACTACAAAATTTTAGGACTCAACCGACGGCTATATTCAATATTTTTAGAATTAGATTTGAAAATAAGCTTTTCGTTTGAAGTACGTCCACTAAAGGGGGTTTTGAAAGCATATAAATACTCAACCTAGGTTATAGAGGTTCTCTTCTCTTCTCCTCGCTGCTATTTTACTTTACTTTGATAAAGTACTGAATGCCGACCACCATAACAGTAAAGCTTTCTGTGAGTATTTTATGTGATTATATTACCGTAAATATAGTGGTTGCAAGTGTAAAATCGTAGTAGCGGACATCTAATTGTTGACGTAAAGTACGAGTAGTGCATTTTAAATTAATAAAGGTCCGGCTACTACAATACAAAGTACGAAAATCAATAAATGGAAGCATGATATATGTGGGGTAAGCATCACAAATAATCAAGTTTGTATGCATGATATATGGAATGGTACTGTGGGACGAGACGCTTGGCTTGCAGAGGTGGCAGACGGTGGAGGCCTGTAAATCCGCTGAGTAACACGGTGAATGGAAACGAAGCCGAGGTGTTCTGGCAATCATCTTCGAAGGAAAGGAAGCCTGAAGAATTCTCCAGGTAATTTATTTGAAATTCCTCTGTTGTTTGATAAACATTGGTGAAATTGTGTGCTGTGTGGTTGATTTTTTGAGGCATATTTATGGTTGTAGAAACTTATTGAAAAAGATACATGTACTGGACAATTTTTTGAGGTTAAATATTGAAAAGGGGTGTATTTAAAACATCAAAAATTTTATTCAAGATATAAATTGAATTGTAAAGAGTAAACGGGTCTGTTAATTTTGTTTTTAATTTATGCAAGGTGTAAAAAGCATATACAAACTAAACAGCGTTATTATGAGCTCACCATACTCCAGTGTGCAGTCAAATTAGGGTAACATGTGGGGCCCTTCTACTCATTTCTCATTGAATTTGTTTAAAAATAATTAGAAAAATCAAGAACTTTAAAAACATACCATATTTTGAGTTTTGTAATTAGTGTATCAAACTGTTTTTAACACATGTGAATATAATCTATCTGTTAATAGTTGTAAATAAAAAGTTGTATGATTGTTGTATCATTTGGTGATTTTATTGAATGGTGTGCGAGTGTGAAAGAGGTATGGTTGTAAATTTAGGTATTCGAAAAGAGGCACAGCCCAAGATTCAAACAAATATATATATATATATATATATATATATATATATATTTAAACCTCACTCTGCACAGCATAACATACGCAGAATCTCATATCTATATTCAAGAATCCACTTTTTCGACTAATTCAGTTAGTACGACATTAAAAGCTCTTAAGCTTCAAATGATTAGTGTAATACTCTTTATTAAAATTTTGAACATCAGATATAAACCAAAATTTTAACTTATACCTATGACAAACTTAGGTGGAACGTCTAGCGCAAGAATAAACTCTCACAAACGTACTTACTCTTTTAAAAATTTAACTTCTATGTGTAAATTTCTCTTTGTTATGTAAATATTTTGTAACTGAAACCTTAAGACTTTGAATTAATTAAACCGTAAATCAATACTTCTCATAATAAAACTATTAAATACTAAATGCGAATTTAAATATTCGCGTAAAGTTTCTTATACAAGAAAATCACAAATCTTAAAGACTGATCTGACCCTTCAACTATGGTGCTTCTTAATAACTCGCCAGTTCTCAATACTATCAACTTCAACAAAAATTTTTCTTACGATGAGATACTTTTTTGAATAAAACTACATACAAACTGCCCCAGCTCAATATCAAAAAACTCATTTTCAACGAAATTAGTTTGAGTAGAATTAACTTAATTATTTATATAATAATAATTACCTACTTATTTATTTCTCAGAATCGGCGAAAATGAAATGCAAAACGCATCAATACAATATTTCACTTGCAGTATTTTTTATTAAACACAGTCACCTTTAAAGTACTCCATTTGTTCGCATAGTAACAAGAAGAAAAAGCTTTTAAAGTTACTTTGTAGTATATATAACCTCTCACTCAGATTTTAAACAACATCTTCAGAAAATTCGCTACATTATCCAAGTATAAGGCTTATTAGAAGTTACGAAATTCAAACTAATAATAAACGTTTCAGTGCATAACAAAGTCTCAGATTTGCTTCTCATCAATGCAAAACCGACCTGGTTTACGGTACGTAAATTCCAATCATTTCAATTATTAACTTGTCCAATTCTTTCCTTCATAAATAGAAAATTTGTTTCAAGATCTCAGCTAATCATGCAAACGTTAGCCTTTTTTTAATGGAATAACGAACAATTATGCGACTTTTTCCTTGTTGCACTTTATGGTAAAATTAATGCAGTTTTTCAGGGCAACAAGTCACTCATTCTTATTAAAAATCTTGTCTTGATGCTGAATGAACGATATATGTAAAATATCCATTTGCTTAACTAATATAAAACTTAGCGTTATTCACTGAGTGATGCTAATAAACCTTTACGCTTTTATAATTAATAATTAGGAATTAAAAATTTGGTCTAATTGACCAAAATATAATTTAAGCAATCGCAAATTCTTTGCGCGAATTTGCAACCCCCAAATAAATTATTTAGTTGACTTTGTACACAAAATCTGCTTTAAAAATTTAATCTAATAAAATAATCCTTTATAATATTCACTCGATTGAAACAAAATAGTTTATATATCTAACTTTCTATACATCTGAGTGTCCTTCAAAAATCCAAATATTATGATTACCCTATTCTTATAAGTCAATACCAAAGGCCGATTTTTTTTTAAAACCGTTTAAGCAGTACAACTTCCATTGCCAAACTGCAAAATTAGTTTTCATGTACTGGCTGTCAGTTATTGTTGTTCACTGTATCAGACCAACAAGATCACATTTTAGCCGCTCTACACGGTTGGCCACTTTCGGGACAGGATCTGTACAGGTCGATTTTTGGCCCGTTACGTCGAATCCCTCTATTAATTTCGGCTCTATATGTTTCTCTTTGAACCGCTTACAGCGGTATTCCTTGTGCCTAAATCTGTGGTTCTGGCATCGTGGTACTACTTTGTACGACTGCTCGACACGCAGTGCCACTCGAATCATTTTCTCCATGTTCTCTTGGTTCCACTCTTTTCCAGAGCGACCTATTTTGCCACAAATTAAATGCGTCGCCTGCTTTGCCGTCTCAAACCCTAAAGCATAAGCCAATGCACCACATGAGGGTTTAAACTGCTACTAACTCTAGAAAGTTATCCCGTGCTGTTGGATAGGCTCTTCTCACCAGGCGAGTAATATCTGCTTCAAACTCTTGCAAATTTTCGTTTACCTGTAGGTAACGGTTCTTCACCTGAGTACGGCACACTTGTTGCAGATGAGAGTCACAGTTTTTAATTTCTATCCTTGAGGTAAAAGCACCGTAGCTTCTTTGGTCATGATCTGGCATGGTCTGCAGAATATTTAAGACCTTAGCAACCCGACAATCAATGTGGTTGCCCTTTCACCATTGTTCCAACCGTTAGCTTTTGCAGAAGCCGTTAGTTGTTTAAAATGTGTCAGTTAAGGTAACTTTCCATCAAATGTGGATGGTTTTATTCTGAACCTTGACGTCGGCTTCCATGCTCCGATATTTTTTAATTCTGGGGTGTGCTGTTGTAACATTAACACGAATGGTTCTGACCACTGCACTGTTATGAAATTAATCCGTCCTTTCATTTTGCGCAGTTTTTAACTGTTGTTCCAAAAGTTCGTTTCTGTTTCTCCGCATTTTCTTCTAATTTCGATGGGGTCTGGTTTTCTGTATCTATAAAAGTTTCAAAATTTTCATTTCATTTTTTCGTAAGTTCTGCGAAGTGATCAGTTCAACACTTACATGACTTAAACTTCTTCGATAACTAAAGAATTTCACTATCCATTTTCTGTCGAGTATGAATTTTTTGCTTGCAAATATAATCGTTCATATGTTTTTTTTTTACTAAAATCCCACGAATTGACACCAATGTTTCAAAAACTCTATTTGCACAAACAGTAGTTCTTTATTTTCAAAGTAATTATATAAGCTTTTTCAATAACTCGTATCTATAATATAATTTCTAAAACCCCTCACAATAATTTACTTTTCTATTAATCGCTAACAGCACAAGTATAATCTTTAATCTTTATAAAATTGCGATGATAGTACCTTCCTAATTAACTTAGCCTTAAACACAACAATTAGCTACCTAAGCAGTAACTATTAATTCATATGCAAAGCACTGAAATTAATTTATCTAATCCCCTACAGTAATTGATATGAACAGTATTTATAGAAACATTTATATCATATATGCACGACTATCTGAGCTTTAATCAGAACGTAACCTTAGAATTAACATAATAATCAAAGCTCGATCCAAACTGACTCGTAATCTTTAACCGCAAACGTATATACACTTTAATTGTTCTAGATTACTCTGGCAAATGCCAGAAATATTTAAATTACATTCTCTAGATTTCCTACTGTACCTTCAATAACTCGTAACTGTAAAAACCCTTGTACGCGTCAATCAAAACTTGTCTGAAAGGTATGCGAGGGGAGCGCATATGAATCATTTTTTGTGTACAAACGTCTCGTTGAGTTCCAATGTAATTACTCAGGCAAAACAAACCGATCGATCCTACAATAAATAGAACTGTTGTCATGGCAAAAGCGTTTACGTACACTTGGAATGTAGCACTAGACGGTTGCGGATCATAGACTTCAGACACAGGAAAAGTTAGAAAGTTAGAAGTTTTCGAGATGTAGTGGTAGTGCTACAGCCGAATACGAAGATCAGCTGAATATGATAGGATCTTGGTACTGATTTAGAAAAAAAGAAAAATTCCAAGTGTAATTAAAAGAGGGAAGCAGAATGATGTCATATTGTAACGCTTGGTCAGTAATAGAATGTAGAGTTGGAGGTAAAGAAGGAATGCGACTATTCAAGCATATAGACCAGATTAGGAAGATCGCATAAAGTTTACTCAGATTAGGACACAGTGAAGAGATCTACAAATTAAGTTATGACTGCAAGAGACCTCACCGAGCTTATCTGTGAAATGTACATCTAATTTTTTAACCTGAACATCTACTTAACAGATTGTTTAATGTTAAATATATACTCGAATCCGATAAAAAAATGTTGCTATTACAGACTTGTGGAGAGTCAAAAAATAACCAATACGAACCGTAACCTGGTTGTATAAACGTAATAAAAGAATAAAGTTCATTATTATTATGCCTGTATGTCCCTTTTCAAAAATTATTTTGTTTTTCCGTAAAGATGTGAAAAAATACAACAATGAACTTTTGTTGCCCGGAATATTTTTAAGCCAAAAATTTCCATTCAGTATATGTATTTATTTACGTGCTTCATATGTTCCCATCAACGTATATTTACTTAAAGATCCCTTTAGAGCAGCACGTGTCCACCCTTTCTAAAAAAAATGTTGAGCCCATTTTACTGACACACTTATCTCATAAAAATATAACAACTTGCTACATTGTTGCTTTTGTTACGTTATCCTTTTATTCCCAAACGGGACCCTTATAAATTATGCACATTTGTTAGGGCTTCTGTACGGAAGTGGTATTATTTGATGAACTGGTTTCGGAATAGCAGTTAATGATTTGAAAAAGGATTTGTAAGAGTTCTAGGTCACTTCCAATTAAAATTCCTTAAGGAATTAAGCTGTTAAGTACGTTGTAAATAAACCTTATTAAGTAGGTTTAATTTTTTTTCTTTAATTTACTTTGCAAGAAATTTAGTATTAATTAAAGAATTGATATTTATTATAAGTGTGTTAAAGAAGTCGTTAGTAAGATATTCCAACTATACGTTTCACAAAATTATTTTTGCCAATAAAATGGTACATGCCAGTTTTTTAAACGGTAATACATTAACAAACAAAGTTCTATCTAGTAGCTGGAGAGCAAGAAATAAAAAATGAGAATATAGTTCATAGACTAAATAGCTGCAGCGTTAAAATAAAAACTGGCCGGTTTAAGTAGTATTTTGCTAAACATTCTAATAAAAAATTTCCCCAAGGTGCATTGTTCTGCGACTGTAAAGGATGTTTGAAAACATTAACAAAACTTTAGAAATACATAAATACTGCATCATCCTCTAGTAAAGAAGTTACACATTGGAAAGGCGGCGAGTTCTTTACCTGAAAATTTATCATGGCGAACACTTCCTTCACGTTTTCTGCTATTTTTTATTTATGATAAAATCCACTCTTGTTGACAATTATCTGCGCGTGATACTGTGGCAATACCCCTATGCGCCCTTTTTATGAATTAAAGGGTATAAATTTTTAATTTGTCAATTTTTGATTTTTATTAAACATTTTTGATTGCGCCGGCTAGCTCAGTTTTTGTATTACGCATGGAGCTTGCGACAATACGACAAACAAAGATTTAAACCTACCATCTGTTCTCCTTCCTGTTATAATCTTTAAACCAAAACACCATAAAGCACAAATTATTATAATGTTCTCAAAAAAATATTTACAACGCATGAAAAGTTTAAAAATTGTTTAACTGAAATTTTCTTCTAATTGAATCAATAAATTTATATAATTATTATTACCAAAGATGATCAAAAAGTCAGCAAAATCACTAGTACTCTAATTATCAACTGAAGCCTATGAACGTTCATTTAACCTCATTTATTTACGTAATTTTACAACGTAGAACCAAAATTAAATCCTGCCGACCCCTCAAATAAATTATTATGAAATCAATTTTAAAGTATTTAAAATTTGTAATATTTAGTTAAATGTTAAATCTTCCAGTTTAGAAAAGTGTAAAGAAATATCCACAAATAAAATAATCAAATAATAATAAACATTCAGATTGGCTAACCTGTTGTTTTGTATCCACTTAAATTCCGTCACTGGTCCAAGCGTTGTGTGCATCCCTCATCTAGCGCCTTAAATATACTGCATCAAACTTCTTCACCATAAATAATTGCTTCAGCATTGAGTTAACCTTGTTCCCATTTTTATATCTGTCTCTAGTAATTGTTTGGAGCTTCTTTAAGTATTCTTTAGGGTTTCTTGAGGATTCTTTAGAGGTTCTCTAGAGGTTTTCTAGAGATTCTGTAGGGGTTCTTTAGCGTTTCTGTAGGGGTTCCTTAGAGTCATTTTTATAAAGGTTAAAAATTGGAATCTATAGTAAAACATCTTTCAGTTACTTACACTTTTCTCTCTAGTACAAACGACAAACCACTAATTTTTCATATTTCATGCGGAATTATCTTACACTTCACAATAACTTATTTCACATGTATATTTTTGTCTTCAGACACGTGCACGATACGTTACTTCATGGTCAACTGATTTGTTTACCAATCCGGTCATATTTAAATGCACCGACTATCTATAAACAAGCGCAAAGTTTGCTGTTTGTATAAACTAGGTTTTCAGATATTCCATGGTGGTATGCTTGTATATTAACAGCAATGCGTTCATTCTGTCACGTGCGATTTCAAGTTAATAGCATTGATTCGCCTGGATTTTTATACTTTTTGATAAGTGAAGCGTTGTTTGTTTAAATAAATCTGGTAAACTTTGATTTTCAGAAACATGCTTTGTTTGTTTCCAATAAATCAGGTGTCGTTTCAATTCTCCAGTCACGTAGACAAAATACAATGTATAAATTAAATTATCGGTGTTTTCCATCCTACGTATTACTAAATGTGCTTGTATTAATTAGGATTCTTGATGCGTTACTTACGCGTGTTGCGTTTCAGCTTGCATTTATTTTATTTAACCACTTGCGGATTTGTTTTATTTAAATAAATCTTTGAAGTATTTTTCATTAACCAAATTAATTACGATTATTATTTATATACAGGGCGTTGTCATTTACTTTCCAGTCTAATCATCGTATCTCTTGTTTTCTTCAGAAAATTGTGTGGTTTTCTGAGCCCTTATGTATTTTATGTGGAGTGCGCTATACTCTTGGTCCTAACTAAACCTAAATGACCCTATTAACACAGCAATATATATATATATATATATATATATATATATATATATATATATTAATAGTTATTAAGATGAAATGAAAACCCAACTTTGTATTTAAAGTTGAATTACCATTTCAAATCGAACTAGTAATTGAAAACCACTAAAAGAACGGCTACAGCAGGATTTGAACCTGCAACCTCTGATTCTCCGGATCAGTGCTCTAACCAATTGAGCTATCTAGCCTAATTGTTTAGATGATGTTATACTTAATACTACTGAAGCTTGGCCCTTGTTTTCATTTCATCTTAATAACTATTAATATATATCAAGCATTCATTTGCATTCCAAATGTGGATTATTTCTCTCTGTTAATATATATATATATATATATGTATATATATATATATATTGCTATGCTACTACTGGAATTATCGAGCCCCTACGTGGGCTGTTATATCATTATTGCTATGTCTCTTTAAATTATTCGCGCTCCATCATTTGGGCGACCATATTAATATTACTATGTATAAACAAGATTGTAATTATCTCCGACGTTAGGCTATTTTATTAATATTGCTATCAAGTCTCTCCAGAAACTTAACTGGATTTTGTTTTGAACCAATAACAAAATTTGATACGTTACCGCCTTCCTCGTTATCAATTTCCTATTCAACTTGTAGCTCCTCCTTGAATTATTTAAATTATCAAATTACTGTCCTTGACTTTATCTTATGACCTCGACTAGCATTTATTTGGAATTATAAAATTCAGGTAATTCGATTTTATATAATAAAACCAATATTATTTACAGCTTTTGTAAATTATTTGAAATACACTTTTCAATTAGTTAATGTTGTAAATTTCATTTATTAAACATCATATCCTTTTTACTCAAAACCCAAAGTCACCAAAAAAACCTATTATCTTTATAAACGAAGTGTAGAACGTTCTAAACCTGTTATCTTATCACGCACTTTATACATATTCAAATCCTTTGTTGACTTTTTCACATTCATTTATATTAAGCAAACTCAATATTTAAAATAAAATATATAGAAAAATAAAGTGGCTTACAACTAAAAATCTGACCAGGTATTTTTTCTTCACATCGACGCATCCATTTGAATAAAAATTATCTTCTTCCAATTCAGGATTAACACATGCCCATTCGAAATATTGTCTATCCACACGCTTGAACCATTACATTTAAATTATCGCCATTACCCTCTGGACTACCATTACTAACTTATGCACCCCAATTTATTACTTCTTACTTCTTACTTATTACTACTTATTACTTCTTATTCTCGTCAATTTCCCCAAATTTAGAATTGTATTATCATCATTTATTTTCCCTATTGCATTTATTCTCCACGTATTCGAATATCGTAGTTTATTTTCTCCGCTTACTCAAAGTCTGTTTCCCCGTACTTAGAAATCGTAGTCTATTTTCCCCGGACTTAGAAATTGTATTATTCTTTCCCCAGACTTAGAAATTGTAGTTTGTTTCCCCCGGACTTAGAAGCCGTTTAATCGGCAATTATAGTTTTCATCTTGGCACTTATTTTATCTTTCACTTTTAAAATTATTACGTATCACTTTATTTCATAGTGGCGCACCTCGGCCTTTGTTGAGTTGTAAACTCACCTCGTTATCAGTACCTGCTAATATATTATTCAGTTCCCACTCCGTCAGTGGGTATGTCTACAAACTCGTCGGTCATTTTTAACCAATCAAATAATTACATTCAAAGTAGTTTCTGATGTAATTTTCTATGCTTCCCAATAATTGCAGCTGTCTTCGTTATCAACATGCGGTGTTTTGCTAAATCAAATTGCTTTTCCATAAACAACTGTTGCAATGCAACTTTTAATTTTCATATCTGACTGTTGTTCACGCAATTTTTAGTCTTCTTTCTTATCAAAAATGGCCAACTATCTGCACGCATTTACATTATGCTTCTTGAAGCTCTATTTTTATCTCCGTATAATTCTAATTGTTTGGAACTCTTTTGAATGCGTGTCTAATTACACTTTATTATGTTTACATATAAATATACGCGTGCTTCCACTGATAAAATATCTTTGTTTGCTTTACCTAAATTAACTAAAACTTTATCTATTTACCTAATGAATGTCTTCCTTGTTTCTACGCTAACTATGCGTCTTCCTATGTTTATTTGCGTCGCTTAAAACTATTTATGCTTTATATACAGGGTGTTGACTGCTTACTATCTACAAACTATCTCCATTTCTCAATTCTTTACTAAATAAATGCAGTTTTCTGCTGCCTATGGTAATTTCTCATTTCTAAATGACCTTTACTATAAAGTACACCCTTAAACAACCCTTTATCACAGCATAATATATATATATATATATATTGCCGTGTAACCTTATAAATAATCGACAGAGTAAAAAAACCATTCGAGCCCCAACGTTGGGCCGTCATAAATGCCGTGTAATTTATCGGAAATCGAGCCTCACGTATTGGGCGTCATAAATTGCCGTGCAACCTCTCTAAATCGAGCCTCAGTAGCAAAAATACTCAAAATTTATTAATTTACCAACACTCGAAAATTGCACACAATAGTTAAATTTTTCAAAAAAAATAATTTCTTACCCAGATTCCTCTCTTCATCACCTTAAATCTTCAACCGCTTCCCTGGCTAGCTCAGTTGGATCTCCTCATGGATACCTAGATTCACTATCATACTCTTTATAGTTCACGCATACTCCCAATAAAACCACAAAATAATACCACAATCATACAATATTTATTTACCACTATTTACAAATAAAACTTCAAGATTATTTACATTCCGGTGCTCAAGTTACAGCTCAATAAATTCTATTTTTGTAAAGTGCAGTATTTTAATTAGAAATATTAACACATTGAATGTAGCCGGAGTAAATGGGCCCTGAATAATACCTTACTTTTCGTACTTTATTTATAATTAACTTTAATTAGGACACTCTAGAGTATGGTGAGCTCATGATAACCCAGTTTTTTTTATGATTAATGTATGCTTTTTACTTAGCATACGCTTACTGCAAACAAAAAAAACCCATGTACTCGTAACAATAAAAATTTAAATTCCTGATGAAACGTTAATAAGCTTTATACACCTTTAGATTTCTATTTAAATACCATAATAAAAGTTAGTTATACGTATTATTTTCAATACGCAAAATAATGCAAAATACCTTCATAATTCACTTTCCCAACTCACCACAATTTTCATAGTTTATAAAAACAACAAATTCTAAAGCGTTACTTGGAATTTCTTGAAGATCTCTACTCCGTTGACGATGCGGTTAAGTTGTTTTCGCTTTCGGTTTCGTGGTACTGCTCTGCTGGCTGGTTCTAATTATTTGTAAATGAACACCATCTAAGTTGTGCTGCATGATCTGCCTTCACAATGCATCCAAATCCAAATCCAAATTTATTACACTTCTTTCATAATCTTGTACTTTAGTTTAATTTAATTTAATTTACGTTTCATTACTTCACTTCACGAACTTGTTTAAAATGAATGTTGCACCTCTATAAAATTTAGACTCGACACAATTTGCGGTTCAAAATTATGAGGCCAACACTGTACTATTTAATATATATATATATATATATATATATATATATATATATATAATTTTTATACTTACAAGCTCGTGGTAAATTTCTGTTCGTAGTCTAAGAGAACAAAGTTAAAAGAGAAGAGAGTGATGCTAATTCTTTTAGAGTATTTATACACTTCAAATGTAACCTCTCCAGACCCTCCTAACGCGAAACGTTTAATTAAACTAATTCGTTCTTCAAATTTTTGTTCAACCGTCTTCGAAATCTTCGAAATTTAGCGCGTCGTTATTATATTTTCCTAAAAATTAACACTCAATATTCCCGTGTTTGTCTTTTATACTACTAACCATATAGACCAATAAGATATTTAATGACGTTATAAAAACCCCGCCTATTCTAACGCTATTCCTCTCTTATGCATATTCTGTTTCCTTCTAACCTTGTTTGAGTGGTAGAAATCGATATTACTGTCCGCGTTTCAAATTAATTCATGTGGACTGAATATGTGCGTTTTGAAGTGAACTTTTATTATGCCTTTCTCTTTCCGAAGCATTTCATTGATCGTCTATCCCTTCTGCGCTTTAAGAAAACTTTTAGTTAGCATTTATGCGAAACATTCTACCGTTTGCCCGATATACCTCGAATACTGTCTTTTATCTATACAAATTAGGGGAACATGACCTTTCCAAAACCTGCAGGTGTTCAATTAACAAACGCTTTAACACAACATTTTTAAGAGTAGCTTTTCAAGGTATTTTATATTCAACGGCTGTTTATGTGTTAGCAAAGCGTTTCACCTTGGTATTATTGATTTTTCATGCTTTTATGCTTATTAGACGTAATTACCCGTTCATTTAAACTCAATTAAATTAATTAATAATTTGCATTGACTTCTACAATTTATTTTCTTTACGAACCTAACTAAATTTTAATCACTACTTGTAAATTTTTGTTAATACTTGTTCCTTTAAAGTGAACTAAATGAAATAAATTTCGCACGTAAATTCTGGTTGTTTCCTCTATACAGGGTGTTTGAAATTGCCTTGTTTATACTTAAATTTAGCCCTTTAAAACCACTACAATATATATATATATATATATATATATATATATATATATATTGCTGTGATTCCACCAAAATCCGGGAACTACGGTTTTCGAATCGTGGTCCCACAGATTGGGCGTCAAGAATGCTGTGAAATGTACAAAAAGCTATTAACTTAACTGGTCCGTTGACTTTCGTCTGTTAATCGCCTCTTTACTCTTTTCCGCCTCGGCTGCTCACCTAGTTAAACCTACATCCTCATTCATAAAAAAAAAAAACACATTCCTACCACAAACATCAACGTTAACTCTATTTACATCAATATTCACAATACATTAAAATTTCAAAATTAAAATTCAGCATAAATTTCAGTATCAGAAAATTTCAAGATTAAATTTGTTATCATTTTAATGTGCATCCAGAATGAAAGTCCTTGTAGGATGCCTACTAATTAATATAACAATATATGCAGACCTGAGTCTGAGTACAAAGGGAGCATCTACCACCCCTTTACGTTAATTAACCAGGTTCGTCTAATTGAGCTCAAAGACATACCCAAATTTTCATCATAATCCAGAACATAAATACTAAATACCCCTTTCTACTTAAACAAGAAAATGTCACCTTAAAATTAAAAATTTGTTGTTAGTACAATTTCACTACTGTCCATTTTACGTAAATAAATTGTAAAGTTATTCTACACACACCAAAACATCAAATTTCCAACAAAATAGTATAATTTACCTGAAGGTTACTGCACTCGTAGCTTCAATGTACATCGTCCCTTTGTTAATCACACCATTCCAACTGGGTTATATTTACGGCTTCTGATTCTCAACGCTTTTAAAATTTTCTCCACCACCATTCATCTAAAGTTGTTTCAGGGCTTTTCCGGAACTCATCTGTGTATTTCTGAACCTTGTTTTGTGGATCCAGACACGTTTATGAACCATTTAATTATTAACAACCCGAAAAATTGCAAAGAAATTCATACTTCTTTCAGAAATATACGCCAAAACTGCCTACTTTTGTGTATTCATTTGTCGTTGCAAATTTGACTAATTGGTACAGTGATACTAAACTTTATTAGCTTGTATCTTCTTTTCTAAGTGCACTAAATTACATTCATTGTAGCACGTAAAGAACAAACTGTTTTAAATCACCAAAATATACGAGCAAACTGTTTAAATTATTCTATCAAATTCGGAAAACTAAAAAGCACTGTTTAACGCATTGAATCAACTCGAAAATCTAAGAGAGAGAAACTCATATTAACCCGGGTATATATAGAGGTTAGCCCGTCTGTCGGTCTTGTCCCCAAAACGGCCAGTTTCTAGAATTTCGTGTACTATGTTTCCATCTCGCCCGCCTGTGCGTCGGTTTTTATTAAATTTTGCACTCGCACTAGTTAAATCTCAGAAATTTCGACACGGCTCGCAACGTCTGGAAATAACTAATTAATTTTTATACAGAAATGTTATTTTTCCTTCTCAAGTTTGCTTTTTATTTTCAACCAATCGCAACCCAGTGACGTTGCTCCACTCACGCCTTTTACTATATGTGTCTCGGTCTTGCGCATATTATCTGTCTCTATCTACCCTGTTCTTATTGGTGCAAATTGATATTCTTTATTATCGATTATTTCAGTCCATGTGGACTGTGAAATAACCGACCTTATTAGCATTTCCCGTAACTATTAAGCTACGGTTTCTCCAACATTCTCTGTAACCATTTGTTATCTGCAAATTTTACGCAGAACGAGCTTTTTAAATAAACCCTGTTTTGTAATTCGTGCTAAAGCATCCGACCGTTTCCAATATCCGTAGAATCGACATGTTTATCTAAACAAATTAAACTGAAATTGCCTTTTAAAAATACACAGGTGTGTTCAAACGTAACATTTTAAATAACCCTTTTACGATTTGACTATTATTGGGTTTTCACAAGCTTTTATGCTTATCATATTATTAATAATGGTTCCATTAACTCCAATTAAAATACTACCCTTTAATTTTTTTAGTGACTCCTAATCAAATATTAATTATTATCTGTACGTTTTGTTTAATACCGGTTACTTAAAATTGAGTTAATTAATATAAATTTTGCACGTAATTTCCATTTGTTTCTTTACTCCGAATAATTATATTACACGTGGAGCATTTTAATACTGCTTCTTTTTATATAAAGCGTCTTGTAAATAATTTAAATCTCTTATTTTTAATGAAACGAATGAATTTTTATTCTCCACGGTTTTTTTTTTAAATAAAGCGTATTATCTAATAAAATTCCTTATACACGGTGATTAAAATTATTTGATGTAATTTATTAATTTTCTACCCTGGTCTAAATATGAGTAATATATATATATATATATATATATATATATATATATAATATATATATATATATATATGTAGACAAGATATTTACAGTGCGTAATCTGAAAAATTTGTGTACAACAAAATATTACTAAGATGTATCTGTAAATAAACCTTTATGAAAATAATACAAGCATATTTCCCAATACAAATCGAGTTAATAGTTGTATAGCCATTAACAAAACAATAACTTTATTACCTCACAAAGGAAAGAAACATCCACTGACCGGTTTCGGCAATTTTTGTGCCTCGTCGGAGTAGACTAGTTTCTAACAACCTTATGAAGTTGTCGAATCTATTATAATGATATAAGTTCAAAGGAACCTTTGTACTATGACAAAAGTAAATAATATCGCCATCGGATGGTAAAAGACCAACAGTACTAAACGTGGAAGTACAAAAGTTGATTCGAATTTACGTAGTAGTTCCTTAGATGGCTATATTTATAAGTGTTCACCAGCACTATTTTCCAGTCGGATTCATTTATTAGCTGCACTAAATCCACGTTTTATAGGTTTACAGGTCTGTACAATGATCCATAATGTAGGACATAAATTTGCTTCCGTATTAATTCGAATTCATTCGAATTTGTTGGTGTACTTGCAAAAGTTTGTACAATCAAGTGAAGAATGTATTAAAATCTTTGGCTGTGTTCAAACTGAAGAGCTGCTACGTGTTGACAATAAGCAAGCTACTCCTCTTTTTTTTACAATTTAGAAAATTTAGAAACGCAGAAGATATTATTCAACAGCAAGCTTTAACAGACGGCTTCGTGGCGTAGTTGGTATGCGTGTGACTACTACACTCAACGTTCCGAGTTCGAATCCTGACTTGGTCCGCTTGAAAAATGTTAGGCAAGCATTTTTTATAAAAATACGCCCTCGTTCAAATAAGAGGTAAAATGGAGGACCCGTCTGTGAGTGTTGTCACGCACGCTAAATATCCCTGTTTAGAACAGCAAGGGTTCGGCAAAATTCAAAATTTTTCATGTAAAAACTCGCTTCCTGGCCAGTGTACTACCTTCGGGTGGAGCATTGAAAAATCACATGTAGGGGAAGCTTCAACATCAAAAAGTTTATAATTCACAAATTATTGTCTCATCTTTCGTATCAGTTTCTAAACATTTGGCAAATAACAAGTCTTGTGAATTTTTTCTTCTTTTATAAACTTACATAAACTAAAAGTAAAGCTTTGTTTCTTGGCAAAGCTGATGTAAAACTGTATAAAGAATTTTTGACATTTTAAACACTTACATTATTACTTACAGTAAAAGAATTGTTTTAATTACTTGCTTGCCTGCAGAAAATTTACAAAAGAAATCAATACAATTACATTTCAAATTAACAGAATAAATTAATTATAACCTTGTTTACCTTCTAAATTAGCAAGCTAGGTATCGAATATTTATTAATATGTCTCAGGGTTCGGCGTGGTTGCGGTTGCCACTTTAGCTCATATTTTTTGCCATAGAGCTCGCGGGTTGTCTATAATAAAAACTGGAACACAAGATAATAACGGTAAAAGCTTGGGTAAGGAAATTGATGGGTAAACACTCCACTACATAGCCTATATACACTCCCGCACAAGTACTTAAAGATAAGCGTGCCACACTAAGAATGATTATCGCAGTTGTCTTCTCTGATTGTAAAACCATCACAGCGTCTTCATTCGTCGCCTGAATGATCGGGAGGGTGACATATACAAACCGTGGGAAAATATTATACATTTTTCCCACGGTAAAAACAACTGTTACTACGAAAACACAAAGCCTAATTTCTAACACTAGATTACACAAATACACATATATGTCTAAATTAATTATACACATATTATATAATAGGTATGCATTTTTTACTGGCTTAATTATTTCTTTTTTAAGGAAAAGAAATACTTGAATTATTATCAAATAAATTAGTAACAAAATATAATATTGATTAATATTAAATAATAAAACTATTTTGTAAATTAATTTTAAAAAAGTATATCTTTGTTTAAATAAACCTCATATATAAGAATATATCAATTGTATTCAAAAACACTTACCATCCACCAGTTACATAACAATATAGGAAATGATACCGATTTTTGTTCAAAACTAAAAAACTATTGCATACAGTTCACGCCACGCACAAAACAAAACTAAATTCATGATTAAATGTACGACTCTAATGGCGCATATTTTAGACAAGTTATTACATAGCAACAAGTTTCCAACCTGTTTCAGCCTACATAGATATATAGATAAACGGCTGCTGTCGTCCTTCAACCGTACGATGCTTGTCATTACTTGCATTTTAGGCACTTATCTATCATATTGTAACGCCGCGCCGTTTAGTTTACCTTTGAATAGAATAATACTTCAGAGCGTAAACGAAGCATCTTACACGAAGGATGATTGATAGCCACCCTGGGGCGCGACATCTTTAGATAGACTTGATCGACAAGTTACAAAAGTTTGCATTTAAAAGTTTTACTAACCTTACAATAAAATTCTAGAATGTTATTTGGATAATTTCTGGTACATCCTGAAATAAACTAGAATAATTAAATATGGTATAAATAGCCGTTAAGGGGTTTTGAGGTTCAGATCTAATTCAAAGCCATGATTATAATACTAGGTTTTTATTCGAACTATACATTCTTGATATGAAATATTGGTACCTACTGTTAATATACATTGCCCTATGTGATATAAATTATTGTAGTAATCGTTACGAATTAATTAATGCTTTGATATAAATTAATTATACCGCTTCTTCAGTAATTATAAAGGAAGCACAATAACTTTAAGAAGTTAATATTTGTACTGTTAGCGATTAGCTGAACATAAATTATAATGAGTGATTTAGCGCACCTAAAGCAACAAAGCAACAAAGGCATCGTACAATTGTCTTATGTTTTATATTAAGAATAGCACAATAAACCACCAATGGTCTAGATATCTGTGGCTTATGAGTGATAATGGTAAGAAGGATTACTCAAGTTTATGACCATTAATAAAAAATAGTCGTATACAAATCTCCAGACTACCTAGATTAAAGTTCAACAAGTGACAAACACATCCTCCATCAATCTTTCCTTTCTCCACAGTACTATGTGATTTAATTACCAGCTCCAGCTTTGGTAGGTGAGAGATTCAAAAGGAGGCTAATTGCATACTGCCTCCAAAAGAGAGAGGGGGATAAAGGAACGGGAAGGACACCGTTCGACGGGGAATTATTTTCTACATGGGGTATGCACGGTTTTGCGACGGATGACACATTTTTGTCGGGAATTGGAACTATGTCGTGAGCTGCGTGTAAAAAGCTACAATTTTCCCGAACGAAGGATCCGAACTCACTATACGAGAGAGTCGGTATAGTGTCGATCTAAACACACACGAAGAAGACGGAAGACCGAGGTGGTTTCCAAAATTTGTTTTGCGGCTTTATAAAATATCTAATATGCACGGAGAGATAATCGATTTAGAACCCAAATTCGGCGCCATTTCCACGAAGGAGGTCTATTTTTCTAGAATTTTGGTAGTAAAGTTGCTCGAAATTATTCAACCTCTGTCAAAATTAGATCGCGAACACCGTCGGATGCGACCGCAGCGTTACCATCAAAATCTGAGAAAACAATTAATTTCTAAATTGCAAAATTCGCCGCAATATAATGTCTAATATGAGAAGTCTTAAAAATAGATTTAGAATCTAATTTCGTACCGATTTCAAATATGAAAGATTTAATTACGTTCGATTTCGCAATTGTTAATTAGAGTTATTAAAATCAAAAATATGGCGCTATTAAATTTTTGGTATACGCTGGAAGACTTAAATTGCAGGTAATTATGATTTCTGTACTATTTAAAATATAATTTTTAATTTTTGACAAAATTTATTAAAGAATCCTGCAGGTCGACAAACGGACACGCGCGCAAACGCTTAAAAATTTACGTTCAGTACATGAGATGTGATTTCCAATTTTCAATAGACAAATATGATACGATGAAAGGCCTAAAAACTGAGTTCACAACTTATTCCGTAGTAATTCTGCCTTTGAGATTTCCGGAATGTTATAGTAAAATTTATTTCCAAAAATAACAAACCTTCTCGTGGCGTTGATCGCTTTTATTTCAAAGACAATCCATAATAATAAACAGACAAGTTAATTGCAGTCCGCAATCAAGAATTTGAGTACAACAAAAATAAAACTAAGATGTATCTATAAATAAACTTTGATGGAAATAATGAAGGCATATTCAGCTACACAAATCGAGCTAATAGCTGTATAGACATTAACAAAACAATAACATTTTTATTTCACAAGGGGAAAAAACGTCTCAAAGGCAGAACATACTTTTATAGCTATCTATAAAACCACGATGTAATTTCGAATCAACTTTTGTACTTCCACGCTTAGTAGTGTTAGTGTTTTACCGTCTAATAGCGATATTGTTTTCTCTTCCCATAGTACAAAGGTTCTTTCGAACTTATATCAGTATATTAGCTTTGATTACTTCATAGGGTTGTTGGAAACTAATTCACTCTGACGAGGCTTAAGAAAGTCGAAACCGGTCAGTGGATATTTCTTTCCCTAATGAAATAATAAAGTTATTGTTTTGATAATGACTACACAACTATTAGATTGATACGTATTGATGAATGTTTATAAGTAGATATTTAAAAATACAGTTTATTTTACTTTTGTTGTACGCAAATTTTTGATTGCGGACTTCAAATAACTTGCTTATGTATATTAGACAAACAAGATTATCTGACCAAATCCAATCAATTACTTGACGATGTAACTACCTATAAAAAACTTACAAAAAACCCTACTTTCACTATTCAAAATAAAGTTAATAATCACATTAAATTCTTATACGAACATTCTAGGATAACCAAAATTGAAAAGAATATTTTAATAAAAAATAATTGCATTTCAGGCAAATATTATGGTTTACCAAAAATCCATAAAATAAATTTACCTCTAAGACCCATCATCTCTTGTATAAACACTCCAACCTACAATATTGCTACCTTTTTACTCAAAATCTTACACAATTCTTTTCCTCTTGAAGGCTATAACGTTAAAGACACATTTACTTTCGTCGATAGATATAGACATTTTCAATTGCCCACTGACCATATTCTTATATCTTTAGATGTCCGTTCTTTGTTCACCAATATCCCCAAAGAGTGTAACAGTCATTCTATGACCGCTACAAAATTAATTCAATTTCTGTATATAATTCTGTATATAAAGTTGTAAATGTCTAGTAATAAAGGAATTTATTTATTTGATTGGTGTAACGTTGCTGAACGCACTGTATTGTCAAAAGGAAGAAAGTTATTTTAAGGAAATTTAATCTTTGTTTAAACTATATGTCAATGTTTGAAGGCGTAGTATCGCATCAATGTGTTGTATAGAGTCGGGATATCAGTACTTGTTCTGTTAACATGATAGCAGACTGCGCGGGCATAATTATTGATTTTACGAACAGAAGAACGTTAGGTCGCACGAAAACACGCTTGGTGGCTTACTAAATTAAAAGGGTTTTCAGAGTTGAAACTACCCGTACTTACGTTGTAAGGATTTGTAGAAAATGAAATGGTAAGCACGCCTAAATTTACTGAACGGATATTTCTAGTTGTTGGTACAAATTAAAATTCCACATCTGTTCGGACCGTTTATCGGAAAGATAGTTTGGCGTGAAGCGTCCATCTTTTGTAAGTAATAAATATTGTCCTTATGGTACTAATATTAAATGCTTTAGATATTAGCACTTCTGTCTATATTTCAACAGAGCAAGAATTTATTGGTATTGTATAAGAACCCTTTTTAACGAAGGTAAAGAGGGGTTATAATTAACAGGTGGTTAATTGTATTATTGCAGGGTTTTTAGGTTGTCCTGAATTATTAGTTGTTAGCGCATTTGTGAGTTTTGTGAATGTCTTTCTGCGTTTGGTTCTGGAATTGGTAGCAGAGTTGAAGAAGAGGCTTAATCGCTAGTTGGTACTACTGACGCTGGATATTGGATCGGCTGTTCCGGAATCCAATTCATCGGTACAGGTTCATGTCCAAGGGGTGATCGTGAGTAGCCCTAGAAAATAGTTTACTTGTGGTGCCGAGTAGTAAAGTTATTTATTTTAAACTAGAATAAAATATTGATTGGTCTTAAATTTTTCATAATTGAGAATAATTATTTAAGGGTGAAGAGATTTATATGTGACAATTAACTATCGATAAAAATGTAAAGATTATAAAAGAATATTGCTATTTTAAGCCTAATTGTGAACACAATTTGCGCACATTGTGGGAGATAAAAATTTGGTAACTTATATTCCCAACACTCAATTTTAAATTTTAATACGAGCCTAGGGGCTTTTGTCTTGAGTTACTCAGTGTCATAATTACATTGCCACTGGTTCACATTATTTTATATTGCTTAGAATCTGTCTGGTTACTTTATTTATAAATATTAAAGAGATTGTGCAAGTGTATACGACACAAAGTTTTTATTAATTGGAAATCAGGAGCTGTTAAGATAATTACTGCGGGGAATTCTAACCTGGATTACATAGTCTTCCTAATCGGGTTGGGTGTGGTTGACTTTTTGCTTGAGTTGTTTCCTGGGCGGAACCTAGCCCTGGCGCCCATATTTACTTATCTCTTATGTAGCACTCCTACGACCCTTGTGTGCTCTTTGACTAGCCGTGGAACAGGAAGCAACAAATTAATCTCTCCGAGTTCGAGCCACTTTCATCGGTTCGAGCACAGCGTTGCTACAATTTACTCCTAGTACGCCTTCAGCGGGGCCTTATACTTTACCCCTCGCATTTAGGTGTGACAGGAATTTGACGTCCAACGTCTGGGGCTGATTTTCGGTAAAGTAAATTCAGATTTTAAAGTGCTAGCTTCGATTGTCAAATATTTTAGGGTTAATATGCGATAGTTAGTTGGTCTTTACCCACATTAAATAATATCATATAATTATTTTATGGTATGAAGATAGTATTAAATTTTTTTTATAGATAGGAGACACCGTGGTTACATATTTTATTTATTTTTTATTTATAGTAAAGTGTAAGAATAAAAGTATTCGTAAGTAGAAGGATAAATTTAAAATGGATCCTTATAGGTTAACTAAAGACGAGCTAGAATACGAAATTTTAGTTCGAGGTTGTAAACTTTCTACCACCGAGACGGTCAGGGAACTTAGGAAAAAATTGAAAGAGGAATTGTCTAAAGAGTTATTTGGCGAATTGAGAACGGCAAAAAATTTTAGTCCAGAAATTAAAGATGAGCTCATAATTTGTGAAAAGAAAACTTCAGAACTGGAATTAGAATTTAAAATCTTACAGTCAGGAGGAACATCTTTAGTTTTAAAACTTGAGACAAAATTAAAACATTTACTAGGTCGGTTAACAAGATTACGGCTAGATGAAGGGGACAAGGAATTTTTTAGTGCAATAGATGCGCTATTGGAACGTTTAGGAACACTTGATAAAATCCTCGATGAATTCGACATCGAGATGGAAACGAAAAACGTTGAGACTGCTTCAGTACCGGCAGGTGTAGGAAATGAGGCAGCGGAAGTTACAGTAAATCCGGTTGTTGTATCGAAAAGGATACCTGTAGTTAAGTGGGGGATAAAATTTTCCGGGGATTCTCAAGATATTAGTGTTAATGCTTTCCTTGAAAAAATTGAAGAATATCGTATTGCTCGAAATATTACCGAGGTTTAGTTGAATAATTCTATTATAGACTTACTTCAAGGTAAGGCGCTTATATGGTACAGGTCGGTTCGTTCTTCGATCACTTCATGGACGCATTTTGTCGACGGTTTACGCAAGGAATATTTGCCCTTTGATTATGAACGCGAGTTATTATATGAGATTAGAAGTCGGAAACAATTACCACAAGAAAAGGTGGGAGACTATTTTTCTTGTATGATCAATCTTTTTGCGAGACTTTCTGTAGCGTTAGCCGAAGATGAAAAACTAGCAATTTTGCGTAGAAATATTTTGCCATATTATATTCACGGGTTAGGTTTACACGATTTTTCGACGGTAGAAGAATTACGTCTTTGTGCAAGAAGTTGAAATAAATAAACAGCTAGCTACTGAGTATCGTCAATCGACGGTTAATCTAATTTCTCCCTTAGAGCCCGAGTTATCAGGTATATCACCATGCAAAAATAAAAGTAGACAGGTTTCATCGGTTGTTGTAGAGAAACCCATTAACCTTGACATACAGTGTTGGAATTGTCGAAGGGTTGGGCATTCTTTTAAACGTTGTTCTCGCCCTAGGGATAGGACGTTTTGTTTTGGTTGCGGACAAGAAGGTTTAACGAAATATGCATGTAGTAGGTGTTCGGGAAACGAGTATTCAGGTCGTCGAGAGGCCGGTCGTCGATCTCAAACACAAATTCGGCAACAAAATTAGATAGTTCTTGGAAATCGTGGTTAGACTTAGTCCGGGTGGAATTTCAAAAAGCGAAGCTTAATGAGATGTTTGTAAGAGTAGGCGGAGATCATCGTCCATTCGTATCTGTGGGTGTATATGATATTAAAATGGTAGGATTGGTTGATACTGGAGCTAGTCAAACTGTAATAGGGAAATCGGGGTGGAGTAAACTAAAAGAAATTGGTGTTAGTTTAGAACTAGACGAGTCGTTAGTTCGAGTGGCAGATGGAAGAACATGTAATGTTTTAGGAAGCGTTCAATTACCGATCAATTTGGGGGGTAATATTAAAGTGATAAAGACTTTGGTTATCTGCGATGTTGTCGAAGACATTATTTTGGGGATTGATTTTCTATATCAGATGGATATCGTACCGTTCGTGAAGGACAACAAGTGGGAATTTCGAAAGGATGTCAAACTGCATGGAATTTCTGTGAGAGACTCATTAAACGATTCGCAGAAAACAGAGCTAGATGAGCTTGTAACATTTTTCTTTAAGGAAATAGGTCAATCTTTAGGCTGTGCTAAAAATGTGCACCACGTTATAGATACAGGGGATCATTTGCCAATCAAACAGCGGTACTATCCAGTATCACCGTATGTACAAAATATTATTAATGAAGAAGTTGATAAAATGTTAACGTTAGGTATAATCGAAAAATCCAGATCACCTTGGAGCTCTCCTATTGTGATGGTCAAAAAACCCAATAATGAGTACCGTTTCTGTATAGACTTTCGGAAAGTAAATCAAGTAACTAAGAGAGACGCTTACCCCATTCCATATATTTCTAGTATCTTAGATCGTCTAAGGGATGCAAAATATTTATCGACCATTGATCTTAAATCAGCGTACCATCAGATTCCACTGGAAGCGAGTAGTAAAGAGAAGACGGCTTTTATCGTACCAGGCAAAGGGTTATATCAGTTTACGAGATTACCTTATGGCTTACATAACGCACCTGCAACTTTCCAGCGGTTGGTAGACAATATCTTAGGGCCAGAGTTGGAAAAATATGTTTCAATTTATTTGGACGACATTCTTATCGCTACTCCTGATTATTCTACACATTTGAGAGTTTTAAGAGAGGTGTTTCAAAGATTAGCGGCAGCAGGACTTACGGTGAATGCCGAAAAATGCGAGTTTGTTAAAAGTAGTCTTAAATATTTGGGTTTTGTCGTGGACGCAGATGGGTTAAGACCAGACCCTGCGAAAATCAAATCAATGGTGGATTACCCAATACCTAAATGTGCTAAGGACGTACGTCGGTTTGTAGATCTTATTTCATGGTATAGAAGATTTGTTAAGGATTTTTCATGTCGAGTGGCTCCGTTAAATCGCTTAACCAGGAAAACTGCTAAATTTGTTTGGGATGAAGAGGTTAATAAGGCATTCTTAGATATTAAACAATGTCTTATATCATCGCCAATATTATCCTGTCCAGATTTTTCAAAGAAATTTTGTATACAGGCGGATGCTTCTCAAGTTGGTCTAAGGAGTGTATTAACACAGGATTTCGAAGATGGTGAGCATATTATCGCGTTTGCCAGTAGAAGCTTAACAGCACAAGAAAGGAAATATTCATCAACGGAACTTGAATGTTTAGCCGTAGTTTGGGCGATCGAAAATTTAGACCCTACATTGAAGGAGTTCATTTTACAGTAGTGACCGACCATTTTCATTATTATGGCTGCACAAGCTTCAGAATCCTTCAGGTCGCTTAGCCAGGTGGGCATTACGGTTGCAAGGATACGATTTCAATATAGTTCACAGAAAAGGGACTTCTCACCAAGTGCCCGATGCTTTGTCAAGAGCTATTTCACTAATTTGTGTAACAAACCAGAATTTAGACGAGTGGTATTCAAACTTAAGAACTAGTATTTTAAAGAATCCAGGTAAATATCCGAGGTGGCGGGTGCACAAGGATCAAATTTTAAATTGGTTGATAATACTGGAATTTCTTTAAATGATGACGATGCTTGGAAGATTGTTGTGCCGAAAAAATTAAGGTCTGAGGTATTGTTAGAAAATCATGATGCCCCTACAGCTGGTCACATGGGTTACTTTAAAACACGGAAGCGGATTTCGCAAAATTATTATTGGCCAGGTATGAATTACGACATTGCCAAATATGTTAGGAAATGTGAAGTGTGTCAGGCACAAAAAGTAGAACAGAAATCTCCACATGGGGTTATGTACAAACGAACGATTTCTCGACCGTGGGAAGTGGTTGTTACAGATCTAGTTGGTCCCCTTCCTTTGTCGAAAAAAAGGAACAGATTTATTCTAGTTGTGGCAGACTGTTTTACTAAATATGTTTTGTTCTTCCCATTAAAATCGGCAACCAGCTCGGCTGTAGTAAAACATATCGAGGAAGACGTTTTCTTGGTCTATGGCGCTCCAGAACGAATTTTATGTGACAACGGTAATCAATATGTAAGTTCAAAGTTTAAGGATATGGCTAAGGGGTATAAAACTAAAATCATTTTTATGGCGAGATACCATCCGCAGGCTAACCCTACGGAACGGGTGAACCGAACTCTAAAAACTATGATCCGCTCGTATGTGGACAAGGACCACAGAAATTGGGATACGAGGCTTCCAGCTTTAGGTTTTGCGATTCGCACGGCTGTACACGAAGTGACGGGTTTTAGTCCCTGTTATCTGAATTTTGGTCATGAAGTACAATTATCAGGGGATATATTTCGCGCAGGGGGAACGGATAAAGAAGGTGCTATAGATTTTAGTACAAGAGAATACCTAACAGATCATTTGAAATCTATCAAGGAATTGATGCCGAGGGTTAAAAAGAAACTGGAGATAGCTTACGAAAAAAATAGCAATCGCTATAATTTGAGACATAGGTCATTATCTCTGGAAATCGGCCAGATAGTTTAGAAACGGAATTACACACTGTCCAAAAAAGCAGACTTTGTTGCTGCCAAACTCAATCCAAAATTTGTAAAGTGTCGCGTGAAAGGGAAGGTTTCGCCAAATGTTTATCAGTTAGCAGACTTTTCCTCGGGGCGTGATCTAGGCCATTGGCACCTTAAAGATATAAAGTTAGATGGTAGCCAAAATGAATGAATTTTTGTGACAGGCTATAGAAGCAAATGTTTGAGTCTTTGGAGGAGGCTTTAGGTAAGGTAAGGGAGAGTTGTAACAGTCATTCTATGACCGCTACAAAATTAATTCAATTTCTGTATATAATTCTGTATATAAAGTTGTAAATGTCTAGTAATAAAGGAATTTATTTATTTGATTGGTGTAACGTTGCTGAACGCACTGTATTGTCAAAAGGAAGAAAGTTATTTTAAGGAAATTTAATCTTTGTTTAAACTATATGTCAATGTTTGAAGGCGTAGTATCGCATCAATGTGTTGTATAGAGTCGGGATATCAGTACTTGTTCTGTTAACATGATAGCAGACTGCGCGGGCATAATTATTGATTTTACGAACAGAAGAACGTTAGGTCGCACGAAAACACGCTTGGTGGCTTACTAAATTAAAAGGGTTTTCAGAGTTGAAACTACCCGTACTTACGTTGTAAGGATTTGTAGAAAAGGAAATGGTAAGCACGCCTAAATTTACTGAACGGATATTTCTAGTTGTTGGTACAAATTAAAATCCCACATCTGTTCGGACCGTTTATCGGAAAGATAGTTTGGCGTGAAGCGTCCATCTTTTGTAAGTAATAAATATTGTCCTTATGGTACTAATATTAAATGCTTTAGATATTAGCACTTCTGTCTATATTACAACAGAGCAAGAATTTATTGGTATTGTATAAGAACCCTTTTTAACGAAGGTAAAGAGGGGTTATAATTAACAGGTGGTTAATTGTATTATTGCAGGGTTTTTAGGTTGTCCTGAATTATTAGTTGTTAGCGCATTTGTGAGTTTTGTGAATGTCTTTCTGCGTTTGGTTCTGGAATTGGTAGCAGAGTTGAAGAAAAGGCTTAATCGCTAGTTGGTACTGCTGACACTGGATATTGGATCGGCTGTTCCGGAATCCAATTCATCGGTACAGGTTCATGTCCAAGGGGTGATCGTGAGTAGCCCTAGAAAATAGTTTACTTGTGGTGCCGAGTAGTAAAGTTATTTATTTTAAACTAGAATAAAATATTGATTGGTCTTAAATTTTTCATAATTGAGAATAATTATTTAAGGGTGAAGAGATTTATATGTGACAATTAACTATCGATAAAAATGTAAAGATTATAAAAGAATATTGCTATTTTAAGCCTAATTGTGAACACAATTTGCGCACATTGTGGGAGATAAAAATTTGGTAACTTATATTCCCAACACTCAATTTTAAATTTTAATACGAGCCTAGGGGGGCTTTTGTCTTAAGTTACTCAGTGTCATAATTACATTGCCACTGGTTCACATTATTTTATATTGCTTAGAATCTGTCTGGTTACTTTATTTATAAATATTAAAGAGATTGTGCAAGTGTATACGACACAAAGTTTTTATTAATTGGAAATCAGGAGCTGTTAAGATAATTACTGCGGGGAATTCTAACCTGGATTACATAGTCTTCCTAATCGGGTTGGGTGTGGTTGACTTTTTGCTTGAGTTGTTTCCTGGGCGGAACCTAGCCCTGGCGCCCATATTTACTTATCTCTTATGTAGCACTCCTACGACCCTTGTGTGCTCTTTGACTAGCCGTGGAACAGGAAGCAACAAATTAATCTCTCCGAGTTCGAGCCACTTTCATCGGTTCGAGCACAGCGTTGCTACAATTTACTCCTAGTACGCCTTCAGCGGGGCCTTATACTTTACCCCTCGCATTTAGGTGTGACAAGAGTTATTTGTTAAAATTATTACTGAAAAATGGAATGTTATTCAATTACATTGTAACCTTAACTTGAGTTCTTTATTATCAACTATTGATTTAATTTTGAATAACACTTATTTTACCTTTAATTCTAAGTCTTATCAACAGACCTTTGGCACCCCTATGGGTTCACCTCTATCCCCCATTATTGCCCAAATTGTAATGGATTATCTGTTAGATTCTGTCATAAGTTTACTACCTTTTGACATGTCTTTTATAGTCAAATATGTAGATGACATTTTATGTTCCATTCCAGAACACTTGATCGAATATACTTTGTATGTTTTTAATAGCTTCAATACTAATTTGGTATTCACTCTCGAAAAAGAAATTAATTTTAGTATTCCTTTTCTAGATACGTTAGTCCTTAGATCTCCCATTAATACTTTATATTTTGACATTTATAAAAAACCTACCGACTCTGGTAGATACTTAAGCTATCATTCTAACCATGCTTTTATTCATAAACTTAATACCATATTAGCTTTAAAACACCGTATTCAAAAAATTAGCGAACCAAATTTACTTACAAACAACTTAGAAGAATTGGAAAATAGTTTACTTAACAATTCATACCCAAAACCACTTTTAAAAAAGTTTTTGTACTCCAATAGCCTGCAAGCTTCATCAATACACCGACCACTAATTACAAAATTCAGAAAATTACCTTTTACTAAAATCTTGAAGCAACCTGATATTCTAATAGCTTATACCTATGAAAAATCAATAGACAGGTTATTCACTAAATTAAAAGATAAAAACGAGAAATCATTATGCAGTAATATTATTTATAAAGTAGAATGTAGTTGCAATAGAACTTATGTAGGTCAGTCTAAACAATGGTTAAAGAATTGAATAACTCAACATAAAAGTGACGCCAGACCAGGTAAACTAAGTTGTGCTTTGTCATCACATTTACATGCAACAAAACACACTGCTAAATTCGAAGACACCAAGATTTTAGACATTGAAGACAACTACTACAAAAGACTATTCCTGGAATCTTTTCACATTTTACAACAACCTAATCCACTCAACAACAAACAAGATACAAACAACTTAAATATAGTATATTCTTCACTATATAAATTTAATAATATCCACTTTCACAGACCATTAATTTAGATTCCATTAATAAACAAACATTCCGTTCCTAAAATCTTACATTTTTTTTTACTTTTCTTTCATATTTTTCTATTTTTAAGTCACTTTCCAATCATTATACTTATCACTAACCAATTATTTTAAAAAATAATTGACATCCTCATATTAGTTAATTTAGGTTCTTTCTACATTTTTCTTCTGTAATTTCTTATTTTTCTAAAATTAGTAATTTACACATAGTTAGCTTTTGTAAATATTTGTTGTTGTTTTAATAATTGTCAAGTCATAACTGTAGTTTTTGTATTAGTTTTTATATGTAAAAGTTCTTTATGTCATAGTAATTATGTAAGTAGATTAGCTAAACTGTTTTTAAACCTTATAACACTAAATTTATTAAATTTTAGTCTATGATTAAGGCATAAATATTAATGCCGAAACGTCAGAATAAAAGTTACAATTTGACATAATAGTTTTTACTTTACGAACGAATGCATCCCAAGAAACCAACAGATCTATAAATACTATAATCGTTCGAAAAACTACCTATATTATATATATATATATATATATATATATATATATATATATATAATTTAAAATTGATTTGTGGGTTTGAGGTCTCTGGATTAAGTTGAAAACTCTTTTTTATGGCCTAAATTTTCAATTTATTTAAATTCTTGATCACAGGCTATCTAAAAATTTTTTAAAACGCTAGATTATAAATGTGGTACATAGATTAAAAACTTACAAACTTGAGATTAATTAAAAACTAGCATAACAAACATTATAAAAATCTTGGAAAAACTTGTAAAACTAACAAAATTAAACGTTTTTAAATATAAATTGTAAACATTAAACTTGTATATGACATCAATTTGATGTCATAAATTTTGATGTAAAAATTTTTGTTTCATAGGATATAAGATAACTAATTTGTTTGATGATAGAGTATCGAGTGCATAAGTATGTGTGAGTGAGTGTTCATGTATATTATATGATGTGAGTGTACAGTGTGTGCGTGTGTGTGTGTGTGTGTGTGTGTGTGTTTGTTTAGTTTAATTTTTGTCATTAATTTTGTTCAAAATTTAATAAATATGTGTATATGGAACTTAAGTTACTAATATCAGTTTTCTTGTTTATTGTATTTTTAGTTTTATAAATATGATACATTTCCAAAAAAATTCTTTTTGATTTGTTGTTCTCTATTTCTAAAATGTCTGGATTTTCAAAATCCATACTGTGATTTTTATCTATTACGTGTGTGGTTAATGCACATGCTTTTGGTTTGTTAGTTATGTCACTCTTATGTTGAGTTATCCTTTGTTTTAATAGTTGAGAGGTCTGCCCAACATACGAGTGAACGCAATTCAAACAATTAATTTTATATATTAAATTTCTCTGGTTCATTTTAGATATTTTATCTTTGGTTTTAGTAAAAATATTTTGTAATGTTAGTACGTTTCGTTTATCAAACTTTATTTTTCATTTTAAAACTTTTATTAATTTTGGTGTTAAATGTTGAATATATGATATTGTTTTGTAAGTGAATAATTGATTGGTACTGTTTTGATTACTGTCATCTAATTTGTTTGTGTTAGGATTAAATTGTTCGGTTAGTAATTTTTTTATTAAATGGAGTGGATAACTGTTAGTTCTTAATATATTAGTAAGGATTTTTATGTTTTTTGGGTAATAAGATGGATGAGAAATTCTTTTTATTCTTTCTTTTAACCCTAATATTATATTTATTTTTGTTGATAGTGGATGGTAGGAATAAAAATTCAAATATCTCTCTGAATTTATTGATTTTTGATACCAATCTAAAATAATTTTGTTCTCATTGTTTCTTATTAGTAACGTGTCAAGAAATGGAACTGCTCTATTACATTCTTTTTCAACCGTAAATTGTATATGAGGATTATAATTATTAAATATGTATAAAGTTTCGTTTATTTTATCATGTATTTTATTTTATTTATTTTATTTTATCAGACCTCTCAACTATTAAAACAAAGGATAACTCAACATAAGAGTGACATAACTAACAAACCAAAAGCATGTGCATTAACCACACACGTAATAGATAAAATCACAGTATGGATTTTGAAAATCCAGACATTTTAGAAATAGAGAACAACAAATCAAAAGAATTTTTGAAATGTATCATATTTATAAAACTAAAAATACAATAAACAAGAAAACTGATATTAGTAACTTAAGTTCCATATACATATTTATTAAATTTTGAACAAAATTAATGACAAAATTAAACTAAACAAACACACACACACACACACACACACACACACACTGTACACTCACATCATATAATATACATGAACACTCACTCACACATACTTATGCACTCGATACTCTATCATCAAACAAATTAGTTATCTTATATCCTATGAAACAAAAATTTTTACATCAAAATTTATGACATCAAATTGATGTCATATACAAGTTTAATGTTTACAATTTATATTTAAAAACGTTTAATTTTGTTAGTTTTACAAGTTTTTCCAAGATTTTTATAATGTTTGTTATGCTAGTTTTTAATTAATCTCAAGTTTGTAAGTTTTTAATCTATGTACCACATTTATAATCTAGCGTTTTAAAAAATTTTTAGATAGCCTGTGATCAAGAATTTAAATAAATTCGAAAATTTAGGCCATAAAAAGAGTTTTCAACAATCCAGAGACCTCAAACCCACAAATCAATTTTAAATTACAAATATTTAGGTCGTAATTATTTTCACTTTATAGAATAATTATGGGTTTCTATAACACAATATCAAGTAAATATGGAGCAGAAACAACTTTACTCCTTAAACGCTGGGCAAGTCTGAATATCAAACTAGCATCTTTAAACAACAGAAAGATCTTCCTTCTTCAATGCAGAAAAACGAAGTATTACCAAGTCATATTCCTAATGCACTAAAAAATGTTTACAATTTATTAAGCAATAGTACTAAATCTATGGCTAACAAAATTAAAAGATTTAATGATAATTTAACTATAAAATACTAAATTTAGAAATACAAATTACGCATCAACTGGTTACAAATTTCAACAAAGAAATCAAAGCAATACAAAACAAAGTCAACAATATTTTACCAAACCATATATATTTTGAATACCAACGACGCTTGAATATAACATACAACAAATCTTTTTATAAAATCAAATATAATAACCTAAACAAATTTAATGACATTTTAAAAAGCAAAATGTCATAATATGTCATACAGACAAATGGTTTAAAAATATTAGTGATTTTGAAATTCCACTTGATATACAACAATTTTTGTCATTAGGATCAAAATTTAGTGTTAATCCAAAATAAATAACAACTTAATTTCTAATCTTTTAGCCGAATTAGAAGATATTATACAGAATACTAATAACGAAGAGAAGAGAAATTTATACAGAACTTATATTACTAATATCATTACAAATTTTATTCACGAAAACTCAAAAAAGAAACCAAAAATGTTAATGAAATTTATAAAATGTCAAAATTTTTGAAAGAAAACAGTAATTTAATTATTTGTAAAGCTGATAAAGGCAATACAACAGTGTTAATGTCCAAAGAAGACTACACCAATAAATTAACAGACCTATTAAGTGATGGAATGACATATAAAGAATTAAAGAAAGATCCCACATGTTCAATTCAAAATAAATCTTTATGTATAATAAGAACATTAAAAATAAAAATCTCATAAGTGAAGCAAATGCCAAAAACTTAATAATTACAGCAGCACTGCACCTCGACTATATGCACTTCCAAAATTCATAAACCCGAAACCCACTAAGACCAATTGTATCATCCAACAATTCTCCAACAGAAAATTTATCTAAATACCTTTCAGAAATTATAAAACCAGTTTGGAAAATAAATATAATGTCAAAGATTCATTTGATTTCTCTGAATTTATAAACAACTTTCAATTACCTGAAAATTATGTATTAATTAGTTTAGATGTAGTTTCATTATTCACAAACATACCTAAAAACTTAGTAAAACAAAATTTATCACTTATTTGGAATAAAATAGAATTGAACTGCAAGATTAGCGAAAACTTTTTAGATATAATAGATTTTATTTTTGAAAGTAGTTATTTTAGTTTTAATAATAAATTTTTTCAGCAAATATTTGGATGCCCTATGGGTTCAAACATCAGTCCGATACTTGCTGATCTAATTATGAATACTCTATTAGACAATGTCATAGCTAATTTACCTTTTCCTTTACCTTTTCTTAAAAATTTGTCGATGACACCATAACAGCAGTTCCTGAAGATAAAATAAACGAAACTTTATACATATTTAATAATTATAATCCTCATATACAATTTACGGTTGAAAAAGAATGTAATAGAGCAGTTCCATTTCTTGACACGTTACTAATAAGAAACAATGAGAACAAAATTATTTTAGATTGGTATCAAAAATCAATAAATTCAGAGAGATATTTGAATTTTTATTCCTACCATCCACTATCAACAAAAATAAATATAATATTAGGGTTAAAAGAAAGAATAAAAAGAATTTCTCATCCATCTTATTACCCAAAAAACATAAAATCCTTACTAATATATTAAGAACTAACAGTTATCCACTCCATTTAATAAAAAAATTACTAACCGAACAATTTAATCCTAACACAAACAAATTAGATGACAGTAATCAAAACAGTACCAATCAATTATTCACTTACAAAACAATATCATATATTCAACATTTAACACCAAAATTAATAAAAGTTTTTAAAAATGAAAAAATAAAGTTTGCTAAACGAAACGTACTAACATTACAAAATATTTTTACTAAAACCAAAGATAAAATATCTAAAATGAACCAGAGAAATTTAATATATAAAATTAATTGTTTGAATTGCGTTCACTCGTATGTTGGGCAGACCTCTCAACTATTAAAACAAAGGATAACTCAACATAAGAGTGACATAACTAACAAACCAAAAGCATGTGCATTAACCACACACGTAATAGATAAAAATCACAGTATGGATTTTGAAAATCCAGACATTTTAGAAATAGAGAACAACAAATCAAAAGAATTTTTTGAAATGTATCATATTTATAAAACTAAAAATACAATAAACAAGAAAACTGATATTAGTAACTTAAGTTCCATATACACATATTTATTAAATTTTGAACAAAATTAATGACAAAAATTAAACTAAACAAACACACACACACACACACACACACACACGCACACACTGTACACTCACATCATATAATATACATGAACACTCACTCACACATACTTATGCACTCGATACTCTATCATCAAACAAATTAGTTATCTTATATCCTATGAAACAAAAAATTTTTTTACATCAAAATTTATGACATCAAATTGATGTCATATACAAGTTTAATGTTTACAATTTATATTTAAAAACGTTTAATTTTGTTAGTTTTACAAGTTTTTCCAAGATTTTTATAATGTTTGTTATGCTAGTTTTTAATTAATCTCAAGTTTGTAAGTTTTTAATCTATGTACCACATTTATAATCTAGCGTTTTAAAAAATTTTTAGATAGCCTGTGATCAAGAATTTAAATAAATTCGAAAATTTAGGCCATAAAAAAGAGTTTTCAACTTAATCCAGAGACCTCAAACCCACAAATCAATTTTAAATTACAAATATTTAGGTCGTAATTATTTTCACTTTATATATATATATATATATATATATATATATATATATATATATATATACTATAACGTAAACTGGCATAGCTAAGTAGTTTGTTACGAAAGTCGTTTCTGGAAGGATCTTGGTTCAGTGCCTTATTTTTAAATAAGAGCAGATGTCCGTGAGGATTCACTGATATGCCATCTCCGACAGCGGTTTCATTTCTCCCGACCTATCAGAAATGTTTAATTAACTGATCGGGAAATCCTTGGTGTTGTAGATTGAAAGAGGCCCTGCCCTCTGATAATACCGAGAGATTTTGTGTCGTTAACAGTTTTGTAAGACGTTGCTGTAGAGGTGTGACTAGGGGATTACGGTTTTTCCTAGCCTTTCTTGTGGAGGTATACTCCATTCCTGTGCATTACTTGACGTAGTTGCCAATCCCTTATTGATAGAAACTAACGGTGGGGTAAAGCAGACAACCCTCTCTTACTTGTTTTGGATGGCGTCCCCTTTTCTTCCATATTCACCAGCCCATTTATCGCGTTACACGAGTCCCCTGCGAGAAAGATATCCAGCGCAGGTCCGCCTGGCGTGTCAGGCTATTTCTATAAAGATGGTCGATGTCTGTCATCTGTTACATGACAGACACTTAAACAGCGGCAATGGACCTTTCTTATGGTGATAACATTTTGTGCAGATTATCCATTTAGAGCGCTATTTGTTGCGTCTTGGGGGTGTTGTCCCTTGTAACGTGCAATTTTTGTAGTTTTAAACTTTTACGCTGTTTCCCAATTTATAAATGCATTTCTGCAAATTGCTGTTTCTGTATTTGATATTTATTAACTCGTGTGTGGTAATTTAAAGATAGATAAATTGAAAATTATAAACCGCTTATAATAAATAGATTGCATCGTTCTTGTCTTGCCGTAAATGTAAATTTCGTTCCTTATGTGGATTATTCGTAAATTGCATTCCAACTTATCGGAAATGATAAACCGCTGTAATTAATTATTATATATGATTGCGGCATTCACGTTTTGGATGTTCCTGATGTTATTAACAAGTCTAGATAGGATACGATAAGCAGTTGTAAGAGAACGAGTTGAATAAACAGACGAGGAGTCGTGTTTTGTTCTTCTTTGCGATATACTAAGTACGTTAAAAATACTGTTTCCTCTTTGCTTTGACTAGTGAGAATTAATGCGGGATTTAATTTTCGTATTGTTCATGTACGAGCACGGCACGATTTTTTTGTTGTTTTCTTGTGAAATAAAAATTGTATATTAACTGTACAAAAGTGTTTTACGGAACCTTTTGACGGACGTACTTAAGTGATACACGTGCTTTACTCATTCTGGTTCTTTTTAGTTGTTTTGTTTTTTGATATTAAAACTGTGTGTGCGATCTAGTTTCGCGGTCCTTTTCTTTTCGGAGTGGCGCATACTTTGGACTGTAAATACAGTGATACTGTAGTTTCTGAATTTTCTAACAACAAAGAATCTAAAATAGATCATTGCTTGCGCAAATTTTGTTATTTGTGAAATATAGCAGATTACCGGCTTACCAAGGTATTGGTTGAAATTTTTCACTGCTTTTTGGGATGTTTATGAAAATAATATACCTTTGTTCCCAGTTGAAATTAAACTAGTGCTTCAGAATATTTCGAAATTATTGTCTTAGGAAATAGAATTACCAAGAAATTTATCAAGGCTACATAGTTCCGACGCGTGATAATGTCTGCTGCTAACACCAGTGAAATACGTAGGTGTGATTAGTGTAACGCGTGATAAGTTTCATCAACACCCTCACAGTCAAGGGTGAAGTGCTTCGTTAGTGCAGGACATCGTTGAATCCCACACTTCAGTTGCAAGGAAGCGTTGCTGAAGGACTTTTGTAAGTTGAACTATTTCCTACTGGTTATTACTTTAAATATCTATCTGTTGCTTTACCATATCTTTGTCGCTCTGATACCTTTTACAATAGGCTTGCATGCTATTTTAGAACGTAAAAAAAAAGAAAGAAAGAAAAATCAATACTACTAAATTACTCATACCCATTGTGTCTTACCTATTTATTTACTGAATTACTTATATCAATTTTGTCTTACCTATTTATTTATTTTTTTTTAACATTTTGTCTGATTTATGTTTAATTGGTGTGTGAGGAAACGTTTCTGCTACTCCCCAATATTACCTCACTTTGTACTAAACATTTTTCTGTATTGTTTTTACTGTTGTTATATTATATAGTTTATCTAAACAGTTTCTTTTATTTACATGCTACAAAGTACTGCTGCTATGCTTATTCTTTTTTTTTAGGTTTGCTTAACTAATTAATTTTATTGCAGGTATTATCACTAACTCCATACGGCCGCGTACATGGTATGTTGGTCTGCTTTCTACAACCCCCCCTACTCTCCGATTGAGCCCGGTCATTTTTTTTTCTCTCTCTTTGATTTTCTTTGTGTTACGCACAGCCACGAATTACGTAACGTAACATTTTTGGCGCCCAACGTGGATGCCCCTAATAACGTAACACCCTTGTAACGAGGTCGCGTTACTATTGAAATAAATTGCATGTGAAAGAAAAATTTTTAAATTTGGCAGGACAGACTAAGCATCGGCGCGCCCTGTAGAGTAAAAACTAATTAAACACTATATTTTAATTTCTTTGTTTTAGAAAACATGGTTTTAATTAGGGCAGGTATTATAATAAAAGCAATAAAAAAACTTTTTTCAAATAAATTGGTAGAATTTAATACAGTATTAGGATTACGCATTAGTCATATAATAGGTTAAACGTCGCAGCAATATAAACCGTTGAAATAAAAGATTTCATTAAATATACATTGCGATAGATATGCAAAAGAGAAATGTTGAATAGTTAGGGTGTCCCGCAATAAACACACACAGGGTATACATTAATGGAATAAATTAATAAAAGAAAATGTAGAAACAATTAACATAAAAAATTAAATTGAAGACATGGCTAGATGTTCAAGCATAGTTGCAAGAATACGCAATTTTTATGTAATTAATAGGATAATAATCTTATCATTTAGCACAGAATAAAATGTAACATTGTATTACCGGACGCTAAGCGCAATTAATAGGATTTTATAATGGGAGAAATGACAAGAGTTGGATTCCGACTGAACAGAATGAATTAATTGTTCGCGAGTTTGAATTAAAAAACGTCAACATGTTGTAATACGAGCGGTTTGCAAGGGATGGTCTGTGGGAATTTCAAAATGAACGGAACACAGCCGCAGGAAAAAATATATGTTCTTACAAGAAAAGCAAGCAAGGAGTAAGATTTATTTTACTAAACTTACGGGTAAACCTAGAGTGTTCGCCTTTGCATTAATTTGGAATTTTTTGTTATATTGGATTAAGAAAACTGCTTTTTATTTGGAATGTCAAGAAATTATTGAGAAAAATTGGCTTTGTTGGACTTTCTAAAGTTAAACATTAAGTACATTGAGTTTTTATGCTTAGACTTGTTAATTTTCTACTTGTGGACTTAATATATGAATGGTTTGTAATTAAGTATTAGGAAATTAAATAAAGTGAAGGCAATTATATTGTTGGGCAAAATCAGCGATGAAACTAATGTATATTGGTTTAAAAGTAAGCCTTATTAGTAAAATTATTGTTGATATTGTGTAAACAGTTAGTATTTTTAATGGATATGGGATTAGTAAACGAAAAAGTTGGTACTGCATTATGTTTTTAGATATATTGGTATAACGGGCACTTCCATAGATTGGGATTTAAAATGTAACATTAATCAATATTGGAAACCAGAACTATGGCATCATAGGTTTAATTATGGAATAACGGTTTCTTAGAAGTTTTGTTAATATCTGTCGAGCTTAATGTTACCTTGGCTGTGTTTTTTCTTTAAGATTGACTACATTTAAAGAATTTATTAAGAATAGTGTTTAAGTTAAGGTGGATTTTATTTCGAAATATTTATAATATACGGAAAAGTAGGTAAACTTCTGAAAAGGTATCCAACTGCCCAAGTAATGGAGTCATGTTCAGGAGAGGCCTTGATTTCGAAAATTTTATTTAATTTGACAAATATTTAATAAGTTTCTTTAAGGTAATGGAGAGAAATATAAAATACAATGTAGTGAATTTAAGAAACCAGAAGCAAAAAGAGAGCTATATGCGGAATAACCGTTTCCCGTATAAGGAATAATATTAAAGGAACTTGCTGAGACAAGACGGTTTGGCTCCCCTTGAATAATGACAGCAGAAAAGTCTTTCAATGTAAGTACATATTATAAAGTAGTTTTTGTATTTTAGCCATATTTATTATTTTTACTTCTTTATCTTTTATTAATATAATTTTCTTCTTTAGGAACCCACACCCGCACCACTGTAGTTAGCTGAAGCTTCCTTAATTGTTATAAGATCCCGCCTCTTAAGGCAACTCTAAATTTATAATTTAACGCTCATTTTACCTGTAACAAACCAATTTAAGCGGTTGGCCGATATTTTAAAGCATATTGGTGAACAAGAAAGAGAGAACTATACATTTCACACTGTGGAACAGCTGTGCCACTAAGAAGTTTTCATTAGAATATTACAAAAATTTTAAGACCATTCTTAAAAGTTCTGAACGAAAATTACATACAGTAAGTAGCAAAACGCGTAACAACTTTTATTTTAGGATTTTATTATTAGATTTAACATAAGCCTGTTTGATTATAAAGAGGAACCAAATGCACTGACATGTCGCAACAAGAATCATGATTGATAATCACTACAATGCTTACTTACACTAACCTCCTTCTTTACACAACGATAAACAGATTTCGACTATGTAACTTATTTAAATAAACTTTTAACTTATACGTCTCTATTTTAATGACTTATCCAATAATTTATATCATATTACTCGCGAATTCATATTTTGACGAAAACTAAAACTCTGCAGTAAACCATAAAATAGCATTTAGAAATTACCAGAAGTTTCTTAGATTCTGCGCTTTTATATGCTGTATATTGGTTCATTAAGTTCACCTATGTGGTTGTCAATTGTTAATAAATAGACGAAAACGCAGGAGCAGGTTTGGATTTGTAAAAAGTAATATCGGTGGGAAACTATTTTATCACTTAGATTAATATTTAGAAATGATGAGTAGAAAAAGCGACTGAATATTCTTTGCAGGTATATAGGAGGCTATCAATAAAGAAAGTAGAATATGTTGTCTAGAATTCTAACGTAAGCAGGAGTATAGTCTAAATCATGAAAAAATGGATTCACGTCATAGGTTGCTGAATTAAAAACTACATTCTTTCAAATCTTATGCATTAAGTATATTCCGATAGATCCTCTAAAAGTATGTCGGTTTTTTAATTCAGAAACCTATGACGTGAATTCATTCTTTCATGATTTAGACCAGGGGTTCTCAAACTTTTTGCCACTGCGACCTCCTTTTTAGACCTAGTATTTCGGCGACCCCCCTATTTTTAAATATAAACAAAAATAAAAAAAAAACACTATTGGCTAAGTGTTATCCATAAAAATACTATTAACTAGTAAAAATAAATACAAATTGTTGTCACTTGAATTGTTTATAATAAGAGAAAGTGGGATAACTCACTTCGTGGCACGAACAAGGGACAAAGCAATGATGACTCATGGGGCGCGTTTGCGCGCGCACTTTCTGCTAGCCGGTGCCCGGCAGACGACACGACAGTCTGGCTTCTTGAGTCGATCACTGAACACTGTGTGTGTACTTTGTGAGTAGTATTGCGAGTAAATACAGTTAGAAAAAGTAGCAATGGATAAGTTTTTGAAAAGACCGTCGTCAAGTAGTGATGCTAGTGCTAGTGAGTGCGGAAAGACAAAATTCCGCAAATATGACCAGTCGTACATACAATTCGGTTTCACTGAACTGGCAAACAAACCTCAATGTGTGGTGTGTAGTGAAGTGTTGTCAGCTGAAAGCATGAAGCCTTCGAAAATGAAACGCCATCTTGAAACTAAACATTTTGCTTTGAAAGACAAACCAGTGGAATTTTTCCAAAGAAAACTGTTATCCCTTCGAAGTCAACAGGTAAACATTACAGATCTTGCTAATGTTAATAAGAATGCTCTTAAAGCTTCATACGAGGTAGCACTGAAGATTGCTAAGAAAGGGAAACCCCATACAATTGCTGAAGAATTAATTCTTCCTGCTGCAATTGATGTGGTTTCAAATATAATCAGTCCTCAAGATGCTGAAAAATTGAAAAAAATCCCGTTATCAAATGATACTATTTCAAGAAGAATATGTGACATGGCTGAAGATGTTCAGAACAGCTGAAGAAGCAAATAAAAGACAGTACTTTTTTTGCAATTCAGTTGGATGAGTCAACAGATGTTGCCAACTGTGCTCAGTTTTTATGCTTCATCCGGTACGATTACGGTGATGCTATTCATGAAAATATTTTGTTTTGTAAACCCCTGCCGAATAATACAACAGGTGAAAGTCTGTATAAGGTGTTTGTTCAAGCAACTGAACCTTTTGAATTTGATTGGAAGAAATGTGTTTCAATTTGTAGTGATGGAGCAATGGCCCTTACGGAAAAGAAGAGTGGCTTGATTGCCAGGTTGAAATCATTTATACCGAATGCAAGCTGGGTCCACTGCTTTTTACATAGGCAAGCTTTGGCAGCTAAGAAAATGCCAGATGAATTACGGCAAGTTTTAAATGAAGCTGTCAAGATAGTGAACTACATCAAAAGTCGCCCGCTGCAAAGTAGGATGTTTAATATTTTGTGTGAAGAGGTAGGAGCCTTGCATAAACATCTTTTATTTCACACTAAAGTACGGTGGCAATCCCGTGGTAATGTATTAAGCAGACTGTTTGGATTAAAGTCAGAAATGTTGTTATTTTTGGTTGATAGTAAACCCGAACTTTCCACTTTTTTCAGTGATGAAAAGTGGTTGGTTAAGCTTGCTTATTTGGCTGACATCTTCTCTCACCTTAATATTTTGAACTTATCCCTACAAGGACCAGACAAAAATATGCTATATGCTCAAGACAGAGTAAATGCATTTGTAAAAAAACTCAGTGTTTGGAACGCAAGAGTTAAGAAAGAAGATTTTGAAAATTTTATACTAACTCAAGAGTTTATAGAGTTTCTGTCTACATCCTACTGTACATCCCCTGACACTTCATCTCTCTCCTTACTAGTATCTTCTCATCTCGAAGGTTTGATTGAACAGTTGACAGATTACATTCCAAATAAGGATACGAGTGTGGTTTTGTGGGTAGTCAATCCGTTCAGTGATCAAGTCGTAACAAAAGCTGAGCTAACTGCTCGTCAACATGATCAACTGATCGAAATTTCAAGTGATCAGTCAGCAAAACTCACTTTTAACGGTGCTTGTATCGACAAATTTTGGATAGGTATTAAAAATGAATACCCAGAACTGTCCACAAAAGCATTACAGACTTTGATGCCATTTTCTACGTCTTATAACTGTGAACAAGGTTTCTCCATAATGGTGAATATCAAAACAAAATCAAGAAATCGTTTGACCCTGGAAAATGACATTCTTTTGTGTATTACAAAACTCATTCCGGACATAAAAAAAATTGGTTAATTCCAAACAAGCTCATGTTTCCCATTAAATAGTATTAGGCCTTTTTCAACTTGTATGTGTATTACAAATTTGTGTAGCCTATAAATTTTGTTATTAATAAAAACTACAGCTATGACTGATTTATTTTTTTGATTTTCCTCCTTATCCCGCGACCCCCTGGACACACCACGCGATCCCCCTGGGGGTCGCGACCCACAGTTTGAGAACCACTAATTTAGACTATAGATGCTGGTATTGGCAAATAATTTTGTTGGAAATAAGAGTGATGGTGAGAATAGTTACTGAAACAGTAAAACTAAAATCTGCAACAGAAATGTATCCCTTCTCGGACCCCATTCAATTTGTATACGGAAGAATCTATAAATAAGGTAAAGGAAGTAGAGCACGTATAATATGCATTTCAAAAACGAAAAATTAATGTGTTGAGATATACAAATGATGCAACTGTACTAGCAAAAAGAAACAAAGTTTTGACGTTGTATTAACTGTAATACAGGAATATTGACTAATAATTTAGGCACACAAATAAACAAAATAGAAGCATATAATTAAATAAAATAGGTCAAGAGGTGATATTCAACTTGGAATCATATAAAATGAAAGTAGATATAGGCGGAGATAAATCCCTTACAATAATAGAATTAAGAACAGATGTAAAGTGGTACGAAGATGGAGCTCCTCTTAGACCCAAAGCAGATATGCAACTGTAAAGTTCCTATAGATGCTATAAAACGACTGTTGAAGGTCATAAATAGTACGTAGACCAAGAAAAAGATAGATGTTTAGAAGCATTTAAGATGCAATACTGTAGAATAGTATCAGAGGTCAATAGAACCAATAAGAGTAGAAGCGATAGGGTTTCAAAAATGGTTCAAGTAGATAGACGTGATAAAAAGTAGTAGAATAAGCCTTTGCCTTCTTGGCCTCGTGACGCAGCCGCCGCTTAAATGTTCGCAAACCACCTCCTTACCCATCTAACCTGAGGTAGGTAATTCACAATACTGTCATGTCTCAGCGCATTAGGTTACCGCCACCTGACGTCAAAAACTTTTATAGATGAGTTATAAGTCAACAACTGCCCACAAGCGGTTTTAGGTGGTTGATCGAAACCAGTCGGCTCCGTGGCGTAGTTAGGATGCGTGTGACTACTACGCCCAAGGTCCTGGGTTCGAATCCCGACACGGTCCGCTTCAAAAATGTTAGGCGAGCATTTTTCACAAAATACACCCTCGTTCCGATGAGGGGTAAAATGGAGGTGTCGTGTGTGAGTGTTGTCACGCACGCTAAAGATCCCTACTTTGCTTTGAACAGCAAGGGTTCGGTAAAACTCAAAATTTTTGAGATAAAAAAAAACTCGCTTCCTAACAAATGTAGTACCTTTGGGTGGAGCATTAGAAAATCACATATAAGGTATGTGAAGGGGGGCAGGCGACTCCGTGGCGTAGTTGGTATGTGTGTGACTACTACGCCCAAGGTCCCGGGTTCAAATCGCGATACGTTCCACTTGAAAAATGTTAAGCGGGCATTTTCACAAAAATACGCCCTCGTTCGGATGAGAGGTAGAATGGAGGTCCTGTGTGTGAGTGTTGTCACGCATGTTAAAGATCCCTACCTTGCTTGGAATAGCAAGGGTTCGGCAAAATTCAAAATTTTTCAGATAAAAAACACTCGCTTTCTGACTAATGTAGTACCTTCAAGTGGAGCATTAAAAAATCACATGTAGGGTTGATCAAAACCATAATTGATCGAATAAAGCGGGAATTTATGGATATGCCTGAAACCTACGATGTCAGGTATATGGTAGGTGATGAGTAGAACGCAGACTGATTCAACTTCGTTTCATTGACTCTCTTCGGTCCATGGCATCGTACTTAGATAAGTTGACACCGAATTTGGATTCTAATCATTTTATAGAACTACTAAAGTATTTTCCCGATGACGTTAAGTTGAAACCCGTTCGCATTCCCGTACGAATATATCATGTACGTAGTACGCATCGGTTTTAAATGAGAGGTGACTGCCGGCAAAAGAGGCATTCTACAATAAGTTGTCAGATTGCGACGTCTTCTTGGCTGCGTACGGGCGTGCGCAGAAAATGTGAAAACTTTCTAGATGAAAACCTTCAGGAAATACAGCAATGCATATTGCAAGACCCACGTCCTGCTGTTGACCGACGTATTTAAAAACACATACGATCTCTACCCGTACCAGTGCCTGACTTCTCATAGTCTAAGCTGGTGCACGATGTTAAAATACACCAATGTGAAGTGTCAAAGAAATAAAAATAATATTTTTGTAACGCAATCATTGTAGCGTTCAAGTTCGTATGGATGTATGCGGATTACAAAAACTTTAGCTTGGGTTTATAAGGATATACCTTCGATTCCAGTTGGTACCTACTTTTATCATAAATTTTTTTTTCCAATTCTATGCAAAACATGGTTTCTTTGCAGGTGTATCAGACGGAAGTGAATGTGTTTGGTTCAATTACAGATTTCAATTGGATCAAAGGTAAACCCCAACTAAAACTTTTGCAATCCGAGTGGCCCCATACGAACGAACGAAACTCTGATTGGCTTGCAGAAATACTGAAATACTTTTTGGCTGTTCACATTGGTTCATGTTAACTTGGCGTCTCAGCTTAGGATAGGGGCGGTCTGGTATTGGCACGGATCGAGGTCGTAGGCGTTAATGAACACGGTTCTGACGTTTTTAAATACATCGACCAACAACAGGACGTCGGTATTTAAATATATATCGCTGAATGTGCCAAAGTTTCAGTTTGAAAAGCTTTCTACACTTTTTGCGCGCCTGTACTTGGCCAAGAAGACGTCGCAAAATGCCACTTTGTTGTGGAATGCATTCTATGTTAGTAGCGATCTTTTATCCAGAACAGAAGTGTCTGTGATGTAGTGATACGGAAATGCGCACTCGGTTCAATTTGTCCTTTTCGGTGAACTTTCGTAGTTCCAAAAACTTATCAGAAAACAAATTTTTTGACAAATTATCCAAGAACGGTGCCATAAACCGAAGAAAGTTACTAGCACAGAGCTAGAAGCAACCTGTATCATCTTCCATATACCCCAAATTGAAAGTTTCCGGTATATCCATAGTTTTCCGTTTGATGCGATCACCTTTGGTTTCGTTCAACCTCCTAAAACCGCTTATGGGCATATGTTGGCTCTTTGCCCACTATATAACTTGTTGGTGTTAGGTGGCGGTAGCGTGAGTTACTGAGGAATGACAGCATTGTGGGTTGTCTACCTTATGTTAGATGAGTAAGGTAGGTTGCCAACATTCACGTGGAGACGGCGTTAGTAGGCGCTGAGACGGAGGCGCTGCACCATGACCTGTCGATTTCTCTACTATAGAATAATAGGTCATGTTTTGTGGCATAAAGAAAATGGTCGAGACAGTGATAAAGGAATGTGTTGCAGCTTGCATTGGTAGAGGAAGAAAAAGGCTCGATCGATGATATAGTTGAGATTAAGAGAAATGTCCGTGTGGCCGACTTTGGACCATTAAATACATCTACTAGAAATGCTATTAATTATAGTGTTTGAATTTAAATTGTGCCTCCTTTCTTTTCTATTTGGAAAAGTTGATAGTTTTTTAAAACAAAATCTTTTCGTTTGTAGGTTTCTCAAAATACTCCAATCAAAACAACAATTTAAAACTGCAGAAATTCGGTTTTATTTTTACTTGCTACCAGTGACATATCCAACCCCGTTTACAACGCAGTTGAGTGTTTTACTATGCGAAAAAATCTTGTCGATGGAGATGAGAAATGTTTATAATGTAACCTTCAAGTTTAATAATTATTAGTGCTGGAACTAAACCACCGTGTTAAAATTTAAAACTCATTTCGCAAAGAAAAACTTGATCTTCTTTTTGTTTATTAAGGAAATGTCAATTTGTTTCTAATAGCGTACAATCATCGATTCTATCTAGGACGGAAACATGTCGTAACTAATGAGTTAAATCTGCAAAATCATTCTGTTCTGTTAATACTCCCATGCATATTTTATGGAAACCGAACATAAATATAACACATCACAGTTTCCGTCTTGACTTCCTTTCATGGTTTTATAATTACCACTCAATAAAATTTACGTTTCCAGTTTAATAATTTCAGCCCAGTAAATTTTTTATTTCGCCATTAATACGTTTAAGGCAAATTAAATCTATTCAAATATTTCAAAGTAACAGGATATTATTGTCCCGGGACTTCATAGACCATATGGTTGTTGGTCCAGTTTGACGAGTATAACTTACATTGACCAAAAGGAGTTGGATAGTTCGTCTCATGTTCGTGTCTAGCCATACACGAATTATTAAATTAGATGCGACCTGCAACCCTATACCCCTTTGGTCCCAGGCTCTTCTATTAAAATTACAATAGAAAGCGGGTGAATTTAAATAGAGAAGTGGATTGCAATTTTTTTTGCCTTGCATGCAGAGATGCATTTGAATAGAGGGTTGAAGCATTTTAGATTTAGCAACTAGGGTATCTAGTTCTAATTTGCATAATATGCAGTGCATATTCTGTATTGCAATTTCGAATACAATCCTGAGGTGCAGAAGTAATTGTTCAAAATGCTGCATCAATATAAAAAAAGAATTAAAATTATACTAGTTGTAGTAGATCCTTTTCACATCTTCAAACGGAACAAAAGCTATGTGGAAAAATCTAGAGCTTTACAATAGAGAATCACATTATCAGATAAAAATATAGTAATTTTGATTTACCACTAAGAAAAGTCTGTTAATTCTAACACGTTCTCTTTAAGTCTTCTTATACGCCGGAAAATAATAACAAGTTGCAGTTGCATATGGCACAGAAGGATGCACATTCAAGATTTAGAACTCCATACCTACGACATAAGTACTCATTTCAAAAGAAGGCCCCTTGATCCGTTATTGGTATAGCTGCAGAGCAAAAATAAAGCGGATTGCTCGAGAAAAGTGGTTGTTTTGACTCATTATCAAAGCCGCCATATAAAAAAACATTTTTTTCCACAAATCGGGTCCATCTACATAATGTGACCTATTAAAAATATCAAAAACTATTGGAAAGTATGCAGAATCGCTTACATTTTTAAATCGCAAATAAAAATTTGCGGTATTTTCAGTAATTTTTAATTAATTATATTCTAAAAGTTGGGACTATTTATAGTCGTGACGTCACATTAAGCAGATGGTGAATAAATATGCCACAATAAGCTTTATATTCTTATAATACGATTAGATAAATAACCAATCTCGTTTCTTAGCACGCGAACATATTCGTTCATAGACAGTGGAAACAGCTTTCACTATTTTTAAACTATAGCAAAATAATCCGACGCCTATTATGAAAATACTTTAAAAATCAAATCGCACTCTAACGGCAGAACTAAGTCTGAATTTAAATATGTGATCTCTACAAAATAAGCGCTTTATGAAGCGGTAGCATGTACTAAAGGTTTTCTTGTTTTGTTTAGTTCCGTTATATATAACAACCAGTACAGCGGTTGCAAAAAACAATCTTCACAAATGTACTCAATTGATTATTTTGCCTTAAAAGTAAAACATTTCGGTTACTAACCTAAGTTGGAACCACACGCAATTTTTGCCTGAAAACAATTTTTGCACATGTATCCATTCGACTATTTTGTATTAGTAGTAAAAGACTTCGACAAGTAGCCTAAGCTGAAACTTTAACAATATTTTCGCTTCAACACAATGTTTGTCTTAACACAACTTTCGCATATGACGCAATAGATTATTTTGTTTTAGTAGTAAAACATTTGGACTTCTGCCTAGGTTGAAACATCGAAACTATTTTTCCATCTATACACAATTTGCGCACCTGTACCTTTTCGACTATTTTGTATTAGTGGAAAAGTATTTCGACATGCAGCCTATGTTGAAATCTCAACAGCATTTTCGTCCAATCAGTATTTTGCAACAACACAATTTTTACCTCAACAAAACTTTTGGCATATGACCCTTTTAATTATTTTTAGAAAGTAGTAACACATTTCAATAACTAACCTAAGTTAAAACCTCAACACTCTTTGGTTGAACACAATTTTCACACCTATACCCAATCGACTATGTTGTTTCGGTAGTAAAACATTTCGACTACTAACCTACCTAACTTAAACCACAAGAACATTTTCGCCTCAACACCGTTTCCGCATCAATAGAATTTTTGCATATATATCTAATTGCTGAATTTGTATTAGTAGTAAAACATCTCCACTACTAATCTAAGTTAAAACTTCAAGACAATATTTGCCTAAACACAACTTTCTCACATGTACATTTTCGATTAATGGTCTTAGTAGCAAAACATTCCAATAATTAACGAATGTTTAAACCACATAACTATTTTTTCCCTCGACACTATTTTTGTTTTAATACAGCTTTCACCCATTTCGAATGGACCTGCACCTTGCCGAAGTTCTAGATTACTAGAACAGGTGAAATGGCTTGCGTGTTCCAATGAGCTAAAGAGCCAAACTACAGGTCTAACCAAGGTAGTACGGTTGTTAGCGAAGAACCAGACTAGACAGGTCCCCGAAAGAAGGCAGCGGTTCTTCCAGTACTTAGATTGGCAGAGACTATAGAGGTCGGTATGGCAGTCTAAGACACACTACCGCGATGTGGAAGACAACAGGAAACCACCACATTACCTTCCAAGTACCAGTGTACCTAAATTATAATAAAATGATGGCATTATCTGGGCTAAAAGATCCCTGAGTTAAAGTATTCCCCCATTCGGATCTCCGAGAGGGGACTACTTCGGAGGATGCGATCGGAAAGTTAAGTATAAAAGTCGGAAACATTTTGCGAGTCGGAGCGTGGAATGTTAGAAGTATGAAACAAGTAGGTAAGCTAGAGAACCTAAAAATCAAAATGAATAAGTTATCACTAGACATAGTAGGGATCAGCGAAGTTCGGTGGCCAGAAGCAGGGGACTTTTGGAGTGGAGACTTCAAGGTAATTCATACAGCAGCAGAGGAAGGAAGTTTGGATGTGGGGATAGTTAAGCGGAAAAAGATAGGACACTGTGTAGAAAATTACTTACAAAAGAACGAAAGAGTACTAATGCTTAGCTTAGAATCTAAACCAGTAAACACAGTAATAATACAAGTATACATGCCCACCTCTAGCTACAGTGAGGAAGAGGTACAAGCGATCTACAAAGATAACGACGACATATTAAGATACGTAAAAAGACATGAAAATTTAATAATTACGGGGGATTTTAACGCAGTGGTAGGTGAGGGTAGGGAAGGAGCGGTAGTAGGTTTATTTGGTTTAGGCACGAGAAATGACAGGGAGTATAGGCTGGTAGAATTTTGAGACAAGAACAATTTAATCATCCCAAACACATTATTTCAACATCATGCTAGAAGACGATATACGTGGAAGATGCCAGGAGATATAGGAAAATGTCAAATAGATTACATTCTTGTTAGACAACGGTTTAGAAATCAAGTAAAAGACTGTAGAAGCTACCCAGAAGCAGATATAGACACTGACCACAACATGGTAATTATGAAGGCCGCACTTGAATTTAAAAATTTGAAAAAAAGCAACAGAAAAAGGCACTTTGACATAGAGAAACTGAAAGATAAAGATATTCAAGAAAGATTCGAAAAAAAGTCAAATGAATTGCTCAAAGATATCGGCAAAATATTTGATACTAAGGAAGTAGAAACAGAATAAAATAATATTAATTCCAGTCTAGAAATGGCGGCCAGAGATATTCTGGGGTATACACAAAAAGAAAATAAGAAACCATGGTTAACAAAGGATATCTTGAATTTAATAGAAGAAAGACGTAAATACAAAAATAAATCAAGCGAAACAGGAAAACAGAGATACAAAGCCATAAAACGGGAAATTATTCGCAATGCAGGAAAGCTAAAGAATAATGTGTTACGTATTTCTAGTAGACGCCACGTTGTGCGTCAAAGTTATGTCACGTTGGCTCGTAGCCGTGCGTAACAAAAGAAAATCCAAAAAAAAGAAACAGTGACCGGGCTCAATCGGAGAGTAGGGGGGGTTGTAGAAAGCAGACCAATCTAGAAGGGACGCGGCTGTCAGGAGTTAGTACCAGTACCTGCCATAGAGAAATTAGAATAGTAAACCTGAAAGAAAAACAAATTAGTCCTGCAAACCTGAAACAGAGAAAAAGCATAGCCTGTGGATCAAGTATAAATTGTTCAGTACTTTATAGAATAAATAAGAGCAACTGTTTAGATAAACTCTATAATCTAGCAACAGTAATAGCAGTACAGAAAAATTCTGAGTACAAAGTGAGGCCATATTGGGGAGTAGCAGAAACGTTTCATCACCCACCAATTAAACATAATTCAGGTAAAATGTAACAAAAAAAATATATAAATAGGTAAGACATAATTACTCTAAGTAATTTAGTAAAATTTTTAGCAAAGACATAAATAAGTAGATAAGCACAATTGTTCTGAGTCATTCCGTATGGTTGATTGTTCTTTATAAATAGATAAGACATAATTAATCTAAGTAATTTAGTAGTATTGATTTTTCTCTTTTTTTTTCCTTTTATTTAAAATAGCATGCAAGTCTATGTTAAAAGGTCTCAGAACGCCAAAGGTATGGCAAAGCAACGGACAGGTATTTAAAGTAAAAACAAGTAGGAAATAGTTCAACTTACAGAAAGTCCTTCAGGAACGCTTCCTTGCATTTGAAGTGTGGGATTCACGAGGTCCTGCACTAACGAAGCACTTCGCCCTTTACTGGGAGGGTGTTGATGGAACTTATCACACGTTACCCTAATCACACCTACGTATTTCACTGGTGTTAGCAGCAGACATTATCACGCGTCGGAATTCGAATAAGATCGCTCTTTCTACCTCGGTAGGAGCAACAGTGATCACGGAATTTTGTTCTTCGTCCAACATTATACAAGAATTAAACACCTAGGAATATAATTGAATAGGTTAGGATTACCAATTCAAACTCCGTGCCAACCACATAGACATTTAGAACGACCTCGTAAAAATGAAGATAGGTTCACAATCAAAAGAGCGATTTTGCAGATTTCACATTGGGTACCCCGAACGAGTAAATATTACTAATACACAAAACCACTTTAAATACACATTATAAGCACTTTATAACAAATTATATACCGTTTTTTGTATTTTATCACAGCTTATTTAGTGAAAAACAAGCTTGGCTTCAACAAACAACATCGCATTTTTCCACACTCTTTTCAAAGCAAAAGCAAACAGTATCTTACACTTATTTTTTTTGACATCTCGCAAGCAAGCACAAAACACGACCCTTTTTTGTTTATATCTCATCCTACTAGTACAACTTCTGATCGCCTACCTAGACTGGTATATCCACATTTTAATTACAGCGGGATTATTTATTAATGACAAGTGGAATGTAATTTTACGAGTATTCCAATTTACAACTAAACCATCTTTTAAAATTAATACCGGCGAGTCAACTTGCATATCAATCTGAAAACTAGGCGGAAGTATTTACTTTATACAGTCAGACATTGAAAATAATGACTTAGAGATGAGTTTGAATTAGCATTAAAGGGTCTGAAAAATGGTAAGGCGCCCGGAACAGATAAGGTGCAAGCAGAAACTCTAAAAGTCGCTGGACAAACAGTAAAAGAACGTCTCTTCCAACTTGTAAGCAATATGTATGAGACGGGCAAGATACCCAAAAATTTCAAACGTAACATCATAGTAACTATACCAAAAAAGGAAGGAGCGGATAGATGTGAAAATTCTCGAACAATAAGTTTAACAGCACACGTGTCAAAAATATTAACTAGAATTGTACAAAGACGAATGAAAAAACGGGCTGAAAAAATACTAGGAGAACACCAATTTGGGTTTAGGCAAAACAGCAGAACACGGGAGGCTGTTTTAGCTCTGAGAGTGGTAATGGGAAAAACAATAGAAAAAGGGAATAGCCTGTATATAGGATTTGTAAACCGGGAAAAAGTATTCGACAATGTAAAATGGAAAAAAATGTTCGAAATACTCAAAAAGATTGAAATGAGTTATAGGGATAGACGAATAGTACATAGCTTATAAATTGAGCAAACAGCAGGAATACAATTATACCAGGAACGTAGAGAAGTAAATATTAGGAAAGGGGTCCCCATTAATTTTAACTTGTACATTGAAGAAGCAATGAATAATGTCAAATGCAGGAAGACATTTGGAATTACCATGCAGGGACAAGAAATTGATATGCTTAGATTTGCAGATAATATAGCGGTATTAACGTCTTGCAAGGAAGAGTTAGAAGCTGATCTTAATGAAATGGAAACGGTTCTAACAGAGAGATACGGTATGAAAATTAACAAAACTAAAACTAAAGTACTAGTATGCAAAGGTGGGGACAATAAATCAAAAACAAGAATACAAATATGTAACACGAACTTACAAGAGGTTAAGGATTTCTGCTTCCTAGGAAGCCAAATAACGCAAGATGGGAAAAGCACAAAAGATATAAAACAAAGATTAGCACAAGGTCGTGCTACATTTAACAAGAAAAAGCAACTACTGTGTTCAAAGACAACAAACATAGAAACAAAGAAAGCTTAAAAGCTTAAAACATATGTGTGGAGCAGCACTGTACGGACAGTAGGTGAAGCGGACAAGAAAAAGGTAGAAGCCTTTAAAATGTGGTGCTACAGACGTATGACGAAGATATCATGGACGGACAAAGTTAAGAACGAAGATGTACTAAAAATGGTAGAGGAAGAAAGAAATATGTGGAAAACGGTAAAAATGGAAGAGATAGGATGATAGGCCACATACTACGGCATGAGGGAATAGTGCGGAATATATTAGAAGCAGAGATAGGAAAAAAGAGATGAAGAGGTAGACCTAGGTTAGACTACTGTACATAGATAGTGAAAGATGTAGGCTGTAGGAGTTTCAGGGAGATGTGTAGGCTAGCTCAGAATAGAAATCAATGTAGGTACGCATCCAACCAGTCCCAAGATGGATAAATTAATGAGGAAGAAAATAACTGTACTTGAACATGGTAATTATTATAAGCAACTACAAGTATTGGTTGGGCTATATTCTCGTATAATGTTAATTGTGTGAAAGGATTTACTGGAAAATAATTATTTTGGTAAATGTCTAAGTGTTGAGGGATCTTGGCAGCCACAGGCTGCTTAACCCCTTTCACTGAATCTCGGTGAAATAGGTCATAAAATTAGAAAGCAATAGAAGGGGAACCGAGCTGTTACATGCTGTGTAAGAATGTCAAGGAGCTGCTCAGAATATAAATAAGTGCAGGTTCGTGTCCAACCAGTTTTGAGACAGAAAACTTGATGACGAAAAAATAAGCGCACATAAATCTGATGATTATTATAAACAACTACAGGTGTTGGTTGTAAAATATCTGCAACTAATGTTGACTGTGCGAAATGATATATTGGAAAAAATATTAATCGGTAAATGGTAAAGTGCTGGGGGAACTTGGCAGCCACAGGCTGCTTACCCCCTTTCACAATCACCGAATGTCGGAGAAATAGGGTATATAATTGTAAAACAATAAAAGGGGACCGAACTGCATCTAACAAGAAAGAACAGTGCCTATTATGAAAGACAACAAACATAGAACAAGTAGATAATTGTTGAAAGCATATGTGTGGAGCACAGCACAGTATGCCTATAAAATACGGACAGTCTGAAAAGCAGACATAAAAAAGGTAGCAGATGTATAAGGATGATAGCATAGACAGACAAAGTTAATAACAAATAGGTTATAGAAATAGTAGGGGAACAAGGATATCTGTGGAAAAAAATAGGAGAAATAGATGGTCAGAATATGTTCTATGGCATTTTTGGGGAATAGTATGGGATATATTACAAGCAGAGAAAGGAAAAAAGAGGTAGACGTAGACCTAGTTCAGATAGTGATAGATGCAGAATGTGCAAATTTCAGGGAAATGTGTAGGTTAGTTCAGAATAGGAAACAATGATGGTACGCGTCTAACCAGTACCAGGACTGAAGACCTAATGATGATGACAGCTTTCACACATGTAGCCATTTGATGATTTTGCCTTAGTAGTAAAACATTTCGACAGCCAACCAAAGTAGGAACCTCAACACTGTTTCCGTCTTAACACAATTTTCGCACATGCATCTTTTCAGTTATTTTGTCTTACTAGTAAAACATTTAGATTACTAACCTGATTTTAAACCCCATCACTATATTTGCTTAAGCACAATTTTCTCACATGTTCGATTATTTCAAATCAGTAATAAAACATTTTAACAAATGATGTAACTTCAAACCTTATCACTATTTTCGCTTTAACACTATCTTCGCAACACAATTTTCGTCTCAACACAAATTGCTCACATGTATTCAATTTTTAATTTTGTATTAGTAGTAAATCATTTTGACTACTAACCTTAGTTGAAACGTCAATACCATTTTTGCCAAAACACAATTTTCTAACTTGTTCACTCTCAATTATTTTGTCTTAGTATTAAAGCATATAGACAACTAGTGTAAGTTCGAACCTCATCACTATTTTTTCCTCAATAGTATTTTCGCCTTAACACATTATTCGCACATGTACTCAATTGACCGTTTTGTCCTAGCAGTAGAATATTTCGACTATTAATTTAAGTTGGAACCTCAATACCAATTTTCTGCTCAACACAATTTTCGCACATGCACCCTTTCACTTATTTTGTCTGAGTAGTAAAACATTTCGATAATTAACCTAAGTTGAAACCTCAACAACATTTGCGGCTCAACAAAATTTTCACATATTTACACAATCGATTAATTTGTCATTGTAGTAAACCATTTCGACTACTAACTTAAGTTGAACTTCAACACAATTTTTGCCACAGTACAATTTTTACACAAGTACCCTTTAGACCTTTTCATCTTAGCAGTAAAATGTTTCTACAGCAAAACCTAAGTTGAAACATTAACGGTATTTTTGCCTGAACACTTTTTTCGCCTCAACACAGTGTTCGCTTCAACCCAATATCCACACATGCACCGAAATGATGATTTTGTATTAGTAGTAGATCATATAGACTACTAACTTAAGTGGAAACCTTAACACTATTTTTGCCTAAATACAATTTCCACCATGTAAAATTTCGATCATTTTTTTTATTAATAAAACGTTTCGACAAATATTGTAATTAAAAACCTCATCACTATTTTAGCCTCAACACTGCCTTCACCTAAATGCAGTTCTCGCCTCAGCACAAGTTTCGCGTTTGTACAAAATTGAGAATTTCATCTTATAAGCAAAATATTAAGACTACTAACTTAAGTTGGAATCTCAACACTATTTTCGCCTCAACACAATTTTTGCATTTTATTTTGACCTAGTGGTAAAATTTTCGATAACTAGCCTATGTTAAAAGCACTACACTATTTTCGTCTAAACACAATTTCTGCACATGTACCTCTTTAATTTTGTTTTAGTAGTAAAACATTTAGACTATTAACCTAAGTTGATGCTTCAACAACATTTGTGCTTCGACAGGATTTTCACACAGGTATAATTTCTGCTATTTTGTCTTAGTGGTAATACATTTCAACAACTAATCTATATTGATACCTCAACAGCATTTTCACCTGAACACTATTTTCACTTCAACAGTATTTTCGTCACAATACAATTTTAGCACATATACCTTATTGATGATTTTGTTTTTGCAGTAAAATATTTCGAATGCTAACCTAAGTTGAAGCCTCAATACTATATTCGGCTCAACATAATTTTCGCGCATGCACCTTTTCAATTATTTCGTCCTAGTACTAGAACATTTTGACAACTGAATTTAGTTGAAACTTCAGCACTATTTTTGGCTCAACATAATTTTCCCACACGTACCCAATCTATAATTTTTTCTTATAAGTAAAACATTTCGACTACTAATATAAGTTGAAACCTCAACATTATTTTTGGCTTAGCACAATTTTCACACATGTACCCATTGACTAATTCGTCTTGATAGTAAAACATTTCGTCAAATTGAAGCCTCAACGGTATCCTTGTCTGAACACTATTTTCGCTTCAACGCAACTTTCGCACACGTACGCAATTGATAATTTTGTTTTAGTAGTGGAACATTTCGGCTGCCAATCTAAGTTGAAGCCTCAACACTATTTTTGTCCCAACACAACTGTCGCACATAAAGCCTTTTAACCATTTTGTCATAGTAGCAACTAACCTAAGTTGAAAGCTCAAATGAATTTTCAGCTCAACACTATTTTCGCCACAACACAATTTTCGCCTTAACAGAATTGTCGCACATGTCCTAATTAATGATTGTGTATTAGCACTAAAGCATTTTTATTGTTAACCCAAATTGAAACCTCAACACCATTTTTACCTCAGTACAATTTTCGCACATGTACCCTACCAATTATTATGTCTTGGCAGTGAAACATTTCGACAACTAACTTAAGTTAAAACATTAACACTTCTGGTTTCTATAGTTATTTCCTCTAGAATTTATTTGACCTCTATTTGTAAATTGTCGTGTATTACGCTTAATTGCATTTTTTGGATTCCGAGCTGAGAAATCATTTTTTTGCGCATTTTTACTGTTATTTAGGTTTGCATTGTAATTATTACGTAAATAACCTCTTATGATTATTATTTCCTCGCATGTAAAATAACTGTGTGTTTTCTTCCGTCGATATTTCTTCATCTTTCGCTCCGCGAGTTACGTTACGGGCCTTGAGAGCGGCCTTTTTAAAAACTTCTTCCAAAACTTCTTGTAACAAATTTTATTTATTAAGCAGATATTGATTATGGAATTTTAACAAACTTATATAATTATTCTAAGTCGAATTAAAATTAATAATTGAATTAATATTAGGGGAGTAGCCTATGCAAACGGTAATGTTAAAGCTGAAATACTCGGGACTGACTGATCTGGGGCTTCCAGAGTATTTATGTTCTCCCTGCCCCTCACATGTCTGTGGGAACTTGCAGAGCTCATATCTACTTATTTCTTAATTCTATTGAGTATACAATGTAGCAATCTTAATTTCTAAGTAATCGCGGTTCCTTAACCGTCTGTCACTTGTACCTGCAGTATCACTTTCGTCTGGAATACAATGTATTACATCCGTTCTCACAACTTGCTTGTACTTTTAATAACCGTTCTGATTTATCCTTGAATTTACAATGTTGCATATAACTTAAGTTTCTTTATGATTTTTTAATAAATCCTAAGACCTTTTATTTATTTGTTTATATATAGATTGGGGGATACGTAACTCACGTATTGCTTCATTTAGCTGACTATAGTTTCTCGCTTTTATTATCGTTCTTAATTCCAAATTTTTTAATCCGTTTGCAAAGGAATTTATGGCTAATTGCTCATTTGTCGCTCTCAATATTTTTAAAGCATACTCATCGCTGTCTGCTTGTTTTAGCGTCAAATTTACTAGGATTGCTTTTACCGATTTACCAAAATTTTTTACCGACTTACTTCTTCTTTTGCGTTGTGCAATTGATTCGATAGAATTGGAATTGATTTTCTTGTTAAAATTTTTTTCTTTAAATCGTTTATTAATGCTATATGCTTTTGTTTGAAGCTCGGTTCATATATATTACTCAAATTTAGACCAGGGTAGAAAATTAATTAACGACATCAAATAATTTTAATCAACGTGTATATAATTTAATTCTTCCAAGAAACAAATAGAAATTACGTGCGAAATTTATATTAATTAATTCAATTTTTAAGTAACGAGTATTAAACAAAGTGTACAAATAATAATTAATATTTAATTAATATTCGCTAAAAATTAAAGGGTAGAAGTCAATGCCATTCATTATTATTTTAATTGGAGTTAATTGAACTATTAGTAATATATAATAAGCATAAAAGCCTGTGAAAATCCAAGGTTAAAATACGTAGAATATCCAAATCGTAGAAGTATTACGATTGAACACCTGCGTATTTTTAAATATCAAAGTTCTAATAAATTCGAATAGATAAACATGCAGATTTACGTATATTGGAAACGGTCGGATAAACCGTAGCTTATATTAACGGGAAAGGCTAGATAAGGAGTTATTTAACTCAAGTAAGTCACGTCGCGAATCCACGTGGATAGTAAAGAATATCGATTTGTACCACTCAGATCAAAATAGAGAAAGACGGATAAAAGCGTAAAGCCGAGACACGAATAATAAAAGGCGTGATTTGAGCAACGTCACTAGTTTTGCGATTGGTTAAAATAAGATGCAGATATGAGAGGTGTAAACATAACAATTTCTATACAAAATTTAATTAGTTGTTCTCAGACGTGGCGAGCCGTGTGAAAATTTCTTAGATTTAACTGGCATGAGTGCAAATTTTGTAGAATCGCTGTGCCGGACTGTCGAAAAGGGAAAAGAGAATGCGAAATTATAGAAAGTGTCCGTTGCGGGACAAAACCGACGTGCAAGCGCGCGATTATATAAACCCGTGTTTATAGGAGTTTCGCTCTCTTAGATTTTACGATTTTCATTCAATACTTTAAACAGTTTGGCTCTTAGATTTTCGATTTTCATTCAATACTTTAAACAGTTTGGCTCTTAGATTTTCGATTTTCATTCAATACTTTAAACAGTTTGGCTCTTAGATTTTCGATTTTTAGTCAATACTTTAAAACAGTTTGCTCTTTATTTTTTGCTGTTATACCATACTTCAAGCAGAATACGTGCTACGATAAAAGTTATTAAGTGCATTTAGAAAAGATACAAAGTAATAAGGTCTAGTTATATTTGCGAGTATTACTGTACCAATTATCGAAATTAGTAACGATAAATAAATAAACAAAGGTAGGCAGTTTTGGGTATAGCGTGAAAGAATTATGAATTTCTTTGCTATTTTTCGGGGGTGTTAATAATCAAATGTTATTCGTAATCGTGATTGGATCCACAAAACAAGATTTAGATATACATAGATGAGTTTCTGAGAAGCCCTGAAACAACTTTAGATGAATGGCGGTGAAGAAAATTTTAAAAGCGTTCAGAATCAGAAGCCGTAAACATAACCCAGTTGGAATGGTGTGATTAACAAAGGACGATGTACATTGGAGCCACGAGTGCATTAACCTTCAGGTAACTTATGCTTTGTTGTTCGATTTTTGATGTTTTGGTGTGTGTTGAATAACTTGAAAATTTGTTTGCTAAAAAATGGACAGTAGTGAATTTGTACTAACAAATTTTTAATTTTAAGGTGAAATTTTCTTGTTTATGTAGAAAGGAGTATTTAGCAGTTTATGTTCTTAATTATGATGAAAATTTGGGTCTGTCTTTGAGCTCAATTAGACTAACCTGTTTAATTAACGTAAAGGGGTGGGAGATGCTCCCTTTTTTCAGACTCAGGTCTGCAAATATTGTTAAATTAATTAGTAGGCATCCTACAAGGACTTTAATTCTGGATGCAAATTAAAATGATGACAAATTTAATCTTGAAATTTTATGATACTGAAATTTATGCTACAATTTAATTTTGAAATTTTAATGTTTTATGAATATTGATGTAAATAGAGTTAACGTTGATGTTTGTGGTAGGAATGTGTTTGTTTTTTTTATGAATGAGGATGAAAGTTTTAACTAGGTGAGCAGCCGAGGCGGAAAGAGTAAAGAGGCGATTATCAGAAGAGATTCAACAGGGCGAGAATCACAGCAAATCTTGGTGCCAAATTCGAGAGGCGCGAATATCTTTTTTTACTCTGGTGAGGCTTTTTGTAGGTTTCACAGTAATATATATATATATATATATATATATATATATATATATATATAATATTAATTTTCTTGACCAATTATACTTTATATAATAAGGGTCTTTTTTGTGTTTTGGGATATTTTAGGTCAAATAAAAACAATCGTTTTTAAAATCCTCTAATTACTTGACGTTTCGGTCGGGTTTCTGACCTTAATCGTAAATCTAAAAATATGTTTTTTTTTATAAAATAAAAAATGTTGTTAAATTACTTACATAGAAATATTTAAATTAGAAATAAACAATGACATATAATTTTACTAGATGACATACATCATGAAGACAGTGAAAAGGTACTATAACTATGGGAACGTTACATGAATTTCAAAAATATAGGTTGTTGTAGTAAGATGGAATGTGTTACAAAACTTTGGAATACTTTCTAGTGTTTATAAAGTTGGGAGTAAATGATGCCTAAATTTTTTTGGTTTTGTTTATTATTAATGCAGTTTAGTTCTTTTTGTATATAAAATGATTCTAAGAATAAACGTTTGTAGTAGTTTTCTTCTATTTCTAAAATTTGTGTTTCGTCGAAAGCCGGTTTATGTTTTGTGGTATGTGCATGTATGGCAAGAGCGCAGTTATTTTTTCCAAGTTTTGTGTCACTGCGGCGTTGAGTTAACCTGTCTCGGAGCCATTGACTTGACTGTCCAATGTAGAAATAATTGCAACTGCAACGAATCTTGTATACTGTGTTGTTGCACATAATGGTTTCAGTCTTGTCTTTGAGATGGGTGAAAATGTTTTTTATTGATCTGTTGTAGTAGTATGTGATTACTATGTTGGGTCGTCTTAGTGTTCGAACAAGTAGTGGTGTTAAGTTTTGTATATAGGGTAATTTTTTGTATATAGTATCTGCATTTTTTTTGTGGTATTGTAAGTTGTGTTGGTGTTTAGCATTTGATTGATTAATTGTATTGGGTATCCATTATTTATGAAAACTTTCTTTAATTCTTGGAAATTGTTATTAATGAATGTTGGATGGCTAATTTTTGTTATGCGTTGTTTTAATACTAATAAAGTGTTGATTTTATGTTTATTTGAATGATTGAAAAAGTAGTTAATATACCTGCCAGAATTTGTTGGTTTTCTGTAATAGTCAAAAATTAGAAGGTTTTTATCGGTTCGAATGACATTTGTGTCTAAAAAAGGAATTGTTTTATTTTTTTCTTTTTCCATGGTGAATTTTAAATGTTCATTAAAGTTGTTGCAGATAATGTCATCAACGTACTTTACTAGGAAAACCATTTGGAACGGAAGGTTAGGGATGACACTGTCTAATAAAAGGTCCATTACTATCTGGGCTAGAATTGGTGATAAGGGTGAGCCCATTGGAGTACCAAAAAGTTGTAAATAGACTTTTTTGGAATACAAAATATGTGTTGTTAAAAATAAGGTTGATAGTACTAAGAAATATTATCTTTGATAGTCTGCAGTTAAGTTCGATTTTAATCCATTTATTTGTTATGATTTGTATGACGAGTTCTTTGGGAATGTTTGTGAATAAAGATCTAACATTAAGTGAGATGAGAATATGGTTATGAGGTAGTTGAAAGTTGTTGTATGTATTAACAAAAGTGAAGCTGTCTTGAGTGTTGTATCCTTCTTGAGGAAAGGATTTTTTTAAAATATCAGATATAAATTTTGCGATGTTGTATGTGCTAGTCTACTTAATTATGCATAAATAATTGAGGTTGTTATATATGCAGTTTCATAATGTTATTATAGTTGACATGTATTTTTAAGCATTGCAATATGTTCTAGTTTCTATAATTAACACTGTGTCCTAATTACACTACACAATAACAAGTTGGAGATAAGCATTCTATGGCAAATAAATTTACTGTTATAATTTTTGTACTTATACTTTTTGTTATTTTGAAATAACTTACGGAGCTGAGTTCCGTTTTAAAATATATCACTCAGAAATAAAACTATGCTTTTATGGTTTTCAAATTTATAAGCTAAATTTTCTTTAATAGGGTTAAAAATGTATTAAACGTCATGCTTAATAATCTCCACTATTTATGAAATTAGAATTATATAAAATACATCAATATTAATTTGTCCGCTTAAAATTAATTTTCGTCTTTTTCATTGGGTTTCTATTTAAGGTAACGCTAAGGAGTTACAGTTTCTAAATAAATAAGTGTTCTTTAAGAAAGTCCTTTAATGTAGAAACTATTACTTGAAATCGAGCCTTAATTTTAACAATTTTAATAATATTATCGTCCTTCATTAGTCTACCTTCCAGAGAGAAGTTTGCAATGTTCGAAAAAAAAAGTACATACGTTTCGATCATAAATACACAACGCCCGGAAACCTGTGTTTGTGTTTATCTACGAGCAAACGTAATTTTTGCATTGGCCTCAATAATCCAGATCTACTTTTCTGTGTTTCTCTATTTTTAAACACAACGTACCCTAGTTATTTTAGTTCTTTCTCGAACCAAAAGAACACCAATGAACTTGACTCGAGCTCTGCTTCTTATAATTTTTTAAATACCCCGGGGAACACCATACAAACATTGGTTTACCGCTATTTTCTGATTTCCTTAGTCTTGTAACATCTTCCCCATTTTTGGTTTTCAATTTTCAAAATTTTCACCTAAGAATTTTAAATTTTCAACATTTTCGGTTACCAAATTTTCAACTATTAAAAATCTCATTTTTTCATATTTCTGATTTTAAAGGATTTCAGAATCTTTAATTTAAAAAATTTCTGTTTTAAAAGTTGCAGTTTCTAAAAGTGTGAGTTGTCAAAAGTTCCAACCCTCAACAATATCAAATTTTAAATGCTTCGATTTTCAAAAAATTACAATTTAAAAAGTTTCTGGTTCTCAAAAATTTCAATTATCAAAACTTTAAATTTGGGTTTGCGTTTTTAGAATTACATTTTCAAACTTCCAATTTTACTATTTTTATTTTTAATTTTAAAAAAACAGCAGTTAAGATTTTCGATTTTCACAACAATCAATTTTCAAAATGTTTAATTTTTGAAAAAAAGGTTTTAAAAATTTTGAACTACTTGAAATTCGAATTTCAAAGGTTTTTATTTTCAAAACTTGCAGTTTTTTAAACTTTAAGTTAGAAAAGATCCAAGTTTCAATTTCAAAAGCTTCTGTTGACAACAATTACAGTTAAGTAAGTCTTTAGTTTTTTAGTTCTCTAAGATTTCACTTCAAAAGTTTAAATTTTAAGTAGTTAAAATTTTGAAAGTTGCAATTTTCAGTTTTGGAAAGTCTCAATTTTTAAAGGTTAAAATTTTCAAAGTTTCCAATTTTATAAGAATTCCAATTTACAGTTTCCTTAATTTTCAAAATTTTCGAATGTAAAATTTTCAATTTTTATAATTAATGTAAATGTTAAGGCAGTCATCGTATGACGACTATCTAACTACAGTGTTGCAAAATGTTCAAGTATTTATAAAATAACACAATAATTCTTTCTAACAGTAATTTTTGCGTTTAAAAGTGGTTCACAAAACTTGTACAGTAGGCGCTGATATACGGTATATATGGTTTTATATTATATAAATTAATAAATTATTCATAAATTGATAAAAATAAATGTGGTTTTCAAGTTGAAGTTTTTATTCGTTTTGAGGTTCAGAAATAAACTGATTGCAAAACATTTTTTATGTTTAATCATACTTGAAATTATATATGCATAATGATCTCTTGAGACCTGAATCCCGTACGATCTTCTGTTATTTATTTACATGAATCGTCTTTCCTTCAGTGTGGGCGCCTAGTTCGTAAAATATAACAAACAAAGATTTGAAATAAATCAACTCTTCTAGGTCAAACAATTATTACATCTCGTACCTATTCTTATACAAAGACGCATTTAAAAGAAGGGAAACATGGAACACTACTATTTATTCTATTCTTTGTCCACAAATCAAACAAAGGAAAAGCGGTAAAACGTTATTTCATTAATCAAACCGTGACGCGTGGATTATGTCGTCACCGGGAGGATGCACCAAACCAAAAAATAGGCATGCATAAATTCTCCATCTTTCTTTAAAATTAAAAGAGATTCTGTTGAATGCAAAGGAGGTAAAAATCTTATACCGGTTAGGTTTTTAGTGAGATAGATCTGTCCGTTGGCATCACTCGTGGGAAAGGGGTGGCTAAAGGATGTAAACGAACTTGTTTCAAGACTACGAATTACCTATTTAAGGGAGAATGTACAGAATAGATAAGCGGTAAGAATAAATTTTCTTTGCAAGTATCAAGTAGCAGTAACCCTTTCATACTAATTTTGCTGTATGTCCACTATGAGAACAGTTTTCAGACATATTAATAAATATTGCATAAGGGCGCATTCAAAATGAGTAAGAACTAGGAAAACCGCATTCTTTAATCAATTCGTTAGTTTTAACAAGAGGTTACATCAGTAAAAATTCAATTCACTCATAAACAGGAAACTCTAAAGCACTGATTTCTAAACTTTTTCGTAAAACAACCCCTTTTCATTGTGACTTCGCAAAACTAAAGACAAATTTTTCAGTTGTTTTTAAAGTTACAGTACAAAAATATATAAAACAGAAATGGTGTTCACATTTTTCAGACCTATTATATAGCATAGGGGTTAATGCGGTTTGTCTAGAAGAATCTTTATTTTTGGAACAAAATAGCACTTTCTTCAGTTATAACTCCTACAACAAACAGGAAAGGGTTTCAATTAAATTCATTATTTATTTACTAATGACAAGAATAGAGATTTTGTTGATATAACTATAAAATGCAACTTCTTCTGCGTATAGAATGCTAGACGTTTTGAAAATGAGTTACATCCTTCAGGTTGGACATATTTTGATCATTCAATAAGGTAGGCAGCTTGTGATTACCAATCAGTTTGATTAATTTTTTTCTTGGGTTTAGAGAAGCGCCATGCCTAATCCACCGACTGGTTATAGAGCATCAATCGTCCGAGAGAGTGGAACACCCCCGGACTGGATGATATGTCCAGAGTAACTGCAGTGAACTTCCTTACACCTTGCCTCGCGTGAAAGACTCTCCCGGAACCACCAGTGAATGATCTACTTCGGGTGAGCTCAAGGGGAAAGGTTTTTCCATTGTCTCCTATTTCTACAAGGGTCTTACGGTCTACTCTTCCGGCGTCGGCGTGGATCAATGTAGTAAGCGTAAGACTACGGATCCCAAGGTCCTGGGTTCAAATCCCGACACGGCCGACTGCTTGAAAAATGACAGGTGAGCATTTTTCACAAAAATTACGCCCTCGTTCGGATGAGAGGTTAAATGGAGGTCCCGTGTGTGAGTGTTGTCACGCACGTTAAAGATCCCTACCTTGCCTGAAACGGCAAGGGTTCGGCAAAATTCTAAATTTCCAGGCAACAAAAAACTCGCCTCCTGGCCAATGTAGTACCTTCTGGTGGAGCATTGGAAATATAAATGTACGGTCTACTCTTCCTATCATCTTCCTCCTTGCTTTTCAGAATATTTTTAATGTAAGAAGATACTAATTGCCATCCGGCATTGCTCTCTCGCATGATATTGAACCATATTATCAGTCGATATCGTTTTTTCTATGCTCATTTCGAGTAATAATCTCTTATCTGCTCATTTATCGCATACAAAGAGTGTGGTTCGCACATCTTCTAAGATCCTACAGTACTGGCAAATGTAACGTTGCTGCTCTCTTGAATCTGTATAAGTAGCTGGTGAAGCATTCGTGCTCCGTTAGTATAGATATCCATCTGAGAGTGTTTTAACTCTGTCCAACTTTCTAACACGGGTACAAACCTGTGCGTCCACCTGCCTTTATCTATTCGGTCCCAACCTATCCTGCCGTCTTTGATTGAAATCTTTTTTTTCAAGTTTTAACTCTTTTTGGTCAGTTCTAGGATGGTCCCTTATCTTCTCGTGTACCCTCCTTCGCTTTTCAATTATGAGATTAATCGGGCACGTTTCTGCTAGTACTACCAGCGCGTTTGTAGAAACCGTTCTGCTTCAGCTACATATTCTAGTTATCATAATTCTTTGCCTACGGTTAATATTGGTGGCATTCTGCTTCCACCTCAGTTCCCGGGCCCTTACTAGCGCAACGTATAGAATAGTTCTGTCCATGGCTATCAGTAGGACTGCCCTTTTATGGGAGGGGGTTCCAGGTGTAGTAGAATACATCATAACGCGTTCATTGTTTTTTTGCCTTTCCACAAACTCTGTCCAGTTTTGTACCAAATGATAATCTGTACTCTAGGGTTATCCCCATATACACTGTTTTTGGAACTGACTTAATAGTGTGCCGTCTTTTTTGGCTTTCCTACTGCGGTTGAAGATAACCGCATTTGTTTTCGCGGGGGCTATTTACAGTCTGTGGTAATACGTCCACTCCGTAATTTTGACCATACTATCTTGAACAGTATTTCCTAAAACTGCGTCCGTGTGTGTGTGTGTGCGCGCACGTGTCGTCCTTTACTAACGCCAGTTTATTAGCAAACACATTGCATTTGTGCCCTCCTGCATTATAGACAATGTCCCATAGTGTCCGTTAAGAGAAGGAACTCTGTGGAACTCCCCGTCCAACCTCTCTACTTCTATCTTTTGTTATGTCGATCATCTTACTCACCAAATAATCGCTGAAACTTTTCTTCATGTATTTGGGTATGTTTTGCAATCTGATTATAATAGTCTATTTCAGAATAGTGAAGTAAAAGCATTTTTGATGTCGACCAACATTTTCTACCGGGTGCAAGAAGGGCTTCCACCTTGTTCGTGACCCGCTCCACTGCTTGTATGATGGATCTGCCTCTCCTAAAACCATAGTGGTTGTTGTTTAGTCTACCCTGATTTTCAGCTTATTGCTACAACCTTCCATTTACTAACGTTTCATTGATTTTTACTATTTAATAGGCAAATCTGGCAATATTTCACAAATGTATTATCCTCCGGCTTCCTCGGCTTTTCAATAAGTACTACTTTACTTTCTACCACTACCGAAGTACGATGTTCTCAAGCAGGTAGTGGTTGAAAAGATGCAAGAAAAAATCTTTATTATTCATTATCAGCGCTTACATCGTTTTTGGGCTTGGACCGCTGGATCTGGACGCATTTCTTGCCCTTATCATTCATGCTGCGCGTTCTAGCAACTCGAGAGTAAAAGGATTCCCTACATAATCAAGTTCCTCAATCGCTTTGAGTTGTTCTTTCTTTGACAAATAGACTTTTAGAAGAATTTAAGGAAACACTCGCATCAGACTGATACAAGGGGCTGTTAGTATCGCCTGCACTCTAAGAATTTGAAAGTTCTCTCCGAAAACGTCCTTCTCGAGTTTACTGAATTCTCCATCTCTTGGCTCTCTGCTTTTTAATAGTGTACTTTAACGATCTCTTACAAGCCGTGTAATCTTTCTTCTGGCTGACCTTCAAGGACGATTCATAGCTGGTTGTTTGATAGAGTCTGATTTACTAGACTTCTGAATTGATTGCAGAATCTCTTTTATTTACCAGTAGGGACTTATTTGTACCCCTTCTAAAGGTTATCTGCCCGTTTGCTGCCAATTTCTCAGATATGTCTCGTTTACTTAACCTTCGGGTTAACCGTCTCCGAAGTATTTGTTCATCAAAGCTCCATCGCGATTCGTTTACTCTACAGTGTCCTCGCTCAGTTACTGTAAAACGATGATCTTAATAGCTTTCTTCTTTCGGAGCTGCCTATTTAGTGCTATATCTCGTTAGGCAATTTGGATTCATATTGAGATACACAGAAAAAGTTTATGTGGATCTCGCTAGTGTTGGCTTATTGCCGTCATTCAAGAGATTTAGTCCTAACGACGCCATCCACTATACCAATAATTGTCCTCTCTCGTCACATGCCGCCCCTACTCAAGCATACCTAAATCATATAAGCACACTGATGCAACAGAATGCAGATTGTAAAATATAGGCGCATCAATTTTATCTACGAGCAAATAAATATAAAAAAATTAAAATGGCATAATTGTGAAGAGGGGACTCTGAATTAACTTGTTTCTTCTACTTCTTCGTGGTCTACGTGTTATGCATAGTCTTTTGGTTGATGGTGTCAATTGTGTTTGTGTGTGGGGTCATTGAAGGATTAGTACGTTATTATCTGAGTCGGTGATTTGCATAGATAGGGGACTTAATATCGTGGACTTTGTTAAGGAACTGTTAAACTCTTTGAGATAATACGATATTAAAAAATTTGTGCTTGGGACGGGGCAATAGGGTTCAATGTATTTTGTGTCTTTTTAAAGTACATATTTATGAGGGATAGACATTACACAGGTGATAAGCGACTTAGTTGTGCGTTCTACACTGTGCCCAAGTCTGAATTTATTTTGGAGTGGTGATAGTAGAGAGTGCTCGTCTATATATGGGTTTATCTTCTGTAGGATTACATATTCAAGGGGTTTGTTTAGGAAAAAAAGTAGAGTTATCGGTCTGTATAATTTAACGTCTATAGCGGGTTTGTAAAGCTTAAAGGTTACGCTGATTGTTGTGGATTTAGAGAGTCAAGAAATCAATCGGTTAATAACTATTTTTAAGTAGCGTGCATATTGATGATCTTATGATCGGTCAAGATTTTTGAAAGAGTGTATATACGATCTGATCAGGTCCGATTGTTTTATTTAATTTGAGTTTAGCTGTAAGAGAATTAAAGATTTCAACAATGAGGTTGGTATCCATGTCTGTTATGTGAGGGATTATAAAATTGATGAAAAATAATTGTTGTTGTTAGATAGAGACGTCTGCGTTGGTTGGGATTGCAGAATTGAGTAAGTAGATAGGGTATTTTCAATGAGGGAGAGTTGATCGTTTGATAGGGAAACAAGATGATCTTACAAGACTCCAGTACATCTTACATTGATCTGTATCAGGGTCGTCTGTGATGTGTTGATAGTGTTGTAGTTTGGCTTTATATCGGTTTCCTAGTTCTGGTGTTTGTGTGCTTTGTGCGGCGTTCTGATTTTTTTTTATCCGTTGGAATCTCTGCCTTGTTATGTTTATAGATTTGCAGTTGCGTTTAGTTCAGGTGTCAACCATGCAGTTAGTTTCGTCGTGCAGGTTTTTATCGGTATTGATGATATAACAGAGGATTGTAAATAATTGATTATTAACTTGGTCATCGTTTGTGGATTTAAGCATTTACATTCTAGGCCGAAAAACTAGTGTCAGGTCAGTTAAGCGTAGTAGAAACAGCTTTTGGTGTGGGAAAATTATATGGAGGTGGAAGTCTTTTGTGCAATGTATTACTGAGTAATGATCGAAGGCAGTGGGAGATCGATATACTTTGGCAGAACGGCCAAATCTTCAACAATTGAAGAATCTTGAAACGGATACAAAGTCACGTTTGCACGACCTATATTCCTTAAAAATATGGGGATTAGCAGTGAAAATGTTGCTAAGTTTAGGTGTGACGTTAAATACCACACTGTCGGAGTATTTGACTTTCGATCATCAGAATGCCATAAAATTTTGAATATTAAGAATTTTTTTGAAATATGGTGCTAGAAGGATTTCTGATGGTACTTGTAGTTCAGTGCGTCAGGAGGGGCGATGGTTTTATCTAAGTCAAATATAATTAGTTGTGGAAGTCTGAATATAGATACATAGATGCTACTAAATTTTTAATTTAAAGTAGGGATAAGGTTGATGTTGGAGAGGGTGTGTGTTCTAATGGTTACTGAGGTTCTGATGGGTCTATTATTATAAATGTTTAGGTTTGGAGTGATGGCCGAAGTTCATCTGCCATTAACAGAGTTTTCTTTCTTGCATCTGACGTACATTGATATTAGGTGAGAAGCAAAAAACAAAATTCTGTCAACTTGAAATTTTCCACTAAGGTAGAGGAAATTAGCGAATTTTATCAGGACTGTAATAATTTATTGGGAAATAGAACAAGTTGGAAAAGATTTTCATAGATATTAATTTATATCGTATTGGAGGCAAGTTTCTTCCCAATGTGATATACCCTTATAAATAGGATCGTAAAGGTACATGAGGTGTCGCGGCATGTGTTCTAATTAAAATAAATTTTTTTTGTCGGAGGTAGATAAATTGATCTACTTAAAACGTGAACGTAAATTGTTACACATTTTGGGCCGTAAGGCGTTGGGCGTCAGTATAACGATTTTAATTATTTAGAGAACGTATTTTGTGATCTTGACCCTAAAGAGAAGATAAATAAACGACTCAGAGCTTTAATGAGAGTTGAAATTTTTACGTGTACGTGATGAAACTATAAAAACCTGCTGTGCCGGCGGCTAGATTGGCTAATGTTCCATGAGAGGTCATGAAAAGGGCAGGGTTGAAATATTCTTTGTAAAACGGAGAACAAAGTAAACGAAGTTGGGCGCCACTGTATCTAGCAAAAATTAAAAAGCTATGAAGTTAGGGTAGATACAGAAACCCTATCGGAATAGATAATTTTACAATTTTTAGTTTGCTCTTTTAAAAAATTGAACATATTAAAATCAGAAGGCATCTGATATATAACAAATAATTTTTATTCAATCATGACTATAAAAAGAAATAAACAATTTACACGTGTTAATCATATCAAAACAGAATTATGTTAAAAAACTATAATTTAAATAATCTTAAAATATTTATTAGTGAAAATTTCAAAAATACCAAATTTAGAGTAAATATTACTTTCAAAAACATATATATTGTAAGTAAAAAAATGTTATATACTCAACTAAAAATTACAATTTCGACTCAGCCCTGTGCCATGTCTTACAGACCCAAAACGATGAAGGTTTTTGCGGCTCCAAACTTAGCCCTTGCGGGAAATGGGGTTATAAAATTTAAAAAAAATCCTTTTGGGATCATGCAAAAATCACGCATCCTTAACCACTGGCCCCTGGCTACTACCTTTAGATTGGATAGGCACAGGTTCCAGCTGGTTGCCTACAGTGAAAAAGGCGATGGCCCCAGAATGATGTCGTCGTGCATAATGGATGAGCTCGAGGATGGTTAACGATATTGGTTGGCTAAAAGGTACATGTGGGCAAGTAGGTCTTTGCTGATTCTACAGTTAAACACTTTTTGTTGGTCCTATAGGGTTTTATTGTTGGCCCTACTGTATTCTGCGCATCAAAGACTTTCCAACCTACTTGACTCGAAGATGATATGGAAGTGAACGGATTCAGATGCAAAAAAAAGTTCAACCGGGAAAATCTTATCAGAATTAATTGCTTAATGCCTACGCGCCGTGTGTATGAAATAAGTTGAAAATCTTGATGTATTTTGTAAACCATGAGGTGTTTAGACAGATTTTTGAAATTGCTATTTTCTACATGATTGTGGGTACCAATTTTTAACGTAGCCTTGTAACTGAATTATACTAGAAAATAACAAATCACATGTTGCTTTCTATAGAGGACGACCGACTTATTAAAAATTCGAAATCTATCAAATTTTGCAAATAAATGTTCTTGACGAATTTTTTTTATATTTTTCTATTGCCCTAAAACTTCTAAGTTGTTTCGGAAGGATATTTTTACATGGTCTAGTTACAGTTTTCATAAGATGTTATTTTACAGATTAACTAAGCTAATACAAAACTACCGTTTCCGGTATGCGGTAATTTGTCTCTAGTAATCCATCGGTGTCCTGATGATGGGTTGTCGTAAAGAGCAATTCCATCGAAAGCCTTCTTTGCAGCTGCCTCGAAGAGTTCCAGGATCGTGGGGATATTGACATCGGAGTGGATCTGGTCGAGCGCCATATGTTTATTCTTCGTTTGGACGATCTGAATTCTCTCGATGTGGAATTTGGCTGCGTATCTCCACGATAACCATACGTAGGTCAGGGTTGGTATGATGATAGTCGTGTAGTGGCGGATCCTGTTTGCGATGTCGAGTGGGTCTTTTATGTTCAGCAACGGGTAAAGGCTTGACGTTGCTGCCTTGGCCCATGCGGTACGTGTTGAGTTGTGCTCTCCAGGTCAGCTTTTGATCGATGGTCACTCACAGGTACTTGGCCTCGGTTTTCTTCGTGGTGTTCTCGTTAAAGGTCACGATGTCTTTGTCTGATCATTAGTATCTCTTCGCTAGGAAGATAGTGCTGCCCTTCTCTAGGTTGACGCTCATCAGACATTTCCGGGATCATTCTTTCAGGTCAGTGGCGGCTTCCTGCATTCTTTTTGTCACTACTCGGGCCTAATGACCTAGTGCTACCGAGGTCTAATCGACGTAGATAGACACGTGAATGTAGTTTGCCATCAGTACGTCACGAATGAAAAGCGAGTTCAGCTTCGGCGGAAGGAGAAATCCTTGTGGCGCGCTGGGCTTCTATCTTTCGGGTTGATAAACAGGAGCGAAAAATCTTTACGTGGAATCTTTGTTGGTCTAAGAACCACACAATAAGCCTTAACAAGCTTAGGCGAATATACAATGCTAGTTGTTTAAATAGCAGTTCCTGATGCCACACCTTGTTAAATGACTTAAAAACATTTACCAATATGACTCCCATTGACTGCACTCTGTTAAACTAATCGGTGACAAACTCTAAGAAACGCGGGATCTGGTGGACATTGGAAGAACCTGCTATGAAGACGAACTGCTCGTTTGGGATACCTCTTCGTTGTTCGCCTTTGCTGCAAAATCGTCGAGGAAAATCGATAAGCGTATATGAGTCTAGCTAGGCCGTCTTATTTTATAACAGCAGAATGTATTATGTGGAGATGCAATATCAAGTGCTCAGTTTGATAAGTTTAACTTTATTTATTTAGGTCGTTGTAGCAAATCTTCAATACATACCACTAATGGGTTTTTAAATATCTGGTTATCAATTAATACTTGTTAATAAAGCAGTTACATTTTGAAGGTAACTTGCCAAAACAGTAATTTTATTATTAATCGTTACTTCCGTGAATTAATTCAGGAAATTTATATTCTGTGAATATTTCAATAACTTTTTTTTTTGGAACACTTCCAATTAATGATTCTACGGATGAAATACATGTACGAGTTGAATCAACATTATGGTACGTGTATTAGCAACAATGGAGTAGTCAAGTTTCTTATAGTGCTTTCTATAGAACAATTGAATTTTTAGGTTTAAACGTCATTTTCAACCCTAGTTTTTTGCTGCCACATTCTTTGAGCATGCACGAAAGAGCTTCACTAAAGAGCCATAGGATTTTGTGCCTCAACAAGTCAATCAACCTCTAAAAATGTTAACTTGATTTTAACATATTCTTTATTGAGTACCAAATAAACAATTCGTACTCTTAATCCAAATGGTAATTACAAAATCCTTAAGATATTTTGTTACTAATCTAGCTGTAAAAGGAACGAATTATGATGCTGTCTTAGCGACAGCGTACTTAAATACTTGAGAAACATGATGGACCTAAATTAATCTAGAAACATGATCTTCGGTCTTCGGTGCCTTATGGATGTATCTACCTTGTAGTTGGCTAATGTCTTGATGAGAGGGTTTCCGTGAAAAGTAATCCCACGTCTTCCTTGTTACTGTCTTGATGAATTCCTCGATCATTGGGATGTTAACGTCAGTGTGGATTTGATCGTTTTACATATACCACGATGTGTCAAGTGCAGTTCGTAGGTTACGCGATTGAACCACTTGCAGCTTTTTATGCAGGACTTGGCGGCGTAGCTTCACGCAGCCGATGTGTCGGTTAGGATCAATCGGATGACAATCTTTTAAAGACGGATTTTGCTTACAATGTCGAGCTGGCCTCTTCTATTCAGCAGCGCGAACAGGTTTGACGTTGGTACCTGACTGGGACGGTACAGTTATTAGTATCAGCCCTTCCATTTTCCTGTCGATTGCAGCCTCTAGCTATTTGGCATCGGTTTTCCATGGGATTGTCCCGTTAAAGAACACGATGTCTTTGTCTGGCCCTTGTAACATGTTTAATTTGAGCAATAATTATTCGCATTGAATTACGAGGATAATGCGCTAAGCGTGCCTTATTCTTTATTAATCTTCTTATATTAAAATATCTGTGTGACATAAAGTTACTTCGTCAAGCATCTCTAGCTGCTTCTTTGCTATTTTCCCACCTCTAACGTCGCTATCACTCGGTTCTCGCCTTGTCGAGTTAGTCGCTCGCTAGCAACCGCCTTATCAAGATGTATTCCCGGCTAGAGGCATGCGACCTTCGGCTAAATTACTTATGTAAGCGGGTCAGGTTGTGCGAGACCTGAAACCACTTTGATAACTTCTACTAACGGTTGGTAAATTATACATTTTACGAACTAATTTAATTTGGTTTTTATTTATTTAGCGCGTCAACGAAGAATTCGCCATCGAAGAATGATAGATAAAATACGAGTGAAGATGTTGGTTTTGATTGTAGTCGTCTCAAATTAGAAATGGCTAGTAACATTGTTTGGAGATTATGAATTTCCGTCCAGATTTGTCTTGGAGCAACAGAGGCAGTTCGGTTCGTTATTACATATAAGAAATTTCTTGCATGTGTTTTGAATGTCGTAAAAATTTGATAAACAGACTATCATATAAAATGCACGAAAAGTTGCTATTATGTTTACGAACATATAATCCGTTAATTCTCAATTATTGTTGAACTGGTTTTACAAGCCGTAGAACGAAATTTTGTCAAGTTAGGTTTATATAATTACAAGCTTTGTTCCATTTGAACCTCAGATAGATTTCAAGGTATATTTTTGAAGTCATACTTTTTTGTATTGCAGCACAGTTGACAGATGTTGCCGTGAAAGCAGATGCTTCGTGCAGCTGTCATAAAATTTAAACTAAACATTCCTCAATCTTGTAATTAACTTTTATTTACAGATATATTATAAAATCTAAATATGAAAATTTAAACACACGCTGCGTAATAATTTAGAAACTGTAATCTACCTGAAAAGTTCTGCCCAGGTTAGAAGCGTTAATTCAGTGTATTGTGATTACAAATTATTTTAATCAAATGTTTAAAGCAAGTTTATGTTTGAAGAGCAGTCTTTTGCTTTAAAAAGCCAAATTCTTGACTTTGTTATAGATGTTATTGATGAATTTTTTTTACCTGTTAAAAAATTTTGAAATTTTAAAAGAGTGTTTTTTTTTAGTAAACAATTAGTTAAACTTTGAGACTTTTATTTTGGTCAAATGCGATCAAATCTGATAACATAAAGGTAGAATATTTGAGTAATAATTTTGTGTCAATATCATATTGGATATACTTTTTTTATTTTTGATACTTTTATAGGACACAAATGGTGTTCTACATTTTTATTTATTTAATCTTTGTAATTTCTTACAGGAGCTGTGTCTTATTTTCATAAGACAGGTTTTTGTTAACGAAGGCGATTGTTTTATCTTTGGGTTTCCACGTCCGCCTTTAGAATTGTGCTATGCTATTATCGTGATTATCTCAGGACTTGGTGGCGCCTATTTAACTTAGTTTAGCTTTGGTTTGCAAACAAAATTTGACTTACCCCCTCCACTTCTTATTGCTTTACCAAGAAATAGACCCCTAGCTATGTCGGAAGATTTTTGTTTACTGGCGCCCATTAAGAAAAATAAGTTTTACTAGCGCCCACCATAATAAGAACTACAAAATTCGTATCACTGACATCCAACGTGGGGCTAGCAAGATAACAATTCGTAACACCCTTCGCTGCTCTTTTCCGGGTTGAGGCCGATCCGCTACCTTCAAAACCTTTTCACGGGTCAGTTGCAGCTTACTCTACTTTATTTGTCAATATTCGAAGCAGCTAGTGACCTAGTGGCTATTGATGCGTTATCGACGTAGAGCGATATGTGCGTGTTTTAGTCTTATTCGCGTCGTAATTAAACAACAAGTAGAGCCGCGGCTAGCGTTTCCGCCAAACAGCCAAATGAACTGAAGTTGCCAATTTTCATATGGAATCTGTGCTAGCCCAAGAATGACACAATAGGTCTTACCAAGTCTAGGTGAATATCCAAATCTAGTAACCTGAAGGGCAACCTGTCGTGTCACACTTTGAAGAATGCTTTGAACACACCTATAAATATGACCTCAGTTGACTGGTATCCATTGAACCCATCTGCGGCAAACTTGACAAGATGCAATGGTGTTATCTGCTCTGAGGCGAACTGCTCGTTGCGGGTATTCCCTTACTGATATAAATAATTACACAGCCATCTAACTACGGCATCCTCTTCTATCTCGCCAAGGCCAGGTAAGAGGATTGTTACTTCACGACACCGGCCCGAGGGTATGGAGATCTCCGTGTGGCTTTGAATCGCCACTGTCTTTTTCTCTGGACTATAAGCTAAAGCTGTCGACAGCGCAAATTGTTTTCAGTTTAAGCTGCGGGCTTACCTTCTGGCGGTTCAATGACTTAGTTGGTTTGCATGTGACTACTAAACCCAAGGGCTAGGTTCGATTCCAGACACAGATCTTTTGAAAAACGTTACGCTAGCATTTTTCATATAAATACGGATGTGAGGCAAACTGTAGATTTCGTGTGTGAGTGTTGTCACGCACGTTGAAAATCCCTATCTTGCTCAAAACAGCAACGGTTAGGCGAAATTCAAAATTTCCAAATTAAAAAAAAATGCTCCCTGGCCAATTTAGTAGCTTTGGATAGAGTATTGGATAATCAAATGTAGGGTAGTTCTGCGTGAAGGTTGGAGATCGCCTGGCTCTTAAAATACAATTACGCGCACCTCCAAACAGTAGGAAAGTAGCGTGAACAAAACATGGCGATAAGTACGATCAGTAACATGGTTTTCGCTCTTTCCGAAAGCAGTTTGATAGATTTGGCGAAGATGCTGTTAGTGTCTGGAGCCCTCCTTCTTGGTCTTTGTTTTTCACGGGTTCCTCTAATTTGTGTGGGGTCACATGCAGGAAGTGTTTGTCGTCGTCCTCCTCCAGACAGAGCCTGATTGCTTTATTGACGTCCTCTATGAGGTCGAAGTCCACTTCGGAGTAGTTTATTATGACCTGTCGTTCTAAGTAGTCTGAGTTGCTCCTGCTTTGTCGTCTGCAGTGTAGACAACGTGGCGACTCCGTGGCATAGTTGGTATGCGTGTGACTACTACAACTTCCCGGATTCGAATCCCGACACGGTTCGCTTGAAAAATGTTAGGCGAGCATTTTTCACAGAAATACGCTCTCGTTCGGATGAGAGGTAAAATGGAGGTCCCGTGTGTGAGTGTTGTCACGTACGTTAAAGATCCCTATCTTGCTTGGAACAGCAAGGGTTCGACATAATTTAAAATTTTTTTGGTAAAAAAAACTCGCTTCCTGGCGAATGTAGTACCTTCAGGTGGAGCATTGGAAAAAAAAGCCACATGTACTCCAATTTCGCCATGATTTAGGGTAACGGTGCAGATAACATTATGAATTAATAAACGTTCTTTTATATACCTAATAAGGAACAAACCGAACCGGTAAAATTTATACTTTATTATTAAATTATCTGGTTACAATAAAATTATGTTTATAACCTGAAGCTCCCGCAATTCATGCAAATATTTACAATACCCGCTATGACTTTCATCGCATACAATAGATAGAAGGTATGGCGTATAGACCGTCAATAAACGGTAATTGCAAAATATGTTATTCGCCTCGATAATTATTATTTGCGATCTAGGGTATAAATTTAAAAAATCCTTCAACTTCAACCAAATTTATTATTCTCCTGCACTTTGCAGTTTTATGTAAGACCTAGGAATTATTCATTTAAAGACAACTCCGCCGATACTTTATAATTTACCTGCGGGCGGTGTAGTAAAGGACAGAGAAAAAAGGATAATAAAGTGGAAGCATCTATCTCCAGTAGAGCATAGCAATTCCGATTTCCATTTCTGCACGCTGCTCAAGTGCATGTCTAATGCGATGCTGGGCTTGTACGCCAAGCTCTGCATAAAATAATATCCTTGGGGCTTCGACCACTTTGAATAAGTCACAAACTTTTGTCTTTTTCAAGACTTTGCTAACAGAACAGAAGTAGCTATTGAATGAATATTTAAATTTTGCTACCTAAGAATTAAGAATCGTATGTCATTGCGGTAGATTCATTTTGTATCATTAAAAATAAGCATAAGAAATACAGCAAAGGAAATGCTGCAAAATACAATATTTCCTGTTGATATGTTTGTTTTGTAGTGAAACTGCTGAAATTTTTTGGAAAGAGGCAACCACGCCGCTTGTAGTAACACAAATATGAGTTATTGTTCTAAGGGAAGAATGAAAATAAGATTAACCCTTAAACCTGAACATTTTCCAATATTGCATAATTCGATAAAGACCTTTTGTTTTAACACCCGTGTAGAACACAATGCAAATAAAGCTGAAAAGAGGGCTAAGCGATTAGAAACATATACAAGTGTGAAAACAGCAGATAGCAGAAAAGAGTAGCGGTCTTGCGAAAAGTACGGGTGGGTCAAAGCTACTGACGGCGGTAAACAATCAAGAAAAGAAATACGGAATCGGATGCCAGAGACGGCTGTAAAGAAAGTGTTTATGCGTAGCCAAAGCAAAGAGAAAAAATTAGATGCGAATAAACCGATTACGATGTTACGGGTAAAACGAGCGGTACGTTATAAATTTAGATTTACCTCGAAGAGGCGGAAAACTCGTAACAATTTAAGGGTGCATTGGCTAACTAGTGGTGTGGGAGTGAGTTCCTATGGAAAATATAATAAAAATAATATAGAAATAAATATTTACAATGGCTGAGATACAAACTACAGTACTATAACCACTTGCATTGAAAAGTTTTTCGATTATCATAATTAAGGGCCACCATACCATCTTGTCTCGGTAATCCTTTTTAATATTTTTTTTTACACGGAAGATGGTTATTCTAAATGGGTCTCTATTGCTCTTGGTTTCATAAATTTATCACATTATGCGTTACCCTTTTCAACAATACCTTAAAAGTATATTAAATTTTATCGTATCAAAAAACTCTTTAAAATAAGTCGCCTCTCAAATACGATTTCCTCACTGAAGTAGTTGAATATCCTTTCATATTTATCTAATTTTACTGGATTAATAAGTAAGTGCAAATAAGATTTAACCTACAGTTAACCTCTATTGACATTAAAGATATGCAATATAAATACAAATATACTTCCTTTAAAAAGACTAGTTTCCTAACACCAAACTGGTCCGATATTAATAAAATAAATCCCAAAGAAAAACATTAAATCAATCAATAATAGTGTCATACCATTGTTCCGTTTACAATATTTTATTCATGACATTCTACAATATTTATAGAAATGCCCCTAGTAACAATACATAGAAAGCAGTTAAATATCAACTTTTCGGTATATTATACTATTGTTCGTTCAAAAAACTAAATTTCCATTTTTTAACTGTCACTAAATCTCAACAACAAAATTTACGTTTAAAATCCATTCACATATATTTGTTAATACTTTAAAATGTATCAAATTTCCTTGCACAAGTATATCACGTTTATTTTTAACCAAAACTGTTTCGCAGTTTAACAAAATAATTAGGTTCACGTTCTATTAATATTTTCTATTACATATATACAAATCATATTCGATTTTAAATTTTACATGTCTATAATTATAAATTATAGACATAAAAGCTCAACTTTACTCGTGTTTTAGTTCATCTTTGAAGAGTTCAAGGCTGTCCAGAAATACTAAAACTTGAATTTCCTTTTTCTCCAGCTAAGAGCAACTTGTTAAGGACAACCAAACCCCACTTTACCCGCAGATAGCCATTTTTTCACGCACATACGGGTGTTCAAATTCCGCCCACGCTTAACATTCCCTGCCAAAGCTTGCAAGCAAAGTTATACAAAATCTCGTGCAACGCTTAATTTTTTACTTTGGAAAGTCATACATATTGAAGTTATGTTCCCTCCACTAACTTTTAACTTTTCTTTGATCCAACCCACGTACATATAAAAACCAACGAACGGCGAGTAAATCCATATTGCACTTGACGGCAGCAAGGTTCCAACCAAAGCGACACGGCCTTCCCACCTTACTATGTGCTCAGGTTACTACATCTCGACCTTTCTAATTACTTTCTGATCTCAACGTCTAACTAGTAGTGCTTAGTTGTGGTGTTTTATTTTTCTATTCTACAAATTTTGTTTTTGTAATGTAACATATTTCATCTATGCTGAATAAAAAAATTGTTGTCACGTTAATTGCATAAAAATCATGTCCTCTGTATTGTTGTAGCAATTGTACTAGAAAGTTTAGCCATATCTCAGAGATGGTCTTGCAGTTAGAAGATTCTGCGTTTTTCACGTATTGATTTAATTCATCAATATATACTCCGTGGCTTTGTTTTAGGGATGGACTCGGGCTCGGGCTTTCGGCCGGCCGGCCCGAGCCCGGCCCGATTTCGGGCTCGAATCCGGGCCGGGCCGTTGACTACTTTATTCAGGCCGGGCCCGGGCCGGGCCTATCTTTTTTCGGGCCGGGCTGGGCCAAACGACTCGGGCCGGCCGAAAAAACGCACGAGTAAGTACTCCATCGTCCCTTCACTTCTACCTCACATTGAGTAAGTAAACGTTCTTAATTATATTTTCACGTAGTGTTTTCATGAACTCATTAATAATCAGTTTTTCGTCTTGTTTAGTGTAAAGGAAACGTGCTATTATAACTCACTTTTTATACCGAATGTTTTTTCTAGTCCTATTTAATGTTCCTCATGTTGTACTTTAGGCAAGTTAAAGATGCTCAGGAACATCAAACTATGTGATTTATTCATAATTCAAAAGTTTGAACGATTTATATTATGTATATGTATATACTCCAAATCTCAATCATGAGGCGAACGTCGATATTATCAATCGCGTGTATAGTTTATGTCTACCGGCTAAAAGACTAGAGAGTTATTGCAAAGTTCATTTTACCAATTTTTTAATAAAGTTTTTCCTTATTTGACATTTACACATGCGCAATTATACCTTTAATGTTTGTACTTTATTAAAATACAGGATACCTACATTTAATTTAAACACAGGCAGGGAATGCTTTTATTTAAGGCGCCTTAATTTTGACATATGCCTAACGTACAAACTTACATTTAATTGTCTGCTTTGTGTATAAATATAGCGAAATAAATGGTTTTTTGTAGTGTTGTTTCCGTAATTAAATTTAGAAATATAATGTCCGAGTTTATAACACGAAAAAGATATAAAACGTCAACGCTCTAAATACGAGGATGCTGTTTTGTAATGCTTTTCCTAGAAGTAAACTGTAAAAATCCTTTTGAAAACAGATATGCTATATGCTTGGAAAGAAGTAAAAACAGTGTCTTGAAGTAAACTCAAAAAGTATTCCGTGAAAACACTTTGACAACACACACAAATGTTACCGAATCAGTGGGAAATAAAAGACTCAAATAATAAAAAAAGGTTCATCTTTGTGTGAATACAATTTCTTTGATTTTTTCTAATATAGTTAAACATGTAGATCACTTTATCACAAAAGAGATTAATTCTTTATTCATTTTTAAAACATAACCTATAGATATAGAATACTAAACATATATGTCAGAATAAAGAGTAAGGGAAAAAAACACTTGCACTAACACTCCTTTAGATTGGATGCAAACTTTTAAAAAAGGATACTTTATTTGAAGATTCTTTTAATAAAGACTGCTTGGAATGAGTTTGCAACAACTCTCTAATTTCAAGTAGGTAATTTTAGTAAAATTCTTTGAAGTAGGAACGACAAAATAAAGCGGACGCAAATTTATTATAAAGGTTATAAGGTGCGTTAAGCGTACAATTTCATAAACATTGAAAATTGCTAAACATTTTGTACCTTTGTTACCTATTTTTAGGATTTTTTAAAGAATTGTTACGTTTATTTTTAGCATAAATTAATTACTCTATTTTTCTCCCTTATTAATTCAATACCCGCTCGAATAAATTCTGTTTCTACTGTTAAATCCTTCAACATAATTAATAATAAACACGTTCTCGAATAAATTCCTGAACTTAAATCTAGTTGCTTTGAAACGACAAGTTTATGCAACAACTAAATAGTTATATCCTGTTTCAGGTACCCGTTATCTTGGTATACATTACGACCGCCTATAATGATTTTCTCTATTGTTTCAATGTAAAAACTTGTTGAAAGAAGGTCGCACACCATCTGATAAAACCCGGGTTTTCCAGTTTTAATCGCACTTCGATAAGCCAGGATTTGCAGTTGGAATTCGTGTTATTTGAACCATTGTTAAATTTGTTTTTACAGCTTGTGCGTCGACATATTATCTACATTATTCGTCACCTTATTTCTAAAGCAGTGCACGTCTGTTTATTTTCTGTTCGACAACTAGGAGGTGTCTTGCGTGGATTGCTTTTTTTAGCTGGAGGTCAAATGGGTTCTTCCTTTCTGTAGACCAACTGCTTTTGTCCGTAGGTCGTTGCTGTAGTTACGATGCCAGGGTGAATGGATCCTGAATACCGCGGCGTTTCTGTGTTGACTCACTTCCGACGGTTTTCAAGCTAAGTATCCGGACACCTACAGGTATGCAACTCGTTTCCTTTTGTGTGTTGTGTCAATGGGATATTCCGTATCAACATTTGGTGTAGTTATGTGACAAGAAACGTCACATTGTAGAACTATTGTACGTTGCTGCTAATCGATATTATCGCTCTACATGTGTGATGTACCTGTGTTAAAAGTATTGGACAGACACACGCTTATTCCTTTGTACTGATTAGTTTATTTTACAAACGGTACTATGTACGATTTAAAGATATCTGGCAAAAGCTTCCACACGTTAATTCTTTCCTACTAATTAATTATTTTACAAAAAGTATTAGGCGAAACTTTAAAAATGCTTGACAAAAGCTCTCACAGGTTTATTTACCACTGATTAATTTTATTTTGTGTAAATACGAGATGCGCACTTCGTATCTAATGTACTAAATTGTTCATATCACCTAACTGTTTGCTTTCAAATAGTAACGCTTTATTTATTGCTCTTGCTTCTTTGTACAGAATCCGTTATTTATTTTTATTTGTTAATAGATCATCGTGTGCGATGTGTTTTTTGTTTCTTTTGGTATGTAGGCGAATCCCCCCCTCTCCGCGTTTAATAGTTAGCCTGGTACTTACTTTTCTTCCGGCTACGCCTAGGTACGTAACAGAATCAAAAATCAAATGATATACTACGATATGTTCCACAAGTATCTTGATTGTAATTCAAAATCTTTATACTCTTAAATTAAACAAAAAAGTGATAGTTACTTGTTGAACACAACAGAAAAAAATATCCTCTCATTCGCCGAATAAAAGTCGGGCCGGCCGAAATTTCGCCGGGCCGGGCCGTCAATTTTCATTCCGGGCCGGGCCTCGGGCCGGGCCGGTTACCTTTCTGCGTCGGGCCGGGCCGGGCTTATTAAAAGTTGCGAGCCATCTAACTACGGCATCCTCTTCTATCTCGCCAAAGCCAGGTAAGAGGATTATTACTTCACGACACCGGCCCGAGGGCATGGAGATCTCCGCGTGGCTTTGAATCGCCACTGTTTTTCTCTCTGGACTATAAGCTAAAGCTGTCGACAGTTTTCAGTTTAAGCTGCGGGCTTACCTTCTGGCGGTTCGATGGCTTAGTTGGTTTGCATGTGACTACTAAACCCAAGGACCGGATTCGATTCCAAACACAGATCTCTTGAAAAACGTTACGCTAGCATTTTTCATATAAACACGCCCCGTTCGGATGTGAGGCAAACTGTAGATTTTGTGTGTGAGTGTTGTCACGCACGTTGAAGATCCCTATCTTGCTCAAAACAGCAACGGTTAGGCGAAATTCAAAATTTCCAAATAAAAAAAAATGCTCCCTGGCCAATTTAGTAGCTTTGGATAGAGTATTGGATAATCAAATGTAGGGTAGTTCTGCGTGAAGGTTGAAGATCGCCTGGCTCTTAAAATACAATTACGCGCACCTCAAGGAGTAGGAAAGTAGCGTGAACAAAACATGGCGATAAGTACGATCAGTAACATGGTTTTCGCTCTTTCCGAAAGCGGTTTGATAGATTTGGCAAAGATGCTGTTAGTGTCTGGAGCCTTTTTCTTGGTCTTTGATTCTCATGGGTTCCTCTAATTTGTGTGGGGTCACATGCAGGAAGTGTTCTCGTCGTCCTCTTCCAGACAGAGCCTGATTACTTTATTGACGTCCTCCATGAGGTAGAAGTCCACTTCGGCGTAGTTTATAATGACCTGTAGTTTTAAGTAATCTGAGTTGCTCCTGCTTTGTCGTCTGCAGTGTAGACAACGTGGCGACACTGTGTCATAGTTGGTATGCGTGTGACGACTACGCCCAAGGTCCCGGGTTCGAAACCCGACACGGTTCGCTTGAAAAATGTTAGGCGAGCTTTTTTCACAGAAATGCGCTCTCGTTCGGATGAGCGGTAAAATGGAGGTCCCGTGTGAGTGTTAAAGTGTTAAAGGTCTCTACCTTGCTTGTAACAGCAAGGGTTCGGCATAATTCAAAATTTTTTAGGTAAAAAAAAACTCGCTTCCTGGCGAATGTAGTACCTTCGGGTGAAGCATAGGAAAAAAAGCCACATGTACTCCAATTTCGCAATGATTTAGGGTAACGGTGCAGATAAAATTATGAATTAATAAACGTTCTTTTATATACCTAATAAGGAACAAACCGAACCGGTAAAATTTATACTTTATTATTAAATTATCTGGTTACAATAAAATTATGTTTATAACCTGAAGCTCCCGCAATTCATGCAAATATTTACAATACCCGCTATGACTTTCATCGCATACAATAGATAGAAGGTATGGCGTATAGACCGTCAATAAACGGTAATTGCAAAATATGTTATTCGCCTCGATAATTATTATTTGCGATCTAGGGTATAAATTTAAAAAATCCTTCAACTTCAACCAAATTTATTATTCTCCTGCACTTTGCAGTTTTATGTAAGACCTAGGAATTATTCATTTAAAGACAACTCCGCCGATACTTTATAATTTACCTGCGGGCGGTGTAGTAAAGGACAGAGAAAAAAGGATAATAAAGTGGAAGCATCTATCTCCAGTAGAGCATAGCAATTCCGATTTCCATTTCTGCACGCTGCTCAAGTGCATGTCTAATGCGATGCTGGGCTTGTACGCCAAGCTCTGCATAAAATAATATCCTTGGGCGCTTCGACCACTTTGAATAAGTCACAAACTTTTGTCTTTTTCAAGACTTTGCTAACAGAACAGAAGTAGCTTTGAATGAATATTTAAATTTTGCTACCTAAGAATTAAGAATCCTATGTCATTGCGGTAGATTCATTTTGTATCATTAAAAATAAGCATAAGAAATACAGCAAAGGAAATGCTGCAAAATACAATATTTCCTGTTGATTAACAGTACAAATATGTTTGTTTTGTAATGAAATTGCTGAAATTTTTTGGAAAGAGACAACCACGCCGCTTGTAGTAACACACATATGAGTTATTGTTCTAAGGGAAGAATGAAAATAAGATTAACCCTTAAACCTGAACATTTTCCAATATTACATAATTCGATAAAGACCTTTTGTTTAGACACCCGTGTAGAACACAATGCAAATAAAGCTGAAAAGAGGGCTAAGCGATTAGAAACTTATACAAGTGTGAAAGCAGCAGATAGCAGAAAAGAGTAGCGGTCTTGCGGAAAGTACGGATGGGTTAAAGCTATTGACGGCGGTAAACAATCAAGAAAAGAAATACAGAATCGGATGCCAGAGACGGCCGTAAAGGAAATGTTTATGCGTAGCCAAAGCAAAGAAAAAAATTGGATGCGAATAAACCAACCACGATGTTACGGGTAAAACGAGCGGTACGTTATAAAGTTAGATTTACCTCGAAGAAGCGGAAACCTCGTAACAATTTAAGGGTGCATTGGCTAACTAGTGGTGTGGGAGTGAGTTCCTATGGAAGATATAATAAAAATAATATAGAAATAAACATTTACAATGGCTGAGATACAAACTACAGTACTACAGTACTATAACCACTTGCACCATACCATCTTGTCTCGGTAATTTTTTTTAATATTTTTTTTACACGGAAGATGGTTATTCCAAATGGGTCTCTATTGCTCTTGGTTTCATAAATTTATCACATTATGCGTTACCCTTTTCTACAATACGTTAAAAGTATATTAAATTTTATCGTATCAAAAAACTCTTTAAAATAAGTCGCCTCTCAAATACGATTTCCTCACTGAAGTAGTTGAATATCCTTTCATATTTATCTAATTTTACTGGATTAATAAGTAAGTGCAAATAAGATTTAACCTACAGTTAACCTCTATTGACATTAAAGATATGCAATATAAATACAAATATACTTCCTTTAAAAGACTAGTTTCCTAACACCAAACTGGTCCGATATTAATAAAATAAATCCTAAAGAAAAACATTAAATCAATCAATAATAGTGTCATACCATTGTTCCGTTTACAATATTTTATTCATGACATTCTACAATATTTATAGAAATGCCCCTAGTAACAATACATAGAAAGCAGTTAAATATCAACTTTTCGGTATATTATACTATTGTTCGTTCAAAAACTAAATTTCCATTTTTAACTGTCACTAAATTTCAACAACAAAATTTACGTTTAAAATCCATTCACATATATTTGTTAATACTTTAAAATGTATCAAATTTCCTTGCACAAGTATATCACGTTTATTTTTAACCAAAACTGTTTCGCAGTTTAACAAAATAATTAGGTTCACGTTCTATTAATATTTTCTATTACATATATACAAAGCCATTCGATTTTAAATTTTACATGTCTATAATTATAAATTATAGACATAAAAGCTCAACTTTACTCGTGTTTTAGTTCATCTTTGAAGAGTTCAAGGCTGTCCAGAAATACTAGAACTTGAATTTCCTTTTTCTCCAGCTAAGAGCAACTTGTTAAGGACAACCAAACCTCACTTTACCCGCAGATAGCCATTTTTTCACGCACATACGGGTGTTCAAATTCCGCCCACGCTTAACATTCCCTGCCAAAGCTTGCAAGCAAAGTTATACAAAATCTTGTGCAACGCTTAATTTTTTACTTTGGAAAGTCATACATATTGAAGTTATGTTCCCTCCACTAACTTTTAACTTCTCTTTGATCCAACCCACGTACATATAAAAACCAACGAACGGCGAGTAAATCCATATTGCACTTGACGGCATAAAGGTTCCAACCAAAGCGACACGGCCTTCCCACCTTACTATGTGCTCAGGTTACTACATCTCGACCTTTCTAATTACTTTCTGATCTCAACGTCTAACTAGTAATGCTTAGTTGTGGTGTTTTATTTTTCTATTCTACAAATTTTGTTTTTGTAATGTAACATATTTCATCTATGCTGAATAAAAAAATTGTTGTCACGTTAATTGCATAAAAATCATGTCCTCTGTATTGTTGTAGCAATTGTACTAGAAAGTTTAGCCATATCTCAGAGATGGTCTTGCAGTTAGAGGAATCTTCGTTTTTCACGTATTGATTTAATTCATCAATATATACTCCGTGGCTTTGTTTTAGGGATGGACTCGGGCTCGGGCTTTCGGGCCGGCCCGGCCCGAGCCCGGCCCGATTTCGGGCTCGAATCCGGGCCGGGCCGTTGACTACTTTATTCGGGCCGGGCCCGGGCCGGGCCTATCTTTTTTCGGGCCGGTCCGGGCCAAACGACTCGGGCCGGCCCAAACTTTTCGGGCCGAAAAACGCACGAGTAAGTACTCCATCGTCCCTTCACTTCTACCTCACATTGAGTAAGTAAACGTTCTTAATTATATTTTCACGTAGTGTTTTCATTAACTCATTAATAATCAGTTTTTCGTCTTGTTTAGTGTAAAGGAAACGTGCTATTATAACTCACTTTTTATACCGAATGTTTTTTCTAGTCCTATTTAATGTTCCTCATGTTGTACTTTAGGCAAGTTAAAGATGCTCAGGAACATCAAACTAGGTGATTTATTCATAATTCAAAAGTTTGAACGATTTATATTATGTATATGTATATACTCCAAATCTCAATCATGCGGCGAACGTCGATATTATCAATCGCGTGTATAGTTTATGTCTACCGGCTAAAAGACTAGAGAGTTATTGCAAAGTTCATTTTACCAATTTGTTAATAAAGTTTTCCCTTATTTGACATTTACACATGCGCAATTATACCTTTAACGTTTGTACTTTATTAAAATACAGGACACCTACATTTAATTTAAACACAGGCAGGGAATGCTTTTATTTAAGGCGCCTTAATTTTGACATATGCCTAACGTACAAACTTACATTTAATTGTCTGCTTTGTGTATAAATATAGCGAAATAAATGGTTTTGTAGTGTTGTTTCCGTAATTAAATTTAGAAATATAATGTCCAAGTTTATAACACGAAAAAGATATAAAACGTCAACGCTCTAAATACGAGGATGCTGTTTTGTAATGCTTTTCCTAGAAGTAAACTGTAAAAATCCTTTTGAAAACAGATATGCTATATGCTTGGAAAGAAGTAAAAACAGTGTCTTGAAGTAAACTCAAAAAGTATTCCGTGAAAACACTTTGACAACACACACAAATGTTACCGAATCAGTGGGAAATAAAAGACTCAAATAATAAAAAAAGGTTCATCTTTGTGTGAATACAATTTCTTTGATTTTTTCTAATATAGTTAAACATGTAGATCACCTTATCACAAAGAGATTAATTCTTTATTCATTTTAAAACATAACCTATAGATATAGAATACTAAACATATATGTCAGAATAAAGAGTAAGGAAAAAACACTTGCACTAACACTCCTTTAGATTGGATGCAAACTTTTAAAAAAGGATACTTTATTTGAAGATTCTTTTAATAAAGACTGCTTGGAATGAGTTTGCAACAACTCTCTAATTTCAAGTAGGTAATTTTAGTAAAATTCTTTGAAGTAGGAACGACTAAATAAAGCGGACGCAAATTTATTATAAAGGTTATAAGGTGCGTTAAGCGTACAATTTCATAAAAATTGAAAATTGCTAAACATTTTGTACTTTTGTTACCTATTTTTAGGATTTTTTAAAGAATTGTTACGTTTATTTTTAGCATAAATTAATTACTCTATTTTTCTCCCTTATTAATTCAATACCCGCTTGAATAAATTCTGTTTCTACTGTTAAATCCTTCAACATAATTAATAATAAACACGTTCTCGAATAAATTCCTGAACTTAAATCTAGTTGCTTTGAAACGACAAGTTTATGCAACAACTAAATAGTTATATCCTGTTTCAGGTACCCGTTATCTTGGTATACATTACGACCGCCTATAATGATTTTCTCTATTGTTTCAATGTAAAAACTTGTTGAAAGAAGGTCGCACACCATCTGATAAAACCCGGGTTTTCCAGTTTTAATCGCACTTCGATAAGCCAGGATTTGCAGTTGGAATTCGTGTTATTTGAACCATTGTTAAATTTGTTTTTACAGCTTGTGCGTCGACATATTATCTACATTATTCGTCACCTTATTTCTAAAGCAGTGCACGTCTGTTTCACTAAATCTCAACAACAAAATTTACGTTTAAAATCCATTCACATATATTTGTTAATACTTTAAAATGTATCAAATTTCCTTGCACAAGTATATCACGTTTATTTTTAACCAAAACTGTTTCGCAGTTTAACAAAATAATTAGGTTCACGTTCTATTAATATTTTCTATTACATATATACAAATCATATTCGATTTTAAATTTTACATGTCTATAATTATAAATTATAGACATAAAAGCTCAACTTTACTCGTGTTTTAGTTCATCTTTGAAGAGTTCAAGGCTGTCCAGAAATACTAAAACTTGAATTTCCTTTTCTCCAGCTAAGAGCAACTTGTTAAGGACAACCAAACCCCACTTTACCCGCAGATAGCCATTTTTTCACGCACATACGGGTGTTCAAATTCCGCCCACGCTTAACATTCCCTGCCAAAGCTTGCAAGCAAAGTTATACAAAATCTCGTGCAACGCTTAATTTTTTACTTTGGAAAGTCATACATATTGAAGTTATGTTCCTCCACTAACTTTTAACTTTTCTTTGATCCAACCCACGTACATATAAAACCAACGAACGGCGAGTAAATCCATATTGCACTTGACGGCAGCAAGGTTCCAACCAAAGCGACACGGCCTTCCCACCTTACTATGTGCTCAGGTTACTACATCTCGACCTTTCTAATTACTTTCTGATCTCAACGTCTAACTAGTAGTGCTTAGTTGTGGTGTTTTATTTTTCTATTCTACAAATTTTGTTTTTGTAATGTAACATATTTCATCTATGCTGAATAAAAAAATTGTTGTCACGTTAATTGCATAAAAATCATGTCCTCTGTATTGTTGTAGCAATTGTACTAGAAAGTTTAGCCATATCTCAGAGATGGTCTTGCAGTTAGAAGATTCTGCGTTTTTCACGTATTGATTTAATTCATCAATATATACTCCGTGGCTTTGTTTTAGGGATGGACTCGGGCTCGGGCTTTCGGGCCGGCCCGGCCCGAGCCCGGCCCGATTTCGGGCTCGAATCCGGGCCGGGCCGTTGACTACTTTATTCAGGCCGGGCCCGGGCCGGGCCTATCTTTTTTCGGGCCGGGCTGGGCCAAACGACTCGGGCCGGCCGAAAAAACGCACGAGTAAGTACTCCATCGTCCCTTCACTTCTACCTCACATTGAGTAAGTAAACGTTCTTAATTATATTTTCACGTAGTGTTTTCATGAACTCATTAATAATCAGTTTTTCGTCTTGTTTAGTGTAAAGGAAACGTGCTATTATAACTCACTTTTTATACCGAATGTTTTTTCTAGTCCTATTTAATGTTCCTCATGTTGTACTTTAGGCAAGTTAAAGATGCTCAGGAACTTCAAACTATGTGATTTATTCATAATTCAAAAGTTTGAACGATTTATATTATGTATATGTGTATACTCCAAATCTCAATCATGAGGCGAACGTCGATATTATCAATCGCGTGTATAGTTTATGTCTACCGGCTAAAAGACTAGAGAGTTATTGCAAAGTTCATTTTACCAATTTTTAATAAAGTTTTCCTTATTTGACATTTACACATGCGCAATTATACCTTTAATGTTTGTACTTTATTAAAATACAGGATACCTACATTTAATTTAAACACAGGCAGGGAATGCTTTTATTTAAGGCGCCTTAATTTTGACATATGCCTAACGTACAAACTTACATTTAATTGTCTGCTTTGTGTATAAATATAGCGAAATAAATGGTTTTTTGTAGTGTTGTTTCCGTAATTAAATTTAGAAATATAATGTCCGAGTTTATAACACGAAAAAGATATAAAACGTCAACGCTCTAAATACGAGGATGCTGTTTTGTAATGCTTTTCCTAGAAGTAAACTGTAAAAATCCTTTTGAAAACAGATATGCTATATGCTTGGAAAGAAGTAAAAACAGTGTCTTGAAGTAAACTCAAAAAGTATTCCGTGAAAACACTTTGACAACACACACAAATGTTACCGAATCAGTGGGAAATAAAAGACTCAAATAATAAAAAAAGGTTCATCTTTGTGTGAATACAATTTCTTTGATTTTTCTAATATAGTTAAACATGTAGATCACTTTATCACAAAGAGATTAATTCTTTATTCATTTTAAAACATAACCTATAGATATAGAATACTAAACATATATGTCAGAATAAAGAGTAAGGAAAAAACACTTGCACTAACACTCCTTTAGATTGGATGCAAACTTTTAAAAAAGGATACTTTATTTGAAGATTCTTTTAATAAAGACTGCTTGGAATGAGTTTGCAACAACTCTCCAATTTCAAGTAGGTAATTTTAGTAAAATTCTTTAAAGTAGGAACGACAAAATAAAGCGGACGCATTTATTATAAAGGTTATAAGGTGCGTTAAGCGTACAATTTCATAAACATTGAAAATTGCTAAACATTTTGTACCTTTGTTACCTATTTTAGGATTTTTAAAGAATTGTTACGTTTATTTTAGCATAAATTAATTACTCTATTTTTCTCCTTATTAATTCAATACCCGCTCGAATAAATTCTGTTTCTACTGTTAAATCCTTCAACATAATTAATAATAAACACGTTCTCGAATAAATTCCTGAACTTAAATCTAGTTGCTTTGAAACGACAAGTTTATGCAACAACTAAATAGTTATATCCTGTTTCAGGTACCCGTTATCTTGGTATACATTACGACCGCCTATAATGATTTTCTCTATTGTTTCAATGTAAAACTTGTTGAAAGAAGGTCGCACACCATCTGATAAAACCCGGGTTTTCCAGTTTTAATCGCACTTCGATAAGCCAGGATTTGCAGTTGGAATTCGTGTTATTTGAACCATTGTTAAATTTGTTTTTACAGCTTGTGCGTCGACATATTATCTACATTATTCGTCACCTTATTTCTAAAGCAGTGCACGTCTGTTTATTTTCTGTTCGACAACTAGGAGGTGTCTTGCGTGGATTGCTTTTTTTAGCTGGAGGTCAAATGGGTTCTTCCTTTCTGTAGACCAACTGCTTTTGTCCGTAGGTCGTTGCTGTAGTTACGATGCCAGGGTGAATGGATCCTGAATACCGCGGCGTTTCTGTGTTGACTCACTTCCGACGGTTTTCAAGCTAAGTATCCGGACACCTACAGGTATGCAACTCGTTTCCTTTTGTGTGTTGTGTCAATGGGATATTCCGTATCAACATTTGGTGTAGTTATGTGACAAGAAACGTCACATTGTAGAACTATTGTACGTTGCTGCTAATCGATATTATCGCTCTACATGTGTGATGTACCTGTGTTAAAAGTATTGGACAGACACACGCTTATTCCTTTGTACTGATTAGTTTATTTTACAAACGGTACTATGTACGATTTAAAAGATATCTGACAAAAGCTTCCACACGTTAATTCTTTCCTACTAATTAATTATTTTACAAAAAGTATTAGGCGAAACTTTAAAAATGCTTGACAAAAGCTCTCACAGGTTTATTTACCACTGATTAATTTTATTTTGTGTAAATACGAGATGCGCACTTCGTATCTAATGTACTAAATTGTTCATATCACCTAACTGTTTGCTTTCAAATAGTAACGCTTTATTTATTGCTCTTGCTTCTTTGTACAGAATCCGTTATTTATTTTTATTTGTTAATAGATCATCGTGTGCGATGTGTTTTTTGTTTCTTTTGGTATGTAGGCGAATCCCCCCCTCTCCGCGTTTAATAGTTAGCCTGGTACTTACTTTTCTTCCGGCTACGCCTAGGTACGTAACAGAATCAAAAATCAAATGATATACTACGATATGTTCCACAAGTATCTTGATTGTAATTCAAAATCTTTATACTCTTAAATTAAACAAAAAAGTGATAGTTACTTGTTGAACACAACAGAAAAAAATATCCTCTCATTCGCCGAATAAAAGTCGGGCCGGCCCGAAATTTCGGGCCGGGCCGGGCCGTCAATTTTCATTCCGGGCCGGGCCTCGGGCCGGGCCGGTTACCTTTCTGCGTCGGGCCGGGCCGGGCTTATTAAAAGTTGCGAGCCATCTAACTACGGCATCCTCTTCTATCTCGCCAAAGCCAGGTAAGAGGATTATTACTTCACGACACCGGCCCGAGGGCATGGAGATCTCCGCGTGGCTTTGAATCGCCACTGTTTTTCTCTCTGGACTATAAGCTAAAGCTGTCGACAGTTTTCAGTTTAAGCTGCGGGCTTACCTTCTGGCGGTTCGATGGCTTAGTTGGTTTGCATGTGACTACTAAACCCAAGGACCGGATTCGATTCCAAACACAGATCTCTTGAAAAACGTTACGCTAGCATTTTTCATATAAACACGCCCCGTTCGGATGTGAGGCAAACTGTAGATTTTGTGTGTGAGTGTTGTCACGCACGTTGAAGATCCCTATCTTGCTCAAAACAGCAACGGTTAGGCGAAATTCAAAATTTCCAAATAAAAAAAAATGCTCCCTGGCCAATTTAGTAGCTTTGGATAGAGTATTGGATAATCAAATGTAGGGTAGTTCTGCGTGAAGGTTGAAGATCGCCTGGCTCTTAAAATACAATTACGCGCACCTCCAAGGAGTAGGAAAGTAGCGTGAACAAAACATGGCGATAAGTACGATCAGTAACATGGTTTTCGCTCTTTCCGAAAGCGGTTTGATAGATTTGGCAAAGATGCTGTTAGTGTCTGGAGCCTTTTTTCTTGGTCTTTGATTCTCATGGGTTCCTCTAATTTGTGTGGGGTCACATGCAGGAAGTGTTTCTCGTCGTCCTCTTCCAGACAGAGCCTGATTACTTTATTGACGTCCTCCATGAGGTAGAAGTCCACTTCGGCGTAGTTTATAATGACCTGTAGTTTTAAGTAATCTGAGTTGCTCCTGCTTTGTCGTCTGCAGTGTAGACAACGTGGCGACACTGTGTCATAGTTGGTATGCGTGTGACGACTACGCCCAAGGTCCCGGGTTCGAAACCCGACACGGTTCGCTTGAAAAATGTTAGGCGAGCTTTTTTCACAGAAATGCGCTCTCGTTCGGATGAGCGGTAAAATGGAGGTTCCGTGTGTGAGTGTTAAAGTGTTAAAGGTCTCTACCTTGCTTGTAACAGCAAGGGTTCGGCATAATTCAAAATTTTTTAGGTAAAAAAAAACTCGCTTCCTGGCGAATGTAGTAACTTCGGGTGAAGCATAGGAAAAAAAGCCACATGTACTCCAATTTCGCAATGATTTAGGGTAACGGTGCAGATAAAATTATGAATTAATAAACGTTCTTTTATATACCTAATAAGGAACAAACCGAACCGGTAAAATTTATACTTTATTATTAAATTATCTGGTTACAATAAAATTATGTTTATAACCTGAAGCTCCCGCAATTCATGCAAATATTTACAATACCCGCTATGACTTTCATCGCATACAATAGATAAAAGGTATGGCGTATAGACCGTCAATAAACGGTAATTGCAAAATATGTTATTCGCCTCAATAATTATTATTTGCGATCTAGGGTATAAATTTAAAAAATCCTTCAACTTCAACCAAATTTATTATTCTCCTGCACTTTGCAGTTTTATGTAAGACCTAGGAATTATTCATTTAAAGACAACTCCGCCGATACTTTATAATTTACCTGCGGGCGGTGTAGTAAAGGACAGAGAAAAAAGGATAATAAAGTGGAAGCATCTATCTCCAGTAGAGCATAGCAATTCCGATTTCCATTTCTGCACGCTGCTCAAGTGCATGTCTAATGCGATGCTGGGCTTGTACGCCAAGCTCTGCATAAAATAATATCCTTGGGCGCTTCGACCACTTTGAATAAGTCACAAACTTTTGTCTTTTTCAAGACTTTGCTAACAGAACAGAAGTAGCTTTGAATGAATATTTAAATTTTGCTACCTAAGAATTAAGAATCGTATGTCATTGCGGTAGATTCATTTTGTATCATTAAAAATAAGCATAAGAAATACAGCAAAGGAAATGCTGCAAAATACAATATTTCCTGTTGATTAACAGTACAAATATGTTTGTTTTGTAATGAAATTGCTGAAATTTTTTGGAAAGAGACAACCACGCCGCTTGTAGTAACACACATATGAGTTATTGTTCTAAGGGAAGAATGAAAATAAGATTAACCCTTAAACCTGAACATTTTCCAATATTACATAATTCGATAAAGACCTTTTGTTTAGACACCCGTGTAGAACACAATGCAAATAAAGCTGAAAAGAGGGCTAAGCGATTAGAAACTTATACAAGTGTGAAAGCAGCAGATAGCAGAAAAGAGTAGCGGTCTTGCGGAAAGTACGGATGGGTTAAAGCTATTGACGGCGGTAAACAATCAAGAAAAGAAATACAGAATCGGATGCCAGAGACGGCCGTAAAGGAAATGTTTATGCGTAGCCAAAGCAAAGAAAAAAATTGGATGCGAATAAACCAACCACGATGTTACGGGTAAAACGAGCGGTACGTTATAAAGTTAGATTTACCTCGAAGAAGCGGAAACCTCGTAACAATTTAAGGGTGCATTGGCTAACTAGTGGTGTGGGAGTGAGTTCCTATGGAAGATATAATAAAAATAATATAGAAATAAACATTTACAATGGCTGAGATACAAACTACAGTACTACAGTACTATAACCACTTGCACCATACCATCTTGTCTCGGTAATTTTTTTTAATATTTTTTTTACACGGAAGATGGTTATTCCAAATGGGTCTCTATTGCTCTTGGTTTCATAAATTTATCACATTATGCGTTACCCTTTTCTACAATACGTTAAAAGTATATTAAATTTTATCGTATCAAAAAACTCTTTAAAATAAGTCGCCTCTCAAATACGATTTCCTCACTGAAGTAGTTGAATATCCTTTCATATTTATCTAATTTTACTGGATTAATAAGTAAGTGCAAATAAGATTTAACCTACAGTTAACCTCTATTGACATTAAAGATATGCAATATAAATACAAATATACTTCCTTTAAAAAGACTAGTTTCCTAACACCAAACTGGTCCGATATTAATAAAATAAATCCTAAAGAAAAACATTAAATCAATCAATAATAGTGTCATACCATTGTTCCGTTTACAATATTTTATTCATGACATTCTACAATATTTATAGAAATGCCCCTAGTAACAATACATAGAAAGCAGTTAAATATCAACTTTTCGGTATATTATACTATTGTTCGTTCAAAAAACTAAATTTCCATTTTTTAACTGTCACTAAATTTCAACAACAAAATTTACGTTTAAAATCCATTCACATATATTTGTTAATACTTTAAAATGTATCAAATTTCCTTGCACAAGTATATCACGTTTATTTTTAACCAAAACTGTTTCGCAGTTTAACAAAATAATTAGGTTCACGTTCTATTAATATTTTCTATTACATATATACAAAGCCATTCGATTTTAAATTTTACATGTCTATAATTATAAATTATAGACATAAAAGCTCAACTTTACTCGTGTTTTAGTTCATCTTTGAAGAGTTCAAGGCTGTCCAGAAATACTAGAACTTGAATTTCCTTTTTCTCCAGCTAAGAGCAACTTGTTAAGGACAACCAAACCTCACTTTACCCGCAGATAGCCATTTTTTCACGCACATACGGGTGTTCAAATTCCGCCCACGCTTAACATTCCCTGCCAAAGCTTGCAAGCAAAGTTATACAAAATCTTGTGCAACGCTTAATTTTTTACTTTGGAAAGTCATACATATTGAAGTTATGTTCCTCCACTAACTTTTAACTTCTCTTTGATCCAACCCACGTACATATAAAACCAACGAACGGCGAGTAAATCCATATTGCACTTGACGGCATAAAGGTTCCAACCAAAGCGACACGGCCTTCCCACCTTACTATGTGCTCAGGTTACTACATCTCGACCTTTCTAATTACTTTCTGATCTCAACGTCTAACTAGTAATGCTTAGTTGTGGTGTTTTATTTTTCTATTCTACAAATTTTGTTTTTGTAATGTAACATATTTCATCTATGCTGAATAAAAAAATTGTTGTCACGTTAATTGCATAAAAATCATGTCCTCTGTATTGTTGTAGCAATTGTACTAGAAAGTTTAGCCATATCTCAGAGATGGTCTTGCAGTTAGAGGAATCTTCGTTTTTCACGTATTGATTTAATTCATCAATATATACTCCGTGGCTTTGTTTTAGGGATGGACTCGGGCTCGGGCTTTCGGGCCGGCCCGGCCCGAGCCCGGCCCGATTTCGGGCTCGAATCCGGGCCGGGCCGTTGACTACTTTATTCGGGCCGGGCCCGGGCCGGGCCTATCTTTTTTCGGGCCGGTCCGGGCCAAACGACTCGGCCGGCCCAAACTTTTCGGGCCGAAAAACGCACGAGTAAGTACTCCATCGTCCCTTCACTTCTACCTCACATTGAGTAAGTAAACGTTCTTAATTATATTTTCACGTAGTGTTTTCATGAACTCATTAATAATCAGTTTTCGTCTTGTTTAGTGTAAAGGAAACGTGCTATTATAACTCACTTTTATACCGAATGTTTTTCTAGTCCTATTTAATGTTCCTCATGTTGTACTTTAGGCAAGTTAAAGCTGCCCAGGAACATCAAACTAGGTGATTTATTCATAATTCGAAAGTTTGTACGATTTATATTATGTATATGTATATACTCCAAATCTCAATCATGCGGCGAACGTCGATATTATCAATCGCGTGTATAGTTTATGTCTACCGGCTAAAAGACTAGAGAGTTATTGCAAAGTTCATTTTACCAATTTGTTAATAAAGTTTTCCCTTATTTGACATTTACACATGCGCAATTATACCTTTAACGTTTGTACTTTATTAAAATACAGGACACCTACATTTAATTTAAACACAGGCAGGGAATGCTTTTATTTAAGGCGCCTTAATTTTGACATATGCCTAACGTACAAACTTACATTTAATTGTCTGCTTTGTGTATAAATATAGCGAAATAAATGGTTTTTTGTAGTGTTGTTTCCGTAATTAAATTTAGAAATATAATGTCCAAGTTTATAACACGAAAAAGATATAAAACGTCAACGCTCTAAATACGAGGATGCTGTTTTGTAATGCTTTTCCTAGAAGTAAACTGTAAAAATCCTTTTGAAAACAGATATGCTATATGCTTGGAAAGAAGTAAAAACAGTGTCTTGAAGTAAACTCAAAAAGTATTCCGTGAAAACACTTTGACAACACACACAAATGTTACCGAATCAGTGGGAAATAAAAGACTCAAATAATAAAAAAAGGTTCATCTTTGTGTGAATACAATTTCTTTGATTTTTTCTAATATAGTTAAACATGTAGATCACCTTATCACAAAAGAGATTAATTCTTTATTCATTTTTAAAACATAACCTATAGATATAGAATACTAAACATATATGTCAGAATAAAGAGTAAGGGAAAAAAACACTTGCACTAACACTCCTTTAGATTGGATGCAAACTTTTAAAAAAGGATACTTTATTTGAAGATTCTTTTAATAAAGACTGCTTGGAATGAGTTTGCAACAACTCTCTAATTTCAAGTAGGTAATTTTAGTAAAATTCTTTGAAGTAGGAACGACAAAATAAAGCGGACGCAAATTTATTATAAAGGTTATAAGGTGCGTTAAGCGTACAATTTCATAAAAATTGAAAATTGCTAAACATTTTGTACTTTTGTTACCTATTTTTAGGATTTTTTAAAGAATTGTTACGTTTATTTTTAGCATAAATTAATTACTCTATTTTTCTCCCTTATTAATTCAATACCCGCTTGAATAAATTCTGTTTCTACTGTTAAATCCTTCAACATAATTAATAATAAACACGTTCTCGAATAAATTCCTGAACTTAAATCTAGTTGCTTTGAAACGACAAGTTTATGCAACAACTAAATAGTTATATCCTGTTTCAGGTACCCGTTATCTTGGTATACATTACGACCGCCTATAATGATTTTCTCTATTGTTTCAATGTAAAACTTGTTGAAAGAAGGTCGCACACCATCTGATAAAACCCGGGTTTTCCAGTTTTAATCGCACTTCGATAAGCCAGGATTTGCAGTTGGAATTCGTGTTATTTGAACCATTGTTAAATTTTTTTTTACAGCTTGTGCGTCGACATATTATCTACATTATTCGTCACCTTATTTCTAAAGCAGTGCACGTCTGTTTATTTTCTGTTCGACAACTAGGAGGTGTCTTGCGTGGATTGCTTTTTTTAGCTGGAGGTCAAATGGGTTCTTCCTTTCTGTAGACCAACTGCTTTTGTCCGTAGGTCGTTGCTGTAGTTACGATGCCAGGGTGAATGGATCCTGAATACCGCGGCGTTTCTGTGTTGACTCACTTCCGACGGTTTTCAAGCTAAGTATCCGGACACCTACAGGTATGCAACTCGTTTCCTTTGTGTGTTGTGTCAATGGGATATTCCGTATCAACATTTGGTGTAGTTATGTGACAAGAAACGTCACATTGTAGAACTATTGTACGTTGCTGCTAATCGATATTATCGCTCTACATGTGTGATGTACCTGTGTTAAAAGTATTGGACAGACACACGCTTATTCCTTTGTACTGATTAGTTTATTTTACAAACGGTACTATGTACGATTTAAAAGATATCTGACAAAAGCTTCCACACGTTAATTCTTTCCTACTAATTAATTATTTTACAAAAAGTATTAGGTGAAACTTTAAAAATGCTTGCCAAAAGCTCTCACAGGTTTATTTACCACTGATTAATTTTATTTTGTGTAAATACGAGATGCGCACTTCGTATCTAATGTACTAAATTGTTCATATCACCTAACTGTTTGCTTTCAAATAGTAACGCTTTATTTATTGCTCTTGCTTCTTTGTACAGAATCCGTTATTTATTTTTATTTGTTAATAGATCATCGTGGGCGATGTGTTTTTTGTTTCTTTTTGGTATGTAGGCGAATCCCCCCCTCACCGCGTTTAATAGTTAGCCTGATACTTATTTTTCTTCCAGCTACGTCTAGGTACGTAACAGAATCTAAAATCAAATGATATACTACGATATGTTCCACAAGTATCTTGACTGTAATTCAAAATCATTATACTCTTAAATTAAACAAAAGAGTGATAGTTACTTGTTGAACACAACAGAAAAAAATATCTTCTCATTCGCCGAATAAAAGTCGTGCCGGCCCGAAATTTCGGGCCGGGCCGGGCCGTCAATTTTCATTCCGGGCCGGGCCTAGGGCCGGGCCGGTTACCTTTCTGCGTCGGGCCGGGCCGGGCTTATTAAAAGCCGGCCCGGCCCGGCCCGAGACCATCCCTACTTTGTTTATTGCATGTCAAAGTGTATCGTCTGGCTTTGTGTTCGGACGTACAGGTTATTTGCTGCGATTAATCATAGTAGGTATTAGTTTCGGTATATTATACCATTAACTATTAACGACAATGCCAATGATAACTCAATGTAGTGTATGTGATAATGCAGTTGGTCGAAATAATGAGCTCTATTGCGATAAGTGCAGATTACCTACTCATACAATGTACACTGGAAAATCACGTTCTGACCTTAATTTACTATTACATTCCAATGATAAGCGCCGTCCTAGTTTCCATTGTGATGTCTGTGTAATGAAAAAGGACTCAATAAAGGAGTTGCGTGAAGCCGTTTCCTCGACAAAAAAGAACTTGATCTATTAAAAGCGGGTAATAATCAAGATGGTATCAATCCAGAATTAACCGAATTCCTATTACATAAGGTTAATCATCGTGCTATCAGATCGCGTAACATATTGATATTTAACATGGATGAATCACTATCTACGGATACGAAAAAACGAATAGATACAGATGTAAAGACAGTAACGAAAATAATGCAAAAAGTGGAGCACATCATGTATGAAACAATAAAAGTGGTTCATTTGAGTGCCCTAACTCCAGGTAAAAATCGCCCAGGGATAATTTTTTTAATTCAGACGCCGAAATCAAGCTAATTTTGAAAAATAAAAATATGATTTCGGCTGATTCAGCCGTTAAGATTGTGGCTGATCAGTCATTTATGCAACCCAGGTTCCTTAGCAATTTGCACGACACTTTAACCAAACGTATCAAGGATGGGGAAGAGAATATAACCATTAAGTATATGAACGCAATGCCGAAAATTGTAAAAATTAGTAGTAACCAAAAAAATTAGTTGCCCACCAACAGAATCGCCTGCTGATTTATGTCGTGCAAGCCACCAATAGCTTTTCACTCTCTTGCTACCATCAAAATGTCCGTGGTCTCAAGTCGAAGTTACAGGTCTTTTATAATTCTATTTGTAGTGAAAATTATGACGTAATTGCCGTAACGAAAACCGCATTGTATAATGGTATTAGTAACACTGACATATTTCCACCTAACTATAACGAGCTTCGACGTAATAGAGACTCCAGCTATTGGAGATAGTTGGGGTGGTGGTGTTCTTTTAGTAGTAAATGACTGAGTAAAATGTATTCCACTGAATCTATCTTTAATAAAGAATGTGTCCGCAACTATTGACATCTGTAGTTATAAGAATGTATTGAACTCGACTTCTTTAAACATGTTGAATACCTACATCTCTCCTGATTCAAAACTGTCAATTCTACTGTCCCTTTTTGATGCACTAGAACGTCGGTATTTGGTATTTTGTACAATTATGATACTCTTATCTTAGGCGACTTCAATTGTCCACATTATGGCAGTATGTATACAAACTCTTAAAGTAATTTATTTAATCAATTTATTGTCCCCTGTGGATTTAAATAATTCAATATTATACCTAACTATAATGGCAGGTTACTTGATTTAGTCATCAGTAGTAAATTTCAATGCATTGTAAGCAAAAGGGTCCATTAATCACTGAGTATTTTCACCAACCAGCATTATCTATTGAGGTGAAATATTCTACATCTCACTATTAAAATTTTTCTTATTCTCAAGATTCAAATAAGGTGCATAATTTTCAGCATGCCGATTCTTTAAGCTTTTATAATAAGTTACATAAAACGAATTGGGATGAGAAATAAATTTGTTAACATTGATGAGGCGTGCAATATGTTTTACTCTATCGTATATAGCTGTTCGGATCCACACGTGCCATATTTTAAAAGGAAGTCTTGTAAGAAATACCCACCATGGTTTACGAGCGATGTCATTAAAAATATTCGTATCAAAAACAAGTTCTACCTTCGTTACAAAGATTATAACAAGTTAGATGATCTAAACCAATTTAAATCGCTGCGTGCTGCAATTAAAAAGGCAATTTTTAGTGCGTATGATTCATATCTATGGAAAGAAAGTTCAGTCTAATATTTCTAAGGACCCGGTGCAATTTTGAAAATTTGTAAAATATAAAAAGGTCATACTTGGATTCCAGCAGTGGTAAAGTTTATTGATGTAATATATGATACTCCAAACGCATACATAAACGCATTTAAAGATTACTTCAGTAGCGTGTACGTTGAAAATAAAATATGCGATGAGGATCTCATATTTCGCAATATTGTTATCAATCAGATTGTAACGTGCATTTTTTATAGCTTAACATTTTACGCTTTTTCCCAATTAGTAAATACATTTCTGTAACTACTATTTCTATATTTTATATTTATTAACTCCTTAGGCGAATGCGTCGTATTATAATGAGTGGATTGCATCGTTCTTGTCTTGCCGTTCGTATAGATTTTGTTCCTTATGTGGATATACAAGTCTAGATAAGAGACGATAAGAGGTTGTAATAGCAACGAGTTGATATAAACAGATGAGCAGTTGTGGTTTTGTTCTTTGTTCCTATATATTAATTACGTTAAAAATACTGTTTCCTTTTTGCTTTGAAAATAGTGAGAATTAATGCGGTATGAATTTTCAAATTGTTCATGAACAAGCACGGCACGATTTTAGTTGTTTTTCTTGTGAAATAAAAGTTGTATATTAACTGTAGTAAGTGTAGTGCTAATTCCGATTGAAGTAGTATGGTTGATAGGCGAACGTGTTTGGTCGACGCACGTGTTTTACGGAACATTTGACGGACTTACTTTAGTGATACACGTGCTTTACTCATTGTGGTTTTTTTTTGGTGCTTTGTGTTTTGATATTTAAACTGTGTGTGCGATCTAGTTTCGCGGTCCTTTTTTTATCAGAGTAGTGCATACTTTGGATTATCCAAATACAGTTGATACTGTAGTTTCTGAATTTTCTAATCCCAAAGAATCTAAAACAGATCACTGCTTGCGCAAATTTCGTTATTTGCGAAATATAACAGATTATCGGTTTACAAAGGTATTGGTTGAAGTTTCTCACTGCTTTTTGGATGTTTATGAAAATATTATATATTTGGTCCCAGTTGAAATTAAACTAGTGCTACACAATATTTCGAAATTATTTTCTTAGGAAATAGAATTAACAAGAAATTTATCAATGCTACATAGTTCCGTCGCGTGATAATGTCTGCTGCTAACACCAGTGAAATACGTAGGTGTGATTAGGGTAACGTGTGATAAGTTCCATCAACACCCTCCCAGTCAAGGGTGAAGTGCTGCGTTAGTGCCGGACATCGTGAATCCCACACTTCAATTGCAAGGAAGCGTTACTGAAGGACCTTTTGTAAGTTGAACTATTTCCTACTTGTTCTTACTTTATATATCTATCCGTTGTTTTGCCATATTTTTGTCGTTCGGATATTTTTTACAATAGAATTGCATGCTATTAAGAAACAAAACAAATTAGTTTGAGTAATTTGAATATTTGGACAGGAAAGAAAAAAAAATCAATGCTACTGGATTGCTCATATCAATTGTGTCTTATCTATTTATCTTTTGTTAACATTTTGTCTGATTTATGTTTAATTGGTGTGTGAGGAAACGTTTCTGCTACTCCTCAATATTACCTCACTTTGTACTAAAAATTTTTGTATTGCTTTTACCGTTGTTATATTATATAGATTATCCAAACAGTTTTTTTTTTACATTCTACCAAGTACTGAACAATCTATGCTCGATCAGCATGCTATGCTTTTTCTTTATTTCAGGTTTGCAGGACTAATTTTTCTATTGCAGGTTTGCTATTCTGATTTTTTTTTTGGTTGCAGGTATTGTTACTAAGTCCTTACAACCGCGTACATATATGTTGGTCTGCCTTCTACAACCCCCTAATCTCCGATTGAGCCCGGTCATTTCTTTGATTTTCTTTGGGTTACGCACGGCTACGAGCCAACGTAGCATAAATTTGGTGCCCAACGTGGCTGCCTCGAATTAACGTAACAAGATGCCTGAAAGGGAGACATTTAATTTAGCGAGCGGGTGTCCTTTAGTAAGGGGTCATAGTATTGGCAGTAGTAGAGGTATCCAATTCTTCCTCGAAATCTGAAGAAAGATAAGGAACTTCTTCGGTAACGGTGGTAGCTACATTAAGGGTTTGTGGACTGGAAGAAGGCTGTTGACTAAAATCAGCGAAAGTAACACGCTTGAATTTTCTAACAGTCGCTTCAACATCAGAACGAATGGTCTGTAAAGCGAATAATAATTAATTTTTCGTAAGGGCTTCTTCCTCAGAGCTAGCCAACATCAATTCACAACGTCGCTAAATGTGTACCCATAAGGAGCGTATACGAGCAAACTTACTATTAGTTACCTCTCCAGTAAAGTCGTCAGAAGACGGTACAAGTTCAGTAGGCGCGCGTTTAATAGCTTTATGATCCTCTGTAAACGTAATTGTACAAAGGCTAGTGGTAAAATACTCGTTCATTTCCACTTGAATCGCGTTGCGGACGGCTTTACGCAACTCCTCGACTTTAATGTCAAAGTCAAATTCTCGAGAAGATAGCTCATATTGGAGCTCGGGTTTTAACAGCCTATTTACATCCAACCCCCAGGTAGCCATTGTGACAAAAGAAATACACACTGTATATCAGAGTAATGCGAAATCCAACCCCAACCGAATAAACTATAAAATATCAGAAGCGAATCGCAACACAACGATTCTATCCAATACAGTAGTAACGAACGAATTAAATTTCAAAAAATGATTACTAAATGTAAGAAAAAAATAAAGTCACTGAACTTAGAAATAGGGCGCCAGAGTTTTCAAAGGGTCTAGGATTATTGGCGAAAACACAAGTCCAATAATCTGAAATGAGCCAACTAAGGATATTTAGCGTTCACGGACGAAAACCAAACCAAAATTTAAGAAGATCAAACCCACACAATAAATAAAGATAAGAAATAAATACAAGTTCGAGCGTAAGTGAAGAGAACATAAGTACTATCGTCGAGAAAACGGATAACGTAGTAACTTGGGCAGTACAAAAAGAAATCAGGCCAGAAGCAAAACAAAAATTGGGCCAGAAATTAAGCGAAACAAAATCAGAGCATACATTACCCAAGACAAAATCGGGGCCACTGTTAATCAACCAAAATCGGAGCCAAAGTTAACTAAAACAAACTCGGAGCAAATGTAAATCAATAAAAGTCGAAGCTATGCTATGTTATGCAGCGTACGGGTAAGACAGAAATGCCTGGCTAACTACCAATGCGGAGATGGGGGATTCCCACAGCACAAAAAATATATCGCCAACGATTTTCTATTTATAATAAGAAAAAAATAAAAATTTCTATCTAAACAGCAAAAACAAGTTAAACAAAGTTACTATTTAAAATAAAAGCAATTTCACTATATGGACAAATTCAATAATTGTCCCACTAACATGCAATTAATCTAACTAGTAAAAAGAATAATGCTGATACTTTCGTATAAGCAGATGAGTTAAGTAAAAAAAGCATTACTTTCTAGTAAGGATTTTACCATAAGAAACATTAGCGTATCTAATTTCAAAGTGGGTTTTTAAAAAAAAAGTGTTTTGTTTGTCAGCACGATGCGAATTAGGTTTATCCCTTGGTATGTTCAAAAAAGAAAACAAGTCACATACATGTGTCGGGATACTTATCTTGCCAGTCATCGAAAGCGGATCAGCACAGCATCTCCGCGGTAGTCAGCAACAACCATGCTGCTACCGTAATTGCAACAGCGGTCTGCACGCAAGAGCAGTTGATTTACGTCAAAGAATAATCGGGCTTACATAACAAGCAATTTGGTCCCCAGCTAAGAGCAAAAAAGAGAGTCTTACTAACATTAATAAGGCAAGAGAACCCACCGATGCAGTCAAGATTTACACTTCTTATAAAAAGACGTGCATCGCTCTTGAAGTAAGTGATTTAGAATATACATAAAAGGACGAACTGCAGAATCAAATTGAAATTATTTCAATAACAAGAATTCGTGCTTCAATTCTCGCGTTATCAACATACCAAAAAGGAGATTAGAAAACTCGACTCAAGCTTTATCAAATAATAGAATACATTATTTCAACGAGTGTTTCAGTCGTAGCAGTATAAGGATTAATTTTACGTTATGGTAATGTGTAGTCAGTTAACGGATACTCAAAACAAGGTACCAACTATAGAATTTATATCGTAAACTCGTCGTTTTAGATTGAATAGATTGAAATTGAAAATTATTAGCAAACGTATTATTATAAACAGGTAAAATATATAGGATGTTATTGACGTATGGAAGAGTAGCAACAAAATCGATTTGGTTTTTAATTCATCGGCCGTAATTGAACGTAACAATTTCTGAATTCGTTCTGTGATAACAATGGTACAGTGCGCGTTGGCGGTAGATTAGGTAATTCTATCTTCGACCATGACAAGAAGTATCCAATCGTAATTTTAGCTACACATCCATTTGCGACACTTCTATTTCGCTACTAACACGAAATATTGTCGCATGCTGGACCGCCATTATTACTTGGTTCTATTGGAGAACGGTTTGGCCAATTAGCGGTCGAAACTTAACCAAAAAAGTTTTTCACAACTGCATAACGTGCTTTAAAATATGATTCGAACATATTCAAAACTTGTGAGGTCACTCGCCTTCCGATAGAGTAATCTCACAATCCCTTCAAATAGCAGGAACTGTTAATTACGGACCTTCTTATAAAAGAAAAGAAGAGTCGCGGAGCAAAATTAAGCAAATGCTACGTTTGTTTATTCGTATTCTTTAGTATCAAAGCAGTCCATATGGAGACAGTCACTGACTTGACAACGGAAGCATTCATTGTACGTTTACCTAGGTTTGCCTCTCGCAGGGATATGCCAACAAAAATTCATTCTGATAATGGTCGCACATCGTTGGTGCACATTCTCAAAATAAAGAGCTTGCAAACTTTTTAATTGAGAACAATGACACTTTAGAGTCCCAATTAGCAGTGCAAAATTTTAATTGGTCTTTCTTACCCCCATACTCACCTCATGTGGGTGGTCTTTGGGAAGCAGGCGTGAAATCTGCAAAATTTCAATTGAAACGTGTGATTCGTAATCCAGCTTTTACATATGAAGAATTTAATAGCGTTTTAATCCAGATTGAAGGGATTCTAAATTCCTTATATCCACTATCCTCAGAACCCTCTGACTTCTTACCACTCACTCCCTCATACTTTCTCATTGGAAAGCTCATAACAAAGGTTCCAGACCCTAGTGAGGTCCATATATAAGAAAACAGGCTTTCTTTGTATCAACGCTGCCAGAAAATAACCCATTTCAGGCGGAAATGGACTAAGGAATACATTTCAGAATTACAACAACGCTGTAACTTTATTTTTTTGTTCTCACTGACAGGACCACGTTGTAAACGCCAGTGAAACATATTTTTTTTGTTTTATGGGCGTGGCGTCAGTGATACTTATTTTTCCAAAAATCTTCCGACAAAGCTAGGGGTCTATTCCTGGGTAGAGCAATGAGAAATGGGGGGGGGAGTCGAATTCTGTTTGCAAATCAAAGTTAAGCTAAATCAAATAGGCGCCACCAAATCCTGATGTAATTACGATAATTGCATAGCACAGTTCTAAGGGAGGACGTGGAGACCCAAAGAAAAAAATGATCGCCTTCGTTGACAAAAACCTGTCTTAACAAAATAAGACGCAGCTCCTGTAAGAAATTGTGAAAGTTAAATAAATATAAAAGTGGAACACCATTTGTGTCCTGCAAAAATACATAAAGAAATAATAAAAAAGTATTTCCAATATAAAATTGGCATCAATTTATTACTCAGAAGGGTTTTAGCTTTATGTAATTAGATTTGATCGCACTTGATCAAAATAAAAAATCTTCAATTTTGAACTAATTGTTTACTAAAAAAAATCTTTTAAAATAATATAACTTGTAACAAAAAAATTTTATCATTAACTGCATCAATCTTAAACTTTTAACTTTCCTGTTTGTCTTTATTATTATTCATCAAGCAACTTTACTTTAAACATGAACTTGTTGTACAAATAGAATTCTAACCTGGGCAGATCTTTTCAGGTAGATAACAAATTAATAGCTCCTAACAATATCAGCATTTGAGCTTTCAAAATTACGTATAATAATCTAAGTGTAGATAAAGCTGATCACAAAAATAGGCATGTTTATTTAAATTGCATTACAGCTGCTCAAAGCATTTGCTTTTAAGGCAACATCTGTACAACAACTGTACAAAGTAGAAAAATATGACGTCGGAAACACCTGTTGGCATTACTGACGGTTCATATGGAGCAAAGCATGTTTTTTTAGAACACTAATTCAGTAAACTTTCGTTTTACAACTTGTAAAACCAGCTCAACAATTAGTTGAAACTTTTACAATTTACGTGTATTAAGCATCAAAGCAAGTTAACGTGTTCCAAGTTTTGAAACACATGCAAGAAAAACTTATAGCTATCTACGAACCAAAACTGCAATTGTCGCTTTACGACAAAGTAAGACGGGATCCCCGTTCGTCAAGCAACGATAACAGCGTTTGCAATTTGAAACGACTTCATCCAAATCAACTTCCATAATTCGTTCCTAAACAAATTTCTTGTTAGGCAAAGTTTAATTCAATTATTCTTGTCGAGTAATATTTGTAACGTTCCACGTGTCGAATCATATCCTGTCGCATTACATTCTGCAGCAGTCGTGCTCTCAAAGTTGAATTATGTCACCTTCTAAAGGTTGCACCTTACGTGTCGCGCTAAATAAATTACCTCAAATTACATAAGTTTGTATAATATATACATTACCAACCGTTATTCGAAGATATCTTCATCATTTGAAATGGATTCGAAGATTGCCGGTCTCCAGCCAAGGGTACATGTTGATATCGCTATCGCCTGTGGCCGACTCTCTCGTAACCAGGGCCGAGCGGTCGCGCCGTCAGGAGAGGAATGAAACAATCAAACAGAGATGTGCTTGCAAATAGCTTTATACGACACAGATATCTGAATATAACTAGATTACTAAGGGACGATGCAGGCTTAGCGTATTACTTTTGAAGTTGAGTGCAAATAATTATTATTATTAATAAAATTGTTACATTATTCTTGAAATTATATGCAAAGAATTATTATTGAAAATAAAATTGTTACAACGCTTTAAATGGAGAACAACATGGCAAAATGTAAAACTTGGTGTCCTGATTCGTAATTAAGGATGATGGTCTTCCTCCTACTAATGGGAAATTAAGATGTGTTGCATTGACAGAATAGTTCGTATTGTTTCTATTCGCACCCAGACCGGAGTGATCCAGCGGTCTATCACAAAGATTTGCCCTCTTACTTCATCGGAACAGTACTTCTGATAATGTTCCTTGGTCAACTTTTTTCAAAAGTGACGTGTTTATTTTAAATGTAGCTTATAAGGATCTTCCATTATTTTAAATTTTCTTCACAGTTACTAAGCATTATAGTTACGTATTTATTAAATTACATATTGATTTATATGTATCGTATTAGTTGAAAGTTATGTATCATCTCTTTCAACCGGGTGAACGGGAGGGGGGGGGGGAAATGTTTGAAATGTTACTATTATCTAGTTGCAAAACATATAGATGTCAGTTTTACAATTGTCAGTAAATTTAATATAAAAATCAAAAAGTCAACTAATGTATTAATTGAAAAGAAAATGAAATTTATATTAGGTCCTTCGAGAATTTCATTAGCACTACCAATCATTTACAAACAATAATCTTATACAGAAATTGACTATATTTTGTACAATTATATATTTGTTATATCCTCAGCTAAGCTTTCGCATCACAGGATATTCGTCTTGCCTTCAGACCGCAAAAACGAACTTATTGTTTTGGCGTTAATTAAGAGTATTTCATTCAATATCATCTATTTTTTACATTTTTGTCTTGAAAATTTTTCTATGCGTTAATAATTTTATGCGCCGCAAATGATATTGTCCCGAGCATATATTTCTTTGCTTACCGTTTATAGCATCCTCTGAAGCTACACAATTTTTTGCGAGTTTTATATAAACCTGAAACTATTCTAAGATATTTAGATTTTACTCATATCTTGTTCTATAATCTTTATTAGTATCCTAAGGTGACTAGATGAGATGCGCATATAAACGATAGGTCAAATAGAATATATAAATTAAATAGTATAACTATCCATCTACTAATGCACTAACAAGCACTAAATCAAGTGATTTTTGTTTAAGTGGGTATTTACCCTTTAACTACAAATAATAGTAATTCACAGCCATTTGCTAAGCCAAATTGTTCTAATAATAATGATTATATTAGAAGCAATTTGTTATAGCTCTGGGCATACACAATAGAGAATAAATAGCGTCTTAAACTAGTGTTAAAGGTTACAGGTTTACTATTAAGTTCAATGAGTATGACTGCGTTGGCCACCTATTAAAGTCTTGTAATTTTATGGGAATTTGATTTGTTGGAACGTGTAATAGAAATAAATATTGTTTTACGATGGCTTCAAACGAGCGGGGTATAGTAGGCCTGAAGTAATAGAATGGTTGTTCTTAGATTGCTATCACACCTTATATCCTTTTTTCAGTAATACTGAGAAATAGGTGCAACTTAATAGGTATTTTACTTTCTTTTTCGTACGATAATTTATATGACCACCACCAGCAATAATTTCACACCAAAGATTGTTCCTTCGCCTTACTTTTATTGAACTGTAGTGGCACATTTAATGAATTCAAGACAAATCAAGAGAGATCTTACCTATTTGACAATAGTTTACTCGATTTAATCAAAGATTGTTTATTCTTTTATTCATAATGCTAATAGCAATGAACACAATATGAAAAGTCGAGGAAACAACGATTCCTTTTATTACGAGTAACATGAGTGATACGTTGCAAATTTAAATGTGCCCTGTGCAAATTTAAATGTGCAAATTTAAATGTGCGCTTTGGTTAACTACTGTGGTGCGAAAATGGGTATATATAAAAAAATTGTAAAAATAATAAAAATAATAAAGATAATAAAAATAATAAAAATATTTAAAAAAATAAAAATAATAAAAATAATAAATATAATAAAAATAATAAGAATAAAAGAAATAATAAAAATAGAAAAACGATTAGACTTAACAATGCTAAATAAAAACATTACGCCGCCGGGTACTTACAGAAAAAGATTTCAGGAGATCGGTAACGACTATCCCGGTTGGAATAAAATATACACAGATGGGTCCAAAGTAGATATGGGTATGGGATGTGCAGTTGTAGTAGGAAATGAAACTTTTGGCTGGAAACACCCCACATGTGCTTCTATATACTATGCCGAACAGTACGCTATATGGCAAGCACTTTTGTACTGTATGGTCATAGGCGATGCGAAAAAACACTTAATAATAACTGACGCACTAGGCGTGCTTCAAAGCTTAGAGGACATTTACAGTGCTGACGCGATGACGCAAAGAATATACGCACTTTTTGCTCATCTCATCAATGAAAATTTTAGGCTGGTTTTCATTTGGATTCCGAGTCACGTTGCAATATCAGGTAATGAACTTGCCGATAAAACGGCGTATCAAGCAGCTATAGCAAGCCATCCGGATGTCACTTTGTGTAAATCGTCAGACGTCAAATGCTTTTTGAAAACAAAAGTAATATATGCAGAATGGCAACAGCTGTGGAACGATACAAATACCGCTCTGAAACGGATCAAGCCATCTGTAAAAATCCCTTACGAGCTATCAAATCTGCCGAGAGGGGATACGGTAAAACTGCATAGGATACGAATAAGCCACACTGCTTTAACTCACGAGCACTTGCTTAAGGGTGACCAACCACCACAATGTGCCCACTGCCACATTGCACTCTCGCTAGAACATGTAATCTGTCGTTGTTCAGCATACGGTGCACTTAGATACGCTTTACGTATAAAAAACGATTTCGAATGCAATTTGCGTGGAAAAGATCAGATCGCTAATACGATACAGTACCTAAACGCAATACAATTGTATAACAAACTTTATTATTATGATTAGTTACTCACCTGAAAAAAAACACGTGTAAATACCAACTTGTATTTTGAATATAGACTCTAGCGCTAATGACCTTAGCAGTCGATGCTCAATAAAAAAAAAATTAAAATAATAAAAGTAATACGAATAATAAAAATAATAAAAGTAATAGAAATATTAGATATAATAAAATAATAAAAACAATAAAAACAATAAAAACAATAAAAACAATAAAAAAATAAAACAATAAAAACAATAAAAACAATAAAAACAATAAAAACAATAAAAACAATAAAAACAATAAAAACAATAAAAACAATAAAACAATAAAATAATAAAATATAAAATAATAAAATAATAAAAATAATAAAAAAATAAAATAATAAAAATAATAAAAATAATAAAATAATAAAAATAATAAAAATAATAAAATAATAAAAATAATAAAAATAATAAAATAATAAAAATAATAAAAATAATAAAAAATAAAATAATAAAATAATAAAAATAATAATAAATAATAAAAATAATAAAAATAATAAAAATAATAAAAATAATAAAAATAATAAAATAATAAAAATAATAAAAATAATAAAAATAATAAAAATAATAAAAATAATAAAAATAATAAAAATAATAAAATTAAAAAAAATACTAAAAATAATAAAAATAATAAAAATTATAAAAATAATAAAAATAATAAAATAATAAAAATAATAAAATAATAAAAATAATAAAATAATAAAAATAATTAAAAATAATAAAATAATAAAATAATAAAATAATAAAATAATAAAATAAAAATAATAAAATAATAAAAATAATAAAAAATAAATAATAAAAATAATAAAATAATAAAATAATAAAAATAATAAAATAATAAAATAATAAAAATAATAAAATAATAAAATAATAAAAATAATAAAAATAAAACTAAAAAATATAAAATAATAAATATAAAATACTACAATATAATATAAAATAATGAAAATAATAAAAGTAATAAAAATACTAGATATAATAGAAATAATAAAAAAATAATTAAAGTAATTAAAACTAAAATGGCAACTATTTTTTGTTACTTTTATTGCTACTACTATTCTTATTATTCTTTTGAAATGGCTGAAATACAAAAATTCCGTTAAGAATAACCACCTACCCTACAAGTATGTTCTGTTGTCGTAATTAAGGGGCGCGAAACCATCTTGCCTCCGCAATTCCTTTCGATACTTTCTCTACACGGAAGATGGTTATCCCAAATAGATTCGTATCTTTTTCGGGATTTTATACTTTCCTAACTTGACTTTAAATTTAGATTTGGGCTTTATATAAAAGTCTAAGTTATTATTTCATCTCATTAACTATAATACGTTATTATTTATCAACTTACCTTGGGTAATTAACTGCCTAAAATATTTGTATATTTAATACTTGGTTTATAGCAATAATTTTAGTCGTCGCTTCCTGTCTATAACTGGCATAAGTCAAAAAGTTAAATCTCTCAGATATGATTGACAAAATTGCCCAGCGTACTTGAAAGTTAGGTTGATATGTGGTTGTGTGCACGATCTAGATTTCTTACTTTAATAAGTGTCGTCATCGGTCTCGGTGACGTAATTGGAGAACGCATGAGCCACGAAAACTTAAGATACAGGTTCGACTCCTGTCCGGGCTCTTATATTTTTCATTTTTCAAAATGTAGCTTGATTTGTAATGATCAGTTGGGCTTTGTATAAAAGTCCAAGTTATATATATATATATATATATATATATATATATATACATATATATTATATTATATTATATTATATTATATTATATGGGCTTTGTATAAAGTCCAAGTTATATATATATATATATATATATATATATATATATATATATATATATATATATATATAACTTGGACTTTATACAAAGCCCAACTGATCATTACAAATCAAGCTACATTTTGAAAAATGAAAAATATAAGAGCCCGGACAGGAGTCGAACCTGTATCTTAAGCTTTCGTGGCTCATGCGTTCTCCAATTACGTCACCGTATAGAATGGGTATCTTCTAATCCCAGGCTTCGCGCATCGGTCAGCAACATCAACTTCGGCATCAATGAAACGTTTTCCAACTTCCTTGTAATATAATAAAAAATGTATCTTGTAAAGTATGTCGTAATCTATGTATTATGCAATTGGGCTTACTTTTGTTAGCAGAGAAGCTAGTTTTTAAAAATTCATAAAGTATGCATGCCTACCTGATGAAAATTATAATCACCTTTACAACGCTTACAATGTGGATTTTCTTAGTGGTAAGAAAGATGTATAGGGTGCATCAAATTATTGACAAGTGCTCTTTTTTTGTGGAAATTAAATATTTCTGCAGGATCTACATATTATCAACTAAGAACCAAAACTGAAAAAATATGTTTCTGTTTGTTTCTAGTTGTTAGTTTTGCACTGGTGGTATTAAAAAAGAATTAGGTGCATAGGGTTATTAACTATTCACTTTAAATTTTTTTATGCTCGTTATTAATTCGTGGCAACCGCAGAACAGACTTTTGTGACACACCGTACTTTGGATGGTCTTAACACTAATTTGTAGTACAAACAAATTTACAGATTAAAGGCTATTCGAAAATTAGTAACATCTAAGAATTGTGGATTAGCACTGATTAATAATATACTTGCAAATACGTGTCTCTTTCACACACGCCGTGTTTCACTTCTCGGGCACTTGATGAACGCGGTAGTACGTTCTGCAGACGCACTCCGGGAAGTTGCATACCTTTATGTTGGTGGGTGCGGTTTCAATGTTGCTAACCCGTTACCCGATTCAGACTGGAATGCCGATTGTGGGGAATCCAGGGATTAAGCCCTTGGTGACGTTGATGAATGTTATGGTCCATGTGGCGCAAACCACAGTGTGTCGGTGGTCCTTGAATAGACAACAACGGCTAAGGTGGCGAAAGAAATGTCCAAGGAACCGTCAAAGAATGATACCTTCCCTTTTGCGGGTCACGGTAGCGTCTATTTTGGAACAAGTGGACATCCTGTCCAAATGGCATGGACTACTGTAAGTCGGTGGGGTCTTGGTTACTGGTGTAGAATTACGGGCTTTGCGAACAGGGCTGCATGCGTTGTCGTTATTGTGAACTGCAGGTTTTTCGAAATATGCCGTTAGTGTTGCTTTGAGTTGTAGACTATGTGCCAGCACCTTACACAATTGCAGCTCTTCTAAGCTGTAAATCATCTCCGGTTAAGTGTTCCTGATCCTCAGCCAATTTTTATTACGCCGTAAATTAGGTTGCAAATTATTGCCGTCAAATGGTTATAGATGTACATACGAAGAAATCAATTAAAGAATAAGAAAATGCTTACCTTGGTTAATAGGGATGGACTCGGGCTCGGGCTTTCGGGCCGCCCCGGCCCGATCCCGGCCCGATTTCGGGCTCGAATCCGGGCCGGGCCGTTGACTGCTTTATTTGGGCCGGGGCCGGGCCGGGCCTATCTTTTTTCGGGCCGGGTCGGGCCAAACGACTCGGGCCGGCCCGATCTTTTCGGGCCGAAAAAAGCACGAGTAGACAGTAGATACTCCATCGTCCCTTCACTTCTATCTCACATTGAGTAAGTAAACGTTCTTAATTATATTTTCACGTAGTGCCTTCATGGACCCATTAATAATCAGTTTATCGTCTTGTATAGTGATATTATAACTCACTTCTTATCCCGAATATTTTTTCTAGTCCTATTTAATGTTCCTCATGTTGTAGTTTAGGCAAGTTAAAGATGCCCAGGAACATCAAACTAGGTGATTTATTTGTAATTCAAAAGTTTGCACGATATATATTATGTACAGGGTTATTACAAATGAAATAGACACTTTGGATAGGTTATAGAAAGTTTATTTTTGAAAAGTTAAGATTATTACTTATATGATTATAAAGAAGAAATGATTAAGCTTTTATTTAAATTTTTACAAATGTTCAATGTGTGCACCTTTGGTAACACGACAGATATCAACACGGTAGTCGAATTCTTGCCACACGCTATTAAGCATGTAACGGTCAACGGTAGCAAGAACATTTGTGATACGTTGTTTAAGTTCGTCGATATCAACAGGAAGCGGTGGTATGAAAACTTTGTCTTTTACATAACCCCATAAGAAATAGTCGCAGGGCGTTAAATCTGGACTACGAGGTGGCCACGACTTAAGCACAAGGTTTTCCTCACTTGCACGGCCGATCCATCGTCTAAGAAGATGTTCATCCAGATATTTTCTGACCTGTAAGTGCCAGTAAGGCGGAGCTCCATCTTGTACAAAAACGAAGTTATCACTATCTTCCTGTAGTTGAGGCATTAACCATTCGTGTAACATGTACAGATAAATTACTCCGGTTATTGACACTTCGTGAAAAAAAAACGGCCCGTAAACCTTTTCACGAGATAAAGCGCAAAACACGTTAACTTTAGGGAAATCGCGTATATGTTGTAAAGTCGTTCTTGGGTTTTCTGTGCCCCATATCCTTACATTATGTCTATTAACTTTTCCACTAATGTGAAAGGTACATTCGTCACTAAAAATTAGGCGATTAAAGAATGTGTCATCATTTTCGAGACATTGTTGCATCTCCAGACAAAAATTGTTACGTACGTCTTTATCACCGGCATTTAAACTTTGTACTAACTGCAATTTATACGGTTTCATTTTCAAACGTTTCCGCAGAATTTTCCACACAGTAGGTTGAGGAATTTGCAATTTTAAACTTGCTGATGTAGTCGATTGTCTTGGACTTCGTAAATAAACATCACGAACACTATCGATTTGTTCTTTTGTAACAGCAGGTCTTCCAGTACTCTTTCTTTTACACACACATCCACTATTTTTGAAACGTTTATATCAGTCATAGATTGATTGCCTTGTTGGTGGTGTTTTACCGTATTTTGTTCTGAAATGACGCTGCACAACAGGAACAGACTTTGTTTTGGCTAATTCAAGAACACAATAAGCTTTCTCCACTTTAGTAGCGGCCATTTTGCTAAACTGGTCCTTGTTTTAACAGCAGTACCAACCTAACAGTTGTACCAACATAAACTTTAAGAAATTCCCTATAAACCTATCTCGCTTACTATATTCAAATACACCAGTCTGATTTTTTAAAGGCTATCCAAACTGTATATGTATATACTCCAAATCTCAATCATGCGGTGAACGACGATATTATCAATCGCGTGTATAATTTATGTCTACCGCCTAAAACACTAGAGAGTTATTGCAAAGTTTATTTCACCAATTTTTTAATAAAGCTTTCCCTTATTTGACATTTACACATGCGCAACTACACCTTTAATGTTTGTACTTTATTAAAATACAGGAAACCTTTATTTAATTTAAATACAGGCAGGGAATGCTTTTATTTAAGGCGCCTTAATTTTGACATATGCCAAATGCTTAACGTACAAACTTACATCTAATTGTCTACTTTGTGTATAAATACAGCGAAATAAATGGTTTTTTGTAGTGTTGTTTCCGTAATTAAATTTAGAAATATAATGTCCAAGTTTATAACACGAAAAAGATACAAAACGTCAACGCTCTAAATACGAGGATGCTATTTTGTAATGCTATTCCTAGAAGTAAATTGTAAAAATCCTTTTGAAAACAGATATGCTATATGCTTGGAAAGGAGTAAAAACAGTATCTTGAAGTAAACTCAAAAAGTATTCTGTGAAAACACTTTGACAACACATACAAATGTTATCGAATCAGTGGGGTATAAAAGACTCAAATAATAAAAATTTCATCTTTGCGTGAATACAATTTCTTTGATTTTTTCCAATATAGTTAAACATGTATTATATGTAACCTTATCACAAAAGAGATTAATTCTTTATTCATTTTTAAAACATAACCTATAGATATAGAATACTAAACATATATGTCAGAATAAAAAGTAAGGAAAAAACACTTGCACTAACACTCCTTTAGATTGGATGCAAACTTTTAAAATAAAATACTTTATTTGAAGATTCTTTTAATAAAGTCTGCTTGGAATGACTTTGCAACAACTCTTTAATTTCAAGTAGGTAATTTTAGGAAAATTCTTTGAAGTAGGAACGACAAAATAAAGCGGACGCAAATTTATTATAAAGGTTATAACGTGCGTTAAGCGTACAATTTCATAAACATTGAAAATTGCTAAACATGTTGTACCTTTGTTACCTATTTCTAGGATTTTTTAAATAATTGTTACGTTTATTTTTAGCATAGATTAATTACCTTTTCTCCCTTATTAATTCAATACCCGCTCGAATAAGTTCTGTTTCTACTGATTAAATCCTTCAACATAATTAATAATAAACACGCTCTGGAATAAATTCCTCAACTTAAATCTAGTTGCTTTGAAACGACAAGTTTATGCAACAACTAAATAGTTATATCCTGTTTCAGGTACCCGTTATCTTGGTATACATTACGACCGCCTATAATGGTTTTCTCTATTTTTTCAATGTAAACACTTGTTGAAGTAAGGTCGCACACTATCCGACAAAGCCCGGGTTTTCCAGTTGTAATCGCGCTTCGATAAGCGAGGATTTGCAGTTCGAATTCGGGTTATTTGAACTATTGTTAAATTTGCTTCTACAACTTGTGCGTCGACATATTTTCTACATTATTCGTCACCGTATTTCAAAAGCAATGCACGTCTGTTTATTTTCTGTTTGACAACTAGAAGGTGTTTTGCGTGGATTGCTTTTTTTAGCTGGAGGCCAAATAAGTTCTGCTTTTCTATAGACCAACTGCTTTTGTCCGTAGATCGTTGCTGTAGTTACGATGGCAGGGTAAATGGATCCTAAATTCCGCGGCGTCTCTGTCTTGACACCCCCGACGGTTTTCAAGCTAAGTATCCGAACATCTACAGGTATGCAACTCGTTTCCTTTTGTGTGTGTCAATGGGATATTCCGTATCAACGTTTGGTGTAGTTATGTGACAAGAAACATCACTTTGTAGAACTATTGTTCGTTGCTGCTAATCGATGTTATCGCTCTACATGTGTAATGTACCTGTGTTAAAAGTATTGGACAGACACACGCTTATTCCTTCGTACTGATTAGTTCATTTTACAAACAGTACTATGTACGAATTAAAAGATATCTGACAAAAGCTCCCACACGTTAATTCTTTCCTACTAATTAGTTATTTTACAAAAAGTATTAGGTGAAACTTTAAAAATGCTTGACAAAAGCTCTCACAGGTTTATTTACTACTGATTAATTTTATTTTGTGTAAATACGAGATGCGTACTTCGTATCTAATGTACTAAATTGTTCATATCACTTAACTGTTTGCTTTCAAATAGTAACGCTTAATTTATTGCTCTTGCTTGTTTGTACAGAATCCGTTATTTATTTTTATTTGTTAATAGATCATCGTGGGCAATGTGTTTTTTGTTTCTTTTTGGTATGTAGGCAAATCCCCCTACTCTCCGCGTTTAATAGTTAGCCTGGTACTTACTTTTCTTCCGGCTACGTCTAGGTACGTAACAGAATCAAAAATCAAATGATATACTACGATATGTTCCACAAGTATCTTGATTGTAATTCAAAATCATTATACTCTTAAAATAAATACAAGAGTGATAGTTACTTGTAGAATACAACAGAAAAAAATATCTGCTCATTCGCTAAATAAAAGTCGGGCCGCCCGAAATTTCGGGCAATTTTCATTTCAAGCCGGGCCTCGGGCCGGGCCGGTTACCTTTCTGCGTTGGGCCGGGCCGGGCTTATTAAAAGCCCGGCCCGGCCCGGCCCGAGTCCATCCCTATTGGTTAGCTGATGTCAAATATGGAGCAGTGGTTTTGTAGGGACCGTTTCTTATGTTAGGTTCATGTTCCTGCAGTAGAGTGGATTGTTGAACCTATAACCTTAGGGAGCAGGCGATATTAAGATAATTAACACATAATTAACGAAAAGGTAAGGATTCATAGGCACACCTCACTGCAATAAACACGCACTCACGTTTAATGTTACTATCGTACTTTTGAAGATAGTAAAGTGTTTTAAACGCACTTTTCTCGTAAGCTAGTCGTTGTCTCCACCACCATAAAACGTTTTTCACTGAATAAACGATTACCACCCATTTTTAAGTCTGTGAAAGTACAAGTTTGAAAGAATATATCGATAAATTATGGGTTCTTGACCCCAGTTTGTATGAAACCAGAATCCACAAACTTTACACGTAGTGACCTAATTAAATTAATCATGTGAAAAGGCTCTCCCTTTTTAGATTAAAAAGGTCTCCTGTTCCTAATATTAAAACGAAAACTTTGTGCAGCTGAAAAGCGCGACAAGTTATTTTGGTCTTGAACCAATAACCTTCCTGGAATTTAACATAGGATAGGCAATTTAAATCTGTGAATAACATAAGTAGTCCTGCTGAAGGAAATTTCCGCGCTGTTGGTATTGGGATTTTAGTAATATCCCGGTGGATACTGTGGTGCACCAGTCATATTGACACATTGTTATCAGGTTTTAGTAGTTGCGGGTCCATTATAATCTTCGCAGTGCCCCGATGTTCTAACCTGACCCAGGAAATATTGTGGCCGCCTTTTCTGGCAATGGAGGTGGTACTGACCTTTTGGCGTCGAATCTAGACCAGAATGGAGGGTTGACGTGTATCATCACCATATTAGCGCTCGAAAATCTGCCAGGGTCTTTGTTGGAGGCATACCTAACACGATATTGGAGCTCATACTCGTGCACTTACTAGATTCGCTGCAATAAGTGGTACATAATTAAGAGAATCTTTCGCTTTAATAATCGCGCATCGCATCAGTGACAAAGGCATATCTCTTTTTATTACCTATTATCTGTGCTTAACTGAATTCGCTTAGGGATGGAACATTGAAGTGGTCCGGTGCTGATTACCTCATCGGTCCAGGGTGCGGTCTTGCCAGGGAGCGATTAACTGTGGTTCGTTGCCTATGTGTTTGGCCCTAGGGTAACAACACTTGAATGTTATTTCAATCAGAAGTAAATTGAGAGTTGTTGCTGAATGGCTGTCGGGTACAGGGAAGGTCCATCTGCTCAATAAGTCAGTGGCTATCAAGATCTGTTGATTGTTCGAAGTGAAAGAATATATGGTCCCCATAATATCTACTGAAATTACGTTCCATGGTTTGAGGGTTTGGAATTAAATGGAGTGGAGCCTGGTACGGTGTCGTCTTAGTAGCCGCACATCGATTTATGTATTGTTTGACGGAATCACAGACTTTTGTCCAAAATTATCGTTCGCAGAAAGCACTGTATGTTTCTTCGGTAACTGACGGATCAGTTTTGTCGTGAAAGGGTAGGTCACGTCGGTGTGGGCTTCCACAAATAGAACGACTGCTCGTGCGGAGCATCAAAAGCCTATACTACAGATAAGGTATATATTTCTTAACCGTCCAAATAACGAATTTTGTTGCTCGTTGAGAAGACAATTTTTTTGTCGGTATAACTTTGGCACTGCCGTAATTGATTCTTTTCGTTGAGGTTCCTTCTTCCTGGTAACTACAATAACTGCAATATCCGTTCTACTGGTGTCAGTTTGTAGTAAGAATGGTTCTTCAAAGTCCGTTCGGAGTAGGACTGATGGTTGACTTTTGGCTAGTTGCATTGCTTGGCAAGCCCTTTTGCTTCGGTGACCTAAATTATCGGTTGACCTGAAGTAGATTTGTAAGTAGCACCTGGAGTTTAGTGCATCGCGAAATGTTACCTCGGAGCCAGTTTGTCAGCTTCAAGACGAAGCTTAGCAGACCGTCTCCAGTTAGGCGATCTGCTTTTCGAATTCGATTGTCCAGGGTAAGGTGCAGTTGGAGTAGCTCCAATCTCTCGAGTGGTGTAGGTGCTCTGTCCAGTAAAAAATTTATTATTGAGTTGTCGATAAAAGTTAACATGATCTTTCTTAGGTACTCAGGAAATACTTCTTGGATCACAAATTTTGGAAACTACCGAAAGCTTTTTTCAATACCAATGGCATTAATCGGAACTGGTAGCTTCCTCCGCCCGGTGTAGAGAATACCATGTACTGTTTGAAACCTTTCTCGAGTAGCACCTAACAGTAATCTAACTTGAAGCTGAGTTTTGTAAGTATTGACGCTGATCCCAGATCTCTGAGACGACTATAACTGTCATTTGTGGTGACAATATTGATTGTTCTGTAGTTTATTCAGAATCCTACTTCACCATCCATTTTTTCACGATCACAATGGGAGAGTGCAGATTTTTATACATTTAAATGGAGCAAGTATAAATTTTAAGAGTGATACTACACAATGATTATTTGGCAAGAATTGCATCAAAACGTTTTCGAATATATTAATATTATAGAAAATCAAAATGAAGTTGCCATGGATGAATAATCGTTTTCTTTAGTTGCTTCAATTATACAACCATAACGAGATGTATAAATTTAAAAAAAAAAGTGTTTGAAACGCCACGTTTCTCTAAGTGAAATAATTGAAATGTATAATACTTAAAGAAATTTAACAATCATTTCCATAGGTTAAAGAAAATTGCATCCTGACGGACGAATGCCTAATCTTACCACATTTCGCCGTTTTTAAGCGAGTAAATAAAAATAGCATGTTGCAAAATACAAGAGGCCATAATGTAACTGAACCCTAACGAAATACATGGTTAGAGGGGAAAATATAAAGCCTGGGTTATCACAAAGAAAACTACCATAGGAAGTAACTTACTCAAATTAGATGTTCAGCATATACTTAAAAAGGTTAGTACCATAATTCTAAGTATATGTAGTCTGATTATTGGGTGACTACTACTTCCGTTTCCTAGTATCGCAGAAACTGCTAATTTAAAATCCAGGTAGTGCTTACTGACATTATTGGTATATAACTTTTAAGCTATGCTGCGATTGTTAGCTCTAAAACGTTCCCCAAGTTTATTTTGGAAATAACTCATTTTGAGTTATTACACATAATATATACGCAACATAGATTTGATAAAACGTGGCCCCGTAAATTCCCCTTAGGCGTTTCCTGACAAGCGTTTTTTATGCAGTGAGAATTGTGTTTTAAACATTTCCTACTTACTTGTAGCGTCACATGACAGTTTTTGAGCAATCGTGGTTCGTGTGAAAGCAAGCGTGCGTCTTTCGCTCAGAAGTGAATATTTCCTTTATCTTTTAGCTAGTCGCGATGTAGTGCATTATAAACACGTGTTGAAGTGCATTTTCATACCTGTTAGGTACTTTATCATCGAATCTTTCCTACTTGATCACATTTTAGCAAGAATATATTTACTATCACTACAGCAATATGATATACACAGGGGCCGATTTACCAATGTAGAATTCTCCGAGACATCTCTACCTTACCACCAAACTTGCAACTCTGCAATAAACGAAAGGTAAGCGATTAGTATTGTTCCTATTAATTTTGCACAGTTTAATAATTCTGAGTAACGCTTAGCGCCTGCTGCAAAGCCAATCTAGAGACGGCCAAACTGTCAAAATAACAGGGTGTGTGAACGTTGGTGTTCGAGCAAGTCGTAAGTGTGCGGGAGTATGCGTGTCTGGTCGTTTGCGGCCGTGAATGCTCGTATATGTGGTTGACTGTGTACGTGAGTGAGTGCATGAGTGCGTAAGTGCGTGCATGTGTGTGCATGCGTATGCAGCATGCGTCTAAGTTTGCATTTATTTATGCCCCCTGCGTTTAATATTCGACTTTACAATTCCTATGTCGTCGTTTCCTGCATACTTCATACAGGGTTAGAGAATTAAGCTGAACTACATAAGTTAGATGTTCCATGCATTTGTTGTTCTAGACATTAGTCGAAATTTTTCTCTGCTGAACAGATCTTATAATTTTTTTTATTTAACTCTGAAATAACGCGAAGTATAACCGATTACTTATTTAGAAAATAAAAAATTTCAACGCCAAGTATAATAATTTAACGGAACTGATATATTTTATTTCAGTTTGCATCATTCGGAAAGTAGTACAACGCACTATCCCACAGTGGGTTTATGCTTGTTTGTGTTTCTGTCAATAAGTATTCACGATCATACAAGTGCAATAAACGATAACATCAAATTTATACGCATGTGTATTTGACATTACCTATATATATTCCTTGAGCTAATGCACATTTGTCGTGTTAACAAATTGTCAGTATGATTTCTCTGACAAATTTGAAGCATCGACCTATACAAGATGAGTTATTGTTTTACACAATAAATTGTTCATCCTGGTATATTGGTACGCCTAGGATATTTATACAGTATCTTAAAAATAGTAATTCCACTAATAACTTATATAATCACTAATTAAAAATTGTACCACATTCTAGCGTGTGCCAATAAAATTCTAGGTATAAATTAGAATGTTGATACCTATTATTGCCACTCTAGCAAAATTACCTTTCGCAAAAGGCCACAGAAAAGTAATTTTTTCACCACCAGAGCCTGCCGATATACTTTATACAATTTCTAATTCAATTACATAAGAATATGCTATTTATAAATAGTGTAGCGCGCTACTACTACCGCGTTTCTTTAATTTAAAACAAGTAATAATAATGGTCTTTATTACTCACTGTTCACAAGTCTAATTAACAGTATATGCCTTATTTATAGATGTTTTCAGTCCACTTAACAATGAAGCACTATTACACTAATGAATTTACAAGCACTAATATCTTCTTAAACTAACTTCTTTACCCTAGGTCCAATAACCACACTAACACAACTATTTGTTTATACACTTCTATTTATTTATGTATACTGCAAGCTGCATGCACATTAGACACAGCATATCATTTATGTATATATTCTAAAAACTCAACTACGTTTACTTTACAACGATATAATTTATATTAGACATTCAAGAATAGACTGACTCTTACATTCATAAGCGGCCTTATATATACCCTGCATTAAGATATGACTCATTATCTAGAACTTTGTAGAAGGATTCTCGAATGCTGAAGAATACGCTGTGCCCCGGGCGTTTGTATGTTTGACGGGTTGCCTAATAGTGGATCGCAACAATAGTAATTCTACTATACACTTTGTTACGGTATTCCGTGCTGACAAGAGAGAAAAGTAGAGTTTGTAAAGAAAATCACCCGCATCGAATACCGCAACAAAAAAGGGAGGAACCCAAATAAGGCCGTGCTAGCTAAAAGTCGTAGAGTAGGATGTACCACAAAGAGAGAAAAGAAAAACCTGAAATTAGGAATTCGATTTATAAACCTTTAAGAAAAAAACACCATGTTGTAAAAGGAAAAGCAGCGCAAAAAACATTTATGCTGAACGTTCCGGAGAACTTACACAGTACAAAATTCAACGCAAAAATATTTTATGACCTTCTTTAATTACTTTTTACTAAATTTCTACTTCAATTCTAACATATGCATAAAGCAAAAATTAAACAAAAATATGTATAGTGGACAGTTTTCAGCCCTGTGGTTTTCACGATTTTTAGATCTTTATTAAAACATTCATTCGGAAAAGTATATACCTACATAGTAAGCAATAGATATACAAGGAAAGACCAAAACGCATTTCGCAGTAGGCGGCACAGAATGATATACTAATATCGCACTTAAACAAAAGGAGGACTCTAAAAGAAATTATATGAACAAATTTATAGAACAGTCAGTGACGATCTACTATCTAATAACAGCTGACTCCGTAATATTTCTGACGATAAGAGCGAAGTACGTTTCGTTTCGAACCCCATACCATCTTTAAGTGCGAGATGAATAACTTGAAAAACTTAACCAAAAAAATTCAGACTTGATTTAACCTGACGGAAGTCATCAAATCGATGTAGAGAAGATACAGCAAACAATACATTAACAGTAGACACCAAAATCCGTTTCACAAAACCTAAGAAAAACCGAAAATAACACAAAATAGTTTTTATCTGGCTCAAAGAGCCATTATACTGAACCAAGTCAAGAAACGTAAAGAATATAGAAAGAGGAAAGGTATAGGCTAGCGAGCACCGAGAAGAAAAATTGAATGACCTAACGCATGGAAAGTCGTCGGAGGACGGATATCTCTAGTAAAGAAATAGTAATGTTTTTGAACCTCAAGAAAAGGATTAGGTTCTTCCGAAAAATCAGAAAGTAAAGAAAAGAACGAGGAAAAACCAACAGTAAGTGCCAAAACGACACAATAACTGTCAAGCCTCTAATTATGCTAGGGAACGTGACGAACGCTGTATAGTAAAATTCAGATACTTCAAGCTGTGGTTATAAAAATCGTATCAAATGAACAAGCAATGGAAAGAATAGTTAATTAGGTTGAAAATTCGTCTAAGTCGTAGTTTCCAAAGAAAGTAAGAAATGTCTAGAAAGCACATACCACAGGAGGTGGATCGATAAAACTACTTCAAGTCAGTATAAGGACTAGCAGTAACAAAACCAGTCTAGGAAAGGGAAAGGAGTGTGGAACACCAAAAACGAAGAAACAAAACTAAAAAATAAAAAACGCTAAGAAACAGCAAAAGATCCGAATAAAGAAGACAATACAAAAGAAAACGCGAAAATAACCAAAAACATATGTCTGTGCGTGTGGATTGTATGTGTGTGTGTGTGTGTGTGTGTGTGCGTGCGCGCATTTGTGTGCGCGCATCCTACGCGCCTCTTACGACAAACAAGCCCTATCATGGGGCTATTCTAATCCAGGCCCACACGTACTTGAATGCGAGAAGCGAAACTAAAAAAAACAACAGCCAATAAAGCCAGGAAATTATTAGAAAAAAAACGTAACGTTTAGAAATCATGTCCTAGGGAAGGACAGAATCAGCATAGAAATATAGAAGGCGCAGAGGACTAGGAGTAAAGTTTAAGACGTTTGCGTCGCCAGTATGTAAACGAAGCGAGACAAGGAATTATAGTGTAGTCGCATGAACAAGTTTGGGGTCCTCGACGTGCCAAATATCTAAGCATACTCCTTCATGCTTTAATTTTCGCCGACCTACACCTTTAGGTTCTGAATCAACATAGAATATCTCCTGCATCACATTTCTCTTGTTAGTCGTTTTGTTGGTTGAGTTACTAGAACAAGGGTGATATTGATAGGGCAGTTTTTTGAAAACAGGAACTGCTGTTGGTGTTGTAGTTTGTAGCATATGGCTGAGAATGTGGTTGCGATGGGGTGGTAGTGGTTATTGTGGTTTTGAAAAGTCACTATTCCTTGTGGCAGCATGTTTATTTTAGCCTGGGCTGTAAGAAGGCCCATGTTAGATAAAGAAACCGGATTGAATAAACCTTCATCTACAACAGAGTTTGATTTTTCAATAACAGCAACACGTTATGGATACTGTTTTACTAGCGTCAACAGAACTTCTTTAGTCCTTCGGATTATTAGTTATTGTCACGTCAGTTACATCAGTTATTGCAGACCCGACAGGAGTTTTTTTAGTAGTATTATTTAAGGCAGCAGAAACAAACTGGTTTGTTGTTACGTGTAAGTTACTAGTTTGAATTATTGGCTCTGCTGAGGCACAGTTTGAGATGGAAACGAATGCATATGACTCATTCGATCACAATTCTAACAGCTACAGGCAGAATTTAAAGTATTGTTCGGAGACATATTTGCCGAACAAGAGTATGTTTTGGTAGTAGTAGGATGACCCGCATGAATCCCAGAAAAAATGTAGAACTAGCAACAGAAGAAGCATGGTTCCTATTGGAGTTGTTCGACGAGTGGTGTCGGATGGCCATGCGACTCGGTAGTTTTTTAAAAGACAAGGACTGCACAAAAGCAAACGCAGGATTCACACAATTACTTCTCCTCTTAGGTAGTACATATTTATTGGCCCTATACTTTTCAGCTCCAGGTTCAGATATCCGTTTTCGAACCCTTGAAAAGAGCGGACGATAGGCAATTAGGTTATATACAATTTAGCAAGGTTACGAGACATCTTGAACATCTTCATGTACCGAACCCCACCGACGAAACATGATAGTCGTACACCCTAAATGGTCAATGATACTTTTAGAGGACTCTGCGTCTTACCTAAGATATCAATGTACAGCCTTCGTTTATAATCAAGCGATTCTAAATAACGTAATAATGAATTAGCTAAGGTCAGCTAATTAGAAAACCGATAACGATTACTCCGGTACCACAGCAAACAAAGCTTCTGACTCAAAGAGGCCAATCGCTGATTCGAATACTTGCGATTTAGTCACATTATGAGCTAGCTTGAGCTTTTCAATTCTTTCAAGTAAGTTATTTCCAAGTGCGCGATGAATAACCTGGAAACCTTGAGCAAGAAACTCCAGAACACATTTATCCTAAAAGAAATCATTAAAACGATGTATATAAGAAACAGCAGCCGCACAGTTTGACATCAGGTTCCCGTTTTTTTCTTAGTTTTCAAAGCGTGATCTTGAACGTTCTGATAACTCACGGTTGGGGCACATAGACGGTTGCTACAAATTTTCATTTTGAACTTATTTATATCGAAACGACAAGTTTATGCTACAATTAAATAGTTTATATCCTGTTTTAGGTACTTTTTATCTTGGTATATATTATGACCGCATGTAATGGTTTTCTCTATTGTTCCAATGTAAAGACCGGTTGAAATAAGGTCACGCACTATCCGATAAAACCCGGGTTTTCCAGTTTCAATCGCGCTTTGATAAGCGAGGATTTGCAGTTCGAATTCGTGTTATTTGAACCGTTGTTGAATTTGATTCTACAACTTGTGCGTCCAAGTGTTTTCTACATTATTCGTCGCCGTATTTCAAAAGCAATGCACGTTTGTTTTTTCTGTTCGACAACTAGGAGGTGTCTTGCGTGTATTGCTTTTTTTTTGGTGGAGGCAAAATGGGTTCTTTTTTTCTGTAGACCAACTGTTTTTGTCTGTAGACCAGCTGCTTTTGTCCGAAGACCGCTGTGCTGCAGTTATGGTAGCAAGGTAAATAGATCGAGACGACCATGATGTTGCTATGCCGACTCACTCCCGACGGCTTGCGAGCTAAGTATCCGTACACCAATAGGTATGCAACTCGTTTTCTTTTGTGTGTGTCAAGAACATATTCCGTATCCGCGTTTGGTGTAGTTACTTGATAAGATACATTGACCCCGTAGGACTATTGTTTGTTGCTGCGAATCGATATTATCGCTCTACAGGTGTGATGTACCATTGTTAAAAATGTTTGACAGACACACGTTTATTCTTTTCCACTGACTGGTTTATTTTACTTGCTTTGAAATATTAACACTTAAATTATTGCTTTCGCTTGTTTCTACAGAATCTTTTATTTATTTTTAGTTGTTAATAAATAATTGTAGGCGATGTGTTTTTTTTTGTTCTTCTTTTGGTATATAGACAAAACCCTCACTCTTCGCGGTTTGTAGTTAGCCTGGTATTTACTTTTCTTCCGGCTACGTCTAGATACGTAGCATAATTTCTGACGCTCTGGCGTAGGGCTGCGAGTTTGTTTTAGTGAATTTTTTTTGGGTCTAATTTTGCCTTGGGTAATGTTTGCTTTGATTTTAGTTTTCGTTAATTTGGGCTCCGATTTTGTTTCGTGTAACTTTGGCTCCGATTTGGTTTCGCTAAATTTCTGCCCCAATTTTTGTTTGTTGGTACTGCCTAACTTCCGACATCACCCGCATTTCTCGGCCTGCTTCTACTTGTTTTTCCTTCCTTTACGTTCGAACTGTTATTTCCTTTTCTCTTTCGGCTCTTTGCTGTCCCCCACATGCGGTTCGATCTTCTTAAATTTTAGTTTTGTTTTCTTTCCTAATCGCTCAATATTATCGGTTGGTTAATTTCAGATTATCGGACTTGTGTTTTCGCCAATAATCCTAGTCCACTGAAAACGCTGGCGCCTAAGATTTTTCTTTTTCTTCCTTCCCTCTCGGTTCATTTTGTTCTCCCCGTCAAGTCTTTTATTCTACAGCCATATTCTACCTTCTGTTTTGTTGTTTCGCTCCTATTGGTGTTCCTGAAGCTTTTCCGTCGTATATGTTTTAGATTGTCTTGTTTTCGCAATACTTTTTTTTGGCTTTTATCGAGTTACGGTTAGCCTTTATTTAGTTACTTTCTACCAATTTCTTTCTGGTTCGTATTCAAAATGACTTCTTTTTCGGCTTCCTATCAAGGTTTTCCTGTGTGGAAGTGGAACTTGAAATTTTCTAGTGTCTTGAACACTTTTACTGTACATGATTTTTTGAGACGGGTCGAAGAACTCCGAGGAACTCACCATGTGTCAGAATTGAAGTCATTTGAGTTTGCAGTGGACATGATCGAGGTTAAAGCGTTACTTTGGTATCGTGGTTACCGGCATTGATTTTCTGACTGGAAGTCGTTGTCTAATTTACTGATTCAACATTTTGAACCCCCGGATTTTGCTTATAAGTTTGCTACTACTGAGGAAAATACTTCTGCTTCACATGACCGAGTTGTTAAAATTTCTCCGACGCCTACGAGTAGATCCGATATTTCTTCCGTACGTTCTACAGTTGTTCTTCCTAGTTCTGCTTCTACTCGTCAGGTTACCTGCCATAATTGCGACAAACCTGGTTATGTTTCGACACGGTGTACTAGTCCTCAAGTACTCCATTGCTATGGTTGTGGATATAAGAGAGTTTCTCGCCGCAACTGTCCAAACTGTCACCCTACTACTAATAGGTCTTCAAATAATACTTCAACTTCCGTTCTCAGCTCTAGGAGTTAAACTTCTTTTGCTTCTAATTCTACATTCACTTCTGTCCCTCATTTAGGTCATCCGGCTCTTACCATCAAAACATACCCGTCTTCGGGAAACATAACTTCGAACAAAATTTCTTCCGTTTCCAGTTCTACCTCCTATTCTGCTCCTCCTTCTGCTCGCCCTACTTATTCATTCACATCACAGACTGTGCCTCCACCAGCATTGTAACCCATACTTCGAATTAGTGACTTGCAGGTAGCTTCTCAAGAGTTTGTTCCCGTTTTTTTAAATGAATCCACCCAAGAAATCTCTGTCGTGTCTGCAAGCACACATGTCGCTAAAGTGTCGATTATTTCTAATTCAGTCGGCGAGGGTCTTGTTGAAACCCATAGACCTATAGCGTTAATGCATGTTGCCGTTTTTGTCAAAATTTTACCTGTTCCTGCTTTTTTAAACGATTCTAGTCAAGAAATTGCTGTCGTACCTACAATAACAGCTGTAGCTAAATTGACGATAATTTCTAATTTAATTAGCGAAGGTCCTATTGAAGTTCATGTCTGTTGCTGTTAAAATTTTACATGTTCCTGCTTTCTTAAATTGTTTTACTCAAGAAATTTCTGTCGTGTCTACAATAACAGCTGTAGCTGAATTGACGATAACTCCTAATACGGATAGAGAAGGTCCTGTTGAAGTCAAGGAACCCATAGCTGTGATGCCCGTTGCTGTCGTCGTTAAAGTTTCACCTGATCCTGTTTCGTTATTTACTATTGTTAAGGAATCAGTTCCTATTGTGGCTGAAGTTGTGTCTGTTCCTACTCCGTTGTGTATCAGTGATGACGTCCTACTTTATTCTACTCCTTTATCAGACGTTGATGAAACGTTACCTACTCTTACTCATTTTTCTCATGCTGACAAAATGTTTTTTTTAGCTAAGATTGGCGAAATCCTAACTGATGTCTTGTTGACGAAGGTCAGCCTGATTCTGCTTCCTTATCTATTGTGGATGAAGTTCTTCCTGATGCTGTTTGTTGTTGTAAAGTCGATGAAATTCTGTCTGGCGTTGCACCTTTCGTTCATGTTGATAAACTTCATTCTACTCCTTTATCTAACATTGGCGAAGTTCTACTTGATACTGTTTGTTCTTGTAACGTTCATGAACTTCTACCTGATTCTGTTCCATTATGTAAAATGGTTTAAGTGTTAGCGGATTCTGCTCCTTTTCTTAAGGTCGTTATTCCTAAAGTCAATGCTGTTTTCTGTCTTAACTGTTATACTTCTAGTGCTTTATTTAACATCGTTGACATTTTTTCTACTTCTGTCTCTAGTTAACGTAACTGAAGGGTGCTCTGTTTGTGTTTCTTTTCGTAAGGTTGATTCGTGTACAGCTCATACTTTTTCCTTTTCTACCATTGACTTTCTTACCACCAATTCTAAAAACACGCAACCTTCTTCTACAACGTGTTCTGAGTTCCTTAAATTAAGACAACCACTACTATCTCCACCTTCACCACCTATTTCCCAACCTCGTGTTACAACTCCTACATCCCCTGCTGTTCCTGTTTGGCAGAAAGCTGCTCACAAAAAGCAGACATTATTCTATGCTCTTTCCAAACCGGAAGATGTACGTCGGCGAAGTATTAATGTCCTTGATCTCGTTTTGTTCTTCTTCCGGGGGCGTAAACGCCTTAAGCCCAATATCTAGTCCTCGCGCCCCAGATGCTTATGCCGACTTTGCTCTCCTTCGGAACTGATTTCTGAACGTTAAGATTTCTTTATTTACTTCTATGTTTTGCTGGGTTTTCGTTCTTTTTCTTTCATCCCGTGTGGGTTCTGGAATAGAATTGTCCCACGGTGCGACCTGCCTGTCTTAAGAGGCGAATAAAGCGGTCAAACACACACACACACACACCCACACATACACACACGCACTCACACGCATACACCTACTCATAGATAGCTACACTGAGATTTTGTTTTATTTTCTTTTGTACGATTCTTATTTTTTTTGGGTTAGTACTTGGTGCTTGGTGTTATTCTTTTTGGTTTTTTTTTACTTTTTTTGCTCGTTCCTTTCGTTCTACTTTCCTTTCCCTATCCTTTTGCTGGTCTTCTTTGCTGTCAGTCCCTATACTGACCGTGTTTCGTCTATCCGCTCCTGTGGTAAGTGCTTTCTAGTCCGTTTCTCTTTCTTCGGACGCGACTTAGCCGACTTTAGGTCTAGTTAGCTATTGTTCTCTTTGGTCCTTCGTTTGTTGAGATTCTTGATTACCACAGTTAGTAATACATCGTTTCCTTTTACCAGCGCTCTTCCTCTCTTTCTCTTGTGCTTCCTTGTTGTTCCTATGTTTACTTGACGCTTGACCTTTTGTTTTCCTACCCCGACCTGTTAATTTTGCTGGGAGAGATTTGCTACGTTTATTTTCAGCATAAATTAATTACCTTATTTTTCTCCCTTGTTAATTCAATAGCCGTTCGAATAAATTCCGTTTATACTGTTAAATTATTCAACATAATTAATAATAAACACGCTCTCGAATAATAAATTCCTCAACGAAATTGCTTTTGCTTTTAAAACGAAAACTAACTCGATAAATTAAATAGTCTATGCCTTGTTTTAGGTATCCGGTAATCTCTTAAATTCTTCAACAACTTCCTGTTTACAGTAAGTACGCCTGCTACAAATTTTCATTTTGAACTTATTTATTTCAAAACGACAAGTTTATACTACAATTAAATAGTTTATATTGTTTGACGTACTTTTTATCTTGCTATACATTACGACCGCATATAATGGTTTTCTCTATTGTTCCAATGTAAAGACTGGTTGAAATAAGGTCGCGCGCTATCCGATAAAACCAGGGTTTTCCGGTTTCAATCGCGCTTCGGTAAGCCAGGATTTGCAGTTCAAATTCCTGTTATTTGAACCGTTGTTGAATTTGATTCTACAATTTGTGCGTCCAAGTGTTTTCTACACTATTCGTCGCCCTATTTCAAAAGCAATAAACGTTTTTTTTTCTATTCAACCACTAGAAGGTGTCTTGCGTGTATTGCTTTTTTAGCTGGAGGCAAAATGGGTTCCTTCTTTCTGTAGACCAACTGCTTTTGCCCGTAGACCAACTGCTTTCATCCGTAGACCGCTGCTGCAGTTATGGTAGCAGGATAAATAGATCCTGACGACCATGGTGTTGCTGTGCCGACTCACTCCCGACGGCTTGCGAGCTAAGTATCCGGACACCTACAAGTATGCAACTCGTTTTCGATTGTGTGTGTCAAGAGCATATTCCGTATCAGCGTTTGGTGTAGTTACGTGATAAAAACATTGGCCCAGTAGGACTATTGTTTGCTGCTACGAATCGATATTATCGCTCTACAGGTGTAATGTACCATTGTTAAAAATGTTTAGCAGGCACGCTTATTCTTTTCTACTGATTGGTTCATTTCACAAACGGTTTTATGTACAATTTAAAATGAATGTTTTACAAAAAGTCGCACACATTAATTCTTTCCTACTGATTAGCTAATTCTCCAAAAAGTATTAAGTGAAATTTTAAAAACGCTTGACAAAAGCTCACATGTTTATTTACTGCTGATTATTTTTATTTTGTGTAAAATACGAGATGCGCACTTCGTATCTGCAGTACTAAATTGTTCATGTCACCTAATTGTTTGCTTTGACATAGTAACGCTTAATTTATTGCTTTCGCTTGTTTGTACAGAATCCTTTATTTATTTTTATTTGTTAATAGATAATCGTGGGCAATGTTTTTTTGTTTTTTTTTGGTATGTTGTCACCGCTGATGGTAAACCAGAAATAGAAAGATAGGTAATTGGTCCCTGTTGTAATGATGGCAGAAGGGGAGGGTGGCTTGCTCAGCCAGGATGTCGTGGGCTGACGGCTTTGACTAAAGACCAGAATGGCGAAGCTCGAAGAGTAAGGGCGCCAGAGTCTTGCCACAAAGAAAATATAGAACCGTGACTCAAAGATTCCAACTCATACACAAGTTCCCAAATACCATATCCACGCAGCACAAAGCGGCACAATCGTCACGCGCTAACTCAAAACAATAATAAAAATAATAATCAAGGAACACGTATAATATTTACTTGGCACAAATACAGGTGACACAATGCACAAAAAAAATATATATAAAGTACGGTATATAAAGGGGAGTGAATATTGATCAAAACTGGTGAAAATGATGCTTATCTTAAAATAAGAATATTGTGTAAATAATGCACCTAAAGTGGTACAATACCAAAAAAAAAGAGAAAATAAGGTGGTGCGTGGAGACCCACGAACGGTTCGGTACATATACGGGGTGCCGCACAATAGGCGAATAAATAAGTTGTAACTAACGCAAGTTAAAACGCGACGAAAGGCATGCCGGCGCTCATCCGTTATATATAAAGGCGCGGAGATAAATAATCTCTAAAATTTATAAATATATCGCGTCCGTTGGTGGATCTTTTACAAAACAAAATATCGTAGCATAAAAATAAACCTGAAAAATAAGACAAAATACGTAGCATATAAATCTGGTGAAATTCATAGTAAAGCAGATCACAAAAAAAAAGTATAAACACACTGTAGGTCACAATTGTTACTACAAAACTTCGGTATCTCAAGAAAAAGTACACACAATAGTTCGCCTGAATAGTGATTAAATGTGTAAACACCGAGGGGAAAGCACAAGAATTTATCAAACGTTACTTCTAATTTCCAAGAATGTAAAAATATAACTTTCGTTGTGATAAAACTGGATTTTGTAATAATTAAAGCGTAAATAAATTTAGCTGATAACGTAGTTTAAATTGGTTGTTGAGGCGATACCAAAAGAAAACAGGTATTAAAGTAAATATGTATACGACCTTCGAGATCCAGGTGTCCTGAGTACTCTCAGTAGCAGCAACACAGCTCTGAGCTCGATAATCGGCGGGGCGACTTATTGCTTCCTTCCAGAACAGCAAATTAAAATTTGTAAACAAAAGCAAGGAACAAGCAGGAACGGTGATCGAAAGCAAAAACAAAAGGTACTACTAAGAGTAGTACCGACGGCAGTCTAAAGCAGGTAGTACTAAAAGATGGTACAAAAAAAAGAAGGCCACTAAAATGAGAGAAAAATAATTAGAATACAAATACTGTACCTAAATAATTACGTACGTTGGACGGCCTTATCGCAAAAGCGAAGAGTCGGAGACGCAAATAAATTCCACAAACGGAAGTGGACAAACGCCACTAACTTCTGTCGTATAATTACAGGTCCTCCCCAAGGAGATGCTAAAACAAATGCTCAATAGGCACTTATAAAATTATACAACAAAACCAAGAGCGTTCACTTTACTCTTTTACAAGCTTCAAACAAACAATGAATATCAAAATCATGCATACTACACCTGCTAGATAAGATAATCGACCCATTCAGAAATAGAAATAAACAAAGAATTAAAGCGAGTTGGAAATTAGTTTCGAGAACCGGATAAGGTTTTGCAGAAAACACAGAATAACTTCAAAACTGGAAGGCTACACGTAACAATGTAGGCGAATCCCTCCACTCTCCGCGGTTTGTAGTTAGTATGGTATTTACTTTTCTTCCGGCTACGTCTAGGTATGTAGCAACAGATTGTATGAAAATTACAAATCATGCTATCAAAATCAAAGCAATGCTTAACAAATATTACAGATATACATAAAGTGGTGTATTCGGCTATTAATTTCTCCAAACGGTTGTAGTTTTGGTGTTTTTAAATGAAACATTTATAAACAAATAACTTGTTTTTTATTGTAGTAAATTTTGCTGTCAAAGCGTCTTGATTCTTAACACCCTACTTGATGTTTTTAGGTTGAACAACAACTGTGTTAGGTGATTTTCTATAAATTTCTGACTTCTTTCATTGGGCAGGTTGTTGAGATTTTCAAAAACCTACATACGACGGCGGTCTCTTTCTCTCTCTCTCAATAAATTTAATCATACCTTATAATTTATTTTCAATCTGAGAAAATACAACACATAGAACATCTTGCACATATTTCTGGTACGATGCTGTACGTAAAATGAAGGTTTTACTAGCACAATACGTTATTAAAATATAATCACAACACAATAGATTTACTGACAAGTAGAAATACCTTTTAAGCAAACTCAGTTACTCCTCTTAATACAATTGGAACTCTGACTTCTTCCATCTTTATATCTACATAAGAAACATTTATTGTAAAAATCGGGGTATTTGAATACAATTTCAAATAACATCTACATTGCAAAATTCAGATCCTTTGCGCAGATTATAAACCACAATAGAATTTTAATATAATGGTTATTGAGTATTTTATACCAAGATGGTATGACAAGGTAACGTGGCTCATAAATATCAACCTACACACTTAACAAAAATGATAAAACAACCCTATTTATTTACATACGCAACATGCATACTAAGCAAAAACGAGTTACATAAAAATTTGGGAAAATTTTCCAAAACCATATACTAAAACTAATTTTAATTTAACCTTTGACATTGTATAACCCGTGCTCGCTAGTTTGACAAATAGCAACATAACCTTTTTGTCATATGAATATATTAAACGATTTTTAATCATGGAAAATCTGAAGCTACAAAGAGTTCTCCGGCGATTATTTCAAAAATATGCCTTGTAATTTATAAAATTTTTAAAAAATAAAATGATATATGAAGTACAAGTAAAAATATTATGTAAAATTCCTTAGCTTGACATCTTAATTTGTAGTATTCACGAAAGCTGTAATTATCCATCACCTACTCAAGGTCATTTCCTGTATGCTTTGCTATTACTAAAATTAATTTGTCTAGTATTCCCTTAAGACATAGGATAAATAGCGCCATTATACTAAAGAGAAATACTTTGTTGAACGTGTAACTGTAATTATAAAAAGGTTTGCAGGCGAACTTGTACGCATCACGCAATGATCGAATCACTTTTACAGCTTGTTGAATTACTCGATAGAACATTGGGCTGTCTGTTTAACCTGCTCGATGTAAGAAATATGTGGAGCAGGTGTTAGAGGAACAAGTTGAATACATGACCAGTTACAGTTCAACAAGACCAATAATAATCTAGCATACGCTTATTAGGGAAATTTAGCTTTATACTGCATATTTTTATACAGATTGGATCGTATTTGTATGTTTCTAGCAGTGGACATAATTCTAACTAGTTGAAGTTAGGGAACGAATCTTCGCACTTAAAGCATTACGTACAGGTATGTGTCAAGTGAAAAACTGAGCACGATTGAAGATAAACTTGTAAAGTATGCAAAAGTTGATTAATGAAGATATGTCTGCGATATTTTAAGTTAAGCAGTACTATAACGTGAATTGCAACCTATTAGTTTAGGCAGTCTTTTAAGTTATGTTAATATTTGACATAATTATTACATTTAAAAATTAAGTATCAACAGGTTCAAAATTTAAACATCCAATATTACTTCTAGTTATCACTCCAAATTTCAAGAATAACTCAGTGTACTTACCCCTCGGCCAGGTTCAGCGGTACAAACGGCAATGATCCCTTGTCCAAAGGTAGGAGCAAGTGAGACGTCTTGATTCAGAAAAGGGTTCCTTGGCTTGAATGTATAACTTGAGAAATAAGACACAATTTGAAGTGATCCGTGTTGTATATTATCGAGGTTAATTTCCAGTATTACTCCATTGGTATAATATCCTTAAATTATTTGACACATAAAACAAATGGGTGCCAGATGCATGCTTATGGTTTAACATGTGTGGCTAAAATTGTACAAATAAGTATAGAACAACAGATGGTATACAACAGATTAAAACACAAATAAGTTTTTCTAAATATGCACTTATACTGAACATATATTTACAGATGTAGCCTGGTCGACAAGCAGCACCTGAGTCTTCTTTGGGCGTTAGGAAATGTGGACAAACAGGAAATGGTATTCTTTGTACTCTCCAAAACTAATCTACAAAACGACATGAACCAAGAACTGTAAATTTGTAGCACCTTGTGATGAGTTAGATGAGTCCCCAAATGGAATGATCGAAATAATTTCCAATTTACAACGTACGCTCCTATAAAGCTTCTAACAAAAATTCTATCGTTTCAACCAATCCACAATTGCATAAAACCAAACGGTATATAAAACTCTTTAATGTAAAAGCCAAAATGGGCAAAGATCAACCCAACTAAATTAACGTAAACTAACAAAAAGGGTACATATCTTGCAGATGTAAAATAGACACGATTAATAATTACTTCCAGCACATGCTGATTATCCGAAATCTCAAATCGGAACTTAGGGCTTTGCCAAAACACAATCCCAACGACTAAATAATTGTTGGTTAAGTTCAACACAATTAGTTGAAGACTCTTAAACACTTCTGGCAATTTGCCTATTATTAATAAACGTCTAAGCTGTTCGAAGACTTTTGTAAAAAAAGAGCAAACGCTGTTTCTCCATTTTAAACGATAACTTTAATCAAAATGAAAACGTATCAGCTGATAACTAACTAATCCATAGCCGGATCACTTTTAAAATAGTATTTAAAACTAGTCCTTGAATGAACTTATAAAATTGTTGCAAGCAATGTACCCTTGATAAAGAGTAATTCTACACTACAAAAAGTGATGTAATAAATTCTGTGAGACTAAATAAATGTCGTTAACAGTATGAATATAAACATGACCTTCTAAAACAGTACGTCATTGCTAAGAAAGTTTAGATGATCAGACACGGCACAAATGCGCAAGTCTAGTTACCTGTGGAATTTTGACAGAAACGTTTAAAGAAGCATAAACATACTCTAGCCTATTTACTCATATAAATTTTACAAGATAATTGAAAATAATAAGAATGATTGCATAAACTTTCCACAAACTTTATTTAAACACCAAGGTATTTGAACAATGATATAAAGCTTGTTAAAAATAAATCACAACACTTAACTGAATGACTAGAATGAATGTTAATTTGTAGAGAGATAATTCTATAACCAATAATGACATTAATATTCTTTGCTTAAAGAATAATGGAATGTAAATATTCCCCAAAGTTTCAGAACTATATACAAAACCAACCTTGATAATTAATAGCATTACCAATTAGAATAAACTTTATACAAATACGTTTGCTACTCGAATAATTGATTCCTATTAGATGTTATAATCTACCCCTGAAAATATAGATCACCCAACTATCATACATGCAAGTGAAAATATATACAATAACCTAGTAAAAGCATAACATCCCAATGTGGCTGTTACAGTACCAAACACTTGAACTACACCCAAATCTTTTAGATTATCGTTGAAATATAGGGGAGAGTAGCCTAATTTGAACCAGTTTTACAAATTTCACCATAACTTCAAAGATAATACACTCTAAGTGGGCAATATAAGGTCAATATACAGACAAATCTGCAAGCATTTATTTGTACAAAAAGAAACGGATAAATTGAAAACATCCAATTAAAAAAAGTAAAAACAATTTTCTTGAAAAGTTTAAATTTGGCTACCGGTTGGTTAAATTAAACCACTGGTATCCATAATTGGAACCAAATATACTAAGTTTTACACATCTCAAATCAAAATTTTGTCTTCTTCAATTCCAGCATACTTATCGTGTGCCCATTCTACGCACACTACTTGACATCTAATCCACACTTCTTCTGCTACGCAGTTGGAATAAAAATCATGACAATACAAACACAGGACATCTTCATTTGATTCCAATGTTTTTGTGTTTTTGGTTTTTTTTGTAATTTATGTTTTACTTTTTGTTGTTTATTTTTACTCTGAGTTTCTCTGTCATTGAATAAATCAGATTTAACATTTTCAATAGCTTTATTAGTTCTTATGAGTTTTCTGTGTAGTTTTGCTCTCTCTGACTCTTCCTTGTTTCTTTTTTTTGTCTCTAAAACAGTTCTACAGCCGATGATGAAGTTTGTTTCCTTTGTCCACTGATTTGGGAATTTTTGGGAAGGGTACGTAATTCTTCCAAACTATTGTTGAACGTATTTGGACTGATTTCTGATAATACGCTTGATGAAAGTAGACAAATCTGACTATTTAAATTCGGTGGTGTTTTTTCTGCAGGAATTTGATGTATTTCCAGATTATCTACTACTATTTGTCGATTAACTGCAAGCGATGGTGCAAACGTTTCATCAGGAAAACGATTCCTATTGACAGGCCAAATACCAGGTGCTTTGAAAGCATTTTCAGCTGTTCCTACAGTTGCCGCATTTCCATATGCTGCATTAATAAGCTCTGCAATGTCGTAAGCTAAAATTGCTCTTCCAACGTGTGCCCGCAACCAGCTATCCTGTGCCAGCGCAAAATAACTTTGCAACGGTTAAAAAAATGCCACGTCAAGAGGTTGAAGCCTATGTGTTGTATGTGCGGGTAACTGAAGGAGGTGAATATTATTTTCTCGGGCAAATTCTAATGCAGCCACGTTATTGCTGTGGGTCGAATGTCTAACTAAAAGTAATAAAACGTTTTTGTTAGGACCACTGTTTATGATTTTATAAAAATGTTTGAGCCAAACTAGGAAAAGGCCAGAATTTATATAGCCTGAATCAGAAATCTCACAAATACTTCCAACTAGGAGCTCCTCTTGCTAATTCAATGGTAAATCTTTGTCATTTGAAAATTAGCATCGGCGGAATATAAAAACCAGCATCATTGGCGCAGCACACAACGGTCGTGTTAATACCTCATTCACCACTAGCAATTCCACCCACTTGCCGTATTCCTCTTTCGGCAATAATTTTCTGCATTTTTTGCACTGTGGAATACCCAGACTTATCTACAGTAAATATTGTATTCGCATCAATTTTATATTTATCCACCAATTTTTTCAAAATATCATAAAACTCTGTTACCCTTTCTCGGCTAAACCCTCTTGCACGAGCAAGCAAAGTAGATTCGGGATGTCTCAGCGAGAGTTCTTTATGGCGTCCCATAAATCCATAAAACCATTTCTTTCCAGCCATGCATTTTATTTTATTGAATGGATGAGGGATTTTGTGTTTTTCTGCGAGTTAATATGCAATTCTTCGGATATCTTTGATTGTTAAACTAAAGAACACTTCTTCAAACTTCAGAATATGTTTGACTGACAAAGCCTTCATTTCAGCATTAAAAGTAGGTTTAGTACCGATTTTTAACGCAGTTATTTGCGATTCTGTTTTGTCTCCAAACATGTCTTAGAAGGGTTGTTTGTTGATGTTAATTCTTCGTTGGCATTCGTTTAAACCAACCCCATCTTTGTAAGCCTTAATGGCAAACTGCATATACTTTTCGGACTATTTACAATAATTTCCCATTTTCTTTGATGACATTATTCTGAAAAACATATGCATAAATAAATTCTTCATGGAAAATTATTTAAGATATTTTTGAATAAGTAATTTTTGGTAAAGTACTTTGGTAAATTGAATAGATCGAAAAGGTTTTGTAGTGTTCTCTTGGGGTCTTTAGTAGAGGTGATTAGAAACAAAGTCGAAGACCATTTCACATTTTATTTAATTAACACTTTAAGGTGCAGTACAACCGTTACAACTTAGGGTTAGACTTATTCTATATTAGTTCTTAACTGCTAACAATAGTTATGCAATTATGCTTACTCAATAATTTCAATTACACCTAGCCTAGAGTTCGTTGCACATATACTTCCTATTGATTGTCTTACTGTACAATTCCGCACTTTGCGCTTCCTATAATAAGTCACTCACCTTTTAAAGGCATAAAACTTAATTCAATATAATAACTATAAATTATTAGGATATTCGGCTATTACACCATCACAGTTTCCTAAAATGAACCGGTTTAATTTTTGAATTCCACACCAGGTTCATCTTAGGGAACAACAAGAATTTACCTTTTACATAACCTAAAATTTGTATTTACAAGTGTTTGTAGTTGAAATTTGCAGGACACATTAAAAATAGTGCAACAAATATGATAGTAATAGAATACAGTACTCACCTCAACAATTTTTTTTAATATCTTAGTTTTTACCTTAAAAATATTACAAAAATTACGAGCAAAACAAGTTTTATGCTGTACGTGATTAACGGAACATACGAATGTTGATCCAATAGAAGAACTATAAGTTTTTGATAACATGGCCTTAAGATTTGAACACTAGATGGCGCATGCTAGTTCAGAATAAGAAATGATTGAGTTGGCTTAATTTAGGTAGTGGTTCAAATTAGGCTACTCTCCCCTATGAAAAGCGTAAATGCAAAACTCGCATTTTCCACTTTTCATAATTTTCGGGAGAACGTGAAACACTGTTGCATGTTGAAGCCGATGGTATATCGCTGCAATTTTTTGTATATAAGAACTTTGTTGCAGAAAGATTTGATTGCCCACACTAAGCACACTTTATGAGGGTTTTCTGTAATTTTAATGTACAATGTGGACAATGTGAGCTCTGAACCAAAATGTGGTCAAATGAATAGTGGTCGTTATGACGCTAAACAAGAACCAAGAAAGCTAAGATTAATAGGTTTGTTAGACAAGAACAATAATACAAATAAAAACAAAATAATAATGGACAAACTTTATTATATACAAGGTTAGAAATTTATTTTATTCTACAATTGTTGCATATTAGTTGCTACGTGCATCGACATAACCTAAAAAAGACCTAAAGAAAAGTGTTAAGGTTTATGAGATTACTCCGAAATACTATAAAACTTTTGAGTACCGCTTATACGTGCAACTCGCCACCTTGCTAGTTTTGTACGCTGTATTACCGGGGTTGCTCGCTTTCTAGCTTGCTGACCACCAACCTGCATAGATGCTCTGAAATGTATAGTGCTTAATAAGATCAATATCTATTTTAACTGGTGCTTAGTTTTGTGTGTTATAAAAGAGCAAGAAGAAGAGTTGTAATATAAAATCGGGGTAATTAAAACTTTTTGTAAGTTTATTACCCTTTATCCTCGTGACTATCAGCTATATACTAAAACTCTCTATTTTAATCTGATATCACTAGATCGAGATTTTCTTCTTTATACTCCAAGCCCAGGGTAATGTCAGATGGAAAACGGCTTTAGACAAAGAAAACTCTTAAGGGTTAAACGGCTAGTAGAGTGTTAGCTCTGGGTAGACCATGAGCATGGGTCATGGGTGGATAATCGACCAAAAATATTTTTAATAGGCGCCACCGTATTTTTTAATACAAGTGCCAACAAAATTTAACTGTGTTTGTATAAGGGAATGCGGAACCTTATCTTAACACCACTATCATAGCCATAAAACTTGAATTTCACTCTTTAGCACACACTTACCAAAACCTCAACCACCAGATGTCAAACAGTTGTCTCAGCTTTACCTGTGAACAAACAAAAACACCACATGGACACCATTTGTGTCCTCAAAAGCATATGCCCAAAAATATAATAAGTGACTTTAAACATCTGTGAAATACTAAAGGGATTCATTTTCATTACTCTGTCTTTTTACTTAAGGAGGATTTGCTCTAGTTTTCTTTTTCCTAATTTAAATGTTGAATAATAAAACGTCTTTCAAAAGAAACAAAAGGAATTCTATTTATATATAGAAATCTGATTATATACATGTGACTGCAATATATATATATGATTACTATCTTGTCATAAATTTTTTATAAAAAGAATTTTAGTGAAGTTTAACATTCAAAATAAATATGTATAAATGGATCATTTCTATAAAATTTAGTTTAAGCAAACATGTAATAAATTATTAGTTCATAACACATGAGTTTATTTTTACCATAATCATTGAAGTACTTCATTGACCATTTACAACAAAGATTTGTCATAAAAAAACAACGATTATAAAATGCAAATACTCAAATTTAACTATAATCTACCAAGAAAATATGCGAACTTCAGCACCAATAAAAAGCTTTTACATGACCTGAATGTTTTTAAGCAAAATGTGAAAATTAAATCAAGACTGCATCTGGCGTCTAGATTAGGAAACAGAATCTATACTATTTTTTTTATCTGACATAAGTTGTCATTCTAAATATCTTAAAACACATTGAATGCATGTACAAATAACTGACAAACTAGATATTTATTCGTTGTGTTACTAACTTTAAAAAACTACTTTATATTTTTGTTACTCTAATAATCAACGTAGGAAATCTCATAATAATTTACTATACTTTCAAAGTTATGGAAAGTTTCAAACACTCACGTGTATCCAAATAAATTGCAGATGCAAAATCATGACGTCAGCTGTTGTATTTTTCCAGCGTATTAATCATCAGTAAGTTTGAAGTATCAAGATTTTTTGTAGAATAAACCATTGCTATACTGCGTAGTTAAATAGATAGAACGAAACCATAACTGCTTGCTTTAAATTACTGCGACGAAAATTTATTATAATTTAACATTGAAAATTGTTGTTGTAGATATGTCCATAAGATATTGCACTAAGATGAGAAAATATTAGTAAAATTTATTGTATTAATCTATACCAACTGTCTTAAATGATGTATATTATCGTTCCATGTTCTCAATTCAAGTTCTTCTTCTTGACTCTATTAGACGCCTCGTGTTTTAGTCGGGCCATCTTGACTTTTATCTCTAGTCTACAAAAAGCGACTTCACTCTTGGACGTTGGAAATAAAAGTGCTGATTATTAACTGGACAGCGCTTGGTAACAAGCCTCAGAATATATATCTTCTAGAATCTATGTGTTATTATGAACATTATACTTTAATTTTTATTGGCTGAATATTTACGAATTAAATGCTTTAAAATTTATCTGCTTTATTATTAATTTATTAGGCTTGGTGTAACTAGGAAAAAAATACGTTACAGAGTTACAGGTAACGAGCATTTTAATTCGCTAAAACAATTTGCCATTTTACAAATGACTGGTCCTTCAAGCTAAACAAGGGTATAGAAAACAATTTCTACTACTATTTACAAGAGGACTTCTACGGCTCCCAACGAAAGGAGATGGCTGGGCGCAACCGGTGAGTAGGTGGGGTCTTACACATGCAAAATAAAGAGAGGCCTAAAATAAAAATTTACTCACTCATGCACAATTAAACATATATAAACGAAAAACCTCTAATTTAAAAAAAATTATGTACAAAAGCACAATAGTGCCAACGAATGAACAATACATAAGTACACGTTATACATATTTACAAAATCAAACAAAAAAATCATTTTTAACATGGCGAGCTGCCTTTTTAGGTACCTACCTCTTACATTATTTAGCAACAATGCAACAAAAAAACCCAACCCCAGCACTAAAAACCACAGTTTTTGATGGTTGTAAATATAAAAATTACATATGCCACATCGGCAGTACAATGTCTTAACTAATAAGGAAAATGTATAACTCAGAAAAAAAGAACCAAGATAAACTAACAATTATAAATCATTATCGCAAGCATGCAATTGCCGACATACAAATAAGTGAAGGAAATGATCCCAATAAGTGCAATATTATTACTTCCGACTATCTCACATCACAGTAATCAGTTTAAGGCCACCAAGTTGGCAACCAAATAGTGTCAATAATACATACACACTCACCCTCGAATTGCTGCCGTCGTACCGGCTCCTACCGTCTCTACTGACGGGGCGAGGCAAAGGGGCGCATGATCTCGTTTTGGGGCTGTCCTCTCATCACAACAGGGGGCGGCAATCTATCGTGGCTTTAGGGCCACCGGAATAAGCTACAATAGCTATAAGCGAATTAGTTTATTGTCGCCGAAAAGTATGGTTTTGTAAAACCATCATTACATACCACGCTGTATTGCGTGCGCGAACTTCCACAAAAAAACGGCACCAACAAATATATGGCAAATACTTGTATCTTGTATATCGAAAAGAAAGTGAATATTAATTTTGTTTCACTAAATAACCAGAGCTCCAAGTAATATTGGTGTTATCAAACGTGATTAGCAAACTTGAAACACGCTTTTATAGGATAGCGAAACCCTATTTTAACGAGTTTTCCTTTGAACAATAGAGAAGGTACTTACACGCTATCTCAAGGTATAACAAGTTCACGGACACCTAAAATAAGGTATTGCCGATTTAATTTCTAGCATAAACTGTACGTTTTAAAGCAACTAGATTTGAAATTGAAAATTACTATAAAGCGGGCTTATTAAAGAATGGTCTAATATACCGGGTGTTGTTACAGGATCTGAGCAGAATCTAAATAAACGAATAATGAAGAAAAAGAATGTAGGTTCTTTATTCATCGACAGTAAATGAACATAACATAGTGCACTGACAATTCTTCTTCAGTCCACTCGTAGGCTAGGTTTTTCCTTTATGTTGTCATCGGACCCTTCGATAACATGTTTATAAAACAGCAACTCTTTATTTTCTATCCACGGTCGTACGTCTATTCAACAACTTGTTGACATAATGCTTCTTAGATTGCTATGTTGGGTTAGATATAGGAATAACAGGTAGATCCATGTTGAAAAGCAGTTTTCCCGTCTTTGCTAGAGACATTCACGTTCCAAGATCTGACCTCCACGTGTACTCTCTCGTAACAAGTACATCCTTTTGCTTAATTCTCTCAGAACAATTCTCCTACAAGTCCTAAGCTAAAAGTGGAATGGAAACGATTACTTTATAAATGGTTCTTTTTTCCAATCAAAACCTGATAGTCGAGATCAACTTTAACTATTGCCGCTACACAATGTGCCAGAGAATATTCCGATGGCACATCGAATAGATTATCTTCCGTGATCCCAAATCTCATTTTGCTGTGTCGCTTTACAGAGATATGAAGCAATTATAGCTCGGGCCAGATTTTCGCTCGTTCTCACGAGTATAACTGTTTGTTCGTCTTACTGCGTGCTGTTCTTCGGCATTACCGGTGTCATCACTATCGTAGTATGCTAACCGGTTAACTTGCACTACTACTGTTCTTCCTTTTGGTAGGTTATGAATCCGATGTACCACGTCGTTAATCCTTTTTGGCGGCAATTCACGGTCTGAGGGTTGAATAACCAGATGCGGTCGCCCACTTGAAAAACAAGCTCCTACCCCTTGATGTTATATCTGGTCTTTATCTGATTGCTAGCGATCTGTATATTTTTCCTAAAGTCACCATGGATGAGTACATCTTGCACTTGGGCTTTTCGACGTTGCTCTTTCCCACAATCCCCGAGCTTATATCCGAACTCAAGATCACAAGGCAACATTTTTAGCGTCGCAGCATAGTACATGCAGGCGTCTGTCCAGTGCACTCAGGAATCGAAGATCGATAGGCTATTAAGGATAAATGTAAATATAGGCCCCAGTCGTCGGCAGACCACCTTGGAAAGGTACTTGGTCATGGTGCGGTTTATACGCTTTACCATACCATCGGATTATGGGAGCAATTATGTTGTTCGTGTCCTTAATATCAGGTAAACTTTTTGCAACAACGCTGACTTAAAATTTCTAACTTGATTGGCGTGCAACTCCAAAACAGTATATCTAGCAGCACGTCAGCTACAGTTGCAGCGTCTTGGCTTGGTACAGCATACGCTTCGATCTACTTTCTTAAATAGTCCATGACTACCAAAATGTACTTATTCCTGAAATGAGTATCAGGGAATGGACCGATAATATCGATTGCTACTCTCTCAAAGGGACCCCGCACTATGTATTGCGGAACCTTATGGTTGCCCAATGGTGCACACAGCTGACACCTGAGGCACTACTTTTTTACATCTCACAAGCAGCTTAAGTGTAAAATCTTGCTAGGTAGACTGTCTTCAGAGACTTATTAACGCCGAAATATCCTCCCGAGTACCCTTACGTAGATATTCGAAAACCTCTGATACTCTGCTTTTAGGAACCTCTGCTTGAAACATACTCACGAATCCATTTCCATTCTACAAGAATCACACCAAGATCAAATTCTATACCATTAGGGAATCCCATTGTGCCCAGTATGACTTCAGGGTATTACTCACGGGCTAATGTCCGCCAGAATGAATGTCTTCTTCTGGTTTTCCAACCCAGAGTGACACCTAGATCTTCATCATTCTCGTACTCCGTTCACTTTTGTAGGGGCTGCCAATCGTCATTGATCACACTATTTCGACTATGTAATCACACTTTGTTTCTAACCGTGAGCAATGGCTACAATCTTTCGAATAAGGCCGTCTTAAAAGCGCATCCGCATTACAATAACTTGTACCAGCACTGTGTTCCGTATCAAAGTCACACTCCTACAGCCTTTCTATCCATCTGGTGATTTGCCCTTCATGGTTTCTAAGCTGTAATAGCTACTTCTAGGCGCAGTCGGATCCCGAGGGGTACTTATAAAGGTGTTCTACGAATTTCACCACTGCCATCGGTTCCCGTTTTGTAACGCAATAATTCCGTTACGATTTCGAGAGCACCTTGCTAAAGTATCTTGTTCACCTTGCAGCTAGAATAGTTTACTTATAACGGCGACACTGCTTGCGTCTGTGTGCAAGATGAATTTCTGTTCCGACGGAAGATAGCTTAAGATTGGAGCTATTGTCAATAAATGCCTTAGTTGTTGGAACGAGTTTTGGCAATCTTCATCCCAAAGGTATTCATGCCCCGTCTTCATTCAGCTTGGTCAAGAGCTTGGCTACATTCGCAAACCCGGAAACAAATTTTTTGTAGTAAGTGTTCAACGCCAAAAAGTTGAATAACAGATGTTTGTTTTTTGGCGTCGGCCACTCTTGTATTGCTTGAACCTTTTCCGGGTCTGGCCTGACCCGGTTCCGTGAAACTACATGCCCTAGGTATTTCGCTTCTTCAAATAGTGGGTGACAGTTCTTTGCACTCAGCTTCGTTTAGTCTTCGAAACACTTCTTCTAACCCACCCAACGGGGAGAACTAAAATTTCTAAATATTTAAATGTCACCATGTACAAACGAATAAGCGTGTTCTCTGCAGAGTACCTTTTAATAGGAAGTTTTCATTGCATTTCCTGCCGAACGTCTTGAAAAATACCAAAATCCGTACTTTACCAGAATGTAAAATCAATCTTTTAGAATAATATAATGAGCGCCATTTATTCAAAACGTTATAACCAATTGCAAGCTTTAATGCATCCTCGTTGTGAGCGAAGTACTTTTTTCAAAGGAGTTATTTTAAGAACAATTCCTCTCAAAATTATACTTACGTTATTTAATAAAAAAATACGGCATTTCCTTCGAGAGAAATCAAAAAAATCATAAATTATGTACGTCAACGAGCCAATCATCTTATATGAATGAATAAATGGCCCGATTCAAAGACATAATACTACTAGAAAGGCGATAAAATAGATAAGAACGCGAATAATAGCTCTAATTGTAGTACTGAAATCGTAAGGGAGAGATAACAACGACTTGGTTTTACTGCGTTAACAAAGGATGCGAGACGGGTTCCGGAATAGCGGTTAAAGGTGCCAAAATCAGAAAGTGACCTGGTGTAAGGCAAGTCAAGTCATTGGGGTCACTGCTCATGGATGTGAGTGGACGCAAGTTTAATTAATTTGAACAAAGACAGTGGCTAGTTCATCGTAGGTTAATACTTGTTTACCTATGGTACGGAGAAGCACGGTTTTAACGGACTTCACACCCTCCTCGCACAAACCACCAAAATGAGGCGCAGCGGGTGGTATTAAATGCGCCTTGGTTGTCATGCAAATAAAGAGACATAAATACGGTTTTAATACTTTGGCACCTTTAATCGCTATTCCGGAACCTGCCCTTTCCGACCTTCCGCTCAACCGCCTTTCTCGTTGGCAATTGTTCCAACGAATTCATCAAGATTTTTGGTCCCGTTGGTCTAAGGAGTATGCTCTAGCTACCGCCCAAATGGCACAAAACGTCTCCACCAGTTCTTTTGGATACCTTGGTGCTAATTAAATCCGAGAACATTTCACCTCTTCGTTGGTCCCTCGGACGTGTCGTAACGATACATCCGGGAACTGATGGTATCGTGTGCGTTGTTACTATCAAGACCGCTCAAGGCGAGCTGAAGCGCTCTGCTGCTAAGCTCTGTCCTTTACCTTGTTTGTAGTTTGTGTTCCGTTCGCATTAATTGTTTCTTTATTTTTTTCGCATTAATTTTAATTTTTTTTTGTTCGTTTCTTCGACATTTCCGTCGCACTCTTGGTAATTATTTTCCTTTCAAAAATGCCTTGTATTTTGGTGGGCGGTATGTTCCGTTTGTATTTATAGTTAATTTACTGTCAGGTGTAACATAATTATAGCATATGAATAATTGATAAAAATGCACAATGTGCTTTGCAATAACCTTATCTAACCTATGCTAATTGATTTTGTTACGTGATTCAATTATCCCAATTTGCTATAATTATGTTATAACTAACAGTAAGTTAACTATAAATACAAACGGAACAAATTGGCTGTGTTTGGCAGAAGTAACGGCATGATTTCTATGTAAACTACAATAAGTAGATATTTAGTTAACTAGCACAACGGTTTATGCGTCAACAAGAGAGACACCGATAAAGCTGATGTTTAAGAGAGAATTAAACAATCGGTTTGATTTATTAAAACCAAATATTAAGCTATAAGCAAGACTAAGGCCAATTAAATATTCAAGTGGAAACAGAACGCAAAGTTTTTGTGAAAGGTATATAGTATAAGTTAGAGATTACAGGAATCCAAGCAAACCACAGCTGGATTCCAGAGGAGGTTGTAGCAGTATTAGGTGGTAATGTATATAGATGTCTGATATTTGAGTTGAAGTAGTTTGAAAGACACCAAGATCAGCCATTGAGCTTTACTGCTACCAGGATACCGGTTATAAATAATGAAAATGTTTTAACTCCTAGCAGGGTAATAACCATAGCAGATTTGGGATCTTCTGTAGTTGATACTCAATCTGTGTCTGATAGTCTAACGGTGTTGCGTACTACGGAAAAAGAGGCAACCAAAATCGAGTTAGAATCTGTTACTAAGATACAAGCTTCGCTCAGTTATTCAATTACTAAGAATAGGTGTAGACAAAATTGTAAACCTCCAGTACGTTTAAATTTGTGCCTCTTAAACATACTTGTGAAATGTTATATTATGTTTAGATATGAGCCACCTTCTTTAATGTATAGTCTCAAGTGACACTTCTGTAGCGTTATGTTATTTGAATAAAGGCGTGTTCTGAGTATATATTTTTTATTCCAAAGACATCGGGTCCTATCGTACCACAAACTAATATTAGAATGAATATTAGGGATATAAAATCGTATAGCAAAAATATGAGGCGCTGGAGGAGACTTCATTATAGAAGAGAAAGTGGTTGTCTGACAAGAACATATAGGGAATGTATATGCAAGACCGGAACTAGAACAACTACAACAGGAATTAGACACTAAAAAGGATGACGTAGGATATCCTATACTTATAGACGAGTTTGAATAGCATTAAAAACCCTGAAAAGTTTTAAGACGCCAGGCATAGATAAAGTGCAAACAAAAACCCTAAAAGCCGCTGGAAAAGTAGCAACAGAACGTCTCTTCCAACTCGTGTGCCGTATGTATGAGACAGGCGAGATATCCCAAGATTTCAAAAGTAGCACCATAGTCACTAAATACTCCCTGTATGTTTGTTGTGGTTTGTTTAGTATTTTTCTTAATCCTCTTTGGGAAGTAAACCACTCATAGTTTTTAAAATCATCTTTATCTACGTTTCGATTCATGACCTAAGATCGTTGTCAAAATAATAAAAAATTTAAGTTTGACATTTATGCCATAAATTGAAGGTGACTTTGAAGAAAAAGTTAATTTGGGTTTAGGCAAAACAGGGACACGGGAGACAATTTTAACTTTAAGGGTCATAATAGAGAAAGAAATAGAGAAAAGAAGATAGTATATAGGGTTTGTAGGTCTGGAAAAAGCGGTCGACAGTGTAAAACGGGAAAAAATGTTCTAAATACTAAAAAAGTATAGGAATAAGTTATATGGATAAGCGTATAGTACATAGCTTACACAAGAGCAAACAACTATTACAGAATTTGAACAGGAACATATAACGTAGAACGTAACGTAGAACGAATATAATGCTAAAAAGTATGTAGAAGAGAGGAAAGTATGTCAAAAACCAGAATACAATTGGAAAACCAGAATTTACAAGAGGTTAAGGATTCGTGCTACCTAGGGAAGCAAATAACGCAAGAAAGGAAAAGTGCAAAAGATATAAAACTTAGACTAGCACAACGCCGTGCTGTGTTTGACAAATAAAAGCAATTGCTATATTCGAAGACAACAAACATGGAAACAAGAGAAGTCTATTAAAAACATATGTGTGGAGCACAACACTGTAAGGCTGTGAAACATGAACAGTAGGAGAAGCGGATAGAAAAGATAGAAGCCTGTGAAATGTAGTGCTGCAGGAGTTTGATTAAAATTTCGTAGACAGACGAAGTTATGAACAAAGAAGTACTAGAAAAGGTGGGGGAAGGAGGGGGTATCTGGAAAAATGTAAAAATAAGGTAGGGTGATAGGACACGTTCTATGACAGGAGAGAATAGCGCGTGATATATCTGACTCAGAGAAAGGAAAAAATAGATAGAAGTAGACCTTGTAACCTTCCGGTCGACACTTCTGTGTCAGCATTCTATTTATATAGTATTTCTAAATTCAATTGTTTGCTGATAGCATTGTCCTGCTATCTATCTTGTTGTTACCTTTGCGCTTCATTTGTGTTAACCTTCATAATTACAAGTTATTGCCGTATACTCAAATTTACGTTACTTATCTGCATTTGAAATTACAAATACGATAATAAGCTGTACTTTGCTTTTGTCCTTGTGAATAAGAGGCATTCTTATTTCGATCATTGTTGGTGAAAGTTGGATTCTGCCGATATAAACGTATTGATTACGGATTTAGGTAGAACCGACAATTATTGGAGTTTGGCAATTTTGGTTTTATGGTTCTAGAATACCTTTTGCAAGCTTCGATTTTCACTTGTAGTGGATTTAAATTCATCAGCATCGTTCATAATTGGTATGAATTAAAATAGATTAAATTTTATTATTTTAATTTTTCTAGGTGCAGATGTTCGTTATTGAAATCTAAATATTGTAATGTCCTGTTATCTCTAAATCAGTTAGTGCACATTTAATTGGCCCACTTACGTGGTAATTAACCTCTCAATTTTTGTTTGCAACTTGATTTCTAATATTAAATTTTAGGGTTCTTCTTCTTCTTTTCCTCCCTACGCCGTCTCATTGTGCGTTATACGTATGCTCTTCATTCTGGTTATGCTCCTGTCTCTTTTATCTCAAGAACGTTGTCGCACTATCAACTTTATTATTTATCATTTATTGGCGTTGCCGACCAGCTGTCGTTACTCTGGGTTACCATTCCAGCAGCCTAGGACTTCGACGACCTTTGATGTGAGATAACTACGTACAGAAGCTAATCATTGAGTAAGATTATTCCATGTATTTAATGTTCGTTGTTAGTGTTTGTGCTTATTTGGTGCCATTGTGGTTTGATTATTTTCCTTTACTAGTACTTAATATTAATAATTTGAGCTATTGCTGTTTATACGAAGTACATCTACTTCATTCAAAATTCTGTAATACTGATATACAAATTTTAATATTTAAAAATCAACATTTAGTATATTTCTAGACACCCTCTTTACTGCCTAGGGTGATTCATTGAGATAATTGTGAAATATTTCAAAAGTACGTTAAGGTATCTAATATTTACACTATTGTTAGAGATTGCTCCCACGAGGCGCTTATTTGAAATTGAGGTTAGAACACCTAGCACTTAATTTATGGTGCATTTTACATACTACTACATGCTTTCTTGGCCAAGGGTATATGAGTACGTGAGTAATAAATAACTTTAAAGCGAGTGAGATATTAAAAGTTCTTCTTCCCTGATATGCACTCGTGAGGGTTTCCTTACGGTAATATTTACTAATTTTGTATTTTCTATTCTTGTGTTAATCATAATTGATGTACTATTGAAATTCAATTGGTATTTGGAATTTTTGTTATTAATTGTTTTTGTGTTCCGATGCGATATTAAAGATAGTTATTTTTTGAAGTTGCGTGTTTTATATTTATGATCTGGAAGGGGGTTCCTTCAAAGTCTGTTGGAACTAGAACTTTAGGTTTCATACGCTCCTGAATTGTTATCAGTTCCTGGCGCCTTGGCATTCCCTGTCCAGGCTCTGAATCAATACTAACCCTTATTAATATAATCTGTGCAGTACATTTTCTGATCTACCCTGAATTAGAGTCTCACCCTGACTAAGCAGGAGCAAAAGTTGTCACCACCCCCAACCCAAAAGCCGCTACCTAAGCACTTTTTTAGTGGCCGTCAACTTGACTTAAATTTTCCGTGACATCCAAAAATTGGCGCATCCAACGCGTGTGGCCTCGAAAACCTGCATTGATTTTTTTTTTGTGTTCTCGTTTTATATATTTTGGCGTTTCCTCGAATAATCAATTTTCATTGGTGCCCTTGAAGTTAACCAAGATTTCTATTTACAGAATTTGTTTTTGTGCTTATGTGAATTTGTGTAACCTTTACGTTTGCGTGCTACTTTTGATTATTATTTTGTTGTTTCACCATTTCTGCGGTATATTTGAGTATTATTTGATATTTTGTGATTATAACGATTTTCGTGTGGAGAAACAGGAACATTGAAGTTGTGTAGTGATATATTTTTGTGTGTATAGAGTTGTTTTGTTTGCTTAGTATATAATGGCTGATTATAAATTAGACCTCAACCGTTTAAGAAAAGATGAGCTGTGTTTTGAATTATTCATTCGTGGTGTTGATATGGCTACCACTGAAATTGTAGACCATATGCGAGCATGTCTCCGTCCCTTAATTAAAATGGAACAATTGGATAAATCATTATCTTACCCAACTTTGAAATTAAATACTGATGAAGAATTTGAAATTATTGGAACTAAATTAACTGAACTTAAAGCAAATCTGAAGAAATTGGACTCACCTTTGGCTACTATTCGTTCGCGTCTTATTCATTTATTAAAAAGAATTAATCTCACCGTTACTTCTTCGTTAACCCCTGAACAAACTAAGACATATAATTAGTTTTTACCGGCAATTCTTACGCTTATGGACAATTTGGATGGACAAACGGCGTCAGATTTTATAGCCCTTCCTGCAATGTTTGCTACTCAAACGTTAGCTACAGATGAAACTGTAGAAGCGCCTAATCTCTCGGATACTGTTGTTTCTAGTAATCCTGCCTCTAGTTCTAATTTTAAAGGTCACCATACACCCGTAGTTAAATGGAACTTAAAATTTTCTGGAGATCCTACTGGACTTAGTGTTCATAATTTTCTAGAAAGAGTAAATGAGCTTAAAGTTGCTCGTGGTGTTTCCGATTTACAGCTTTTTGAAAGTTCTGTAGATTTATTTGAATCCAAAGCCTTATTATGGTACAGGAGTAATTGTCACCAATTTACTAATTGGCACGACTTATCTTCTTTATTAATTCGACATTTTGAACCTCCTGATTACAGGCGTCGACTGTTTAAAGAAATTTTGTCGCGAACTCAAGATCCCTCCGAAAATATCGTGGCATACTTGTCAATTATGAAGTCAATGTTCCGACGATACGGCAGTATACCCGATGATGTACAATTAGATATTATTTCAAGAAATCTTGCTCCTTTTTACACCGCACAACTGGCATCCGTTACTTCGTTACGTGAACTAGAAGCAGAATGTTTAAAACTTGAAGTCACGAAATACCGTTTAGATAATTATGTGCCGCCTTGTAGAAAAAGCGACTGTGTCGAACCAGATTTTGCATTTGTTCGCAAAACTAAAGCTATGTCAGAAATTGCATCTGCATTGCCTGCTGTAGTTGAGACATCACCCAATTCAAAAACTGTAGTTTGTTGGAATTGTTCACGTTTAGGTCATACTAGTACAAATTGTACGGAACCAAAGAAACTATTCTGTTATAAATGTGGAAAACACGATTACACTATTCGCACCTGTCCCGAGTGCAATACTCAGTTAAACTTTTCACGAGGAAGCCGTGAAGTCAAGTGGTTAACCTCGATTCGTCTCAAAGCTTGACTTCCCCTCAATTCGATCCTGAAAATATTAAGCCATGCAAATCAATTACGTTTAAATCCTATCAATTTCCTGCGCAAATCTTACTTGACTATGTTCTCTCTCATGTTGAAGGTGATCAGAGACCCTATGCGAAAATAAAAATTGTGGAATATCCTATTTTAGCTCTTTTAGATAGTGGTGCTACACAAACTGTTGGACTACCTGGTTACGAATTATTATTGATACTCGGACTCACTTTAATTAAGTCGCCAACTGAATGTACAGTTGCTAACGGACAAATATGTAAAAGTTTAGGTTATGTAGCCACACCGATACAACTGTTAGATAAATTACGCATTGTAAATGTTTTAGTAGTACCCGAATTGTGTCACGATATAATACTTGGTATTGATTTTTGGAAATTAATGGGTATTGTCCCTAATTTAAAGGAAAACATTTGGCATTTTGACAATGAATCAAAAATTCCTCACATTGCAAGTTTAAATAATCCTGATCAATTATCTATTGATCAGCGGAATGCGTTAAATAATTTAATTTCGAATAAATTGAAAATAATGGGAATTGGCTTAGGCTTGTGCACCACCACTGAACATGTCATTGAAATCACTCCTGATACAAAACCTATTAAACAAAGATACTACCCTGTATCCCCGGCTAAACAGAAAATCATAGATAATGAACTAAATGAAATGTTACAAGCGGGAATAGTTGAACCTAGCAAAAGTGCATGGTCATCACCTGTCTGTCTTGTTCCGACAAAGGATGGTTCCTACCGATTCTGTGTCGATTATCGCCAACTAAATCGCGTCACCATTAAGGACGCCTACCCTTTGCCCTACATATCTGCGATTATAGATCAATTACGTGATGCCCAATATTTATCGTCAATTGATATTAGGTCAGCGTACTGGCAAGTGCCTTTGTCAGAGTCCTCTAAGGATTTTACTGCATTTACGGTTCCAGGGCGTGGGCTCTATTGGTTCACTAGGATGCCATTTGGTCTGACTAATGCCCCTGCAACGTTTCAGCGCTTGATAGATAACACTTTAGGTGCCGACTTGCAACCCTTTGTTTTGCAGTATCTTGATATGTGGTTGTGATTTCGAAAGATTTTAATACTCATTTGGAAGTCCTCGCAAAAGTTCTTGATCGATTGGCTGAAGCTGGTCTCGTTATTAGTTTGGAGAAATGTAAATTTTGTGTACCCGAACTCAAATATCTAGGCTATGTTGTAGATGCTAACGGATTAAGACCCGATTCCGAGAAAATTAGTGCGATTCTGAATATATCTCGTCCAAAAACTGTTACAGAACTGCGTCGATTTTTAGGTACCGCAAGTTGGTATCGAAGATTTATCAAAAATTTTTCTACTATCGTACATCCGCTTACAGACTTCACAAAGAAAAAGACTATTTGGAAATGGTCTGAATCTTGTGAGTTAGCATTTAATCACCTTAAGGAGAGTTTAGTGTCAACCCCCATTTTGACCTGTCTTGATTTTGCGAAACGGTTTATTTTGCAAACAGACGCCTCTGCCTATGGCATCGGAGCTGTTCTTACCCAAGAATCCGACCAAGGTGATAACGTTATTTGCTATTTATCTCGTTCTTTGACAACCCAAGAAAGAAAATACTCCACTACCGAGCGAGAATGTATTGCTGTTATCTGGGCTGTAAAAAAATTAAGACATTATTTAGATGGCGTTTTGTTTACGGTTATTACTGACCATCATTCTTTGCTGTGGTTGCACCGTTTGAAGGACCCTCAAGGTAGATTAGCTCAATGGTCTCTCCGTCTGCAACCCTACGATTTCAACATCATTCATCGGAAAGGCAAAGACAATGTCGTTCCTGACTTCTTATCGCGTTCCGTACCTGTGTCGGTTGATGTTCTTTAATCGAATGCCAACGACATTTCTAACATTTCTGACCGATGGTATAGAAAAATAATTACCAAGATATCGGAATTTCCTTTAAAGTACCCTCAGTGGCGTACTGAAATTAAGAAATTGTACAAATATGTTAAACCTGGTATACCCGAACTCGCCAACGAGTCTGACGTTTGAAAACTGGTAGTTTCCAAAGACCATCGCAAAGAGATCCTTTCACGGTATCATGATCGTCCGACAGCTGGACATGTCGGTATCTTTAAAACATACTCTAAAATTAAAAATCTTTATTATTGCCCTCAGATGAAAAACGACATTACCAGATATGTCAATCGTTGTACTATTTGCCAACAACAGAAACCCGAACAAAAACTACCCACAGGATTAATGCGCAGTCATTCTAAAATTAGTAGGCCATGGCAAATAATTAGTGTAGATTTTATAGAACTGTTAGTACGCTCAACTAAAGGCTACACTCATCTATTGGTAGTATGCGACTACTTCAGCAAGTATGTAGTATTATTTCCCGTCCGTTCCGCTACTGCTAAGAGTGTGTGTAAAAACTTAGAAGAAGGAATTTTTTTGATTTATGGTGTTCCACAATCAATAATTTGTGACAATGGAACACAACTGAAAAGCAAGGAATTTAAAGCCATATGTCAAAAATACAACTCTGAAATTTTCTATACTCCTCTTTATTATCCTCGCGCTAACCCTGCCGAGAGATCAAACAGAGTTATTAAAACCATGATCGCTTCATACATCAAGGATACCCATCGTGCTTGGGATAATCAATTAGCCGCTGTGGCTTGTGCAATTCGTACTTCCACTAGCGAAACGACAGGTTTCACCCCTTATTATATTAATTTTGGTAGAGAACACGTTGCCGATTGTAAGGAATACTTTATTGATGTGAATGCATCCGAACCGCCTAATTTAAATTCTCAAGTGGAAAAGAGAAGAACTGGTTTTCAGAAATTACGAGAAACGGTGAAAAAGCGTCTTCGTCTCGCTCACGAGCGTTTTCGACACACCTACAATCTGCGTAGAAGAAATGTGACTTACCAGATAGGTCAACTTGTATGGCGACGTAACAAGATCCTTAGCGACACAACCAAATTCATATCTGCTAAACTGGCTTCAAAATTCATAGGGCCTTATAAGGTTAAGAAAAAGATTGGTGCTTATGTTTATGAATTGGAAGATAGTGATGGCAAACCCGCAAAGACTTGGCATGTTTAAGAATTAAAACCTGCAATTATTGATGATCAAGCTTGATGTTTTCTTTATGTTTGTTTGGCTTTGTTTTTTTTTCTCTTTTATTTTTGAAATTGTTGTGTGGAACATACTTATGTTGGATCCCTCATGTGGTGATCTAATTCATGTGTGAGTTTTGTCAGTAAACTCAATCTTCAATGGAGTTTACTTCCTTACGAAGAGAAGGGGCTGTAACCTTCCGGTCGACACTTCTGTGTCAGCATTCTATTTATATAATATTTCTAAATTCAACTTTTGTTTACAACTTGATTTCTAATATTAAATTTTAGGGTCCTTCTTCTTCTTCTTTTCCCTCCCTACGCTTTCTCATTGTGCGTTATACGTATGCTCTTCATTCTGTTTATGCTCCTGTCTCCTTTATCTCAAGAACGTTGTCGCACTATCAACTTTATTATTTATTATTTATTGGCGTTGCCGACCAGCTGTCGTTACTCTGGGTTACCATTCCAGCAGCCTAGGACTTCGACGACCTTTAATGTGAGATAACTACGTACAGAAGCTAATCATCGAGTAAGATTATTCCATGTATTTAATGTTTGTTGTTAGTGTTTGTGCTTATTTGGTGCCATTGTGGTTTGATTATTTTCCTTTACTAGTACTTAATATTAATAATTTGAGCTATTGCTGTTCATACGAAGTACATCTACTTCATTCAAAATCCTGTAATACTGATATACAAATTTTAATATTTAAAAATCAACATTTAGTATATTTCTAGGCACCCTCTTTACTGCCTAGGGTGATTCATTGAGATAATTGTGAAATATTTCAACAGTACGTTAAGGTATCTAATATTTACACTATTGTTAGAGATTGCTCCCACGAGGTGCTTATTTGAAATTGAGGTTAGAACACCTAGCACTTAATTTATGGTGCATTTTACGTACTACTACATGCTTTCTTGGCCAAGGGTATATGAGTACGTGAGTAATAAATAACTTTAAAGCGAGTGAGAAATTAAAAGTTCTTCTTCCTTGATATGCACTCGTGAGGGGTTCCTTACGGTAATATTTACTAATTTTGTATTTTCTATTCTTGTGTTAATCATAATTGATGTACTATTGAAATTCAACTGGTATTTGGAATTTTTGTTATTAATTGTTTTTGTGTTCCGATGCGATATTAAAGATAGTTATTTTTTGAAGTTGCGTGTTTTATATTTATGATCTGGAAGGGGGTACCTTCGAAGTCTGTTGGAACTAGGACTTTAGGTTTCATACGCTCCTTAATTGTTATCAGTTCCTGGCGCTTTGGCATTCCCTGTCCAGGCTCTGATTCAATACTAACCCTTATTAATATAATCTGTGCAGTACATTTTCTGATCTACCCTGAATTAGAGTCTCACCCTGACTAAGCCGGAGCAAAAGTTGTCACCACCCCCAACCCAAAAGCCGCTACCTAAGCACTTTTCTAGTGGCCGTCAACTTGACTTAAATTTTCCGTGACAACCTTGATTAGACTATTGCACGCAGATAATGAAAGATGTGGACTGTGAGTATTTCAGCGAGAAAACAATGGAAATACATGTCCAGTCAGTTCCAGGATTGAAAACCTAATGATGATGAACAGCCTTCCTATACAAAATTACGTGCATCCGTAGTCTTCGTTCAATAAATTGAGAAAAACTTACGGAGTACGTAGATTTTATTAACAGACGGCCAAAAATATCACATCGCTAGTTTTGAAGCGGACTGGAATAATCAACTTTACATCGAAGGCCATAAGCAAATATTCGAAACCTTCTCAATACTCATGTTAGTTATATGAAATTCATTTTGGTTTTGCCCAGTCTGTGACACTTGACTTATTTTACGTTAATGTCGTTAAAAACCAAGAACACACGTATCTATAACTGACTAGAACGAATGGTAATTTAATCTCTTTACTAGTATTTTACCACCTCATTCTAACCGGTACAAATATAAAAATTTAATAAATACGCTCTGAATTTATAATGCAATAGAATCTGAAATAAACTCGTATACAGGGTATACGTTTTACAAATAAATAAAAAATAATGAACTTCTGCCAATTACTGATGTATTTTATTTCAAATATTAAAGTATATATAGCGCAATATTTTCTTTTCATAATTTTAAGATGTACACAACCTCAGTGGATCGACCATTGGGTAACTGGTGTCATTTGAATTCGCTACTTTAGACAGATATTGAGAAACAATTAACCGAAGAACAAAATTTTAAATGCGTAGATTCTTTAACATTTAGTATCAGTTTGGAATTTTATGTGAAACGTATCCACTATTTTAGAAGCAGTCGTAAAAGATTCATTTATGAGGAACATAATATATTAAAAAAACATGTGTAGAATCAAAGAGTTAACAAGTTTTATCCCTTTCAAATTTATGTATAATCAGTTAGCATAACTAATAACATTCTTCGCAATGATAATTAAAAATAATACGTAGAGGAAGTTGTATGTCACTAATTAGCGTGGTATGGTAGTACCAATAACTAGAATTTTTTAAAGTTATGCGCATCCCTTTTAATTATAGTACATAATTTAAAAACTATAAAGTAACATTCTTTTATAGTGCCGTATGTATAAAATGTAAGGTACAAGCACTGCATTTGAACTGAAACCCCTTTTTGTGGAAGAAACTAAAATAATATTTTTCTAGACCTAAGGAGAAATGTAAAGGAGATTCAAAGCTATGGTTTCTAGGTTTTAACAATAAAAATATTGTGCTTTGCAACAAAGATAAACTAAATCATGAAACTTACATGATTCACGTCCTTTTCATTGACTTTAAACTATACTTACCCCAAGCTGTGTGGAGTATTTTTCCTTCACCTAGTGTGCCCGTTCTCAATATACGGATTTAAAAGATCCTAGTTTAATGCTAACAATTTGTATTTGTTGAATTTCCTAGTAGTAGAATTTATTTTCGTATTTTTTATTCCATGGCACGTTGTTTCAAACTTGTGTGTTTGTAAGATATTGTGTAACGCATTTAGTTATGCAAAATTTAGAGATTTTGTATGGACAGACTAAAGATATGGATAGTAGATTTCACGAATTGTAAATTTTAAATAAGCATGGCATTTTTATTCCTTTGTTTTATGAAATATAATTTTAATTACGGCGGTTAGTATAATTAGGTCAATAGCAAATAAATTGGGTCAATTTAATAAGTACTAAGATAACGCATTAGTCGTTAAATAGGGTAAACGTCGCTGAAATATAAGATTTCCTTAATCATTCAATGTAATAAATATATTGTACCAAGCCAATTGGCCGAGTCCTGGCAATGTAACAACGTACTTCGCACTTTATAAAATACTTGTGTTTACCTTACTCTAAAAACACATTTTATTATTTCTTGGAATTTACTTTGAGTCCAAATATATATTTATCTTTGCCCTGGCACTACAAAATATAACTAGATACAGAGATTACTATATTTAATTACAATTTTATTATTTATCAACATAGTATAAATAAATACGTTTACTGTAATTCTATGATTGGTTGATTCCTCTTTCAAAACACAACTATTGTAAATTTGAGCCCATGTCAAAAATGTTTTGTATCTATTTCTCTTTCATTACACTTCCAAAATGTTTCTTTTCTTTGTTCTAGATTATCTTCAAGCATCCAGGTGAGACGTGATTTATATTGACTTGTCTTTAACTTGTCATGATGTTAGCTATGGAATGTATTTTTCTATCTAAAAAGCATAGTGCTACCATAAAATAATATTATAGGAATATCAACCTTTCTGTAAAAGAAAATTTGCCTATTTGGACCTGTCTTTTAAATAAAAGATGGTAAGATAAAAATAAATTAATTTTTAGTGTGTTTAGTCGGAACGTGGTTTTATAAATTGGTAACACAATTGATTTTTTCAGGGTCCCAAAACGTTACTCCCAAAAAGTTTTTGCTTCAAAAATATATCTACTCCAAAAGTTTTACTTCGTTTGTATTGAGCTCCAGATGTCTTTTACCTCTGCAACATAAAAAGCAACTGGAAGCCAAAATGTCCTTTGATGGAATTAAACAGCATTTCATTGCAACGATTTGGTGGACCAGATGTTTCGTCTCTTTAAAAGTTGAAGACTTCGCCTGACAGTGGCAGATGCTTTCCCTGCTGAACGCCAAGTGCAACTCAAATAAGTACAGGGATGTTTCTTGCCTCAGGTATGAACTTTGCCGTGATTCCTTTGAATGTAAATGAGAGTAATAATCTAGTTTACTCTTAATAAATATCTAAACTATCTAAGTGGGTATTCACAACATTATCTTGTCTTATTATCTTATTAATATCTAAATTTTTTATGCAAATATTCAGAATATTATCTTGCCTTTAGCTTATCATTCATCTAATTAAAATATGCTTATGGATATTCTTTGATTGAATATTACTTAACTGTGTGAACATACCAGATTTCATGAAATTTTTCCTGGGTAGAAACTTCTTTAGTATGTAGCTTAAGAATTAAATATAACTTTCTTATTTGTCTTTACATTACTTTACATTAAGATTGTAATTTTTCTGACCAGTAATCGTATACATGTTATAGAAATAATTGTTTAATTGTTAACAGAACATCAATATAAAAGTTTAGTACCTTTCGTGCCTTCACTTACGCTCAACAACTAATTTCTTTTTCCTCACTCTGATATTAGTCTTATGTAAATTCCGCAACCCTTAAAGGCCGATGCTAGCACCGCCAGAATATTTTTATATTATACAGTACACCTACACTCTATATCTCCTCGGAAAAGGGTCCGATGCAATATAATAAATCCAGGGCGTCATGCAATCAATAAAAGCCACAGAGTAGAAATTAATAAAATGAAGAGAAATGCAAAATCATATCAGATACATGGCCAGACGTTCAAGAGTAAATTGCAAGAGTAGGTGACTGTTAGGTAATTAACGAAACATTAACATTATTATTAAGCATAGATTAAAATAACTACATTGTATTGCCGTATGATGACCGCTATTTAGAAGATTCTTATAGTGAGAAAAATGAGATTAGTTGGACCTCACGGAAGAAATGAGTTGATTATTCGCTAGGAATTAAAATGTAATAATACGGTCGATGCAGGAAATTGACGGTTGAAAAGTAATGTGATTGGATAATCCTACAGAAAAAATAATGCGAGGTACGACTCATTTTTTTAACTTACGCTTGCATTGGCAGTGTAATTTCAATTAAAACGTTTATCCTTACTACCGGTTAAAAAAGCAATGGAACTGGAGAGTTCAACCCTCCACTAAATTTGGTGTTTTGTGTTGAGTTAAGTTATAGAAGCTGTGTTAGTTGGAAAGGAAGCCATGTTAGGTGGAGGAACAAAAATCAAAATGCTGGAGATCTCTGGACAACTTGAAAGTTTTAAATATTGGAATTCAAACTGTGAGTAAAATTATGAGAATCTATATGTATACCGTTTAATAATATAGTTGTGTACACGATTTAAATTTGTAAATTTCCCAATTGTCGTTATCGGTCTCGGTGGCGTAATTGGTAAACGTATGGTTCCGGCAAAACCAGGATACAGGTTCAAGTCTTGTCCAATACCTTAAATTTTCCATCTTTCAATTACTAGCTCGATTTGAAATGATTATTTGGGCTTTGCATAAAAGTCTAAGTTATTATTTTATCCTATTAATTGCAATACGTTAGTACTTATCAACTTATCTTGTATAATTAACCACCTAAAATATATATATATATATATATATATATATATATGTATATGTATATATATATAATAAGATGTATATGTAAACAAACTCATATGAAAATAATAAAAGCTTTTTGACGAATACAAATCGGGCTAGTAGTTATATAGCCATCAACAAAACATTAGCTTTATTACTTCACAGGGGAGGAAACATCCACTGACCGACGGTTTCGGCTTTGTTAAGCCTCATCGGAGCAGATTAGTTTCTAACCCTATGAAGTAATCGAAGCTATTATACCGATATAATTTCGAAACAATCTCTGTACTATGGCAAGAGTAAATAAAACCGCCATCAGGTGATAAAACACCAACACTACTAAGTGTGGAAGTACAGAATTGAATCAAAACTACATAGTAGATTCTATAGATGGCTATTAAAGTACGTCTGGCTTTTGAGATTTGCGGATTGTTACAGCAAAATTTATTTGCAAACCTAACAAACCTTCTCGTGGTGACACACGGACTTATGCCCCAAAGGAAATTTAAATAATAGAAAAACAAGTTATTTGCAGTTTGCAATAAGAAATTGTATATATATATATATATATATATATGTATGTATGTATGACAGTTAAACAACGAATTTGTATGCATGTAGTAGAAAATCAATCAAACATGAAAGTAACTATTTAGCAGAATGATGAATTAGCGACAGAACTAGAATTCGTTAAATTTAAGCATAGTATTAACGTGCAAAGAAGTTTTGAACATTTTAAAATATTAAGAAATATGTACGTATATAAATGTAAATATAAACGTTATTGGCAAAATTTAGTATCAGTTAAAGCATAAAGTATTAGTATTTTGAATGGATAATCAAAGGATAGGAGGAACAGTTGGTATTTAACCGTTTTTTATGTTTGTGATTGAAGGCATTACATCAATTGGGATTTATAATAACAAGTAATTTAATATAGAAAACGGGAAATTTGGAATAATAGTAATATTGACAGGATTCTTTAAGGAAAGTATATTTGTATATATATATATATATATATATATATATATATATATATATATATATTTGATATTAGTTAGTGTCAATAGAGGTTACGTATAGGTTGAATTTTGTTTACCTTTATTTATGAACAAGATAGTAATCAGGCCATTCTGAAAGGATATTCAGCCACCCCAGTGATGGAATCGTATTTGGATTCTAATAAAGCTCTATAAGTTTTTAAGACATTTTAGAGAAGGGTGTCGTAGAATGTGGTAAAATTTAAGAAACCAAAGCTAAAGAGACCTATACGAGATAATCGTTTTCCGTATAATAAAAGATTTTTCAATAACAGCTGGTGAAATTAACGAAATTATTTTTTATTTAAAAATTTCATGTATTCCATTATGTGAAGAATATTACATCGTTCAAATGTCCACCGCGGCTTTCCACGGTAGCACGGATTATGGCCCAATTTTGAATGACTCTAATGCACAAATCCGGCTGAGTTTGAGCAATGACTTGGGTTATGTTGATTTGAAGGGCATCAGCTGATTGTAACTTATTGGCATAGACCTGCAATTTGATAAAACCTCACAAGAAAGAGTCCAGCGGGATCAATTCGCACGATATTGGTGGCCAATTCACGGTACCTCTGCGTAAAATAACCATGCCCTCAAAGCGCCCACGCAGAATTTACATTGTGGCGTCCGCTGTGTGGTACGTAGCGCCGTCTTGCCGGAATCACATGTCGTTTACGTTCATGCAATTTGGACTACAAGAAATCGTTTATCACGGTTCTATAGCGCTCTTCAGGGCCTCAGCAACGTCGTTCTTAAAAAAAAACGAACCAATGACACCATCGGCTCAAAGTTTACACCAAATAGTAATTATTTGTGATTCATTGTCACCTAGTGAACCTTCTCTGCTTATTAACAGCTATTTATCCAAAAATTCGCCTCATCCCTAAAGATAATTTTTCGGGTAAAATTGTGGTCCTCTTCCAAACGCTCCGAAGCCCAATCAACGAACAAACAGCGTTATCTATGATCATTAACTTTGACCTCCTGGGTCAATGGTATCTTTTACGGGTGTGGGCCCAAATTCCGATTCAAAATTCCCCAAATTGAAGTCTGCGAAAGGCCGAGGTCTTGTGCACGACGAGAAATTGACTCTCTGGGGTTCTCCTGCACACTTTTACGGACGAACGCGAGGTTTCGATCGATTCGACGTTTCTTTGAGGTATGGGTATTAGCAGATTTTTTACTGAACCAGTCGTCTTAAATTTAACCAACAAAGTTGGAGATTCGACTTTGAAGGGCCACCATGTCTGCCGCAAAATGGGCCCAATGCGCGTAATATTTGCGCTAACGAACACTCGCTTTGATAATAAAGTTTTAGAATTTGGACGTGTTGCACAATGGTGTAACTTGCCATGGTGATTTGGTATCTGTAACTGAAAAAGAAAAAACAGAATAAATAGACCTCAAGAAACATAATAGCTACAACAGGCTGCCAACATCGACTCGCTCTTATTAAAAACCCTATATATATATATATATATATATATATATATATATATATATAAAATCGAAGGGGTTGGTGTGAGAGACGGTTTGGCGTCCCTCATTGACAAGTAGGCCTTTCAGAATGAGAGAATACTGTAACGAAGTTTTTAGTCATTTCAGCCATTTTATTGTTTTTGCTTGGAATTTTTACGATTTTTATAATTTCTTTTTTAGAAACGCAATCCCACTTCCTGTAGTTAACTAAGGCACCCTTAAATTGTTACGGTGCCACCGCCTCTTTAGAGAAAATCAAAATCTAAGCGCAACACTTATTTTACTCGTAACAGGTTTTCAAGGTCGGTTCCTGTCCGATGTTATGAACAGTTTAAAATTTGAGAGCTGGACAGAATGCATTGGTACTTGGCAGTACGAACAGTGCCTAAGTGGCTTTTAGTCGTTGTACATGGCTATTAGTTTAAAAGGCAGTTTAATTAATTATTTCTGATTGATTGGTGGTGTATTTGAAAGTTAATGCAATTTTAGTCTTTTGGGTAACCTTTGCATTTTGTAGCACAAATAATGTTTGCTTTTATGCGACTTGAATATTTTTTTTGTTTTAATAGAAAATATGAAACTGTTTTGTGTGTAACTAACTAAAAACTGAATAGACAATACCTTAAAAACTTAGTTCCACATGAAATCTAATTACTAATTTTGATATTTACGTACGCAGTGATAATAATGATCGATAAATAAAGTGCTAAGCAGATGGACGATATCATCTAGTTGAATTATTTTTGTATTGGTGCACCTTTATACAAGACTGCATATGTTAATCAGTTGCACCTGTTTCACCTAACACAGAGAAGCGTAATTTGACGCACCTGGAGGTATGTTACTTTTTAGTTTAAAGACTCATAAATTTGATTAAACTATGTGTGGGGTTGCGTACACTATGCCCAAAACCAATAAACTCTCCATTGCTGTTCTTAATAAATATTGAATTTCTTTAAAACGCCTTCATATAAGGTTGCATCAAAAATTTTAATCTTTTCCTAACAGGGTTTATAGGGCTGTAATGTTTTGTTGCAGAACGCTCCTTAAATTTAACTATAAACTCATCTATTGTAAGTTTCTGTGTTCCCTAGTAATTCCTAAAAATAGCATTTAGTTCATCGAGTAATGGTTTTTCTCTGTAGAGTTTGTCTTTATTATCTCATAGAATTTGCAATTATTATTGATATCTAAATTACCTTTATAGTCTGGAAGTAATTACGCGCATCTGTTAGGTTACAAAAAAACAATTTCAAATCCTTAGCACTGTTCCAATAATCTGCGATTGCTAGTAATATATGGTAACCCATAAAAAAAACGATAGCAATATAAAATAGTATTTCATTTCTAGTTATATTTAAATGTATACCTTTTTGAGTACTGTATCTATTTGTTTGAAATGCTGCATTCTCTATTGTGGTGCCTAACATATATAACAAAATATCTGGATGCGTTTCACTTGCAGCACACATTTTTATGTATTTCCAAAATTGTTGTTAACTGAAAATGTAGTTCTCTCTATCGGTTTTCTTATAACTCTTTCGACATATCTATTTGTGTTTTCTTCTGATCCTAGTACTATATTACTTGTTTCTTCTGCTTCAATAACATTTTTACCCTTTTTCTTTTCTCAACAGGCAATGGGCCAATTTAGTCAATAGCTATAGTTCATTTGCACCTTCTTCATAATCACTCTCTAAATCAGTATCTTGATTATTATCTTATAGCATTATTAAACCATTGTCATCAATTTCGATTATTTTTAGTAAGTCTTTATCAGATAAAGAGCGTTCCTCTTCGCAAACAAAACATATTCTATATTTTCAAAATTTTAATTAAACAGAATACACATGTTACAGCTAAAATAAATCGGTACGTTAGAATTTAGATTTCACATAAAAGGTCGGGGCACTCGTAATAATTTTACGGTTACATCGTCACCTACAGTGGTGCGGGAGTGGATTGCTTTGGAAAAAATAATAAAAATAATCAAAATAAACACTTGAAATGGCCGAAACACAAAGACAATACATCAATAATCACTTACCCTAAAAGGCTTTTTTATTATATCAATTTAAGGGCGCCAAACTGTCTTGCATCAGCAATCTCTTCGATGTTTTCTCTAGACGGAAGATGGTTATTTCAGATAGACCTCCTTTGTTGTTAGTTTCCTAAACTTATCGCATTATGCTTTACCCTTTTCTACAACATCTTGAAACCACACGTTAAATTTTGTCATGTCACACAAAACAGTAAAATAAAGTATACCTCCTAAATACGACACCGTCACTGAGGTGGCTGGATATCTCTTCACAAATGTATCTGTGTTTATGTAGTTCATAATAAGTGCAAATACAATTCAGCCCACATCTAATCTCTATTCGCGTTAAACAATTACAATAAGAATACATATATTTTTGTAAAAAACTTAATTTTCTGACATCAGATTGGCCAGGTATTCCAAAAAAAGAACAAAAATAATGCTACTGTTATCAAACGGATTTTCCTAAGTTTTGTTAATATTGGCAGTTAAATTCTTAATCACATTTTTGGATGTCAACTCAGTAATAAACAAAAACGTCTGTCAGTATATCTTTTGCTGTTCATATTCTATAGCCTCTTAAAATTACCAAGTTTTGTTATTCATCTCTTAACCGGTATTATACCACACTTAAAACCTACTTTAAAAATTATCAAGCACATCCTAATGATTGATTAGTAAAATGTTCTAATTTCTATGTTATACAGTAGAATATATATAATAGAACATGTCCAACACTATTCAACTAATCCGAGAAAACAATCGTGCTAGCTTTATGCTAACTTTCTGTAAACTAACGGACACCAGCTATGGTTCGCACATTAGCTTATTTCTACATCATTTAAAAAGGTTTTGTTACTAATAGTTTACCTTCCATGAATAACAACGTCCAGGAACACCAATCCTGACATTTTTATTAGGTCATCAACTGCATAAGCAATAACAAATTTTTATTTCCGGACGAGTAAGCTTGTAAATTTTAACCCCTCTACTTAGTTACAAACCCTTAATTACATTATGGATTTTTATTCCACCTCCGCCACAATAAAGCCCACAAACACGTGAAAGCGATTTATTGCCAGACGGCACACCATTTACCTTCGCGTGAACAATTGCGACTTCTCATTGGACTTAGCTTCCTACTTATCAGTTTTAGTTGTCTTATTATATTTCTCAGTTTCTACCAATTTCGTTCTCACCGTGTAATATTCTTTAGCTATGCTGAATACAAGGTTATTGTACGCCAACTATCTATTGTAAATTCTCTTTTCGTAAAAAAACGCATACGCAACGTCTTGCAATATTAAGATCTGATTTGGTTTACGAATTTGAAATAAGTCGTCGTCCTGGATTATTACGTTTACAATGTATTTAAAAGAAATAAATGTTACACATTATTATCTGAGTTACTTTTATATCAACAAAAATTTGAACTAACATGCTAAATTAATATTAACTATAAGTAAAACCAACTATACTACGTATTTAGTATATCCATCCAAATTTAGTATTGATATCTAATTTATAGTAAAAGTAACGCAAGAGCGTTACTCACAACTTTAAAGCTACTGTGAAATACAATGCTGATTTAACTAATTTTTTGCAATATAACTGAATGTACGATATTTATCTACAATATGAACATTAACTGATAACTTACCTAACAAAAAATAATTGAACAGGACCTCCTTAACATAAGCAAACCCTCACTTTAATACAAAATATCCAGGATAAAATCTGTTAAGCTTTAGTTACTAATCCCCTGTACAAAATATGTATTAAAGGTTTAATTTAATAATTATTCTATAGAAATGAAATGATACACGGTATCATGGAATCTATAAGTAATAAGTGTCAAGCGCGTACTTACTAGGAATAGAATAAAAAGTAATTGCTTTGTAAAAGACGCAAATTGATACAACATAAGTAACATTAAACTGCTACCAAGCAGATCTATTTAAAATTACCAAGAAATAAAGAGATTGTATTTTATCAAGAGACGGAATAAGAGGCAATTTTGCAGTTTCTCACAGATCGGTGTGAGTCCAGAGGTTTCATGTTAAATCAGAGAAGCTCACCAAGTCAGTGAGTCTTTGAATTTTAAAACTTTCAAGTTGCCAGAGTTCAGACCACTCACCATTAATTATTAAATATGAAAAATAGTAGCTTCTAATAATTCAGTTTAGTTTAGCCTGTAGTTAAAAAGAATATAAGTATCCAAGTTGTTTGTGATAAAACGGTCTGTTTGTAATTGAAATAATAAAATTAATCTTTATAGTAGAAAGACCCTTCTAACGACCCAACATCTATCTCATTCGCTAACTATATACTGCAAAACAATTGTCACTGACAGTGCTGCCATCAGTTTGTGTAAATTTTACTAATAGATACTTCAAAGTACCGTTAGCTTATAAAGCGAAAACATCTAAACAGTATTTACTATATTACATATATTTTGATGGACTTTGATATGATAAAACTCATTAATAAGAATGCAATCTGGTTGTGAGAGTGTTAACTTCAAAAATTTACATATTGTAACCAATTCTCGAATTATCTTTGGACTTTATTTCCAATAAATGGAAGGCTAATAATTATTCTTCACAATCCCAACTATTTATAGAGTTTTGGTTACATTAATACTAACTTAACCACTATTTGTAGACACTAATTTAGTCTTCTATATACGACGAATTAAACACTATCTTAGCACCAATTTTAAAAGAAATTTGTTTATCTTACACATTTATATCACATATTTAAATTTATGTACATCGAACATTTATTAGGATGGAATTCAACTAATTCTCTTCTTTCGCAACGGGCTTTGCACTTAGATACAATAATCCTTTATTTAAAAAATGGAGAGAAATCTAGCATGTGAGTCATCAAACCTTTTGAGAACACCCTACTGTACTACGATACCTGTCGGTCATCCATTTTTATCTATAGACTGATATGATTGTATTACGATAGTGTTACTATCCCTGTCAATCATCCATCACTATTGCTTTAGTAAAACGCGAACAATTGCTCTTTTTATAATATTAAATATTACTTAATTAATGTTGTACTACCCCCCTCTTAAAACTGTTCTGTCACAGAACACTTTGCCGGACGGAAGCTGGTTGTTCCTGTGACAATAAACACAACCGGAGTCGTTATATTTTCACATATAATGAAAGTAGCATTTGATACTCTTAATAGTAGGTGCCGTCCGATTTGGATTATAGTCGCATGCTAAGATTTGAACGCAAGTTTTTTTAAATAATACATCTAGCATGTTTCGTACTACATCTTAGTCCGATCTATTAAGCCCACAACTAGTCTTAGATACGGCCAACCTCTTGGCCCCAAACTCAGTCATCTGGTCTGTGAAATCTACTAATGCCCCCTTGGACTGAGGATCATGCACCTTAGATAAGATCTACAAAATGAAATCAAGAGTTTCTAGGAAATATATAGAATGATTATGATAACAAACGCCAATGTTAAGTTTGTTCCAATAAAATTCAAAATAAATTGCTTTTTTTATTTCTCGAGAGTTTTCCTAAAGATTTTAATCGCCTTATAGTTAAAAGGTGAACCGAATATTTTGGTTTTTCGATCCGGATATATGTTTTTCTGTGAAAAAGCGCTAATTAACTGTGGTACTGGCGGTACAAGAGTCTAAGTTTACTACTACCTATAACAACCATATATTACTAAAAGTGGTGGACATGCTACTACGCAACAGTGAGTGAGAGAATAAGGATTCCCTTCTTTCCTCCAATACCGATGTGAAGAAGTCAATCAAGCTAACAAGATACGTATGCAGGATATAATGGGAGAGTCCCGATTAAAAGATTGTCACAAGCTGCAAGAATTACACGTTGGAATGGATTTGGTTGTCGGTGGAACCAAAGACTGTTACGTTAAATTCTAATAAAAATCAGCCAAACTATATTCGTTTCTAATATATAAAGTCCGTTTTAATCAAAACAGCGTTCTAAAAATCTTCAGCTATTTAAAAATAATACGAAAAATGATTTTCGTTCCAAATTTAGTTATTCATCTAGATAAATTCCGTTTAATTAAAATCCTGTTCAAATATTTCGCTAATTGGCAATAAAAGTGCAATAAAATATTCTATTTGCGTTTAGGTGTTTAAAGACTACGCTTCGTTAGAGCAAGGCCGCCTGTTATTTCTTGTTTTTCCCTGTATTACGTCGAGAGACAAAGCCCTGCGCTATACAACGCAAGGTTGAATAGCACCGCTCTGAACAACCTGTTGAGATATACAGGAGATATAGAGAGAACTGGTGTATTGGAAAGGTGTTCTGTTGTGTACGAGAATGCGGTCTTAAAAATTATTTCTGGTTGTTATCGCAAGTTTATTTGATATTGTTTGGTTATTCTGAAATGTGAGATTCCCCGACGGCTAGAAGTGCCGGATTTTCTTTGGTCTTACTGCTGATATGTACTGTTGTGGGTGTACTGCTAAGTGCTAACACTATGTACGTGATGTATGGGCCCTGTGGGACTGCCGCCCCTGTTCGTTAGAAGACAAGTGGAACCCTTAGGTCGTATAAACATTTCTTTTACTACCTGTTTTTGTCTCGCAACAACTATGTGAATAAAATTATTTGCGTGTTAAAATTGTGGTAAGCCCCAGTTTTACCACAACAAAATTTAAATACACATTTTTGGAATTTGTTAAACTATTTCGCTTTCTCCCCTTTGTGTGCGGATTAAATTATTATTTAGACCAACTATTGAGTGTAACTTTTCGTGAAATACTACATTCTAGTAATAATAAATGTAAACTACCGTGTTATGATATTTTATGTATTAGATTTTTTTAGACTTACGATAATGCTTTAGAGCTGTTGTTTTTAGCGGGGAAACTTTCTTTCTGCTTTGATTGGTCAATTAATTTAGGGGGTAGGGCCCTAAAAACGACAGCTCCCCATGTAAATCTTTGGCTTTGTTTGTACTGTGTTCGGAGTACTAATGTACTCCTGTATATATATTTTGTATTTTGCTTTAATGTCAATTATTAGGTTTTCTGGATGTCGGTGGTTAATTTATTGAATGAGTGCGAGTGTGTTTGGTTTATTTTTATTTTAGGTCCTTCGTTCTTTTGTTTTGGTATTTCTAAAACCCCGCCCACTCACTAGCTGAGCCCAGACAGTCTTTCTTTTTTTTAAGGTTTTTTTAGGCTACGGCTATGCACGTAGCAAGACTTTTATATATAGAGACAAACTTTGGTGCATTTTACAATTCGAAAACCTAGACGGCCTCTATGTATCAAACTATTGGCTAGAAAAAGAGATAGAGGACTTTGGTGTCGATTTAAATTTTAAGCTGCGCATAAAATTACATAAAATTAAAACCACTTCAAACAAACATAAAGAAAGGACTGTTTTCTGTGTATAACTTTGTATTAAAATTAAGTTTAAATGGCTCCATGCTTGGCATTAAATATTTTTAAATTTTGTTATGTATAATGTCAGAATAAAAATTTTAGAATAGTATTACTTAGCTCTTTATTTATAAGAGACTATGACGTCACCACGACTTTGGAGTAGTAGCCGAAACTAGGTAACCTAGAGCATAGCGAATTGATGAATTTTACTTATATAGTGGTTGTAAGCGATGGTCCTAAATTTTAGGGGTTAGGTTACCGATTTTTTAGGGTAGGGATGATGGATGTAAGAATGGGGCAAGAAGGAAATTCTCCCTTCATAAGGAGGAAATTTCACTCCCACAAAGAAGACCAAGGAGAAAATCCCTCCCCACAAGGAGGAAATCCCTTTAAAATAAGACTTAGCAGATCTTCCTTATGGGAATTTACGTGTAAAAATTAGGTTAGATATAAATCGGGAGGATCGATAGATTGGGAGGATCGGTGGATCTGTCCCAGAACCGGCCCCATCCTCTACTTTTATGGATGTCAGTTTATTAACCAATACAATATTTTAATCCAATCCTAAGAACAGCACTTATTGAGAAATTCAAATAATTAACTGTCTGAGAATTTATGTATGATATGAGCACTGATTACACTCTTGGGGTATGTGTGAGTTATATATGTTGAAGCGTCAAATCACTTACAGTTAAACAAATTCTTTAACAGTAATGTACCTTAATTACATTTTTAATATTGCCTGCATTCTGCACTATTATTCATTGATACTTAACTATTTGTGCATTTAGTCTGTCTTGTCTAGTGGTTGCAATTGCATGTGTTTTTAAATATTAGGTAACTTGTCCTAGACATGTTTGAGTAACTATTTTCATTGTGTACGTTTTGTTGCTTTATGATTGTTTAGTTGTTATTGTACATATTGTTTCGTAAATTTTACATTTTAAAATGCCCCACACTGTTCGACAATATGCAGAAATGCATGGGCTTTGCAATGGCAATGCTCTGCAAGCCGCGAGCGAGTTCAAGATACGTTATACAAATCGGGATAATTTTCCCGATTATAGGGTGTTCTAGAGAGTACACCAGGCTTACCTTGTAAGCGAAAGACCTGGTGTTTTAAGATCAAGAAGAGGAAGACCTAGAATTGAAGGTAAGAGGAAGTCTTTGTAATGGCGTTGGAGGCTCATAAAACCAGTGTCAGGAACCTTACCAGGAGACTGGAATCAGTCAGACTACTATACTTAGAATGTTGCGCAGAAATAACTTGAATCCCTATCATGTGCAGCGTGTGCAAGCTCTGGTATCTGAGGATTATGCGCAAAAGTTAGAGTTTTGTCGTGAAATACTTCGCCTATACCAAGAGGATGCGCACTTCTTTGATATAATGTTATGGTAGGATGAGTCGTCCTTCTACAGGGTGGGCATTTTTAACATACATAATCTTCACTATTGGGCACTTGATAATCCCTAGAGTTGTACGGAAATCGTGTTTTCCAACACCATTTTAATGCTAATTTGTGGGCAGATGCATTAGTTGATCCACTTGAACTGCCACTTAATGCACAACAGTATCTTCACTTTCTTGAGGACAAATTAAGCTATCTACTAGACGATGTGTCTCTAGCAACTAGACGAGCGATGTGATTACAGCACGATGATGCTCTGTCACATAACGCTGGCCAAGTGAGACACTATTTAAACGTCGAATACCCTAATCGATGGATAGGAGATTGTGGTAGTGTACACTGCACGTCTCGATCGCCAGATCCCAATCCTATTGGTTTCTTGTTGTGGGGATATTTTAAAGACATAGTCTTTACTACAAACATTGCAAACGAAGAAGACCTTCGTAGAAAAATTCAACAAGCTGCAGTTATAATAAGAAGAAATCGCCAGGCATTCAGGTTTTTGAAGCGGTGTCATTTATGAATTCAAACAGGTGGTCGAACATTTGAACATTTGTTGTAAATTTTTATTTTTAAAGACATTTATCGAAATTCTCAAAGAGCTAATTATTTGAATTTTTCAATAAAAGTGTTGTTCTTAGGATTAGACTAAAATATTTTATTAGATAATAAACTGGCATCCATAAGTTATACCTCTAGAGAAAGAGGATGAACCGAGAAAGTTTTTATGATAGGTGCGCACTTTTAATTGGTAATACCTTTTTGAGTAACTTGCATTTGAAAGCACGCAAATATTTTCACATTATATACATGCTGCAAAGGAATATTAATTTTCTTTTGAGATGATGGATAATGTTTCGGGAGAAGTTGTTATTTGTGACAACTGTCACTTCCGCCTATACGACAAAAAAGAATTTTATTGAACAAGTCAGCACCTTTTTATTAAGAATTATTAGACTCCATTTTTGCACGATTCCTACAAAAAATAAAAAAATTGCAGTAACTTTGAGACCGTGAACAATTGGATTAAACGTATATGGTTATTATTGTAGCAAATTGTCCACCCTACCACCCCTGCAATTTTATCCACGAGTTTCGGAACACTTTGTATAATATAGCATTAAACATAACACATAATAATGTATTGGACTGTAAGATAATGTAATATAATAGAATATAGTAGAATGTATATGTCATCCATCATTAGGTCTTCAGTCCTGGAACTGGTTAGACGCGTACCATCATTGTTTCCTATTCTGAACTAACCTACAGATTTCTCTGAAATTTGCACAGTCTGCATCTATCACCATCAGATCTAGGTCTACATCTACCTCCCTTTTCTTATTTCTGCTTGTAATATATCCCATAGTATTCCCCAAAAATGCTTTAGAACGTATTCCGCCCTTCTATTTCTCTTTTACCCCAGATGTCCTTGTTTCCCTACTATTTCTATAACCTATTTGTTATTATCTGTCTGTCCATGCTATCGTCCTCATACATCTGAAGCACAGCATTTCAAAAAGCTGCTACCGTTTTTCTGTCTGCGTTTCAGACTGCGCGTATTTCATAGGCATACTATGCTGTGCTCTACACATATGCTTTCAACAATTTTCTTCTTGTTCTATGTTTGTTGTCTTTCCTCATAGGCACTGTTCTTTCTTGTTAGATGCAGTTTGGTCACCTTCTATTGTTTTACAATTATATACTCTATTTCTCCGACCTTCAGTGGTTGTGAAGGAGGTAAGTAGCCTGTGGCTGCCAAGTTACCCCAACACTTAACCATTTACCGATTTCATATATTTTCCAATATACCTTTTCGCATAGTCAACAATTAGTTGCAGATATTTCGCAACCAACAACTAGTTGTTTATACTAATTATTAGATTTATCTGCGCTTATTTTTTCGTCATTACGTTTTCCGTCTCAAAACTGGTTGGACACGTACCTGCACTTATTTATATTCTGAGCTAGCCTACATAGTTCCTTGAAAGTCTCACCCATCGTGTGTATACTGCTCGTTCCCCTTCTATTGTTTTCTAATTGTATGCCCTATTTCACCGAGATTCAGTGAAGGGGGTTACGCAACCTGTGGTTACCAAGATCTCCCAACACTTAGACGTTTGCCGAAATAATGATTTTACAGTAAATCCTTTCACACACTTAACATTATTCGAGAATATTGCCCAACCAATTCTTGTCGTTACTTATAATAATCATCATGTTTAAGCACAGATATTTTTTCGTCATTAGTTTATCCATCTGGAATTGGTTGGATGCGTACCTCCATTAATTTGTATTCTGGGCTAGCTTACACATCTCCCTGAAACCCCTACGGCCTATATCTTTTACTAACTGTGTGCAGTAGTCTAACCTAGGTCTGCCTCTTCTTCGTTTTTTTCCTATCTCTGCTTCTAATATACTCCGCACTATTCCCTCATGCCTTAGTATGTGGCCTATCATCCTATTTCTACTATTTTTTACCGTTTTCCACATATTTTTTTCTTCCCCTACCATTTTTAGAACCTCTTCGTTCTTAATTTTTTCTGTCTAGTATATCTTCATCATACGTCTATAGCACCTCATTTCAAAGGCTTCTACCTTTTTCTTATCCGCTTCTCCTACTGTCCAGGCTTCACAGCTGTACAGTGCTGTGCTCCACACATATGTTTTAAGCAATCTTTTCTTTGTTTCTAGGTGTGTGGTCTTTGAGCACAGTAGTTGCTTTTTCTTGTTAAATGTAGCAGGACCTTGTTTTATATCTTTTGTGCTTTTCCCATTTTGCGTTATTTGTCTTTCTAGGTAGTAGAAATCCTAAACCTCTTGTAAGTTCGTGTTACATACTTGTATTCTTGTTTTTGATTTATTTTCCCACCTTTGCATACTAGAGCTTTAGTTTTAGTTTTGTTAATTTTCATACCGTATCTCTCTGTTAGAACCGTTTCCATTTCATTAAAAGCAACTCCTAACTCTTCCTTGCTAGAAGCTAATACCGCTATTTGTTGTCCCTGCATAGTAATTCCAAATGTCTTCCTGCATTTGACAGTATTTATTGCCTCTTCTATCTACAAGTTCAAAATCAAGGGCGATAGGGCACATCCCTGTCTCACCCCTTTCCTAATGTTTACTTCCCTACGTTCCTGCTCTAACTGCTGTTTGCTCTTTGTATAAGCTATGTACTATTCGTCTATCCCTATAGCTCATTCCAATCTTTTTGAGTATTTCAAACATTTTTTCCATTTTACATTGTCGAATGCTTGTTCCAGATCTACAAACCCTATATACACGCTTTCCCCTTTTTCCATTGTTTTCTCCATTATCACTTTCAGAGATAAAATAGCCTCCCGTGTTCCCCTGTTTCGCCTAAACCCAAATTGGTCTTCTCCTGGTATTTCTTACGCCCGTTTTTCCATTCGGTTTTGCACAATTCTAGTTAATATTTTTGACACGTGTGCTGTCAAACTTATTGTTCGAAAATTTTCACATCTATCCGCGCCTTTCTTTTTTGGTATAGTTACTATGATGCAACGTTTAAAATCTTTGGGTATCTCGCCTGTCTCATACATACAGCTTAAAGCTTGGAAGCGATGTTCTGTTACTGCTTGTCCAGCGACTTTTAGAGTATCTGCTTGCACCTTACCGGTATCCTAAGTATAGGATATCCCAAGTAATCATTTTTAATGTCTTATTCCTGTTCTAATGCAGTTAGTTCCTCTCCTGCATATAAATTCCCTATATATTCTTGCCATCTACCCACTTTCTCTACGTTTTCTATAATGGCGTTTCCTTGTGTGTCCCTTATATTTTTGCTATACGGTTTTATATCCCTAAAATTCATTCTAACTAATTTGGATGCTTCGTCTGTCTTTCCTGTTTCCATCTTCGTTTGTACCTCTTTGCACTTTTCATCAATCCATTGTTCTTTAGCTTTCCTGCATTTTTGAATAATTTCTATTTTATGGCTTTGCTATCTCTGTTTTCCTGTTTCGTCTGATTTATTTTTGTATTTTCGTCTTTCTTCTATTAAATGCAGGATATCCGTTGTTATCCATGGTTTCTTATTTTCTTTTTGTGTATACCCCAGAATATCTCTGGCCGCCATGTCTAGGCTGGATTTAGTGTTATTCCATTCTGTTTCTACTTCCTTAGTATCAGATATTTTCCTGATACCTTTGAGCAATTCATTTGACCTTTTTCCGAATTTTTTTTGAATATCTTTATCTTTTAGTTTTTCTAAGTGCCAGTGCCTTTTTCCGTTTCTTTTTTTCACATTCTTAGATTTAAGTGCTGCCTTCATAATTACGATGTTGTGGTCAGTATCGATATCTGCTTCTGGATAGCTTTACTTGTTTCCTAAACCGTTGTCTAACAAGAATGTAATCTATTTGATATCTTCCTATATCTCCCGGCATCTTCCACGTATATCGTCTCCTAGCATGATGTTGAAATAATGTGTTTGTGATGATTAAATTCTTCTTGTCGAAAAATTCTACCAGCCTATTTCCCCTGTCATTTCTCGTGCCCAAACCAAATAAAACTACTACCGCTGCTTGCCTACCCTCACCTACCACGGCATTAAAATCCCCCGTAATTATTAAATTTTCATGTCCATTTACGTGTCTTAGTATGTCTTCGATATTTTTGTAGATCGCTTCTACCTCTTCGTCACTGTAGCTAGAGGTGGGCATGTATACTTGTAGTATTACTGTGTTACCGGTTTAGATTCTAATCTAACAATAAGTACTCTTTCGTTCTTTTGTAAGTAATTTTCTACACAGTATCCTATCTTTTCGCATAACTATCCCCACACCCAAATTTTTTCCTCTGCTCCTGTATGAATTACCCTGAAGTCTCCACTCCAAAAATCTCCCGCCTCTGGCCGCCGAACTTCGCTGATCCCTACTATGTATAGTGATAACCTATTCATTTCGATTTTTAGGTTCTCTAGCTTACCTACTTGCTTCATACTTCTAACATTCCACGCTCTGACTCGCAGAATGTTCTCGAATCTTATTTTAACTTTCCGATCGTATCCTCCGAAGTAGTCCCTCCCGGAGATCTGAAAGGGGGACTATTTTAACTCCGGAATCTTTTACCCCCAGAGAATGCCATCATGTTTGTTACACTTTAAGTACGCAGTGTACTTGAGAGATTGTGTGGTGGTTTCCCGTTGCTTTCCACATCGCGGTCTCTGCCAATCTAAGTACCGAAAGAGCCGCTGCCCTTTTTCGGGGACCTGTCTTGGTCTGGTTCCTCACTAACGACCCTACTACTTTGGTTGGACCTGTAGTTTGGCTCTTTAGTTCATTAGAACACGCAAGCCATTTCACCTGTTCTAGTAATTTAGAACTTCGTCAAGGTGCAGGTCCATTGGGAAATGGTATAATGCACGATAATAAAATATAATAATGCTACAGAGTCTTTGTTTAACATTTATTCTATAAATTTGTCTTGCTTTTGGAAAGGGAATAGTTTAATATTATTCATTAGTTATGTGAATTTCATATTTGGATAACTTCACACTTAGTATTGAATCCAAAATATTATTAACATCTAATAGAACTTTAATTATATTGCTTACCTTTATGAAGTAACTCAACCACTATAAGATCAAAAACCCCTAATTGAAATAATTGGATGCATTGGACCTATACCCTTGGTTAAAACTTACATAAAAAAATTGCAAATTCTAAAGTGAATTAATTACCTCTAAAAATACTCCTTATAAATTAAAGTTTTTACTGTCTGTTTCAAATTAACCTTTATTTTAAATTAAATAATTCTTGTATTTAAATTAGCCGGTTTATTGCCTCAAATAACTATATCTTTAAGATCAAATAATTTTTTGTAGAACCATGTGACTCTTATTTAGATCAAATAGCTCTTTTTATTGGTCCCAAATACCTTTATCTAGATTAGATGCTTTACTTGAACAAACTAACTGTTATATGTAGATTAAACCACTACATTCTTATATCTAATAACTTATTTATTGGTTATAGATTTTGCCTTGGTCGAGAGGAATATTTGCTTAAACCTTCTAGATGACATTCAAATTATTTATATAGAAAATACGATTTGTTCTCACTTCTGGAAATAGATGTGTTTCGATGCCTATGTTAATTTTTTCTGAACTAATAAAGTTTCCATTTAGCGCTCCATAAATATCCATGCAAATCTTACAGAGACACAAAAGCAGTTAAGTCTTTGCTAAACATTTGAGATCACTCCGGTAGCTCTTTTGTATGCAAAACCCAAAATAGAAGAATTTGGGCCTAAGTAAAATGGAATCCTTCCGACTTCCAATTAGAAAGTGTAATTATAGGCACACATTACCAACCACATGTGGTACACCCAATTACAAACATTAGAAACCAGTAGCACAACATGCTGATTAAATACCCTAATTAAAATATCTCACATTCTACCGCGATCAATCACAGCTTCTGATTCGAAGAACGGTACTAAAGTTTCTTAATTTATATGCAGGTCTGCGGCTTAAGGTACGAACGATCCGCAACTCGTATATTATCAAAAAACCATTAGACAGATGAGTAAATGACTTGTTTTATACCTCGATTAATGAACCAACGAAAAATCTTTGAATACTTGGTGATATGAAAAAACACCCGGGAAATACCACAGAGCATTTAACACTAATCAAAATCGAAGCAAGGAACTTATTCTGGACTTGTTTAGTGTTGTGACTTAAATGTAATCTTAGTGTCTATTGAATCAGTTACGAATTTATGAATGTACATTGTAAACTAACAGAACTCAATGATGTGCGGTAAAAAAAATACAAGGTGTAAAATATACGAGACATTGTATTATAAGAGATTGAATCTCGATAAAAGACGCCTACATGTTAGTATGTGTAGGTTGGTAGCAATACACACTTATGCAGCTTGAGATATGTGCTATTCTGATACATGAATGTAATTAGCAATACTAGTCCGATAATGAAAAAAAAGCTACTTAGAATGTTGCAGTGTTAATTGAGGTTGATTAATAAGAAACGCGTCATGATGCTACTGGATTTGAATATGCTTAAATTTCTTGTGGTGCGGACACCTTAAATTTTACCGAGTAGATGACCATAAGGGTAAAATCGAGTCTGACGTACACCCCTGTTGACTGAAGGGGAATATTCGTGGGTATTAGTTTTAAAATTTTAGGTACAAGGTTTGGAATGTTGGAGGGTGACCAGAAGTGACTAACAACTCACTGAGACAATAAGCTAACTGGCGTTTAGGCCTGCGGAGTCTTGAGAGCGGGGTGGGTTTTAACACTAGGTAGTAAGGAGTTAAATGAAATATGAATATAACCTTAATAGGTGCCACTATATCCTGGCTTAGATAGAAACAATACACAATCCCTTCTTTAAAAGAACGAAACCCAACACAGCGACCAATAGGTCTCGAGGGAGGTTATAGAAAACCTCAAAACAACCATTGCTATTAAGCAAAACCAAATATACACAATATTACGTACTTGGATGTCTGTGCTGCTTGTGGTTGGACTGATAGGATTCTCCTGTAAATATATACAGTAGCAATTGCAGAAGGGAAATACTCTTTGTATCGCATAAAACAGTATAAAGTTATTAATGTAATTTTAATCAAGCACTAACGTCAAACACTAATGTCACTAATGCTGTGAATTATCAGCAATATATTCATCGATGATTTAAATTACTATTTTTTTGTTATTTTCACCTTAGCTGTTTAGTTGAAAAATAGTAAAAATTTATAGAAAGAATAAAATATAATCAAATTTGCTTGGTGAAACTTTTCAGTACAATGTTGTATAACTCCTAATAGATTTTATTTGGAGCACTTGCTGCTTATGCAATATCGTATTATAGCTAACAAGATTAAATTTATTAGCTTCCACACAGATCGGTGTCTATGCTATAACAATATACCACTTACTTCAATAATTATTCCAAAAAATATATGGTTACTCTGAATATATTTCATCAAAATACAACTTTGATCAAGTCACAGCTTAATTTATCGAGTATAAACTATTTTATTAGTTATTACTAATTTTTATCAAAATTCTAATGAGCATCAAGATTGGCCAACTAGACGATTTTATGTATCAGCTTCTGGATCTTTAATTGTTAAAACAAGAAAATAAAGCATAATTATAAAGCACTAAAGTTTCAATTACGTTATGGCACTATATAGCGCTATCTACAAGTTGTAAAATTTGTGTGAAGCTACAAAAATTTATTTCAATCTCTAACCAATTAAATTGATAACAAAAAAGCCTATTCTGGGTACTAAGATTTTGTAATTTTTATGACACATTCATGCTTAAGATTTGCATAAAATGTATTCACTTTAAATTTAACTAAACGCTAATACTTAGAAATACAGGTAGAATTCTTTTGAAATTCACTTACGCTTAACAGATTTACTGCTAAAGTAAGAAATTATACGCATGCGCAATGCTGCTGAGGTATTTTGCATAATTCCGAAGGAAATCTTTATTGTTTATAGCTTTTGGGTGGATTTTCCCAAAATTTTTACCGTGACGCACATATGTCTCATTAGCACATTTTATATAATTTTACAGTTTGTGCGTATGACGCACATATGCGTCATTAGCACATTTTATATAATTTTACAGTTTGTGCGTATGACGCACTTATGCGTCACTTCAATTACCATTTAGATATAAATAGTAAACTAAATAATAGGACTACTAATTGTATGTAATTATATTATATACATCAAACAATAAGCAAATATAAAAACGTTATTTAGATAAAGATATTAAAACTTATGCTATGAGATAAAAATCGATAAAAAAGTATAAGAAAGCATAACCACTAAATCTTTTCTGATTATTGTTTGTGATAATTAGACAAACATTGTTCTAAACATAAACCGGGCTTATCGGGATATTCCGCACAGTGATTAACAGTGTCCTTTTTATTTTTGTAGCACATGCGGTATCTCTTTCGGAGCGTTTTCCTTTACCATCTGCTTTGTCTATTTGTGTTGGCATGTGTTCAAATACTTTTGGTGTAGATTTGGTAATCTTTTTATCTTCTCCTGGCAAAAGCTTTTCGAGCACCGATAACCTATATTCATACAGTGTCGTCTTTTTACCGGAAAACTTGTTACATGTCATAAAGGAGTTATGTAGAAGCATTTTTAACACATGAACACCAAGCTTTTTATACCATCTCAATGTTTTCCGTGTAAATGGATAATATGCCATTAGTTGGTCTTGTCGAGTTATACCGCTCATAAATCGATTATACTCCGATACTGGTAACAATCTTTCCTTTTCATGACCTCGTCTACTACGTGTTGTTACCATTTCGTTTTTGAACTCTGTGGTAATATAGGTCAGTAGATGATATAGGTTCCTTCTGGGCCACTTCGATCCTCACTCGATCGATCCCCCCACCCTGCCTTCTAGTTCGCAGTTGTTGAGGTGGTGTGCCTTGTAAATTCTGACGATCCTCAAGACACTTCTGGCGCACATCGTTTTTCACTGGATCACCGCCCCCCTCCTACCCCTTTCTGCTTGCCTACTAGTTGTAGGGTGTTGAAGGGGGAAGGGGGTCTTATGACAATTCTCATGACTCATTCGAATTCTTCATTATGTTTATCGGCTTTGCGGGTGCCCTATTCATCATTTTGCGGATTAGAAAATTTTTAACGATTACGGATATATAGGCAGATATAATTAGCATCGTGAAATTACATGGGATTATTTAGCACTATTATTTTAATATTTTATTTTTACTTTTTAACATATATCATTTTTAATATTAGACTAGTATAAGTGTGTTCTTAAATTTTAGAATTAAGTTGACTACATAATTGGACTTATATACATATGTCTGTGGAGACTTTATTAATAAATGAAATGAATGAAATTATGTTTATCGGCTTTGCGGGTGCCCCATTTGGCATTATGCGGTCTAGAAAATTTTTTTAACGATCCTCATGACTCGTATGAATTCTTCATTATGTTTATCGGCTTTGCGGGTGCCCCATTCGACATTATGCGGTTTAGAAAAAATTTTAAATCGTGCTATCATATGCGCTCAAAATTATATGGCATAGGTATGGGTAATCAAAATTGTAAAGGGTAATTGTTTCCGTTCTCTGGGATCGGTGATTGAGCACAGAAATAAAAATAAACTGCAATATATATGGAAATAAAAACTTATTAGACAATCTATACTCAGTAGTAATAAATTCTTTGTATATATCTATATTTACAATAATATTATCATTGTACACGTTTTTAGGCTAAACATGTATATACATTGTGAGCCTAAAACAGTCACGTAATGTGTACATCTTAAATCTGAGCAATATATACAACTTATAAACTAAGTAAAATAAAATCTATTATCTATTTCTTTATGCCCCCATGCATACGTTAAGGTCGTGTTAGGGATGACGAAACGCTTGTCATCAGCGCCCGATAAACTAACCTTGCTAAGTAACAGCGTAAACAAATCATGTTTTTTGCTCCTAATAGACCGCGTCGAATGCACGAAGGCTCGGAAGTTACTGTTATGTGCTACGTCCTTAAAACTATCAACACTTATACCCTGCATAACACTTTAATCTTTTTTATTACATCTCTTTCGCTAACTATACAGTAACTCTTGGCGCGAGTACCCACAAACTCTAAAACTATCTCACCACCAAACTCATCCTTGAACTTTCCGGGTACTTTCTTGTTTACAAGTGGGATCTTATATTTATTGTCTGGGTGGTAGTCACTAGTGTCAAATAGGTCCAGGCGGGCATGAATATCACTGTACAAGTCTTCTGTTTCGACACTATACACGAGCCAATCTGTATCTGTATACAAAAGCGAAAGCTTAGACCCATACAGAGGCAACAGTTTCTCATAGTGAAAGTCATAAATCAAGGTTTTTGATAGGTTTAAAATCGAAAAGCCTGCATATATAGGTTTATTATAGGTGACTTTAACGCGGTCCATCTGTATGAGTGCTAAATTTTCGCCTAGTACCAGATTACAATTAAAGTTCGGGCTGGCAATCAGGGTACTCGCACACAAGGTCTTCCGGTTACACTCCCACCGAGTCACAAGCTTCACGTCGACGCGCTTGTCTATATTTTCCATGGTTTTACCAAAGATGGCATTGTTCATGAGTTTGAAAAACTCCTTCTCAAAAGCGTTAGTGGCACGAGTGCGAAGGTCCGTGTTCAACTCGATGTAAGGCTTCAACCATGGAGCCTGGTCGAACTCGAGAACCCGATGGATGCAGGTCAACACTAATCCATTCCGCACACACTGCTGTAGATTCCTGTAGTGGATAATGTAGCGGTGTTTGTCTTCTAAGGTGGCGAGGAGCTTCGGAACCTTAGATGTGATATAAGGCGGCATTTTCATTTTCGGGCAGAACGGCAGGTCGTTATGGAGATCATGTAAATGTGAAGGGTACTCCAAGTCGACCTCCAGAATGAATCCTTTTGCAGAGTCCTTGGGAACATTTAAGATGGTGGCATGTAGTTCGGCTATATCGGTAGAGGGCAACCATCGAAATCCTCCAAGAGGGAGAGCCTGGCTCATGGCCCAGCCATACAAGTTATTGGCATCGTAGTATGCCAAATACTTAGACGGAGCCGCAGGATCGTACTCTTCCATGTACTTGTTGTTGGCAGCAGCGTAGCGTCCACTACACTGGGTCAGACCCCCTCTGATCCCAGACTTTATAAAATGGTACATGTCAATATCCGTGAGGAGCTCCAGTTTCACGCCGGTGTATTTTAACATGGCGTCCCAGGTTAATGAAGGCGCTGTCACATACTGGCACGGATCAAGGTCATAAGTCGACATGCACACCCGGCGAAAGTTCTCGAAGACGTCTGCCAACAACAGTACATCTGTCTTCAAATAGAGATCGCTATATTCTCCGAGCGTGTTAAGACCAAAGTCGCGCCATACCTTTTGGGCCCTCTCGTATTCGTCGGTGGTAATGGATGTAGAGGCGAGATCATTGTAGAAGGCAGCCTGTGGTGGGAGAGCTGTTTCCTCCAATACTTCCATACTTTGTATGTAAGTGTATGGAAACACGCCTTTCTTGGTAACCAGTTGTATCCTGGAGTCCTCGGGAAAGTGATGTCTGACCTCTACAAACTGGTCCTGGGTCAAATTCTTCGCCAGTGTATCCAACCCGGACGCCATAAATCGGAGAGAGTCGATAAACCGAAGTTGGACACAAGACTTGTCGGTAGTCTTTTCTTGTTCGTCTAAGACCACTTCTGTATCGTATAGTCGTACAGTTTTCGAAAACGAGATGAACCGCTCTTTATTGTTCGGTATAACGTTAATCTTCTCGTTATCATACCCCAGTTCTTTTATGATGAAATGAGCATCATATCCACTAAGGTTGTGAAACACTACTGGGATAAACTGCGGAACCCGATAGAGGATGTTACATTTGGAGTGTACAGGAAAGCGGTACGCACCATTCATGTGATTGTGATCCCGCACACGGTCTGTTCCAAGCGGTTTCTTGCATATTCCACAGTCATCGATAGTGTGGAACAAAAGTTCATTCTGGGCATCCAAAGGAATCATGGGCACATTCGTTGTCAATATCTTACCCAGACGTCTAGCTTCCTCTCTAAGTTTGGTGACAAATTTACGTGCTGCGTCTGGGCCCCTGTAGATCTCAAATTTATTGAGGGAGTCATCGTAGCAGCATTTGATGTAATATGCCCAGCTATAAGGGGTATGCAGCTGGAGCGGTGTTGTAGATGATGTGGAGGGGTCGGGCGTCGCAAAACTGTACGGCTGTAGGAGCGACTCAAAGTCAGCATAAATAACGAATGGGACCTGCATTTGTTTTTGGATGCTCGAAAATTCTAAAACGTTGTTGAAGACGGTGGGCATTTGGGTTACGACATGGTTACAGTCCTGCTTAGTATGCCTAATTAAGGCAGTCTCAGTCGGAAAAAAGATTAAACATCCATCGCAGATCCATTTATGTAAGCGTTTTTTTGATAACTGTTTACCGACCAGACGTCCCAAATCCTTGATCCAACAAAAGTGACCTTTTTCTTCCTCCTGGATGTAAAGCAAGTTAACGTGCCGGGCTCTCCTGCGTTTAGTAAAATGTAGAGGACCAACAATAGACCTTCCTTCCACACCGAATACATTGATACTCAGATCGTTCAAAGCCTCGAACTTGGCAATCTTGTCAAAGGCTATAGGGAACTCTATATCACCCATATTTAAGCAGCTCGAGTAATGGGGGTACTTGCTAAGACGTTGGGGGGTGATGCTCAGCAAGATATAGCGCTGCTACAATGGAGTATGCAAAACAGGCTGCGTCTCGGTTTTTAATATTCACCACCGCTTTTTTAGCTTTTATCCAGCGTGGAAGGTCAATGTAAGAAGATCCCCTAAGTGGTTGGTATTTGTTGATGTTTAGTTCTAAATGCAGGACACGTTGTAAGGTCCAACCGGACTGGTGATGTTCAAATTCTTGGGATTTATCGAGCATCTCCCGAGAAAACGCCGTATACACTTTGTTCAAGTCGCTCGATCGGGTTATAATTTGATTCTTGGTATTAAAAGATTTAGTTGCTTCGGTATCACCCAAGTTCATCTTTGTGTACATACCAAACACTTCCACATTACATTTAAGGGTCGTGTGGGCCTCCAAGGTGTCCTGGATCAACTTTACAAAATGCTGCTTTTGTTCAAGTAAAAAGTCCTCAATGTCTCTACAACCAGACATATTATTGATGCGGTAAGTTGCGATCCGGGAGCGGAAGGCAGACGATAACAGCTGTATCGCTTCTTGTTCGGGGTCTCCGGATTTGGTTTTATGCGCAGCACTGCGTAAATGTCCAGGAAACTGGCGTGAAGGAACGTCCATATTGCAATCCTTGAAATATCGCATGTCCTGTCGCTGGCGTTTTGGGGCAGGTGCAGCACGTGGTGGTGATGCTCCACGTTTGGCTGACATCGATGAAGAAGTATCTCCGTGGAGGGCGTGCTGATGTCGGGTTAAATTAGCTCGACGCCCAAACCCCATATCACAAATGTCGCACACAAATGATGCTGGTGCTGATAATCCAGTCGGTGGAGCTGAGGCTGTAACCTGACGTGGTGGTCTAATGATATTATGAACCTCCTTTTTGTGTCGGTTAAGGTTGCTCTGGATCGAGAAGTTTTTCTGGCACACATCGCAGACGAATACTTTGACGGATTCCATTGTAATCTGCACAATAAAACTATGTTTATTACTCAGTTTAAAACACGTAAATTGCAATGTTTTACAGGTGTAAAAGAAACACTACTGAGGAAAATGGGCTGAGACTTCTTATAAATAGCAAGATGATCGTAAACAGGCAAATTAAAGTGCGTGCTCACAGGCAGTCAATATAACTTCGGTCCAGGATTTGTTTGTTACTCAGTTTAAAACACGTAAACCACGAGGTTTTGCGATCGTAGAAGAAATACAACTGAGGAAAATGGGATGAGACCCCTTATATTTATAGCCAGATGATCGTAAACAGGCGAATTACTGCGCATGCTCACAGGCATCCAATATAACATCGCCTTAGGATTCCTATGAAATTTGTATAATAAAATGATGTTTATTTATACTTTAAAACACGTAAATTATGAGGTTTTGTAGTCGTAGAAGAAACACTATTGAGGAAAATTGGTTGAGACTCCTTATAAATAGCCAGATGATTGTAAGAAGGTAAATTAAAGCGCATGCTCACAGGCAACCGATATAACTTCGGCCCAGGATTCCTATGTGATCTGCACAATAAAACGATGTTTATTACTCAGCTTAATAAACGCAGACAAATGTTTTCGCATTCGCGGAAAAGGAAAATGGGCTGAGGCCTCTTATAAATAGCCAGATGATCGGAAATAGGTAAATTAGAAAGAATGAGCACAGATCGCTAATAAAACGTCGCCCCAGTGGACATACTCCTAAAGGAATGGAGCACAGTTACGTTTGAGGAACTTGCGATACAACCAAAAACAGAAAAATTAGCATTATATGAATAATAAATAGGCATTGCTATGTTTTCGGACCTTATTCGATATAGGACCATGGCGCCAACCGCAAACGACAGCATTGTTGCATTTTATAATTTATAATGAATACGACCGTGGGCTACTTCAGTTTTATTCTAGTATTTTTAATAGTTTGTAAATTTCGATATTGATATTGGAATTGATGTGTAAATATAATATAAGAATTAAAAATTAAAACCAGTAGTTTACATGGAAACTGGGCATGTCATCAACCAGTTCAAAAAATATATTTTATAGGTATTTCAGTTATTAATGACATTGCACCAAATTCATTCCTATAATATATCATGATGCTAACCATCATGATCCTATTACGTAATACTAAAAACTAGTGCTAGCGGTGACTTAAGTTGCTGCTACAGTTTAGAAACCTATAAAACTTAATTCATATACAAATTTTCAAGCCACTGAATAAATAAGATGTAAATAAAATAGCCGAGCGCCTGCCTATTTGCAACATTTATTAAAACGTGTATGCCAAGGTCATATTAATATACACGTCTGGCGAATACTAAACACATAATTAAGCTAAAATGAATCTTTTAAAATAAGCATCGTCATCATCTGAAACAATGTTTTGTTAAAACTGAGTATTTTACGTTAATGTATCAGCATATGTCATAAGGAAATGCTCCGAGTGTAGACACCGGGTATTTATTTATAAGTAAAATATTTAATCATTACTATTATTGTGCTATTCATTAGCAGAAATCTGCACAAATCTGCATAAATATTACGTCCAATGCTCGATTTGATTGCATAAAATTAACCTTGTACCTGTTTTTGTTTGAGGTCTGAAAGCATATAATTAAAATATTGTATCATCCGTTTTAAATAATGTACGTATGTAAAATTTGTAAAAATTCAATATTCGGATAATTTAAAGAAAGAAATAATGCTTTACATAATTAAAGGGAGTATTTTCATTATACAATACAATAATAATAATTATTACAATAGGTAACCCTATTTTGACTATTAAAAACAATGTCGATGTGTGAGCTCAAACGTTTAGTTACTTGATATAAACTTCTCGGGTGCATGATTCGAGCGATCAACGACCTACTTAAACGTGTTTATGCTTGCATGAATGTGCGTGACGTCATAAATATCATTGCTCATAATTATTTCTAGGATTAGTTAGCTGTAAATTGCAGAAATGACTGCATTCCATACGATGGGATGATACATCTGTCTATAATTAACCGCAAAATACTAATTATAAAATGAGCTATATATTAAAACAGAGAAAAATTACTTTTACCTGACGTTGAGTTATTCAAAGCGGTTGATAATTAATCAATTTATAAAACTGAATACCCTTCAAATCGATCGATTCACATATATTTTTAATTCAGGCAATTAATTGTTTTATGATGTAACTATGTTGTATTGACTCATCCAAAATTCTACATCACGTCTGTGCGAATCTCGGTAAAATTAAAGGTCATCATAGCTTTTATTAGAACTCGAATATTTTCAGTGGATCCTAAAATATTAACAAAAAAAATTACTAGACATCTATTAGAAACCATAAATTATATATCGAAAATTATGCAGAATTTACGCTAAATTAAAAATGTAATACATATATGCAACATTAAAAGCTCGTCAAAACGTGTCAACGATTATATATAATATACACGTCTATCTAAAAAGCAAATACTATACATATAATTAAGCTAAAATGTGTCTTTTAACACCGTAAAACTTGCAGAATAATCTGAAAAATATGCTGTTAAATATGTATACAAAGGTTTAATACTCACCTTCAACCTCTTCTCAAAACTGCATTGATAGTCGCGGATCGAGCGCACTTACATTATTATATAGCATATCTCGTAACAATATGCACCAGGAGTAAACACCTGAGGTCCATCTATATTCATACTACACCAACTATACCTATGTGCTATTCTTTAACAGAAATCTGCGTTAACAGATCGAGACAAACGAAAAGAATAACACATAGGTATAGTTGGTGTAGTATGAATATAGATGGACCTCAGGTGTTTACTCCTGGTGCATATTGTTACGAGATATGCTAATATAATAGTGTAAGTGCGCTCGACCAGTTTTTTTCCGGTTTTACTGTCCGTTAATCATAGCAGTTAGGTGAGTGACATATTTAATTTAATTATACGGAAATTCTGCATAATTTTCGATATATAATTTATGGTTTCTAATAGATTTCTAGTAATTTTTTTTGTTAATATTTTAGGATCCACTGAAAATATTCGAGTTCTAATAAAAGCTATGATGACCTTTAATTTTACCGAGATTCGCACAGACGTGATGTAGAATTTTGGATGAGTCAAGACAACATAGTTACATCATAAAACAATTAATTGCCTGAATTTAAAATATATGTAAATCGATCGATTTGAAGGGTATTCAGTTTTATAAATTGATTAATTATCAACCGCTTTGATTAACTCAACGTCAGGTAAAAGTAATTTTTCTCTGTTTTAATATACAGCTCATTTTATAATTAGTATTTTGCGGTTAATTATAGACAGATGTGTCATCGTATCGTATGGGATGCGGCCATTTTTGTGATTTGCATAAAGCAAAACGACACATAAATAGTACAGTACAATAAATAATTTTCATAAGAAATCGATTTTATGAATAAACTATATTACAAAACCTGTATATCAGCCTACCTATTCGAAACCGCGTTATTAGAGAAACAATATATTTCCTGAATTAATTGCAATTCAAGAACTGTATTACTCGGTTTATAAGCCTGGAATTTAACAGTAATGTGATATAAAACGTTAATAATAAATTTTGGATTCAAACTAAACATTCTTATTGCTATCGAATCAGTAATTATTTTATAAAATTAACTATATATATTCAACCAGCACTGATATTTTCGAGTTATATAGACAAATGTATTCATCTTCCAAAAAATCGTGAGTAATGGCCATTTCTACAATTACCAGAGAGCTAAACCTAGAAATATTTATGAGCTATGATATTTATGACGTCACGCATATTCATGCAAGCATAAACACGTTTAAGTAGGTCATTGATCGCTCGAATCGTGCCCCCGAGAATTTTTTATCTCTAACGGGTCGATAATTATTTTTGAAAATTTATAAATCGATTCAATGTATAGATTTTTACGCTCTTATAATTGTTATACAAGTTTCATGTTTGGACTTAAATTACAGCTTAATGTTTAAAGAACATCACACAAAAACCTGTTTTTAATATAATAAAATTTAAGGAAGCGCTATAAAGTTTACATATTGTTGAAATACAAATATTCTGCTATGATAACTAACAATCCTACTTGTTTAACTTTATTAGTGTTTAGGCTTAAAATAGAGCAAAATTCGAGTAACCAGCCGGTATATAGTATATTGTGTCACAAGGACAAAAAGCAATCATTAGCAGTCCGCAGCTATTAGATGCCTGAGCGAGCGAAGCGATCGAGGGCAGCTGATAGCTAAGGACTACTAATGCATTTTTGTCTGTGTGATACACAACTGTTTTTCGTCTAACATTAAAGAAAAAATAGAAAAAACCATAAAATAAAGAAGGTTAATAACATTTGATGTATTTATTTATTATAGTAATTGATATTAATTATCCCTTGACCATTATTATGGATAGTGATACCAGAATTTGTAGGCACTTGGTAAGTATTTGAGATGCTGGTAGCATGATGACATTTTTTACGATAACGTTGACGGTCTATCTACATTAACTGGTATTTCATTTATTTGGTTTAAGAGCAATTAACATGTGAATTGTATTATTTGTGCTGGTACTAGACAGCTGATGTTCTTGGTTTGTTAGAATTTTTGAGAAATTTTAATCTTATTTGATAACCAATCACCTATATATCCTTAAGCAATTGCAGAAGAACACCATCCTCCATGTATCTTAAGTGTTATTAAATTACTTCCAGCATTAGCTAATAGAGTTGCAGAACTACTGCGGAAGCAATGGCCTGTGTATATACTAGGTTCAACCAATTTCAAAAAGGTGGCTATTTTGCTTGTAATTTTGCTAAATACATTTTTCCGATCGGCTGTATTGTACATTTATTATTTTTGTAATAAATGAATAGGCAATTATGAGTAATGTGGGGAGGTCTAATAGAAACATATTTGTTGTATATTGTAAGTAGATTCAGTACATCAACTGTAGTGTTTGTGACTGTAAATGTTCTTGTAATATTATTTTGGTTTGTGGAACTGTAACAATCATTACGTCTCCTCGATTATCTATGTGGTCAAGTTTCATATTCGTCAACTCATTTCGGCGCCAAGCTCCGTATACTCCCATAATAAGAGAAACCTGCAATGTAAAGTTAATCTAAAATTTACAATAATTTTATTTGTATACCTTTATCATTAGATATTCCGAATCATCTGCCGCCTTAAAAATTGGATACATTCATTGTACTTGAGTCAAAATTTTAGATTTTTTGGAAAGGTAGTTTACAGAATGCTTTATGATAATTATCAAAATTAATATTTTCTTTGATTTTAAAAGTGCTTTTTAGCATTGAAAATTTAGCCCATCGAGTAGCAGCATTTACACGTTTCGATCTTTCTGATAAATACGCAATTAAAACATTCTCTGTTACATTTTTAGCTTTTTATTTTTTCTATTTATTAAATAATTCATAGTATTTTTTGTACCGTTCTCTAGACTTTTTAGGTAAAAGATTTAAAGAAGCATTGCTCACTTCTTCTTGCAAGACCGGTGGAGTACTTGTAAATTCTTCATCATCATCACAGTCTAAATTATCATTCATCTTCACTAACAGTTATTCAGTTAGAATTACAATTATTCACTACTCATCTATAATTATTTTATATTTTTATTTGACACTCTCATTAACAATACACCAACGCCGAGGTTAAATGATAAATTATTTGAAACTACAAAGCCGCAATATATGAATCTCAATGATAGTCACAGGTGTCTAGATCGTGAAAAACCTATAAAATCATGCTATTATGAGTTTTGCAGCCCTAGGAACGCTAAGGTTTACTTTCAGTCAGATTTTTAGGGTAGATATGATTTATTTTCATATATGCTAGGCGAAAAAACATATTTTTTATAAAATCAACTTAAATCGGCGCGCTGAAGAAAATATATGTATCGTTGTGATACTAACGATTTAATTTTCTAGTACGGTTTAGTGTGGTTCCAGATATTGACAAAGACGAACGCGATTTTGTATATGAATTATATATTTAATGCGACTTTTAGTAAAATTCTACATAGTTTTTTTGAGATAGTTTTAGGTTTCTAATTAATTTTAATAATTTTTGTTAATATCATAGGATCCGCTGAAAATATTCGAACTCTATATAAAAGCAGCGCTGACCTCAATTTTACCGAGATTCGCACAGACGTGATGTAGAATTTTGGATGAGTCATGATGTAATCATTTTATAACTTTGGCGGAGGGTTTAAGACTAATCATAGTCGTCGAGTGATCGTGAGAGGTTAACACTCCTTCGACTGATATTTTTACTGTAATTAAACATCGTTCTAGGTAAGTCGAACATTTTTGGGTATGTGTATGCTTGATTGGATATTTATATATTTTTTTTTCAGATATGTATAATGATTTCACTTTCTGTAAATTGCAGAAAGTAGCCGCAATCTATACGATGGTACATCAGTAGTTTAATTGTCATACAGAAACACCTTACTTATTTAAATTTACTAGTTGTTGAGCTTAAAAGACAGTGTGAAATTCGATGAACCAGATGGCATGAACAAATTTTTTGTAAAATCTGTATTAATCAGTGCTCTGAAAAAATATGTGCCGTTGTTATTCAATTTTCTGGTGCGGTTTCATGATGCATAATTGTATCGTGGTACCAAAGACGCTCGCGAATGCAGCTCTCCATAAGGCAAATCAGTACGTATTATAAAAATCTTTTCTATTAGTGATCCATTTTTAAAAAATCTGAAAATTATATTGGTTATTATGTGTTTGGATCTTTAAATTAAAGACCGACATTCTGTGAATACAAAACAATTTTCATTTAAAAAATAGAAGTTAGTGAAGCGCGAGAAGCCTCAAACGTGCATCCGGTTAATATATTTTAAAGCTAGAAATATTTATAAGCTATGATATTTATGACGTCACGCACATTTATACAAGCATAGACATGTTTAAGTAGCTCGTTGACCACTCGAATCGCGCCCCCAAGAAGTTTTTATCAAATAACTAATCGTTTGAGCTCACACATCGACATTGTTTTTAATAGTCGAAATAGAGTTACCTATTGTAATAATTATTATTGTATTGTATAATGAAAATACCTCATTTGATTATGTAAAGCATTATTTCGTTCTTTAAATTACACAAATATCGAATGTTTACAAATTTTACAGATGTGAATTATTTAAAACGGATGATGCAATATTTTAATTAGCTGCTTTCAGACATCAAACAAAAAATAGCATTGGACGTAATATTTATGCAGATTTGTGCAGATTTCTGCTAATGAATAGCACAATAATAGTAATGGTTAAGCATTTTGCTCATAGATGGATTCCTGGTGTTTACACTCGGGCATTTCCTTATGACATATGCTGATACATTAACGTAAAGTGCTCGGCCTTTCAGTTTACCAATCGAGTTTTGTGAAGTCGCTCTAGGTAAGTAAACTAATTTTTGTGGCCAGATTTTAACAGCACATTGTTTCAGATGATGACGATGCTTATTTTAAAAGACTTATTTTAGCATAATTATGTGTTTAGTATTCGCCAGACGTGTATATTAATATGACCTTGGCGTACACGTTTTAATAAATGTTGCAAATAGGCAGGCGCGCGGCTATTTTATTCACATCTTATTTATTCAGTAGCATGAAAATTTGTATATGAATTAAGTTTTATAGGTTTATAAACTGTAGCAGCAACTTAAGTCGCCGCTACCGCTAGTTTTTAGTATTATGTAATAGGATCATGATGGTTAGCATCATGATATATTATAGGAATGAATTTGGTGCAATGTCATTAATAACTGAAATACCTATAAAATGTATTTTTTGAACTGGTTGGTGACATGCCCAGTTTCCATATAAACTACTGGTTTTAATTTTTAATTCTTATATTATATTATATTTACACATCAATTCCAATATCAATATCGAAATTTACAAGCTATTAAAAATACTAGAATAAAACTGTAGTAGCCCACGGTCGTATTCATTATAAATTATAGAATGCAACAATGCTGTCGTTTATTATCCCTTCCCTCCCTTCTGCTTACAATATTACTAATTCATTTTACCTAATAATTTGCATCATAACAAAACAATCGCATTTATTCATTCTGTTATTGGCTACGCATAATTGCTTTGAGAGTTCATAATTCTATACAGGCTAGAACAACAGGTATCTTACCCATCGTGTATATGTAACTGCATGTTTTGTTAATATCAACTTAATAGCTATAATTCATTTATAAAGGTGCCAAAAAATATTTACTATGTTGCTTTGATCTTTGTGCGCATGGTAGACCTTTGCATACGCCTCTGACTAGAGCTGGGTCCACGGTGCTTGCGGCATAGTTCCAATTCAACATCAAAAGCTCAGCGAATAGGCTGAGGTAAGTGTTATTGTACCGTGTTACCTTGCGCCCAAATATCATGACAGTAAGTAAACTCAGTTGTTAACAATGGCATCATGTATATAAAGCTACTGGAAAATGATTTGGGGTTTAAACTGGTGGTTGGCCATATTTATACGACAGATACCACAATGTGGGAGTGTATCGGCATTGAATGATCCTAATCCCTGCTTACAAACCAGAATGTCATCCATTAAAATGTCAGGTATATATAGTATAAAAAGAGCGCTGCCTGGTGGCTATAAAGAACCGTCGTACCCCACCTCTAGGCTTTATATTGCAATATGCTATTGCGATTAACTGTAGTAAGTTACTTAGTAATGTGACAATTTGGGCATATATGTAGTAGTTTGATCATAGGTTAGAATAACATCGGATACGATTAGAATATCACAATGTATTGGCGACTTAGATTGCAATCGATTGAGCAACTATTGATCGAGCGTAGCCCAATAGTATCCGTTACGACGACCTTAGCGCTGTATTCGCAAAAGTGATGTAAAACGACATTTCATTATGAGCGTATTATCAAAACATTATTCAACTTTATACAACTTTATTTTTACAAAATACAATGCAGATACAAATTATATAGATATCCAGCTATTAGCTATCCTTTGGAATCTTTTCGATAGTCTAGCGTTCCAATCTATTGGATGTATAAGGAGGCATTTTTCTTATCCAATTAATATTTTGCTCCTGCCCATTATAATGTTAGAGACGGCAAAGCTGATGTTGTGGGCGTTGGTGCTGTAATTGTTTGATGGTTTCATGAGGTTGGTAAAGTTGATTATATTGTTGATATTATCGATATTGTTGATGTTATCGATGTTGTTGATGTTGTTGATACTGTTGATGTTGTAAATTCTCATCATTCATTTCTTATGGCAGTAATTGAGACTGTTAAATTTTTATCTTAAAAGTTAGAATTTAAAAGATATTCCATCTGAATATCTGCCAACAGTTTTATAAATCCCATCTCTTCGATTATTTCCATAAAATCATCCAAATCTTCGGGTAATACTAACACAGCAGTACAGTGCTGTATTGCTTCCTCGTATGACTGGCACATAAGACATTTTTGTCCTTTTATCGAAAAGCATTACGAAATCTTCGAATAACCTTCCCAAAGTCTTTATACATAGTTGTTTAATCGTCTCTTTAAAACTGTATAATCGATAATTATAACTTCTATGTCAACAATCCTTTTATATGAGCTACTCTTGTTCGGATATGCCCCGATTGTGCTCGATTTGTGTTATGCTTATTCTATTATACAACCCTCTTCTCTTAATTCTTCTATTATAGATACCCCTCTAGTGCCAGGATAACCTCTATTATTTAAGGTTATGTCACTGTTTTCTGTATCAATTTCCTATATACTTTTTCCCGAACTATGCGTATCAGATTGGGGATTATACTTAACTCCATAAACTGACGTGTATATATATTTTCGTCTTCAGTTTAAACCAGCACGTTCGTATACTAACGATGTACAGGCTCGTCGTTAACTGGTAACTTAATCTTTTTTTAAAAGTTCGCCTCTGTTTTCAACTTTAATCTCCTTCATAGGTTTTAGTATTTTTCCGCTATTCCTTATGACTGGGAAGCGATGATTTGCAAAGGCTCATGCAATGTTTATGAGCTTCTTTGAATTCTGGTTGTGAAGTAGTATATCCTTTTTGCGTTCCACAAACTTCCTTCGTACGGCATCCTGCATAAAATGGTGTTTATGTTTACTTACAATAAAATCTTTAGCGGCCGTCATCATGAAACTTGAGATTGGGGCTAACCATTAACGGCTTCTTCTATATTTATATACTCATCGAAATTTTTTCTATATCGCCCCTTACCCAAATCAAAATCTTTTACAATAGTAATAAAACTATATTTCGAGTCACCACCATTCCAGCATCGCTGACAAATTTCTTTAAACTTTATAAAGGGCATATCACTGCCAACATGATTTAGAAAGATATGCCAAAGATTTGCATCATCCTGTTTCCATATTGAAATAACATTAGCGTTATCTCTAAGTCCGTGCTTTACTGTGCTGGCATACGTTTGACATAAGTAAAAGGAATCAATACTTTTATGTCTACCAAAAGAGAAAAACTGTGCGATCTTGTTTTGTTCGTTTGCATGAATATCATCAAAGACAATAATTGAATCTTCTTTTGCATCCTCTGGCCTAATCAAATCTTTATAATTCCCAAATTCGTAGTAACCAATATCCGTCTTTAAGGGTTCAAATAACTTTCTTAACAGTTCATACTTTGGCTGATATAAACTTTTAGAAAACACATAGACGTTTTGAATGTAAGTCCATTCTCATGTAAAATGAGAGATATTAGAGCGTTGGTTTTTCCACAACTCGATGGTCCAGCAAATATTGCCCTTATATTGGATGGGAACAAAGGTCCATGTTTACCAACTTCCTTTGCACTAGAAGTGGTATATGAATCAAAGTTTTGTATAGGTATTTTAACTTTTTGTCGTGCAGCTTCCACCGGGATATTTGATTCTCTACTTTTATTTCGAGCACCAAGTTTATAGAGGTGATCCCGTAGCGTTGTTCTAGGCACATTATACAACCTACTAGCTTTACGCGTATTTAACACACCTTTCCAAATTTTACTAATTGCTTTCTCTAAAGATTGCTTGGTGTACATCTTTCAAATATACAGCTAAGACTAATTCAAAAATTTCAAAAAGCAGTCTTTTATACTAAATAGTTCATCCCCGCCCGTCCGTCCATCCACCCGTCCGCCCACCAGCCCGTCCGCCCGTTCATCCGTATTCGTCTGCCCGCCCGCCCGTGCAACCGGTCCACCCGCCCATACGGAACGTTGCGCTGCAGCCAACAAGTACATGGAGGAAGAGTACGATCTCATTACACCGTGTAAGTATTAGGCCTACTACGATGCCAATAACTTTTCCCCATATCTATGTTATATAATTTCGAGTTGATTTTTAAACCCTAGGACACTCGATTTAAAAATTTTTAAAATTTTTTCTAAACCTTAGAATTCCGAATGGGGCACCCGCAAAGCCGATAAACATAATGAAGAATTCATACGAGTCATGAGGATCGTCAAAAAAATTTTTCTAGACCGCAAAATGCCGATAAACATAATTTCATTCATTTCATTTATCAATAAAGTCTCCACAGACATAGGTATACAAGTCCAATTATGGAGTCAACTTAATTCTAAAATTTAAGAACATACTTATACTAGTCTAATATTAAAAATGATATATGTTAAAAAGTAAAATTAAAATATTAAATTAATAGTGCTAAATAATTCTATGTAATTTCACAATTATATCTGCCTATATATCCGTAATCGTTAAAATTTTCTAATCCGCAAAATGCTGAATAGGACACCCGCAAAGTCGATAAACATAATGAAGAATTCGAATGAGTCATGAGAATTGTCATAAGACCCCCTTCCCCCTTCAACACCCTACAACTAGTAGGCAAGCAGAAAGGGGTAGGAGGGGGGTGGCGATCCAGTGAGAAACGGTGTGCGCCAGAAGTGTCTTGAGGATCGTCAGAATTTACAAGGCACACCACCTCAACAACTGCGAACTAGAAGGCAGGGTGGGGGGATCGATCGAGTGAGGATCGAAGTGGCCCAGAAGGAACCTATATCATCTACTTAGGTCACGTCCCTTTTGTCTTTCCACTTGCCAATCATAGCACCTTGTTTATATTTGGCTTTAGTATCTCCTACATAACAAAGAAAATTTACGAAAATTTTTATAATGTGTCTAATCGAAACATACCTCTTTTAAGTTTTACATTTGCTACATCCTTTGGAGTATCTTTGCTATCTCCCTGTAATGTTTCTGTGCAATATATTTTATGTTGAAGCAACGTTTCGGCTAATTGATAGCTATTATAATAACTATCCATGTATAATGAATGACCATTATTTAATTTTTTTGAAGCCAAATGCATGACTACTTTGTTAGAATGATCTTTACCGCCAATTTCGTCAAGCTGACCTGTATAAACCACAAAATTTAAAATCAGTCCGTCATGTTCTGCCAGCATGTATAATTTTAAACCTCAGTTATGTCTTTTATTCTTTATGTATTGTTTGAATAACAACCTGCCTTCCATAGAACTATCGATTCGTCTAAATTTTTTCCAGGATAATGTAATTCATCCATTTTAATATTGAAATAATTTATTAGAGGCCTAATGATGTACAACCTATCTGCTGGTAATGGTTCTCTATCTTCTGGATTTTGAACAAAATGTAAACACCGGATGATTAGTAAATAGCGATCTCTACTCATGAATTTTGAAAAGCAAGTTAAATTAAATAGACGATGTGTTTTCCAGTAGTCCTGAATGCGACTAGGTTTTATAGTTCCCATGTGGTATGTAAGCCCCATAAAAATTAATAATTCGCGTACTGTAACGTCTATCCATGCATAAATCCTTGATTTTTCAGAACAATGTACTTCTTTTGTATACAAATTTGTTTGAGTAACAATTAAGTCTAACAAATTGTCATCCACAAATAATCTAAAGTAATCATGTGGCTCAACAGATTCTATCAATATCTTATTTTCCTCGCATTCCAATTGGAATTTTAGACCAAGATTCTGCATCTCCACTTGCATTGTCGTTTTCAATAGCGGCTGGTTCAACTACAAATAATTTATTTGTACAGGTAGGTACATAAATTTAACTAACCTTCAGCGTTGTCATCGTTATCAGTAAACGACACAAATTCATCCAAATCTTCCATATCTTCTTCAGGTTCTGATTCAGAAGCATATAAAAATTGTAATATTTCATCTTCTGTCAATCTATCAGGGTTTTTAATGGTAATTTTTCTTCGCTTTGCGCCAGAGGTGCCAGCAACATTAAAATTATCCAACTCCATAATATATTATGATAGTTACGAACGAATTATATTTTACGTTTACAGTGGCCACAAGAATGTGCGATTACAAATATATATATATACTTCTGGTCAGTACTAAGTCTAGACTAACACTAAATAAGCGGATACTAGCAAGACGTTTAAGCGCGTCATCCGCATATAGTGGAGGGATAAAAAGACGCGCATGTGCGTCATCCGCATTGAACGTGTTAAGGTAACAACAAATGTTTGATTACTACCTTAAATTTTACTAGATGTCACTTCAGGAAGTAATATCCTACACCAGAAAGTTTGCGGTGAGAAGCAACAAACACGGGGTCCATAGTGGTTCTCTTCGAAATTTGATTTGAAAATTCCGACGATAAGAACATGTCTTCAAAACAATAACGAACTAAAATTCGCTGAATCATTAGCTGTTACAAAATCAACCAAAGATTCCTGTTAGATAAAACAAACATCGCCGTCGGCTGCCATTCGTTTCCAAATTGTTTATAAGAATTTATTCAATAATTACTTGAAATTTACTTCGAATTATTTTAATTTATTTCCTATGCTAAAATAGAAAAATACTATGGCATGAAAAGAACTCTTAATTTTTACCATATAAATGTTTCACAAATATTTAATTGTAGCATGAAACGATCTCAACCATACCAGGAATACACCAACGTTGTGGCCGATTTAGTTATGAGAGGCTAAGTTGGGGTACAAAGTATTTTATAAACACTTTGGCGGGGCTAAGCGTCGACCGTTGGGGGCTGCGGTGAATACATAAGACTTGAATCATCAGGGGTTATAAGGTAATTAAAAGATAACCAACGTAAAGACATCTGAAAGAATAATATATATAACATAATACCAAATAAAACTCGACAAACTTGAATAATACCTTTACTGTATTCAAAATTAATGTTTTCAATTTATAAAGGATAACATTTATATGTTTACATATAAATAGAAATAAGGTTTGTGAAACTAAAGAATTTTAATATTTTATAGTATCTAAGTTACTCTAAATATTAATAAACATTCGGCTCCAGACTAAAGTCGGGAAGTCATTCTTAAGAAAATGAAACTCAATATTGATTAGAGTGGTAAAACTTATTAAGGTACCAAAAATAAACAGGACTTTCATGAAACTCTAGCTTTCACACATTATAGTTTAAAGTTAAACAAAGGCACAATTTTTAGTAAGATAAACTCTTGCTTATTTGCAACTTTTAGGGAGGCAAAAACAAAAGGCATTTTGATTTTATAATAGATAAAATATGAAGGTACAACTTGATAACTTTATCAAACAGGAACAAATAATTTCCTTTAGGTAGACAAAAAACGAAAAACATACCTGTACGCATGGTATTAAATACCTCACATATAGTGGATTATATCCAGTAAGACTGGGGCTTCTTTAAACCATATGTTGAAAGCAGGCAGATAACAGGAACCAAAGACAGCTGTGTTAACCTTTTTTTTTACAAACATAAACACCTTGACAAACCTCCAGACGGACGTCTGGGAGATAGCGCATACGGCGCTCGAGCTTCGACGTTTAAAGTTATGTTGGGTTAGGTCGTACGATGGTAACGTAGGGAACGATAGGGCTAATGAATTAGCTAAAAAGGCCGCGACGGGCGACTTTCAGATGTCACATTCGTCGATACCGAGGTCTCTAATTAAAAGAAAGCTGCGCGAAAAGTCAATCAGACAAAGGGAAGAAAGGTGAAACTACGCTGCCACGGGCAGGTTGACCCGCAAATTCATTCCGAGCTTAGAAGCTAGAGGTAATATCGAGGTAAAACTCGATCACAAAATGGTGCAACTGACAACAGGGCACGTCGCCCTAAAAGCGTATTTACAAAGATTCGGTTTAACCGACAACCACCGCTGCGAATGCGGTGAGGAAGCTGAAAGCGCAGAGCACGTGCTCTTTGACTTCTCGCTTGAGACGGCTGATAGCAAATTAGCTATCCTAGGTGTAGCATGGCCAAAGTGCTTAGATGAAGTTGGGGAAGTGGCTAACCAGAAGGCTTTTTGGATAGCATTTAAAGAGTTCGCGGAAAAAAGTTCGCGCGTAAACGTGTAAAAGATATGAGTAGATAGGCAAAGGACGTGTAAGGTAAAAGATAAGAGTAGATAAGCAGAGGAACCTTGAAGCAAAGATATGAATAGATAGGCAAAGGACGTTTAAACTCAACTGTATGAGTAGATGGGTAATGGAAAGTCACAGCAAAATGTGAGAGTAGATAAGCAAAGGGAGTTCAAATTATGTTTGTCAAAATGCCAAAGAACAGTCATGCTTGGAATGCCAAGATGGTAATGCAAACAGGTTTGATGTGATTTATTGCAAGGGAGGGTAAAATATTTTATAGATGTAGTTTTTAAAGTAGTATGTATAGAAATGGATACAACATGTAAAGAAAAAAAAAAGTAAGTGTGCTGTAAGACAAAGGGTGTAAAGTACCTAGGTAATAAAGTTTGTTGATAAAATTGAAATTTTAAAAAAATTGTGATTACTGAAAATGTTGATATAAAATAAAGATGTATTTATATGAAGCTCCGTCGTTTTAATAAAAAAAAAGGTTAAAAAGAAACGCAAACAAAATGAATGTAGTGCACGCCATAAAAAGGCAAGGAAAGATATTGAAGTTTGTGTAACAGGAAAAACCAGTACTTCAAAAATATAAAATAAAGGCAACGACATAGCAAATCATTATGCATTTAGGTGCAGTAAGGAAGTTCAATCAAACCTTAACCGTGAAGGAGAGCCTCCAGTGAGATACCAGTTGGAAATAGGACGTGCAGGCAACAACAGTCGGAGAGAGTTTCACAAAGCGGTGAAACGCAGTGAAAAGACGACAGAAGAGCGTACAAAAAGAAGTATCCATTTATTAAAATTTTTATTTCGTTATAGTAGTGATTCAATTCTAGAAATTTTCCCAAGACTAAAGTAAACCGTTTATTCCGTAGACCACTTACCTCAATTGGCATTCCATGAGAGATTTCACACCACAGCAAGGAAGACACCACCAGTTGGAACAATATCAGGTACTAAGTTATAATACAGTAAACGCTTATTCTTGTTTCAAAATTGCATCATTGACCATATGAATAGTATAAGAATGCCTTCAGCCATGGTAGTTTAAATATTAAGGCAACGCCTGAACCTGCACGGCATTTATAGACCGCGCAGATTTAGTTGCAGACAAAGATCTTACATACGACGGCGTATAAGTATCCGTGTTGAGGGACACTAGTAGATTTCACTCTGTATCGAAACCAAGCCGGGTGAAACCGAACGTAGAGTAGTTGAGTAGATATATATATATATATATATATATATATATAAAAGGTTTAATAGTTAAAGGTAAAGAAAAATTATACATAATATAATATATATATATATATATATATATATATATTGCTATGTTAATAAGGTCATTTAGGGGTAGATGGGATCACTAATATTGTGCACTTAATGAAAACACCATGAGGGTTTAGATAATTAGAAAAGAAAATGAAAAATTTAACGATTAGGCAGGAAAGCAAGTGATAAGGTCCTGTATATACAATAGTTATACTTATTTTAAGAAATGAAAAGTACTCTAGAAGATTTAATTAAATACACAACTTGGCAGGTCATAAAACGACGTAGACGGAAGCTGCAATACAATACGCGTGAGTAAGGCATCATCATTCCACTAAGAATCCCAGTTAAATTAGCAGGTTTAAAAATGCGTAAGATGGAAAGCGCATATAATTTAATACATAAACTAAATTAAGACTACGTGACCAGAAAGGTAAAATCTAACACCGTGATAGATTATAAATAATTATGGCATGGTGATAAAAGCAAAGTTCATCAAATTTACTGTACAAACAAGAAGTACGTGACCAAGAAAAGTGAAATCCAAGAGAACCAATGCCAATAACTTAAAGTCCTACGTGCAGGAAATAGCGCATCAATTTCGTTTATACATCAAAAATTAATAAAAATACCCAAAATCTTGCATGTAAGAATTACGTACAAAACGTTAATCGTTGAACTATACGCTTGTCAACAGATACGCGTTCCTTTTAAATACGACAGGATTTGTAAGCAAAATATTTTAATTTGAATTAAGGCATGGTTCACATTATCTGAAAAAAAATATTTACGTGAAAGAATTAGAAGTGATTTGATAGTTAATAAATTATAAAATGGTGATAGTGGGGAATTAAATGAGGTTTGTCGTAATTCTTAAAAACGTAAGTAACAAAAGGTTGTTTTTAAATCAGATTTTAAGTTTTACATTAACAAAAGGACTCGGAATAATTACTGAATCCGATGTGGAAATTCAGCAAGTATTTAATTCAATTATTAATTGCTGGATCGGACCAGGAAGTTTAACAAAGACGCTAAAATAATTTATCAATTAATCAGAAGAAGCTATAGCTATACTGAGAAAAATGCAAACCAAATCTAAAGTAGATCTGGATTCAACGTTGTACTATTTAAATCACTAAGCTGAAACGGGAGCAGTTGGAGCAAGAACTGGTTTAAACTGGAGACAACAGGGTAGCCAATCTGAATATTTTGTTATATTTGTATTTATGAAAATTTTAAACATTGCTTTCATGAAAACTTCATGTGAGGGTCAACAAAGATCGTTTTAGTACACGTTATAAATTACGTAAAGATTGAAGGAAGTTTAATGAACGTTCATAGGGCTTCAAATAATAATAATAAGGGTGATTTTTCCTGGATATTTGTTTAATCAACAGGAATGATAATTATTAAAAGAATTTAATTCAATTATTAAATGGAGGTTCTATTCAAAGAATTCTTAAAGGTTTTTGTACATTGTAAATATTTTGGAAATATTATAGTTGTTGTGCTTAATGGTGTTGTAACTTAAAGGCATAAATATATAAAACTATGTATATAGAGCTACTCTATTCTGACAGAACCAAATGAAGGCCGAAACCTGGTCAATGGATGTTTTTCCCCCTTATGAAACGATCAAGTAATTGTTTTGTAATGGTTATGCAAATACCAGTTCAATTAGTATAGGTAAATTCACTGTGTGGATTTAAAGACACTTCTCATGTTGTATATATATATATAATATATATATATATATATATATATATATATATATTACTCATATTTAGACCAGGTAGAAAATTAAATAATCACATCAAATAATTTTAATCACCGTGTATAATGAATATTATTAGATAATACGCGTTATTAAAACCGTGAAGCATGAAAATTTATTAGTTTCATTAAACATAAGAGATTTAAATCATGTACAAGACGCTTTATATCAAAAGAAGCAGTATTAAAAAGCTCTGCGTGTAATGTAATTATTCCTAAACAAATGGAAATTACGTGCAAAATTTATCTTAATTAACTCTATTTCAAGTAACCGGTATTGAACAAAACGTACAGATAATATCTACAGAAACTTGTAAAAACCCAATAAAATGCAAATCCTAGAAGTGTTAGTTAGAAGTAGGATGTTTGAACACACCTGCGTATTTTAAAAGCAATTTCAGTTTAATTTGTTTAGATAAACATGTCGATTCTAAGGATATTGGAAACGGTCAGATGCTTTAGCACGAAATACAAAATAGGGTTTATTTAAAAAGTTCATTCGGCGAAAATTTTGCAGATAATTAATGTTTACAAAGAATCTTGGAGAAACCGGGGCTTAATATTCACGAGAAGGTGCGATACGGGGTTATTAAACCCAGATAGTCCACATGGACTAAAATATAATCGATAATAAAGAATATCAATTTGCACCAATACGAACAGGTTAGAAAAGGAAAGAGAAAATGCGTCAAGCAAAGACACATATAGTAAAAGGCGTGATTTAAGCAACGTCACGAGCGTCACAATTGGTTGAAAATAGGATGCCAATATCAGAGGTAGAAACAATGATTTCTGTACAAAATTAATTAGTTTTTTTCGGACATGTTTGCGTGCCGTGTGAGAATTTCTGAGATTTAAATGGGGCGAGTGAAAAATTCGTAAAAACCGACGCGCGATCGACGGACTGGGAACATAGAATGAGAAATTCTTAAGAATTGTCTGTTTTGAGGACAAAAGCGACGTGCCGGCTATTCGCTATATATACCGGTGGTAATATGAATTTCGGCCTCTTAGACTTTTGACTGTTCGATGCGTTAAAAGCTCTTACATCCGCGACTTGATTCAAGATGTTAAACAGTGCATTTTAGTTTGATAAAATAATTTAAAATTTTGCTCGTATATTTTAGTGATTCAAAATAGTTTGTTATTTACGTGCTAACATGAATGTACTTCAGTGCACTTAGATACAAGGTAATAAAATTTAGTATCACTGTACCTATTAGCAAAATTTACGACGACAAATGTATACACAAAAGTAGGCAGTTTTGGCGTATATTGGTGAAAGACGCATGAATTTCTCTGCTATTTTTCGGGGGTGTTTATAATTAAATGGTTCAAATACGTGTCTGGATCCACGAAACAAGGGTCAGATATACACAGATGAGTTCCGGAAAAGCCCAGAAACAACTTTAAATAAATGGTGATGGAGAAAATTTTAAAAGCGTTGAGAATTAGAAGCCGTAAATATAATCCTGTTGGAATGGTGTGATTAACTAAAGGGACGATGTACATTGAAGCTACGAGGACAGTAACCTTCAGGTAAATTATACTATTTTGTTTGACATTTTGTGTGTGTTGAATAACTTTATAATTGATTTACTTTAAATGGACATTAGTGAAATTGTACTAACCATAAAATTTTAATTTTAAGATGAAATTTGCTTGTTTAAGTAGAAAGGGTATTTAGTATTGATGTTCTGAATTATGATGAAACTTTGGGTATGTCTTTGAGCTCAATTAGACGAACCTGGTTAATTAACGTAAAGGGTGGTAGATGCTCCTTTTACTCTGCATATATTGTTATAGTAATTAGTAGGCATCCTACAAGGACTTTAATTCTGGATGCACATTAAAATGATAAGAAAATTAATCTTGAAATTCTTTTTAAAACTGAAATTTATGCGGAGTTTTAATTTGGAAATTTTAATGTATTGTGAATATTGATGTAAATAGAATTAACGTTGATGTTTGTGGTAGGAATGTGTTGTTTAATTTTATGAATGAGGAGGTTTATAAAATTAGGTGAGCAGCTGAAGCGAAACCAGGATCACAGCAGTTTATGACGCCCAATCGGTGGGACTAGAATTTTTTTGTTGAAAGGACCCAGTTCCCGCATTCAAAGGAGTATATCACAGCAATATATATATATATATATATATATATATATATATATGTATATATATTACTGTGTAGGTTTAAAGGACAACTTGTGTAAATAGACCCAGAAGGTGTTTTTATAACCACCCTGTAGAAAGGAAAATAATGAATTATTTGTTACGCTTCAAATTAAGAGTTTGCATACTTTAGTATAAGACAAGGCAGACAATTACATAAAGAAATTTTAGTGTTAAGTACCATATTTTATGTAGCTTCAAAGTAATAATTTGCATACGTTAATTTAATACAAGGCAAACATGTGTAATATTAAAGCTTCACGGTAAATAAGAATCAATAATAAATGCAACGGATATTTATTTAGCATCGTAAATAAAAGTTACTTAATTTAATCTGTAGAAGTTTACAAAATAATATAACCAAACGGTCGAGAAGTTCAAAGAATGAGAGCTTCAAATAAATAAATATTTCTTTGAAAACTATAAAACGTAACGTTAACATTTCAAGGTATTGCACAACGGAAAGCCAGGTTAAGGAACAAATATGTTATTTTTGGAGCAAAAATCAATAATTTTTAGGGACAGAGAATCGTTAGAAGGCAATCAAGGGAGACAGAGAATACATCAGCTGGTAAAAAGACAAGCAGTTTTCAAGCGCGTGACAGACAAGTATATTTTAAAAAACAAATGGGTGAAACAAAGATGCAAGATGTTTGTCGACGATATCGATTTTCAAGGCGTACATTTAGCGAAAAAATCGTAACCGTAAGCAGCATGGAAATAGTGAGAGCTCGATGATAGTAGGGAAACACGAGTGAGACAGAAAATATAGGTTATGAACTTATGACTGCAAGGAAAATAGAGACGCAGGCACTATGGGCGTGTTTAGCAGGCCGTTAGAGATATGGAAAGGAAAGATTTTCTGGGTACGCGTCGACGGTTGCAACTGATAGCTAGTTTTTCGTGGTAATCCCATGGTGGAAGAAGTGAATTCTGCGTTTTAAAAGTTCGTTTTGTTGTGAGTGGAGGAATTTAGAGAATTGTTTGTAACAAATGTGATAGTTCAGCGACTAGAGAAGGGGTTTGAAGATTATAAAAGCTCTTGTCAGGGGTGGTAGGACCCTCTTAATCTTCTGATTCGCTTCGAGTATATTAAGTAGCAGCGAGAAGACATCCTAATTTAAAATTAAAAGCCGCGACATAGTGCAGTCCGTCGTATATTTTACAAGTGTTTAAATGCACGAGTTGGTGCTAACAAATTAAACGGGCTGAAAATAAATAAGTATAAATAATTGTACGAGTACAATAGGATGCTACTTAAACGAGAGTGCTGATAGCACGTTAGATTGAGACGGAGGCATAATATGGATTGGATGGATGTTGGTATGAAAAGCATCCACTAATAACTGGGGAAATTGGATGAACAAGTTGAGATGGAGTTGCTGTCCATGTAGGAGTGAGAATGTGGGGAAAATTCAAGTACGTGAGTTTGGTGGAGGTCATCTAAGAAGGTTGTGCGTCCGAAGAACACACCAGGTAACGAATTTTGTTTTATTGTTGAACTGTGGTGCTGGCATTGTGTTATAAAACTAGGTGTGTTTAGAATTACGTGGTGAAAATTTTATGAACTGAAAATTAATTTGATTACCGTAGATAAAAAACAATTTTCCATTATTATTTAAATAGGTAAAAAGAGGAGTAATAACTTTTGATGTAAAGAGTAAACGGGTCTGTAGAGTAATTTGACCATGCAATATTTTATGCATATCAAAGAAAAGTGTTTATACTGAGCTCACCATAGACCAAGTAAAGGTAAATGTAGGGTTTCACGATAAGCCCATCTACTTTGATAAATAAAAAGGTTGAAGTATAATAACTCACAAACAATTTAGATTGAAAAAAAGGGTGATATGTTTTATTGTAAATATAACAATGTAAATATTGATATTGTCTGAATAATCATTTATGTCATATGAATAAAGGAGTGTATGTTTGTCCAAAGTTTTTATTTTATTTTTGTATTTTGTTATGTGTAAAGGTGTTGAAAGAATGGGTAGTTGGGGTAAGTATATCCTAGGAGGTAGTGTGCATGAGTAGCCGTGGTAGATCAACATGGAGACGCAATTTTTGTAAATATCAAACTAGAACACATCCTAATCAAACATGAAATTTGTAACGAAGTTTTATTTAGGCGCAAATTGCAAGAGGTATTTTTCAATCACAAAGCACACTGCATTTTTATGTCAACCCAACTTTGGGGCTCGATTTTTAAGACATAATTCCAGCGAAACCACTGCATTTTTATAACGCCTAATTCGTGGGGCCCGATTTACAAACCGCGAGATCACTGCATCTTTATGGCGCCCAACGTGAGCACGAATTAGCGAGCCGATCTAGAGGATACACACTTCAATTATGGCTCCTAGCTGCGGGGCTCGATCTTAGGGCTTCTTCTCAGGTAAGACCACTGCAATTTTGGTGCTCAACATTGAGGCACGAATTAGCGAGCCGATCTAGAGGATACACACTGCAATTTATATATCGTTTTTAACTGTATTTTGCATTGTATTGTTTCCATATCCAATTAATTCTGCTGGCTTCTGGTCTACTCCAATAATTTTAGCTGCTGTAGTGTTTCTGAAATAGACTCCGTGGCACTTCACATCGCGCTTCTTAAATTTTACTTTACCTTAGATACTTCCTCTTCAGCAAAAGAGAGAGTTTCTCTATAGCTTTTCTTTACACCTTTTTACTATACGATGGGTAGTGATATATTCTTTGCCTACTATTGAAATAATTAAGAATTGAAACTTAGAATATGTTATTATTTAATATAGCTTTTTCTTAATGAATTAAAAAATAGATTCTTCTTGGTCTACAAGTCTGCCCTGCACATCTTCCAAAAATTTGTGCTCTCTTAAACTATTTTTCAATTGGGGGAACAAGTAGTAGTCCAAGGAGGCTAAATCTGAGGAACAGGGTGGGTGTTTCAATAATTCGAATGGTAAATCTCGAATTGAATTCATGGCAGTGTATGATTTCTACGCAGGTACATGGTCCTGCAAAAGCATCACACCCTTCGCTAACATGCCACGTCTTATTTCTTTAATTTTCTTTCTTAGGGTGATAAGTAGTATAGAATAATAATTTCCGGTAATGGTTTGACCCTTTTTTAGGTAATATTTCTACGTATATCCCAAAAAAAAACTAAAACAGATTTTTTCCTGAAGACTTTTGAACTCCAAACTTCTCTGTCTTGGAGAGCCATGATGCTTCACCTCATCGATTGCTGTTTTGTTTCTGAAACATAAAAGTGGATAGATTTTCAACCATAGTCAGGGGTTCAAATATCTAAATCTCATTCAAAACGGAAAGAGATTTACCGTGATGCTGTCATTCTTGCGAGTTTCAACTTCAAACATTTAAGAAATTTTATTTTATGAAAAAACAAACTTTTCACCCTCTTTGTTTTATAAGAAAGAAGTATTTTAATAGTAAATTTTGATGAAGCCTTTCGGTAATGCATACAGTTTATGATTCATCACTGTATGGCAAAATCTTGCTATAAAAAAACCGAAAACAACAAAACAAGCATTTATGTGCTTTGAATACAAAATAACCATGCACGTTTACCGGTAGCAAACCTTCTTGGGATTGAATAATAAATACAGCTTTAATTTGGTGTGATAGACTTGGCGTTCATCACGACCTTGTCGATCTGTTCCGCGTTCTTTACAATGTCGCTGAACCACACCCTAATAAACACATATTCGGGTCATTACTTGCACCCATTCACCGGACGGATGACGGATTCCAACTTGAATAAATTTAAATTAGAATGCGGTAATAATTTCAATTTCTGTGGTTATACCAAGTTTTAACTGAATCATTTGCTATTATGTATTCAGACCGTTATTTAATTGCATATGGCAATTTGTGGTTCACTTGGATAACGCAAAAATTTAAACTATGATCATTTTAAAGCTGCGCTAGATGTATGTAAATGTCTCGAAATAATTTGTTGAATTATATAAACGTTTCGGAGATGTTGACGCCCTTGAAGTCGTATGACTAAATTTGTATAGTGTAGCGTAGCTGGAGCAAAGCAAATCTTTTAGGTGTCCGTCGCACTGTAGTATGTTTAGCCTGCAAAGTTTTCCAAAAGCCAATTTTCTTAAAATTGTTCCTGATCTACATAAGTGACTGTCCTAAGCAGTCGAATACCTGCGACAATTCTACGCGTACACAAAAAATCCCATTGCCAAACTCAAAAATCATAGTTTGCAATCGGATGTATAGGGATAAAGAAAAATGCAACTGGGTTGTAAAATGGATAAATCCGTTGTTATGAAAACGTATTTTTATTTTGATATTAGGCTTAACTTTAATAATTTGGCATTAGTTGGACGTTTTTAACTAAGTACATGAAATATTCTTTCAATCTGAAGTGTCTCGATTTGGTAGTATAAACGATGTAATGATTATACAGACCGACGCGATTTATATTTCTTGATGTTTTTTGGGTGCCTTTTATGTGTTTTTGGTCGCAGAATTGAATCTGCACTCAGTATTTTGGTATCTCCTGCACGTTTTAAGATATTTGTTAAGGACGGCTTTCATCTTATATTATAGCGAACGCAATCCGGCGGTTGACTCTCATCGGATATAAACAACGCAATAATATCTGGCGAAGGTTTTAGAAATCGGTGAAAATGCCGCGGAGGGGATGGGCAGCAGTTGATGTCCTAAACGCGCCTGTGAACAGTTATAAAATATAAATAAAAAAATTATTTTAACGTGCAGTATATGTTATTGATAGACATTATGGAATGTCGCAAAACTATGTAAACCAAACGGATGTTTTGATACGTATGCAGTGAGTACACTATAAAATTTCACAAAAAGACAATAACCACATTAATGAAAAAGCTTATGAGCTTTATTTTGGATGCAAACTAGGAGATCAGGATAAACGTATAGCGCAACATATCATTTGAGCAACGTATTTAAAAAGATTGCTACGTGCATCGACGTAGCGTAGCAAAAAAAAAATCAACGAAAGAAAATGGCCGAGCTCAGTCGGTGAGTAGGCGGGGTACTTCAATTACCAAAAAAGAGGGAAGACTTGAAATAAAAAAACATGCTCGCACTCATTCAATAAATCCACACGCAACATAAAAAAATTATAATTAAAAAAACAAAAAAACATGTTATATCAGCACAATAATGCCCAAACAAAGGTAAACAAGAATAGGGCATAAGCGTAATATACACTTAACAGAAAGAACAAAAAAAAAACTTCTTAAAATGACGAACCGTTGTTTTTAGTTTCCGACCCTAAGTTAATTACCCAAAAGAAAGAAAAAAAAGAACAACATTTCGCCTGTAAAAACCACAGCTTTAAATATTTATAGTAAATACAGCAGTAACTATCTAAAATTATTACAGGATATAATCAGTACACATTCTACTCGGGACCATACATAACTCCTCACAGAAACACAGTAGTTTGCGTGAAACAAGGTCAATCAACTATAGCATCATGTGCATATGTAATATCAATAACTACCTAATTCCCTATAATAAAATGGTGGCTAAACACTCACCCACGAGTTTGCAACGTAGATCTGGCTCCTACCGTCTCTAGTGACGAAGCGAAACAGGGGGCGCGTGATCCCTCCTTGGGGTTGTCCTCCCATCACAAAAAGGGGCGGCAATTCATTGGGTAAAGCTGAAATAATTACAGGTACAATTACTTTATTGTCGCCGCAAAGTAGACTTTTCTTAAAACCAGAAATACCTACCACACAATATTGTGTGCGCGAAATCCCACTAAATAAACCAGAAACGAAAAATACAGTAATAACAATGAATACTTTTGTTGTGTTCAAGAAAGAAAATGCATATATTTTCGTTTTGAAATAACTCTAGTTCAAAATAATACTAGTGCTATCCAACGAGACTAGAAAACCTAAAAACACGGTCTTATCGGATAGTTCAATACCTCATTTCAACCAGTCTTTAGATATAAATCACATAAGAATCAATTATACGCGATGGTAATGTATAACAAATTAACGGATACCTAAAACAAGGTATTAACTATTTAATTTTAACATAAACTTTTCGTTTCGAAATAAATAAGTTTAAAATGAAAATTAGTAGGAAGCGTACTTATTGTAAACAGGATGTTGCCGACGTATGAAAGAATCGAAACAAAATCGATGCAGATAAAATAATCAAATACCTCCGAAAATGTACGTAACAAATCCCCCCAGCAAAATTAAAAGGTCGGGGTAAGAAAGCAAAAGTACGGGAGTGGGTATTATCAAACAAAAAACTAAAAGAAAAATTCTTACGAAAACAAACGATACCAAAAAAAGACACCCAAAAAAAACTCTCATCCGGTTTGAAGAACCAATATATAATAATAAAAAGAGAAGAAAAAAAAAAGAATTCGCTTAACGGAATAAATAAACAAAAAAACAAAAAAAGCACTCAAAAATAAAAAAAGGAATTCTCATCCGGCTCGAAGAACCAAAGTACCTGATGAAACAAAAAAAGTAAAAATTGGAGAGAAGCATAGGAAAAATAGGTAGGTTATAGCACGGAACGAAGGCAAAGGTTAAACGGCGTCAATACTGGCAAAAAAAACAGGAAGGTTTTCGACCTCAAAAGGAAATTGGTTTCCTGCAAAAAACCAAACGTAAAGAAAATAAGCAAGGAAGAAAACCAACAGTAACAACAAAAATGACAAAAGTGCCAAGTCTCAAAGTATGCTCGGGAACAACAAGAATGCTGAATAGATCCAAAAAATGAAAATATTTCAAACTATGGTACCCAAGAATCGCAACAACCAAAGAACCAAAGAACCATGGTCTATTCTATTCCCGGACTCACTCGGGTGCAAGGAGTACAAGGAGGAAACGAAAGAAAGGAGAACCAAGTAGAACTGTGTGTTTATAAAGTGTGTGGGGGTATGTATGTGTGTATGAAGTGTGTGAGTATAGATTGGACATGTATAAAGTGTGTGTGTGTGTGTATGTGTTGGACCGCTGTAATCGCCTTTTACGACATGGAAGATCGTACTGTGGGACTATTCTATTACAGGACCCACACGGGTGCAAGGAGTACCAGGAAAAAACAAAGGAAGGAGAACCAAGTAGAACTGTGTATTTGTGAAGTGTGTGGGTATATTGAAACGGTTAGTTTTGTAAATTTCTACATTTGCCATTATTCATGTAATTTAATATTATTTCCGTGCTCAGATCTTCATGGTCTGTAATACCTTTTATGTTGGCTAAATTGATAACTTCAATTTGGAGGTGGTTGATAAGAACCTGTCGAGGAAACCATTGTTCTTCTTTCAACGAACGCCGCTTTGACAAGCAGTCTTTTAATGCATCCATCTTCATCTCGCCTTATAGCGGTTTTGGATGTATTAAATAATATATTTGTGAAGTAGATTTTGGTATTACATTGGTTTATACGTTTATTTTTCTACTCACAATACCGCCTTGCGGATATTTCCTGCTTTTACTTATATTAGGTGAGCCACGTTTTTCCTGTTTTGTGTTTCTGATATTAATTATTTATCTTTCAGAATCTTGTATTGTACGAATATCAAAGTTGCTCTTTGTTAGCTATTAATACATTGAAACTCACTTCTGTGGTAAAGTATATCCTCCTGAAATTTGAGCACTAAAATTATTTATTTTAGGGTCCTTAATCTTGGTATTAAGCCTGGTCCTGAATCTTGGTTATAATCTTGGTATTAACCTTGTTTCATGTAAACAGATCCTTATATCAGCCCGTGGATGCTCCTTGTGAGCTCACTTCAATTCTGTACTAATCATCCGTTTGGATATCCGTTTAAATTCAATATTAAATATTACTTCATTCTGTGGCTTATGTACTGAAGACTCGTTGGAAGCGGAAAGCATTGATTTATGATCCAGACTCCAGGTTGTATACTTAGAAGTTAGTGATACCTATTGCTGTATTTATTGTGTGTTCCGTTACGCAAGTATCGGCGTAATGATTGTTTATTGTTAATTGAATCCGTGTAATTAGTCGTGTGCTGGTTATATTTTTGCATTATTATTGGTAAACTATATCAATTTCTTGGTATCCTACCACCAGATGTTTGTGTGTCTACTCATGTTACAGGTCAGCACTGGCGCACAGCGATTCACTAGCTAGTGATTGCATCGTCCAGGTATGTTCAATTTATGCCGCTTTCTGGTGAGTAATCATTTACATTAATTAATATTTATTGCTAACCTGTAGGTGAAAAGCCATTTGTGTATATTTTTGTAAGGCCTTTCTCCTCTGTGTTTTTGAAATTTACTTACTAGCGAGAAACATTTTGCGGCTAGTTTAATGTCAATTTGTACTCGCCAACAGGCGAAAGATACCTTAAATTCATTGCTTTTAGTGGGATACCGGTTTATACATATATTATCCTATATGCGTGTTATTAAAATACGTTTATATTTGCATTGCCACTGCGGTGTGTATTTAATTCCAGATAAATCGCTTGTGCTTGTAATTCAGTTATTTTGAAATATAGTTATATGATTGTAGTGGCTACCGTTGTTATACTTATTTTGCTCTTTAGGTGTGATATTATCCGAAACCATTGGGACTTGGGGTTTCGTAGTTCTTTCGGCATTTTAATCAAGTCTCTGGCGCCTTTTATACTGTATTTACTTGTAGGTCTGTTCGGGTTCTTAACGACCTACTTGCAGGAATCAAGATCCACCCCTGCAGAAGAGTCTTTATTAGCCGAGGTGCAAAACGTCACCGTATCCACCCTAAAGAACCCACCTTTGTAGCTTTCATCAAATTACCGTGACAATATGTGCGTGTGTATGAAGTGTGTGAGTATGGATTGGACGTGTATAAAGTGTCTTGGACCGCTGTAGTCGCTTCTTACGACAGGCAGGTCGTACCGTGGGACTATTCTATTCCCGGACCCACACGGGAGCAAAGAAAAAAATGTGATGAGTAAAAATAGTAGGGACAGAGAGGATTGACTATATATGATGAATAAACTCAGATGGTTGTAATATGCATTGATTACATATGGATGAAGAGGTTTATAACACGAAGCGTTACGAAAGATCAATTAAATGGAAAACACAGTACTTAATTTTGTAATGGGAACACCCTGTAGAATATTTATTTCATATTAGACAGTGTTTATAAGTCAAGATTGGTAATTAAATCCGTATTTTGATTCCAAAATATCCTAAAACCACAAGCATGTAAATAAACCAATTCTATTTTTATTTTAAAATTTTATGGCAAAAGCATTGCATTTTTATTTATAAAAAGTTTAAGAGTTGTGTAATTTATTAAAATGCACCTTAAATTTGAGCTTTTGAAATTGCTAAATAAATTCAAGACAATACAATATAGCTTCAATTAACAGTTTTGCAGTTATCATAACTACAAATACACTTTTTTACTATGTAATCTGTAGACGCTGTTATAAAAATACACATTTATAGGGTTGTAAAAAATAATGTCATCTTTCATACATTGAGGCTGTAGTATGTGCAAATATAAGGTTTCAGAGAAAAAAATACAGATATGACTACGTTAATATAGTTTAACAGGGACTTACTACGTGTTATTTGACTTAAAATGTAATAGCAATATTGTGTAATTATATGAAAACCCCGCGACATTAAATGAAATAGTTGGGGAATTAACAATAATTAAAACGGACTGAGATTGAATTACGAGAACAGTTTTACAGCAACCGGTTATCTGAAAACGTCGAAATGTAGTAATGCAATAGAATCGGAAGGGGGGTGTCTTAATGCTTGTACTTAATACGAGTACATACGGGTACATAAAAATTATAGTACGACGCAGCTAAATAAGAGAAAAATACCTGGCTAACAGAACGCTTTTATTATACGCTGGGTAAAGTTAGAAATAGCTGCAGACGGAAATTGCTACGTTGTGGCGTTTGTATGGAGTGAAACTGGATTGGTTCATCCCGCCAATAATTTGGGTATTATGTAGTAGCTGTTATTTTAAAAATGGAAAACTTGGTATGACCTGGACATTTCCCGAATTGTAGAAATTAAATGGTAAGTAAGAGCGTAGTCCTATGCATGATTTAGTGTCATATTTGTGAACGTAAACGTGAACGCGCTTTGGCGTTTCTTTCGGCAAGGACGTTAGTTGTATGAAAAATTTATTATTTGCAAAATAGTAAGAAATGCGTAGGAGTTATGTATGTTGTGAAAGAACTAGGTGAGAGTGCAACGTTAGCATTGGAAGGTTTTTTTATTAGAGGAACGACATTACCATTCATTTGGGATTTATAAACGTGTACTTCAATAGGAAAGTAGAAAAATGGGGAGCGTCGCATAGTTTTGTACCTAGATTTGGCTAAGCCTTCTTTAAGGTATGCTTTAAGGTTTAGTATAAAATTACCTGGCCAAATTGCAGATAAAGCTAATGTTAGAGAATAATATTTATATGTACATGTATGACCATGCATGTTATGATAGTAGAGATTAAGTTGGGTTGATGTTTTTATTTAACATATTTAGCAAATAGGTAGTTATTTGCATAAGATTTCTAGGTATTCCAGTGTTAGGCAGATCTAGAAAAAGTAGTTGATTTGAATAGAGTAACGTGACGATCTAAGGTAGGAATAACTAATACAAGAGACTTTTATGTGGAATATAAAACTTCCACGTAGACAAGGACATCCACAAGTTTGTAGCGCCTCTTGATATTCACAAAGACAAGACCTTTCAGGGTAAGTGTTAATGTAATGCAGACTTTTTAGTTAGAAACCTTGTTATTTATCAGTTTTGTAGTTTTTATTGTTTCGTTATTTTTTTTTCACTTTTATCTATAAAAACCCACTCCCGCAATAATACAGTTAGCCAATGCGCTCCTTGTATTGTTACGGGGTCCCCGCCTCTTCAGGGCAAATCAAAATTGAAATGTTTTACTCGTAGCAATAGAAAAAATTCATCCGCAATTTGTTAGTTGAGTATACGTTAGCATGCAAAACTGCATCAAACCAGTTTGCGGACTAAGTACGCAACTACTACAAAGTATATGAAAAGCTGGCGGTAATTGGGTTGAGCTTTTGTATTGAATTTTTTTTATCCTTGAATATTTTATCAAATATTCTTTTAGTTTATGATGAAGCAATTTAGAGACGCATACATTGTGGAAGATTTCTTCATGGTCTCGATACGTTTAGATCCAGAATTCTGATTATAAGATTGTATAACAACCTAGCTTTTCACACCTTAATGGTTTTGTTTAATTACCTTTTAATTTTTAAAACTGGTACGATCAGGAAAATATGGACTACTTGTCATTTTTTCTATTAACCCGTCACACAATTCATCACATACCCACATTGAGCACCAGGTCGTTTTAACAACAGTGAACAACAAATTGAACATCATTTTTGTTTCCTAATGTACGATGGGTGTTCCTTAGAAATTTTTCTCGGTGATTATAAATCTGTTAACAGAATCTTTCTATAATCTATAATCTATAATCTATAATCTATAATCTATAATCAAAACTTATTTTTAATTTTAGAGTGAAACGTTTATTAGGTAATGCTTACATCCGTTATAATACGAAGTGTGCCTAATACGTAACTTTCGATTATGGAATTTTTGAATGTAATTTTTGTTTGTAACATACCTCTGGAGCATCTCTGATTAGGTTCTAACAATCCTTTGAGAACATCGTGAGGATTCACTTCTCTTGGTATCGGTCTTCACAATACATAATGCCTTGGTGAAACCATATTCTCATTCACATACCTTAGATTTGCGGCGAAATAGTCGAAATGCGAGTGGAGAAAGTAAAATCTTTCTAAGACATATTGCAACCCATTCGCTGTAAGTGAAAATTAAAAGATTCACAACTTGTTCGTAATTTTTTGCCTTTGTATTTGTCAAGAGATTGTAACAAACCCCTTGAATTAATACCCTCGGTCAGTTTTGAAACGTGCACACTCCTTTATGAAGTGATGTATTTGCGGCTCAATAAAATCTTATTTTTTCTTCTTGCCTCCATTACTCTGAGAAACCTTTCTATCAGATATTAGAGTCCTTGACCATCTTTATTTAAAGATTTAAAGATCCACATACGTCGGCATTACGATATTAATCTGCTGAGTTTTAAAAAGTTTCCTAAACCTAATTAATACACAAACATGTTAAAGCTTTATAAAATAAAGCGTAACAAGTGTAACAGAAAAACTTTCCTTGTATCAACGAGAGAAAGATTTGCAAGATTGTTTTCTCCAGCAATAAGGCTTTCGCGCATTTTCCAGTGTTTCACGAAGTATTGTTTATTATTTGCTCTACTTTTGTATTCGTAGAAAAAACGCAGTAGTTGGTGTGACCCAATTGCATTCATATCAAAAGTGTTATCACTTTTAAATTATCACATATGCCCCACTCATGTCCTGTATACTTAATTGTCCGATTCGTTGCTAGGGGCTTCTCCTATTTGTACACCGGAGCTCCTCTCCAGTCTCCGTGTATTGACGCTCGTATCCAAGACGCACTTGGCTTGGTAGTTCCCGGCGCAACATTTACCGGCTTTTTAAAGTGAACTAGATGTCGAATATGGCGTTATCACATAGTTCAAATGGGTGGCTGGTAGCGAACGCTTCTATTTGAGTTGTTGATTTTGTCTTCCAACGGGGTTGGCCAGGAGGTACCATATGCGTGCTGTTCAATGATGGGCATTTCATCGATGTAAGGTACTGCTAAATCATTTTGAATAGAATTATCTCTCGTGGTCGGTTAACATGGCCATTGAATAACCAATTGGTGGTTCCATTTCCGTACAAGTACCATCCTCAACAACGCAGTCTAGCAGGATTACCTCCTTCCCTGGTGTACGACGTCTGTTAGTGTGTACGGTTTCCCAGGTATTAATCAATCCGCCAAGGATCTATGTTGGCCATTTGCAGCCTGACTTCGCGATAGGGTGGTAGCAGTCGAATCTCGTCGGTCAAATCCTTGGAGATGGCGTCGTTGTTTGGGCGTCGGGAGAGGCGATTGCGCAATACGTTGTGTATCTCGGGACAGTCGAAGTTGAACTTTTGCAGCAGCAAGACCCATCGTGTAAAATTGGATTTTACGTCTTTGATACAAACTAGCCATAACAATGCAAGGGTGTCTGTGCGGAGAATAATCCGCTTGTCTTCCAAGTATGAACGATACCTTTTTATGCTCCATATGACGGCTAGGCATTCCTGGTCGTTAACATGCTATCTTATTTCTGTTTCGTTTAATTTGGCACTGGCGTAGATGATAATATTTTTGTTATCATTAGACTCTTGTTATAGTACCGTTCCGACACCAATGCCGCTGGCGTTTGTCTGCAGACTGAACGGCTTGTCATAGTTGGGCAGGTGAAGTTTCAGTTTCTGTTGGATTGCTTTTGAATGTTTTGAAATGCAGTCTACGCGTCTTTGCTTTACCGGAAGTGCCTCATTACTTGAAACGGGTGCGTGAGGGGAGGTTGGTTTTCAGCGTATCGGGGAATGTACTCTCTTAAGCAATTACATATACCGAAAAACGATTGTAGCAGACGGTGGGTTGTTGGTCGTTTACCCTCTCTGATTTACTCAAAGAGCCGAGATAGGAGACGATTGCTCTTGCTGGAAATGTTGTGGCCCAAGTATTCCAATGTTTAAATGTCGAATATACACTTGCCGATAGTCTAGTGCAGTCCTTGTTGCTGGAGTCTTTTGAATACCAGGCGTATATGTGCGAGATGCTCTTCCAGTTACGCGAGCATGTGATCAAGTCATCTAAATAGACGAGTATAAATTTTCAAAAGTATCCATGTAGTACCTCTTGGGTCATCAATTTCTGGCAGTTTACTGGTGAATTTTTAAGGCCGATGGGCACCGTCTAATGTGCTAAAGACTTATATTATCTGGACGCCTTTACTACAGGCACCTGCCAGAAATCCGGATTTTATGTCAATGGTGGAGAATACTGAGGCTGTTCCCAAATCTCGAAGGGTCTCGTGTATGACCGGCAGATGTAAACTTTCGTCCTTCGTGGCAGCATTGAGCTTTCGATAATCCACGCAAAATATGACTTGCCCGTCCTATTTCTCCACAATAAAAATAAAGGGGAATCGAAAGAAGTAATGCAGTGCTAGCTAAAAGCGTTCAGAATTGGTGAGTCACACAGAAACAGAAAACAAACATTAAGAACCTTAAGATACCAACATGTTGTATAAAAAAAACTAACTCGTATAGAAAACAACATTTATCCGACGTATCTCGGAGGATTTACATAGTATAAAATCTGCGTAAGAGTAATTAGTACCCTTTTTTATTACCTTAACCTAATTTGCTATCTTAATCCTATTATTTATATAGAACAGTTAGTAGCAACTCTACGAGTCGAAATGTATTTTTCCTCGTAGCTGAAAAAAATATTAGCGAACATCACACTTTGCATAGTATAATCTAAATTTTCAAAAACAAAGTATTATACGTAAAACCCAAACAAGGAGAGTTGTCTTCGTTAATATATTCCGCCAGTTTGAGTGAAGTGAGTTTAATTTCAACACCGTGATGCCTTCATATGTGCAATGAGCAATCGGAAAAATTAACAAAAAAAAAATAGAAATTCTTACAGCTTGCCCCGACATTTAGTTGCGGCCCTACAACTGGTTTGCGGGATTACATGGCACATCATACCAAAATCTTTTCCTGGGTAACCAAATTCAGAAGAGGTAACGGTGAACAGAGTAACTCTTTACTTTCCTTAACCAATAACTTGTAACAAATTATTATCTGAGCTAGGATGTACATACATATTACTTAGGGATGTGTTTGACGTAGTTTAAAAGTAATTTAGCACAAATCTCCGTAAATAATTTCGTTATTGTTAAAAATTTCACAGCACCAGTTAAATAGCTAACACCTGAAAATGGCAAACACATAACGGTTCAAATGGGTGGGACATAGTGGTTCCGGTCTTTCACTACATTCTTGCACCTGCTAGTACAAATGTAGCGCCGTAAAGCATCATCAGTCGAATAGCTAGCATCTACAAAACGGCAAAAATATAATGCTTCAAATGGAGAGGAATGTAGCGGTACTGGTTTTCCACTACATGTGATTTTACTTTTGTCTCTTGCATCTGCTAGTACAAACCTAGCACCGCGTAGCACCACCAGTCGAATAGCTAGCATCTACAAAGCGGCAAAGATATAACGGTTGAAATGGGGAGACATGTAGTGGTGCCAGTCTTTCACTACATTTGTTTTTAATTTTATCACTTGTACCTGCTAGTAATAACATAGCACTACAACGCATCACCAATTGCAACGCAAATAATAAAGAAGATATAATAGTTCAAAATAGTGTCAACGCCCAAACATCGGCTTACTCGCTTAAAATTTCGCCATGGATATTAAGTGGCCGCATAGCAATAAAAATTGTATGGATAGATAACTTTAAGAAGATGTCAAAGCTACTGTGGTTTAAAGTTGAGTAGGCGTACCTGGTACTTCCAACTCCCAAGAGTATGTTACAGTATCTTTTTCCATTAATCGAATGCCAAAAACGTATTACCTTATTGTGTGCTTTTGTTCAAAAAAAATTAAAATAAGGTGTGGTAAAAAACTTGAGTGCAAGAGAAAAATTGTTAAAAAAATGTAGTAGGGAACTGGCATTACTTTATCCTTTCCTAAACTTTAAACTGCTGTGTCTTCGTCGTTGTGTAGATTGCTACGTGCAGTGACGTAGCCTAAAAAAAACCAAAACGAAACAGTATGACCGGGCTCAATCGGCGAGTGGGTGGGGTATTATACATATAAGCAAATAAAGAAAAGCCTAAAAAATAGAAAAAAAGATACACTCATTCATTCATACTCAAAACAAAACATACCAAAAAAGAAACCTATAATTAAACACAATATGTACAAGGTTTCGTAGTACCGAAAAGAAACAAACAATCAATCCTTACACCCTAAACTTAGCAAAAAAATATCAAAAAAAGCAAATCAGTTTTTACATTATGAGCTGCCGGTTTTATGTTACTACCCTAGATTAATTTTCAACCAAAAAGGAGCATGCTAAATCTAAAACTAGGTCTATAAATATATTGGCAACAACAGGTTCAAATGTGCCAGCAAGTCTTTAAGCCATTTTCAAATTAGTAAGTCGTACATTTTTTAGTTATTTAAAATAATTAGTAATGCCTTAATATAATGGCAATAAATAACCAAAATAGTTCAATAATTTTCGTATAGACGAATTAGATTTGGAAATGCATGAGCTTAAACAGTAAAATCCAAACCAATATGGTCTCAACGTAAGTACTAAAGAAAACACTTACCCTCGAGCTGCTGCCGTCTCTAATAACGGGGCAGAGGAGAGGAGCGCGTGATCCCGCCTTGGAGTGGTCTTCGCATTACAACCCGGGGCGCCCATTCATCGTGGCTTTAAGGGCGAGTAATTACAAATAAAAATTAATTTAATTTCGTCGAAAAGTACAATTTTCTAAAAACGCTGAATACACCACGCCGTATTGCGTGCGCGAAATTTTCATAGCAAAAACGACACAGAGAAAACCAGAATAGATGTTTTCGTCTTGCTATTCGAGAATAAAGTGAATATTCATTTCGTTCAACTAAGAATCAGAGCTCGAAGTAATATTGTTGTTATCGAACAATTAAACTGGAAAACCCGAGTTTATTGGGATAATACGCAGCATCAGTTCGACGAAGTTTTCGCTGAAAAACACGTTATTGACTATTTAAATATAGCGTAAACTTTACATAAAGGAATTCTTAGAAAGGGTATTTATTATCAATTAGCGGAAGGATGTTTCAATAGAAATCAAAATTATACCATCGGATAATGAATTAGCAACGGACAGGGGTATCTTAAATCTACCGCATAAATCTTTGTTTTTACCGCCTAAAGAGATTTGGGTTGAAAATTATTGTACCGCGTATTTATTATTAATTATAAATTAACGATTTTATTTCACAGTAGAAAAGGAATTTATTCGATCGAGTATAACCAGAGAGAAAAATATGGTAATTAGTTTATGCTGAAAATAAACGTAACAAGATGCTAGATATTAAGCTGGTGGTGCTATGTTAGTATTAGCCGGTGTAGAAGGTAAATCATAAAAAATGAATTGCAGGACTGGCACCATTATATCATTCTCCCAATTTTGAACTGTTATATCTTTGCCATTTTGTAGACGCTAACAACTGAAAGGTAATGCTATACGGTACTGTTTGTTTTGTCTAACACTGTATATATTCATTTAGTTTCTTTATATAATTACTATAAAATTTAAGTTTATTTGTAATAGTAATATCTGCTCTTTTATTTAAATTTGATAAACACGATCGCGTTTTCACCTTCAATGTTCTATCTTGTTTGCCATATGTATTGGTGACTACGCGGTCTAACACAGTCTATTGTCACCGCTTAGACATTAAGTTTCTGTTTCGGAGGTCAATTTCCGCATAGGACTATCTCACTGCTATATTATTTTTCGACTGTAGTAATAAGTGTTCTTGATCAAAGAATCTTCACCGTTCTAGCTGGACATTAGGCAAGAATATTGAAGGCCGCATTTGTTTAATATTTGTTTGGTTATACTCCCGCTTTTTTCTCCTGAGTATGTACTCAACAATGTTAGTACTCGCAGGTGCTAGAGAAAATAATTAAAAAAGTTCGTGAGGGGGGGGGGAGGAGGGAACAGAAGCATGGCGTAAGGCCCTAAACTTAGAACAGCTATATCTTCGCCATTTTTTGGGTGCTAGGAGTGGGCACGTCTCAGAGATGTATGGAAACTTTCGTTGGCGATGACCGTACGGACACACATTCCTGACAAGACCTGACAATGTGTTTAACGTCTTTATCAATATTTACGCAGTAGCAATATTATATGGCTAATTGTTTCATCTTTACTATCTCCATGTGGGCACTGTGAAGCTCAGCAAGAACTAGTGGTTGCGGTTTTGACAGTACTAGGATTCTTTGACTCTTGAACAATATTCCATCTTCCAAGATGTATTCATCATCAGTTAATTTATTTGATAAGAGCTTGGTCTTTATGTCGGATAAAACTGCATATTCTTCATATGTGGTATTTCTAATAGATCAACTGTCAACTATATAGTTGAAATTTTATATACAGCAGAATAACGAAATTGATTAACTTCTTGCTTTAAAATTTTGTAGTATTATGAACTCATGTCGGCGACAACCGCTCGAGATAAGCAGTCAAAATTTGTATGTTTGATTCTTTTCCTATATTTAACTTCATAATTGAATCCCGCAAGATATGCTGCATACTGCAATAATCTCCCAAGTGTCATAGTAAGAAGTTATGAATTTTAATGCAAAAACCTCGTTAGGGAAGTGTTATCTGTAATTAATGTAAACTTTTGTCTGTAAAGATGGAAGGAACGATTCACGGCAAATGTGATTGCGAGTGCTTCGCGATTCAATTAACTGTAGTTGGTTTCACTGGAAGATGAAGACCTTGATGCAAATGCGATAAGTTTTCAATTCCACCAATTAGATATGACAAAATTTCAGCAATGTCAGTGGGATTGTATCACATGCTAATACTGAATCACCAGCAATTTTGTGTTTTAATTTGATGAATGCCGCTTCACGTGCAGTGAACCAGTAATCTTTGTATTTGGTCATAACAGTTTTCTTAGTGGATAAGCTATAGTAGACAAATATTTAACAAAATGTGAATAATGTGTACCCATTCCAAGAAATCGGTGCACCTTATCAGAATCACTTGGAGGTGATATCGCAGAAATTGCCCTTATCTTAGCAGGGGCGTAAAAATTTGATTCTGTTTGATGATATGCCCTTAGTTGCTTCGAAAATGGTGCATTTTTCTTCCGTTCAAATGTGAATCAAATTCTTTAAGCTTCCAAGACACGCCACAAAGTTGAGTTGACATTCTTCCATTGTAGATCCATGAACTATGATATCAACAAAACAGGAGCGAGTCTTACATAAGACTGCTTGAATTTGATCAATGATTCTATTAAATCAGGAGGATCGGTTTCCATTCCAAATGAAAGTCGATGCATGTTATATGTACCACAATGTGTCGATATTGTTTGAAGGCAACTCCCTTCATCGTCAAAGACTACATATAGGTATGTTTTAAAAAGATGATGCAGGTAAAAATATTTTGAATTCCTTAAGCTGTTAAGTATCTCCTCAATGCTAGAAATTGTAAAACTAGCTGTGGCTAACTAAGCATCCTAAACTTTATAACTGAATATTAAACAAAATTCTACAAGATGTTAGACCAATGATAGTTTAAAATTGAAAGGGAGACTAACACGCTACAAAGCATGCAAAATAACCGTGGAAACAATATGCGATATGATATTTAAGTATGAACCAATTCATATAAATACAAGGACTAAACGCAAGAAGGTTCTCTGCTTACCATATACACTGTAAAAGCATTGATTTACGAGGAAATTTGAGCTATCCTCTTAAATTCGCAGCACACGATGTGCAAATAATACACGTCATTATAATGTGAATAAGGGCCACTATACTTGCGGCCACGTCCCCAATGCTCCACCCGAAGATACTACATTGGGTTTGAACGCGAAAAATATAAACGTGCTTCAAATTAAATCTAGCTTCAAAATTAATTCATTCTAAATAAACATTTAACAAACTGAAACAAAAACTAGAAATAGGGTTTAAATAATGGTATCCCTAGCGTTGATTTTGAAGCGTGCCCAATCAACAGGACAAGCAAAAGTGAAAGGGGGAAGGATCCGTAATACCGGATAGCAGCTGCCAGCTCTGCTTACCGGTGCGACCTGAAGGGTCGACTTAAAACTATCCAATGCTAGCTAACTAATCTTAAATTGGATTCAAATTTCTAAGCATTCGCCAAATATTTTAATAGTGAATCCAGCTATTTTGCCTGCTCTATAAATTCGTGTTTCCTGGTCTAAGTAATTTATTTTATTTTTAGCGTAAATTCATCCCTAGCTTTCCTATCATTCCCTAACCGATTTATATTACAATTACAATCTTCACAATTATAATCTTCCTTCCCAAAAATATACTGCAACCTAAATGGCGGTAGAACGTCAGACAATACATATCAAGCTTCAAAGTAATAAAGTACATGCAAAATAAACATAAAATGTAATATAAAATGTAAATTTAAATGTAACTATATCTAAATATATAGAAATATAAATACGTATATAAATAAATAACATCTAAAACCATAAACATGCGATAGTGCACGTATTAGCAAAAGCATCGCCCAAATAAATTATCAGTTGCACTCGCATGAGCATTATGTTGGCTAGCGCCATTACACACAAAAAATGTGCTCGTTAAATTATTTCAAAATTTTCATATTTAATACAAATCAATGCTCATGCGAGTATACCCGCCACAATTTTATTCTTACCTCGTATATAAATTTCTCCAGCATCCGAGGATCTGGTCGTCTGCGTACATCTACTGTTCTTTACTTCTAAAGAGAGATGAATATGCACTATTAAAGTCTTGAAGGGCATACACTAAACGTCCTGGGGGGATGACAATCACTATCACTTTTAAGTCCTGGGGGATGCGCGGTTTCACTCTATTTTATTATCTTTGTTTATTTTATTAATTTAATTTAATTAGGGCTTCTGATTTATTTGTTATTGTATGTTAGTTTTTATTTATTCCCGATTTTCTGATTTTACGCGCGTATAAGATGAGATAGTGATTGTATTAGTGGTGTGGGTGTTTCTCGTGCATATGGGCTTTTGGTTACAATTGCAATAATTTTTTTTTTCTTTTTTTTTAGCTTTTGGTTTTTTCATGCTCGTATCCTTTCTCACGCCAGGTCAAAATTCTAAAATTTCCAAACCCTCGCTCATCCCCCCTGATTTACGCGCGGTTATCAACCGTCTAATCTCGCGACTCTTCCCGCGAATTCTTTAAAGGCTGTCCAGAACGCCTTTTGGTTAGCCACTTCCACGACTTCCTCTAGGCTGTTTGGGCAAGTTAGATCTGCGATTGCTAATATCATATCAGCTAACCCCCGATTTGCCACCTCCAGGGGCAGTCAAAGAGCACGTGTCATGCGCTTTCCGCGGCCTTACTGCATTCGCAGCGGACGTTGTCGGTTAAACCGAATCTTTGTAAATACGCTTTCAGGGCACCGTGCCCTGTTACCAGCTGCACCATTTTATGGTCAAGCTTCACCTCGATTCTATCTCTCGCTACTATGTTTGGAATAAATTTGTCGGTCAACCTGCCCGTGGTAGCTTTGTTTCACCTCTCTTCCTATTGTCGAATTGACTTTTCGCGCAACTTTCTTTTAATTAGAGACCTCGGTATCGACCAATGTGATATCCGAAAGACGCCCGTCGCGGCTCTTTTAGCTAATTCGTCAGCCCTATCATTCCCTACGTTACCAGTGTGCAACCTAACCCAGCAGAACTTTAAACGTCGAAACTCGAGTGCCGTATGCGCTATCCTCCAGACATCCGCCTGGAGGTCTGTTGAGGTGTTCATGTTTGTTAAAGCTGTCAGCGCTGATTTACTGTCGCTGCTTATATAATATTCATCTGTGCCCGCGTGGTTTATTACGTAATAGATAGCCTCTCGTATGGCACTGGAAGATAGTCCTCCAATTTCCGAATTTGATATGAAACTGAAACACCTCCCTTTCTTGCTTAAACACAACAAACTCCGCGCCTGCTTGCCCGTCATTCATTCGTGAACCGTCCGTGTAAATTCTGATACCTGTCGCGTCCCCATCGCCTTCGACAAACTCCGATACAACGATCTTTCTCCCTACCTCCCTATTACCAAGACGAATACCTTCGTTAATTTCGCGCCTTTTCCCTATGTTTATCAATCTCCTATCTCTAATCTCCCTAACGTCATATACGATAGGGAGAGTCCTACTGATCACCAGGACCGCCTTCGTGAAGGTGGTCCTGTACGCCCTGGCCGCTTTCACCGCGGTTATGCATTGTACGCTCGTCAATTTTTGCATCTCCCGGACTTTACAACCTTCCGCCCATACAAAAGCTGCGTACAGTATTGCTGGCTAAATAGCTCCAGCATAAATCGTTCTCAGCGATTCGCCCTTGAAACCCCTATTTATTTTCGCAGCCGCCTTCATTTTATTTGATATTTCGCTGCCTTTGCTTTTAACGTACTGCACGTGAGCTTTCCAATTTAACTTATCGTCAATCTTTACGCCGAGGTATGTAATTGCTTCCTTAAACGGTACTGTCTCTTCTCCCAGCTCTAGCCTAGGGGGTCGCTGTCCCGGTTTGTTTCCGAAATAAAGTGCCTCTGACTTTGCCGTGTTAAATTTTAATTTTACCGCCTGCTATCATTCATGTAGTTTATTAAGCGCCTAGTTCGATTTTGTGCGCATATTCGCCCAAAGTTTATCCTGATCTCCTAGTTTGCATTCAAAGTAAAGCTGATAAGCTTTTCTGATTGATGCAGTTAATATCTTTTTGTGAGGTTTACACATTTTGGCGATATTTCATAAAGTGTATCAGCAACATAACTGTCCAGTAAAATATTATCGTTTTATTTATATTTTGTATCTATCTATAAACATGTTTAGGACGTTAACTGCTGTTCATTCTGTCCGTAAAGCGTATATGCAGGATGTTTTTGAAAACATCGTTTAAAGATTTTAAGGGCATGTAGTACGATCGAAAATAAGGTTGAGAGTCCACAAATTAACTGTTTACGAGATAATAAATAAATAAACAATAACATATCCCAGTAAACAGGTGATTATCAGCTTTTGTTTTATGGCAGTTTAGTTTGACATTTTGTTCAATTTATAGCAATTACAATGGTGTGTATTCTAATGCTGAAATGAGCGATATGGTGTCCATGTACGGTCGTGCTAATGGGAATTCCTTACAAGCACGTTGCTTCGATGCTGAAACGTTTCTTGATCGCCAACTGCCTTTGCATGTGATGTTTTAGACGGTGTTTCAACGTCTAAGAGAAACTGGTTCGTTTTAAAATTAGTTTTATGATACTGGACGGCAGAGAATAGCATGTACCCACAGATAGAAGGTCGAATATTGAACATTATTGATGAAAATCCCGAAACTAGTCTTAAAAAAATGTCGACTTCAAGTGGGTGTATACAGCTATTTTTTTTAGAGAATTCTTCATGAGCAACTCCTACATCCCTACCATATCCAACAGGTACAAGTCTTTACTGTTTCAGAATATCAAGCGAGAATGGCTTTGAGTGGTTTTCCCGAACATCTGCTGATCGGCAAGGTTTTGTTGATTGTTATCAACAAAACCTTGCCGATCATTATCACTGATGAAGCTGGTTTTACTAAAAAATGAATATTTAATTTCCACAACAATTACGTTTGGTGTGACAAGAATCCTCATGCTATCGTTAAAGCTAGACACCAGCAGCATCTGATTAGACATGATAAAAGAACGGTTGTTAGGACCGATTGTTTTTCCACAACGTTTAACAGGTCTTGCTTACCTCGAGTTCTTGGAAAATACTTTACCTGAACTTTTGAAAGATTTACCTCTAAATCTAAGACTGAACATCTGGTTTATGCAAGATGGAGCTCTACCGCACTTTACGCTTGCTCTTAGAGAACATCTTAACAATGAATTTCTTGGGAGATGGATAGAGGACAAGCAGGTCCCATTGCTTTGCCTTCAAGACCTCCCAATCTAAACCCGTTGGATTTTAGTATCTGGGGTTATTTGAAAAGTTTAGTGTATGCAACACCGGTAAACAATATTCTAGAGTTGCGGCAACGAATAGAACACTGTTGCCCGACAATTCGAGAAAAACACTTATTTCTGAAAGAGTGCGCGCTTCCTTTGAAAGAAGATGTAGATCCTGTGTCGAAATGGAAGGACGTTATTTTGAACAACTTCTTTAGGTATTTTCTATTTTATGTTAAAATGCAATAACATCTTAATATGTAAAGCAAACTAATTCTTCAATTGCGATAAAATCGCTGTTATCTCGTAAACAGTTAATTTATGGACATATGTTTATTGTGACTTTCAACCTTATTTTCGATCGTACTACATGCCCTTAAAATCTTTAAAGAATGTTTCAAAACATCCTGTTTCTTAATCCTGCTTTCCCAGTGATTTCTGGATTTTCTGCCAGGCATTATGACGCTGTTTACGTTCCAATAATGCGACCCGCCGGATTACGTTCGTTAAAATATGTTATACAATGCAAATCTTTAACAAATATCTTTATATTTGAGGACGGTACAAAAATACCAAGTGCAGATTCGGTTTCAGAGACCAAAAATACAAAAAAGACACCCATCACACGTTAACCAACAAAAATCGCATTGGTCTGTATAATTGCACTAATTTACGTGTAGATGTAATGTCACAATTTTGCTTTAAAAATATACAGTTCCATGTTTGAAATAAAGTAACATTTTAATTGAATAAGTATTTTTGTGAGACCGACTGCAGTTTTTTAAAACAGCGCCAATTTCCGTAAATCAGAAATGGGACCTAGGTTCAAACAATTACGCGTTTAATGCACTTCCGAGAATTGTTGTGCGAGATATTTTTTCACAAGCATTATTGTATCAATTCTTCTTGGCCATTTTTTCTTAACTTGAAATTTTAATTTGCTTCCAGCTTTGGAAAAGCCGAGAGCAGAGGTATTTCATATATTCTATAAATATACATTGTAAAAGTGTGCGTTACAGAAAACATGGCAAGTTGTCTTAAACTTATTTGTCTATTGCAAAAGAAATTTTGAAATTGAACGTCTGTAAAGTTTACGAACTTTTTCTTTCCTACCATAGAAATAATTCGCAGCTTTATAGCTTATCTTCAAGCAGAGTATAATAACGAAATCGATGCATTTTTAGGTATTTAAACTGCAGTAATATATGGACTGTTAGATGCAAAGAACAATAATCTTCTACTTTTCTTCTAACATCACGATTGACGGTTGGTACCGTAAGGTACCGTTAAATTATTAACCGAAGTTTCATAAAATTGAGTCCATCCAAATTTAAACGTTTCCTAATTGATCATTAAACCATGTTTATCACTGAAGTAGAACCAAAGCAACTAATTGTTCACACACAACCTTCTCTACTGTTTAAATGCCTTGTATAAAAATGACAATAATTTAGGTACATTTAAAATTTATTATGAAATTCACATCGTTCATTCACACCAGGATTAATCAACAAGATATTTCACCCCAAAGTAAATGACCTGGGGTGTGGGTACGTACATTGTTCACTACCATTCAAAGGGTAGCAACTGACCAGTGGCGGGAGCGGACCAGTTCTTAATGTACTTAGAGCAACTTGGATGATCGCTATTCTTCCAACACTCGTACGCGAACCGCGATGCTGATGACTCTTCTTACCTGTTAACCGTCTCTAATACGAAGAGTTCGCGTATTCTTGCAAAATAATGTATGTGTCAATAATACCGAATAGTTGGTTGTGCCTTTTAGTTATCTGTTGCTCAAAAAGAAAAAGCTGTGGGTGAGTAGCAAGTGTTTTGTTTTTGTAACTGTGGTTTCTTAGTTAACTAGGAAACTTGAGCGCTTGTGATTTTTGAATGACCTATGAATTTTTTCTCTAAGTGTAATTTAGCCAATAATTTTTTAGTCAGTTTTTAGGCTAGAAAACCCGTTTAGAAATTGAAATAACTTAAATGTTATGATATTGATAATAGCAAGGTCGCCACTAATGGCGTCTTAAATATCATAACATTTAGCTAATGAAGAAAGTAAAAGCCTTAAGAAGCATTAGTATTGAAAGAAGCTTGTTCTGTAATTCGTTTATTTATTAAAAATGTACAAAATGTCCTTCGACAATTTCATGTTTAATTTCAGTGTCTGGTTAACACAAATGTAATTTGCATTAATAGGAATATTTTACTTCCAACTTCATGCTACTAATTTACACAACCAGAATCAGAAGATGGATATTTCCGCATACAAGAATCTGATTTAAAGAAAAAAAATTAAATAATATTCGGCTTCATTGTATTTAAAGGTGAAAAAGCTCCGCTTGTTTAAATTCGTTTTTTCTAGTTATGAACGTCCAATTTGCGTTAGATTATATCCGATCTCTTAAACGCGAGTAATTTTAGGCGTAAGTGCCCATTGATTCAAAAACAAACAACTACAGAAACCATCTACTATAAACCACACACTATTTCACTCAAGAAAATCGTAAAGGCGAAGAGAAACCGCTATCAATTTTGGCCATTTCACAATAAATTACAAAATTTTAATTTTTCTTTCGTCGTATAATTGTAGAGCCAAATTTTGTTTATCCGTAGGTAGATATTAAAAAAAAATTCTGAGTAAATAATAAACAGTTATTCATGATATTCGGCTCACACAATACCCATAACACAAAAATGAACAACCTGGTTACTTCACCTTCTTCCCAGTTTATGAGTGAGTGGGTTTTCAATACGCAGCAATGTCCCACTCGAACAGCAGTTCGAAAATTAAAACAGAAATTGCTTTTAAAGGACTGCAATTAAAAGAATTGTTTTTTTCCAAAACATCAGTTTAAAATGCCTCACTCTGGTTGAAAACTTTGGTAACGAAACCGTGACAGTAATTGTTCCCTAATCGGCCTTTTTCTGCACGTTAAAAATATTTAAAAAGCGATTTCTTACAAAAACTGCAATTTTTCTGTTTTTATCCCTCTAGCATATGTATTTTAAAATCAGCTGACTAATACATCGTAGCTCGTCACTGAGAACTTAACGAAATTAATTGAATAAATGCATACTTCTGAAATTTGAATTATTAAGAGAGCTAGGTCTACCCGTAAGAAAGTAGACTCTTTTCATGTCCTAACTTTCCGATTTATTTAATACCTGATTATGAGCACAAACTATGGTTGGCCAACACATTTATTTATAAACTATTGCATATTAATTTCTCAAGCTAACATAAAAGATTACCCTTCTATTTTGCAATTTTACTTTTCGGCCTCATTTCGTGCTGGTTCTGAAGCATTATATTAATGTGCAAATTTAGGACATAAAAAGGAATTTACTTACTAATCAGCAGACTTACTTCCCGTAATAATACACAACACTTATAGATTTCTCTGATATCCAAGCTTCGCGAGTTGGATGACAAATTTATTAAAGTTACGTAGCTCGCTTCTCGAAGACTAAAAAGACTCTCCGGCTCTAATAGATTAATGTAGTAAACCTTTACTAATATTCCAAAGTGCAAATATTTACAAGTAATAAAAAAGTATAAAAAATAAAAATTTTTACATTATTAAATGCGATGAAAAATAAAAATATCAAATTTTTAACTTACACCAAGTATAATTTTACGATACAGCTACAGCGTTTTGAGCATACTTTCACTACCTTTTTCACTCTAAAATATACCGTTGCTCCACAAAATTGTAAATCACCCTTTCCTCTACAACTATTAAATTTCCAAACTGAAAGGCATGATGTTGCTAATTGATTAAACCAAAGAGTTATTACCTTTCAAAATAAAAGTATCAAATTACCAAACACTAGACAAATTGCTAATTTAAATATCGTCAGAGTCTCTAAAAATAACAAATCTTAGCTATTTTAACCTTTCTCTAAAGGTACCTTAAAATAATTTCAGATTTCTCACTTCTCCCAAAATTTTATACAATTCAACTATTAAAGCCGCATCAATAAGGGTCTCCTACACCCATGAATTACCATCAAACTTAGCGTCGAATTCTAATATACAAGACTTTGAAAAGCACTAAGCAATAATGCTAACCAAAAACACTAAAATCAAGTGAGTTCGAATTCAATCTAATCGAGCTAATTTTAAACATATTATAATAAAATTGAATTGAGTCATATTAGAATTGAAGTAATTTTTTTTCTAAAATTGACGAAAATCAATTAACAGCAGACACTTTATGATACTTACTAATTCTTAAACTTGCACTAATTTTATTTTATGAATCACTGTTTTATTCTAAAATAGCGTTATTTGTCAGCAGAACATAAGGAATCATCCATTTTACAATTACTCTCGTATATAACCTGCCAACTAGATTGTAAACTACAATATGTTCAACAAAAGCATAACGCTTGCTAAAAATTCCGTAGCCCCGTGCCTAAAATAATCGTTTCGTTTCACAACAAAGTCTTATTTTTTAGCGCCTTCAACATTGCAAAAATCGACCTTATTTTCAATACGTAAATTGCAACCCTTTTAAATTATTATGTTACATAAGCAGCTTTGAAATCCCAAACGTTTCCTTATAAATCGAATGTTTGCTTGCGTTATCTCGGCTTTTCGTTGCAAATGCTAGCTCTTATTAAATGAAACAATGAACAAATACGCAACTTCTTAAATGAAGCGCCTTATTGTAAAGTTAATGCAATCTTCAGAGAAATTAATGACGCTTTCTTATTAAAAATTTTATCTTGATCGAGTGAATGATACGAGTAAAGTATCCATCCGCTTAATTAACGTAAAACGTATTTTTATACACCGTGTATTAATAAAGGTTCGTTTTTATTCTGAATTAAAATTATGCCTTAATTGACCAGAAAAGAGTTCTTTTCTTTTATCATTTTTCTTCCCAAATTAACATATGAAATTTTGAAAATAAGGAGAAAGTTTTATTATTTTAATTTGCGTCCTCTTAACGAACACAGATCAACATAATGCGGCGAACATTTGTTTATGATACCTTACTCAAACATATTCTTTATTCTGCAATCAAATTGCACCTTAACTTTACCCGGACAATTTTAAAACAATTAGTTCCTTTTCTTAACCACATCAACTAATGCTAAACTTCACTAGGACAATTTGCTGTTTAGTCTTATCAGATCAATATTCTAAACGTTAATGCAATCGATATATTTATTCATGCTCAATTCATTATCCCATCCTATATGACAACCCCGAATAATATTAGGCTTGCTCTCTCCTTAAAACTTTACCTTTAATTTATTTATTAGATTTATTACAATTATATACAATCTAACTTGAACCGTGGTTTAAACAGAAATACATGTTACTTTACTATTTTCAAGTACAGAATTAGCATGCTGTTAACCTTCGGACTAGCAGTGATCAAAAAGGTGGTAAATCATACTATGAGGTCTGCACAGACCTAACAATTTACATTTAAAAGTGTGGTCTGTTAGAATGGTAGATCATCTAGGCAGGTTTGCGATATGGCTATGTTTATATATTTGTAGAATGTAAACTAGTACATATGTGTGTGGGTATTTCTAGTTTCCAAAAAGGTAGACGGGAAAGAAAAATTTCATACAATAAAACAAGGTGTGTAGTCTTTTTTATAATGCATATAAACTTTTATTTAGCCAGATAGGGAAGATAGTAGAATTTTTATACATAATGTTTATTCTGTTTGTGTTTTATTCAGCCTCAACATCCCCCGTGGAGCATGTTCTGCACGTATAGCCGACTGGGCCATGTACAGCATAAACCGGATCCGAACAACAAACACAGGTAAATCGGGTTTTGCCTTGTCTCTTGTCTCGTACACGGCAAATTTTGCAAGATGGACGAGTGGCAGAAGATGCAGCGTAAAGAAGATAAGCCGGTGGTTCGAGTGCTTGCCAAGTTGGTGGTGTTGGTTGTACCTAAAAATAAGGAACAAATGAATATTATTTGTGAAAGAATATGTGTCTATGAAATATCAAATATTATACTCACAACATTGAATATGGCCATGTCATCTCGAATATGAGGAAAACGGCGGACGTTCGGATTATTGGCTCGTTTCAACATATGTGGAGTGACTAGTTGGTGGCACAGCTCTACAATAAATGCACGCCGTTTATCCGTTTTTTGACTGGCTTCAGGGCATCGTATATAATAAACGATGCCAAGGCAGCGATGTCCAGTATGTTATAAAACATTGCTAATGGCCAACGATTAGTTGAACGTTTGCAAGTGTATCCCGACAACATCTGGTCCATGGTATCCACATCAGATTTGTACTTGTTGTAGTCAAGGAGTTGCCCCGGCTATTGTTTAGATGATTGATCAATTTCACGTGTATAATGTTCGGTGGATATCAAAATAACACTTTTCTTTTTCTTTTGGAACATATGAACACAATGCTATGTCATTGTTGTAAAATGCAAATAAAATTGACAGCACTTCTCGAGATGAATTAAGCATTTCAGGTAAAATAAATTTTTTGTTTCGACGAACGGTGCCAACATATGCGGTATCTTTGGTAATCAAAATCTCAACTAATGTACAAAATGTAAAGAAATTATCCACATATACAGTGCGACCAGCATTTGTATATTTGTCAACCAACTGCAGCACCACTCGTTCACCGTGGTTAACTCTACATGTGATGTTTCAATGCTCAACCCGAAGGTACTACATTGGACAGGAAGCGAGTTTTTTTTTACTTGAAAAATTTGGAATTTTGCCGAACCCTTGCTGTTCCAAGCAAGGTAGGGATCTTTAACGTGCGTGACTACACTTACAAACGGGACCTCCATTTTACCTTTCATCCGAACGAGGGTGTATTTTTGTAAAAAATTCTCGCCTAACATTTTTCAAGCGGACCGTGTCGGGATTCAAACCCGGGACCTTGGGCGTAGTAGACGCACACATACCACTACGCTACGGAGCCGCCCCATCTTGGTTGACTTCCCGTGCGGTACCTGGCTGTTTGCCAGTATAAATGATTCCTTTCAATAGAAAATTGGACATGGAATCACAAACCCACCAAACCTTGATTCCGTACTTGGCTGGTTTGAATGGTATACATTGGGTAAACTTAATACGTCCACGGTACGGAAAAAGTTGTTCATCTACAGTAATTTGAGCACCCGGGGTGTACGCACGTTCCAAGTTGGCCACAAACATCAGCCAGGTGTCGTCAATTGGAGCTCACTTACTAGTTCTTTGCCTTTCTGAACGCGTGTTACCATTGTCAAAACGAATATATTTTGTGATATGGCAGAATCGGTTTAGAGGTATTGTGGCTTTGTATATTGCAAAATTATAACTGGCCCATAAATCCTTCGTTGGCAATAAATTACAATTGAAAAGACCAGCAAACACTACCAAACCAATGAAAGCATACAGCTTTTTCTCGGTAATAGGTTTCCATTGCTTTTGTTTGGTTGGATTATTTTCCTTCCAAATGCGATAAGATTCAGTTTGCACGTCGATTTGTTTCACGAACGATGATGTCCGCAATTTCCGGAGAAAATAGCGCCATAAATATGGTAATTGGATTTCGAAGGAAGAACGATGAAGGCCCTGAACGTGCCACACTTGTACGATTATGTGCACGAGCTTTACCGGTAGCCGCTGGATCAACTTTCCAAACCTTGCCATCTTTCGAGTTATAAGACTCACTGCCCTGTATATCAACTGGAGCAGGAACTCTGGAAACCTCTTTTACAGTTTCATCGTAAAATCCTTTCAATACATCTTTATCCCCACTTTCTTGAATATCTGCTTCTAATTCCACATCACTTTCAACATCAGACGCGTTTTCATTATCTGAAAAATATTCGCTCTGGTTCTTCATCAACATCATTTTCATCTAAATACCTAGCCACCAATTCGTCCCGTCGGTGTCTCCCCTCTTCTGATAGATTTTGGTATCGAGTTGTACGATTGACCAATATCATATCAACTTCATCCATTTTGCTATAGATAAGAAAAAACACGAAATAAAAAAATGGACGGGCAGCAATACAAAAGCAAATACAATCAAAACGAACCCCAACACAAATGATTGGTATTTACACACTATTTGTCACATTTAGGCAGCATAATAGACAGCACTAAAAACACAAAATAAATATGTAAATAATTACCAAAACAATCATCAACTGAGAACAAGGAAAACAATTTTCACATAAAAAAAAATGCAAATTAAAAGGGTTTACACGGCAACAATACGTCTTCTCTAACCAAAGGCTACTGCCACACTGAACACGCAACCTCTGAATGACTGTACATTCAACATACAATACATATTTCGCCACTTTCTACCAATAAATACGCTCATATTTAAAGCAGCTGCGAGATAGCGTTACCTAGGTCTACACAGACCTCACTGATAATATCCGATGTTTTACCATTCTGAATTATTTTATACAATGTAAAACTTCCTAAATCGACCGAAAACCGGTTTCGTTATGTTTATCAGATTGTGTTTGACAAAGTCATAAAATCTCAGCTCTCTATTTATGCGCGACGAACAAATTTTTAGAAATGAATATCGAAAAGATCTGTGCCGAGCTGATTGATTATCCTAAGGTTAATTGTCGTATACCTTCCATTGCTTAGCGCTATTGAACTATTATTTTAAATGTATCATATTTACTTCTACAAATTTTGATGTTGTTTTATAAAATTTTCAGAAAACAAGCTGGTTTTCGCATCAGTATTAACTAAGATATTTATGTATTTTATTTGTTTATTTATAATTCTTTAGCTATTTACAGTCTCATTTTCAATTGCGCGTGCGTTTCCTTTGTCCCGTGTCTCAGATATGAATTTGATATCACGTGACAATTTGTGCAACCTGCTTAACGCCTCGTTCGGTTTTGTTCGCATTTTCATTAACAATCTCGACCTGCTTACCAAATGAGTATCATCCGCAAACCCAACAATAGTGCATCCTTTGGGAATACTTGCATATAACAACTTCCAGAATATGGGACCATAGCACGACCCTTGCTGGCATCTTCTTTTCACTATTTGCGATACAATTTCCCCCGAAATTTCATCCTATGCCAATCGCCCCGAGAAATAACATTTGACCAACGAGCTCAGACTTTGGGGACAATCCCTGCGTTTCGAGTAATTTTAAAACACAAATTTGACTATTCCAATGCTCCACCCAAAGATACTGCATTGACCAGGAAGAGAGTTTGTTTACCTGAAATTTTAAATTATCCCGAACCCTTGCTGTTCAAAGCAAGGTAGGGATCTATAACGTGACAACATTCACACACGTGTCGTACATTTTTTCTCTTATCCGTACGAGTGTGTATTTTTGTAAAAAATGCTCCACCAACTTGAATACAAAGTTAGAAACGTAGCACTAAAGCATTCTTAGCATCATTTAAAATGTTTTGCAAATTCTTGTCAGGTTTAATGTCAGTAATACATTGTAGTCTCCACTACCGCAATTGTACTATAGTGTCAATTCGTTCACGGTTTGGGATAGGTTTTGGGCCGTTGGGAGCTTCTTTTTAAAAAGATTTTATTTCCAAAGAAATCACTCCTATCAAGCGTATTTTAATTAATTAATTACAAAATGACTTTATATCTTCTAAGACACCTGAACGTTTATATAAATAAACATTAAGTAATTGAAATTGAAAAAATATTATAAATCACAAATCAATAATTAATAATTACAAATGAGTAGCTTTGAACAACTAACAATGCTAAAGTTATAGAGTTTTTAGACTGACTGGCCATCTTGTTTGAGGGTATTTATGCTATCGCTGCTCTTACATCACTTGTGGGAAATGCAGATTTCATGTCTGCTATTTCTTGATACAATACAAATATCACATTTTAATAAACTTAGTTCTAATAATTGCTATTTTATAACCAACTGTGACCTGCAGCTGCAGTGTCTGGAATAGAAAGTAACTGTATCCGTTCTCATGTCTGGTTTATGAACTTCCATTAACCTTTTATAATGTCCTCCAATTATACAATGTAACAATCTTATTCTTAAAACTTAATAGTTTCATTTAAATGTACATATATATTAATTTGGAGGACTTACGCTTGGCTTTTCAGCTCTTCCCAAATCAAAAACATCTATAGGGTTAAGGTCTGGAGTCTCGCATTTGACTACTAAAATGTGCCGGTGGATCGTCGTGCATAAACCACATTCACTTCCATATTGCGCGAGATACATTTTTAAGCAAAACTGGCAATGCAACCTGATTGGTAATTCAGTTGGTCCCAGTAGGTCATGTCGCGTCGCATCCAACAACGACCACAACACTAAAATCCTATTTTGGAAATGCCACCTTCGAACAAAGTATGAACTATCCTCCTTCAACTATTGCATGTCAAGAATGTTATATTTGCCATTTCTTATAAACCACGTATAGGTTAGTTCAAAATAGGAAACAATCGTAGTACGCGTCTAACCAGTGACAATGGCACTTAATGAGCAAAACATATTGTGTTTAAAAAAATCTGCATTTTCTGCATTTTTTTGTACAAGTCATTGACAAAATTCAACGCCCGTTGCATAGTCCTGCGATTTTAAAGCTTAGACACCCTGGTAGTGAAGAGAATAAAGAGTCACCTCTCACAGTATCCTCCATACAACTGCATATGACATATCAACACGTTTAGCAATTGATCGTGTGTTGAGAGTAGAAGTCTCTTCTGTTATATTAAAAACTTGTACCTATTACTGAAGTACACGGTTTTTACACTGCGGGCCACGCTCTCCATCATATCCCTAGAGACTATTGGTTGTTCGTAGCCGTTGAGCAATTGCCACATGTTCGTACACATGAGCGACGTCATCTCACCCCATAGATTCGTACTGCTGCGGTCGCATTCCCACAACACTTGTACTAAGGGCATACCCGCAAGTTCCGAATTCGCACAACCCTCTTCCATTGCAATAATTAACAACTAACACCGATAATTCTTAACAACAACTAACACAATCATAAACAACAACAATAAACAAGCAGTAATAACCAACAACTATTAAAAACACTAATATGACGAAATCTACTTTCTTTTACGCAATGTTAAACTCAATGAGGGGAGCAAAGAACATTGAACGCTTTCCCTGATGTTGCAACTGTACTTATTGGTCATTAGCTGTTTTTCACTGGATGACCTACAAATATGAGGTAATGTACATAATTTCTACAGCATTTCTTAGACACTAATTACCGGCTATTGGATTCTTAGCGATTTATTTGCCGAACATCTAAATTATTTTTACTTAATTAAGTTCGAAAGAACTAACTTATTAGTCATTCATTACGGTAAGACTGCTAATCGCTTAGACAAGCATTTTAGTTAATTTTAGGAGCAGTGAAAATTTGATCTACTGGTTTAGTTGAGTTATTGTTTTAGTTTAGCAAAATAATTAATAGCACATTAATATTACTAATAAACACCTAATTTCACAAAGTGAAGAAAAAGCATTTTTGATAAGGCCGTGTGCTTCGTATTCGGTCGCTAGTATTTAGGGCATTTTTCTTGCTTTATTATCTCCTGTTGATCCTAATAATTAATGATTTCCAAATGTTTACACCCTGCATATTGCTCCAAAGGCGTAATAACCTAAAATTAATTATTTACAAAAATTAATAGAGAAGAGATTTAGCGCGTAACAAGTGATTATTAGTTTTTTTCAGATGTATTGAAACGGTGTAAGAATTGCTATTAACATCAACGGACCTAGGATTCTACCCTGTGGTATCCCACATTCTCTTAAATATCATACAAATTATGGTTGTTTGTGTTTACTTTGGAGAAAACAATAGAAAAAGGGGAAAGCATGTATATAGGGTTTGTAGATCTGGAAAAAGCATTCGACAATGTAAATTGGAAAAAAATGTTTGAAATACTCAAAAGGATTGGAATGAGTTATAGGGATAGACGAATAGTACAAAGCTTATACAAAGAGCAAACAGCAGTAATAGAATTAGAGCAGGAACGTAGAGAAGTAAACATTAGGAAAGGGGTGAGACAGGGATGTGCCCTATCCCCATTGATTTTTAACTTGTACATAGAAGAGGCAATGAATACTGTCAAATGCAGAAAGACATTTGGAATTACTATGCAGGGACAAAAATTGATATGCTTAGATTTGCAGATGATATAGCGGTATTAGCATCTAGCAAGGAAGAGTTAGAAGCGGCTCTTAATGAAATGGAAACGGTTCTAACAGAGAGATACAGGTATGAAAATTAACAAAACTAAAACTAAAGTTCTAGTTTGCAAAGGTGGGGAAAATAAATCAAAAACAAGAATACAAGTATTTAACACGAACTTACAAGAGGTTAAGAATTCCTGCTACCTAGGAAGCCAAATAACGCAAGATGGGAAAAGCACAAAAGATATAAAACAAAGATTAGCACAAGGTCGTGCTACATTTAACAAGAAAAAGCAACTATTGTGCTCAAAGACCACAAACATAGAAACAAGGAAAAGATTGCTTAAAACATATGTGTGGAGCATAGCACTGTACGGCTGTGAAGCCTGGACAGTAGGAGAAGCGGACAAGAAAAAGGTAGAAGCCTTTGAAATGTGGTGTTACAGGCGTATGATGAAGATATCATGGACAGACAAAGTTAAGAACGAAGAGGTACTAAAAATGGTAGGGGAAGAAAGAAATATGTGGAAAACGGTAAAAAATAGGAGAGATAAGATGATAGGCCACATACTACGGCATGAGGGAATAGTGCCGAATATTTTAGAAGCAGAGATAGGAAAAAAGAGAAGAGGCAGACCTAGATTAGACTACTGCACACAGATAGTAAAAGATGTAGGCTGTAGAGGTTTCAGGGAGATGTGTAGGCTAGCCCAGAATAGAAATCAATGGAGGTACGCATCCAACCAATCCCAAGATGGATAAACTAATGACAAAAAGATAACTGTGCGTAAACATGATGATTATTATAAGTAACTACAAGAATTGGTTGGGCAATATTCTCGAATAATGTTAAGTGTGTGAAAGGATTTACTAGAAAACCATTATTTCGGCAAATGTCTAAGTGTTGGGGGATCTTGGAAGCTACAGGATGCTTAACCTCCTTCACTGAATCTCGGTAAAATAGGGTATAAAATTAGAAAACAATAGAAAGGGAACGAGCTGAATACACATACTCCCTGAAAAGAAGAAAAGAAGAAAAAGAAGAAAACCACCAAAAACGCAAAATCAAAGAAGCTGCCTATATAACCCTACATAAAAATAACTGCGTTGCAAACGAATCCGTGACTTTCAGTAAACAATGGATTCCATTACTAAAAGAAATAACAAATGAAAATCAAATGCCCACAATATCTAGGTAGCATTGCAAGTTTTTCCTGGGTTTTCCTTGCAATATTAACATGAAATACAGCCTACATACATGATTTCTATTTATACATAAAATAACTAATTACATAAAAATAAGCATATTAACAATCCTTGTAAAACAGCATTGGTATCTGACAAGTATAAATCCACAACAAGGTTACCTCAAAACCATATACAATCTCCGTTGAACAGTATTGGTATCTGACAAGTGTAAACCCGCCATAGGGTCGCCTCAGATCCATATACAATCTTCATAGAACAACATTGGTATCTGACAAGTGTAAACCCGCCATAGGGTCGCCTCAGATCCATATACAATCTTCATAGAACAACATTGGTATCTGACAAGTGTAAACCCGCCATAGGGTCGCCTCAGATCCATATACAATCTTCATAGAACAACATTGGTATCTGACAAGTGTAAACCCGCCATAGGGTCGCCTCAGATCCATATACAATCTTCATAGAACAACAGTGGAATCTGACAAGTGTAAATCCGCCATAGAGTCGCCTCAGAACCATGTTAAAATCTACCAAAGAGATAACTTAAATCATAATGAATTTTCCCCTCAAAATAAATATAAAAAACGACTACTTAAGCCTTTCAATAATGCAATCGCACACTTCTTTAATAACCATCCTCTCAATTTTAAAAAAAGAAACTTGTTAAAAATGTTGGCTGAAATGCAGACACAAAAACGGTAGCAGTCTTTTGAAATGCTCCAGATGTATGAGGACGATAGCATGGACAGACAAAGATAATAACAAATAAGTTACGGAAATAGTATGGGAACAAGGATATCTGGGGAAAAAGAGAAATAGTAGGGCGGAATACGTTCTAAGGCATTTTTGGGGAATAGTATGTGATATATTACAAGCAGAGATAGGAAAAAAGAGGTAGATGTAGACCTAGATCAGACAGTTATAGATGCAAACTGTGCATATTTCAGGGAAATCTGTAGGTTAGTTCAGAATAGGGAACAATGATGGTACGCGTCTAACCAGTTCTAGGACTGAAGACCTAATGATGATGATGTGTTTACTTTGAAAACATACCATTGTGAGAGTCTATTTCTACTAGTATATACAAATTTGAATTTCAAGTCTAACACAATCTTTGGGCCGTTATATTATAAGTGTCTGCCAAAATAACGCTTTATATGACCATATCAGTCTTTTATACTGTACTCCATATTTTAGTTGTTCAATACTCCACTCGAAGGTACTACACTGACCAAGAAGAGAGCTTTTTACCTGGAGATTTAGAATTTAATTTGAACTTTGCCATAGGCGCGTGACAACATTCACACATCTAACCTATATTTTACCTCCTATCCAAACGAGGGCATATTTTTATGAAAAATGCTCGCCTAATATTTTTCAAGCAGTCGGGAATCGAACCCAAGACCTATGGCTTGTAGTCACACGCAAACCAACTAAGCCACGGAGACGCCCTTCTATTGTACCGCCGATTACACGTCTTAAATTTGTATTATCACTTCTGGGTGTCAAATCCTTGAAGTGCAAGCATTCTATACTATTCAGATAGAAAACTAATAGTACAACTTTGATATGCATCAATCTCATAAGTCGAAAGCCGATTTGTTCAAGATCTTTCCCCAGATAATAAACCATTTTTTGGACATAGATGCTTGTCTCAATTATGCATAATTTATTCCAAATTGATAATCAGCAACCAGATAAACGAGATTACGTGGGTTGCTAGGTAGTTGTTACTCAGAATAACAAATTTAATAAACTGTTAGTTTTAGAAGTATTTATGAGTGACTATCAATAAAATAGTATTACGATTTTGCTTCGAATGTATTTAAATCTTAATTTATTACATGTTTCTGTACTTTTCAACTATTTTAAAATTTACGCATATGTAACGACGTTTTTTACCGAGTTCCTTTGTAAACAAAATACATATTACATGATAACGTTCTGATTATTTTAATCAGCATAGTTTTGTTCACAGTGCAACCGTAAGTGCAATTTGTCACATAAAAAGCCTTCTTTCAAATCAAATTAACTACAGCAATCAGTGATATTGCTTAATTTAGAAACCAGATTTACATGGGACTGCTTAATTAAGTCAATCCATGTCACAATCTTATCAGCTTTTTTAGGTTGGTATTGAATATTAATGCTATAAATCGGTTTTATAAATAAGAGAACGTTAACCTTCTTTGAGAAATATATTCCGTATTACTGTAGGTCATACTTCAAAATTTGCACGTTATGTGCCACAGCCAATGAGCTTGAATTTAATTAAGATATGCAGCTGTTAGTACAACTCAACAAATTGTCAGCGAGCTGTTGCTGCATAAAACTAATTAGTGTCATAAGTAAAGATAAATCTGCTGGTGATACCAACGAAATTATTTTCTAAAGCGTAGTCGGTTTGTTCAGAATGATGTCAAAATATTGTATATCCAGCATGCAGCATCATATTCATGAAGCTGTAGTTAATTGGAATTAAGTCCCTCCGAAGCCTCAAAGTATTTCAAAATATAATGCAAAAACGTACGTCCTTGGAGGTCATACTCCCGGTTTGTCTTGCCTCTCAAAGGTTGTCCAAGTGTTCGTTGTTTGATTGTCGAGGCTCTTTCGTCAACAAAGCGCCCGCATCTTTTAAATCGATATTGAGATGGGTAACAAAAAAAGGTGGATCGCTTTGCCAACTTTCGTAACTCTACACTAACCCGTCCGCACTCGATGAAGGCCGGTAGTAAAATTACTGTGCGTTTGACGTTTGACTTCTACAAACTATCGTATCTTCAAGATATTTTAATGTTCTGACGCTAAACTGGTAAACGTAGCTGCACTTTTAAGCGATAGAAATCGCAGTTTTTGCGGGTTTTTTACACCGCAATTCGTGGTGAATGTCCTAAGATACATGAGAATCAAATATTTGTGTGGTATACACGTGAAGCTCAAATTAAACATAATAAAATGAAGAATATTTCCATGCGGGGTTTATAAAGTCCTCTAAACCTATTTAGTATAATAAAGAGGCGAAGCTTTATTTAAAAAACTGTCAAAAATCTCCTTAAAACCTCAAAACGAAAAACAAATAAAAAAGGTCTCTGCGTACGAGAGCTCAAATTCACGGAAAATTTAAATTAAATTTATCTATAGGCGTCACATGGTTTTAAAACCGCGAATGAGTAGTCACCCGATTTGGAAGTTTATTCAACTAAGCGCGCAAAGGTCTTGTTTGCCGCAACATCGACCGCATAAATTTAGTCAGGAGCGTGAAGTTCACATACTTATCAGTAACACTTAACTTTACTATGAATTTTAATGCAAAGGTTATTTTGACATTCACATACAAATGCGTACAAATTTACATTAATATCTTTGAAGATATTCTCTTAAGCTAAAAAAATTTCTTATTGGCTTTTAATAGTGTAACAATTTTATTTTAGCAGTAAAAGAACCTATTCATTAAACGTACAATGAATATTGAAATACCTTTATTAACTAAAATAAAGATTCGAGTAACAATCAAATTTTTATAGTATTACTATATCTAATATTAGTAGTCTATTTGTTTCGGAGTTCGGTGCAATTCCACAGCCACTGGCGCGCGCGTGAGAGGTTCGAGAACCCCACTTATGATCCTCCCACCATGCAAGAACGCAGCGAGCGCACTCGTCGATAGTTAAAGGCAGCGTGAAGATGCATTCAAAAGAATGGCGAGTGACCTCCGGGTCGCCTTATTTTGGTGAAACACTTCCTGAGTAACGGTTAGTACTTAATCCACATTTTGCATATTCGTTATCATATTAGCTAATTTAAAATTTATTTAGCGCAACAACACGTCAGAAACTGCAACGATAAATTAGAAACCGCACGACCACTTTGAAGTTACAATGTAGAAACCTTAACTTATGGACTACGCAATGAAGGATTATATTTGTAAATAAAATTAGAAAACGGAAGAGTACGCTATGAAGTAATGCTGCCGTGAACCAATGTGAGAAATCCGCTTCGCTCCTACATCTGTATTAAAGCATGGAAAACAAGCATATTTAGCTGCAGGCCCCGCACTGCGAGGTTGTTTCCATTGCAACCAAAGACGACAGCCGGTTTTGGGTTCGTAATAGAATTAAGAATTTCCTCAGTACTTCCTTCTGAAAGTACATTATTTCATTTTGTTTGTTGGATGTACAAAATTGTTATTCACTTTACCTGTGATTAGACTGGTTTTCCCCAGTATCGGGTTTGATTTCACTTAGTTCCGTAAATATGTGACTACACGTGGCTACAACGTAAATTAACAGCTGCTATTACATCACCTGTTTGTTTGAACAATGCCGTCAACAATTGCACAATGGCTAACAGATGTTTAGCATTACAGTACTGCCACTTTTGATAAAATTAGAGAATATCTTGGTGATTCTTTTGACTTCAAAGTAATATTAATTTTGTTAAATTAATGAGAAAATTTCGTATATTCATTTGTAAGTGACCTACACAGATCTGGTTGGGTTATAAAAAAACCTTAATATTGTTAGTTACACTGAACTGTAATATATTGAGTAAGGATCAGTTGATAAACCTTACAACAATTTTGCAAGAATATCAAATATTTATTTTATTTAATTATAATGAAATTTTATTTACTGAAACAAAGAAAATTCTTTCTAGTAAATTAATAATCTACCTTTAAAGTTTTTTATTCTGATCTGGTTTGATCAGACCTGATAAACAAAAGACAGCAAGAGTTAAATTTTTATGATTCCATTATGTAGAAAATATTCTCTATGCATTTTAGGTATACTTGAGGGACGCAAATAGTGTTCCCATTTTTTTTAGGTGACTTAACTATTATTTTTCCTTATAGGAAAAGCTTATTCTATTAAGACATATTTTTGTTAAAGAAGGCAACCTTTTTTTTGGTTGGGTTACCACGCCCATACAAAAAACCAACGTGGGGCAATAGGTTCACTAGCGCCCAACTTGTGAGGCGTCGAAATTTGTTTGTTCAACGTTTGGGACTTCGAAATTTGTTTGTTCATAATTTGATTAGCTCGAAATTTGTTTGTTCATAATTTGATTTACCTCGAAATTTGTTTGTTCAAAATTAATTTTACTTCGAGATTCGTTCGTTCAAAAATTATTTTTTACTCTGAAACTTGTTTGTTCAAAAATAATTTTACTTTGAAATAGTCTGTTCAAAATTTATTTTGCTTCGAAATTTGTTTATTCAAAAATTATTTTGCTTCGAAATTAGTTTGTTCGAAAAGTATTTTGCTTCGAGATTTGTTTGTTCAAAAATAGTTTTGCATCGAAATTTGTTAGCTTAAGATTTATTTTGCTTTGAAGTCCATTTGTTCAAAAATTATTTTGCTCCAAAATTTGTTTGCTTAAAGTTTATTTGACATTTAGATTTGTTTGTTTGCTTTTGATAAAGGATTGGTCGTAACGTTAATCCCCTTACGGTCAATTAATTAATTTGGCCAAATTTACTTTTGACTTTAATTCTTTTTTGACCCCTTAAATTTTTTTTGATATTGTTTTGGCAAAAATAATTTTACCAAAAACATCTTTTGATTTTTACCTTTAGTAGTACAATTTGTTTTGATAATTTTTGTAAGGTTTAGATCATTTGGATTTACCAGTTTGATTTCATTGAAACATTAGGCTGTTGTACTCATGTCGGATATTCCGAATTGTTTGTCTACTTAAAGAGGAACGGGAGAAGTGAGTGAGAAACCAGTTTTGAAAAATTTTGGAAGACTGTCAGCTAAAGAAGCTGATAAGCCTGTTGTTTGATTTGTTTGAGTCAATAAAGAACATTTTGTCCAAATTTGATTATAAGGCTAGAGATTCTATCTTGAAGGTACATTGGAGTGAGCTGTCGTCGTGTCATTTGAGAATTGCTCTTGTGCATAAGCACGTTTTTGATTTTGTTAGCAGATTTTTGGTTAGATCAGCATTGCAACGCAATTTAGTCTAGGCGGAACTTGTCGTCGTGGTTGGTCGCTCAGCAGTATGTCAGTCCAGACGAGACTCAGGAAGAGTTGGTCGCTCGGCATTGCGTAAGTCTAGACGAGACTCGAGGTGAGTTAGGCGCTCTAGAATTTTTTTTTGCATCTTTTTTTTGATTTGATGTAAATTTTGGTATTGTTAGTCTAGGTGAGACTCGTAGAGGGTTTGTCACTCTAGCATATTTTGGCGTTGTGAAGCATTGTATTTGTTTCGACAGTTCAATTGGTAGTAGGGTGTGAGTGTACCTGAACACTGATTTTTTTTGTTAGCTATTGTCATGATTAGTTTTTTTATTGATGATTCATAAGCAGGTAAATGGCTTTTGGTTGTTTGTGACTGGTTTTCGAAATATTCGATTTTGCAACCTTTGCGAAGTGCCACGGCACATTTGATCGAGAAATTTTTGGAGGAAAAAGTATTTCTTGTCTACGGAGTACCACAGTTTGTTATTTGTGATAATGGTCCACAATTAATTGGACGTATTTTTAAAGCTTTGTGTGCAAGGTACGAAATTCAAAAGATTTGGTATAATGCTGTTTATGCTCCCCAATGCAATTTTGTGGAAAGAATCAATAAGACAGTTGGTACAGCAATCCGTTCATACGTAGAAGGACATGATACGTGGGATATTGAGATGTCAAAGATCCAATACGCGATCAACTCAGCAAAACATGAGTCCACCAACTATTCGCCAAATTTTTAGTTTTGGTCGTCAGGTACCTTTAAGTGGAAAAGCTTATAATGATAATTTTATACCGGGTGAAGATGTTGATGTCGTCTCCAGTAGTAGACCTTCTTATGTTTTGGATCGTCAACCTTTGTTTGATATTTTTGGAAATGTCCGTGAAAATTTGCATGTAGCTTATCAACGTTCGAGTAAACGCTACAATCTTAGGAGAAGAGACATTTCATTCCGAGTCGGAGAAAGTGTTTGGAGAGCTAATAAGGTCCTCTCGAGTGCTAGTGATAAATTTTCCGCTAAGTTAGCCCCTAAGTTCGTTATGAGTAAAGTTCGGAAAAACATTCCAATTTAGTATATGAGTTAGAGAACGAAGATGGGACAAGAGCAGGGAAATGGCACGTAAAGGACTTGAAACCAGTTGAAGCATCATATCCAAATGAAAATGATGATCCTGACGATTAATTCCGGTCCGATCATCTCTTTGATATTAAGTAATGACGTAGTGGTTTGTTTTGTTTTGTTCCGATTTTTGATTTAGTGTCGTTTCACTAATTTTGAGTATTTTATTTGAGAAGTGAAATAAGTGGTTAGAGATTTTGTAAATTTTGTAGGTTTGAGGTGTGCCTTGGTGTGCACGCTGGACATTTTGCTCGCGCGTTGCTCAGAGATGTGTTTGGAGGATGTCTTTGACAGATATCCTTACAATGTAGACGTAGGTGGGCTATTTAATTGTTGGTCCTGATTTCTACATATCGAGGTGGAGAGAATGTTGGATTATTCTTTCCCTTGTTCCTTTTGACCGTTCGAGGTTCTTTGATTTGATGAGGTCAAAGTTGGCTTGGTGAGTCTCACCATTTGGTCCATCACTAATGAGATCAGTTGTTTGTTAGAACTCAGTGATAGGATATTCAGTAGGGTGTAGGATAGTACAGCCCTGACTGGCTCAATTTTGTATTTGCATTTGATAAGTAACCTTATGGTTAGGTTACCTTTGTTTTGATCATCTCTTGGCGAAAAAGTGATAATATTTTGTATTTGAATTTGTTAAGTAACCTCATGGTTAGGTTACCTTAGTTTTGATTATCTCTTTTCGATAAAGTGATAATATTTTGTATTTGAATTTGTTAAGTAACCTTATGGTTAGGTTGCCTAAGTTTTGATTATCTCTTTGCAATAAAGTGATAATACTTTGTATTTGGATTGGATAAGTAACCTTTTGGTTAGTTCACTTTTGTTTTGATTATCACTTTGTGTTGATGGTGTTTAAATTTAAACCTATTAGTAGGGTCTTACTTTTGATTATCACCTTGTAGTGATGATGTTTTGAATAGTTATGCTGTCTTGATGAGGAAGCATTCCTTTTTTTTGTAGATAGAGCTAAAAGAGCTCCTGGAAGTGAAGTTTTTTTTTGAAATTAGAAGTAAATCGTAAGTGTTTGCTTATAGGTAAGAAATATTAGCCTTGTTAGAAGTATGAATCTCAAGTCAGGAAATATTGTAAATTTGAATTTTTTGTCCCGTGGAGTGTTTGACTTTCTAATTTGACCCCTCCCAATTTTGATTATTACCGATTGTGACTCCCCGATTTTGTCTCCCGATGGACGTCAGGTACGCGTAGTTACCAACACACTCATTTGTAAATATTTGTCCCCCATTTGAATAAATTTATAAAATTGCATAGTTAGTTAGGAAGGTAGGAAAGGCTAGTATTGTTATAAAAATTTTTTGTATTTGTTATATTTGAAGTTTTTCTAAAAAAATTTTTTCTTTTAGGAAAGGGGTAGTGTAACAATTTTATTTTAGCAGTAAAGAACCTATTCATTAAACGTACAATGAATATTGAAATACCTTTATTAACTAAAATAAAGATTCGAGTAACAATCAAATTTTTATAGTATTACTATATCTAGGATTAGTAGTCTATTTGTTTCGGAGTTCGGTGCAATTCCACAGCCACTGGCGCGCGCGTGAGAGGTTCGAGAACCCCACTTATGATCCTCCCACCATGCAAGAACGCAGCGAGCGCACTCGTCGATAGTTAAAGGCAGCGTGAAGATGCATTCAAAAAGAATGGCTAGTGACCTCTGGGTCGCCTTTTTTTGTTGAAACACTTCCTGAGTAACGGTTAGTACTTAATCCACATTTTGCATATTCGTTATCATATTAGCTAATTTAAAAATTTATTTAGCGCAACAACACGTCAGAAACTGCAACGATAAATTAGAAACCGCACGACCACTTTGAAGTTACAATGTAGAAACCTTAACTTATGGACTACGCAATGAAGGATTATATTTGTAAATAAAATTAGAAAACGGAAGAGTACGCTATGAAGTAATGCTGCCGTGAACCAATGTGAGAAATCCGCTTCGCTCCTACATCTGTATTAAAGCATGGAAAACAAGCATATTTAGCTGCAGGCCCCGCACTGCGAGGTTGTTTCCATTGCAACCAAAGACGACAGCCGGTTTTGGGTTCGTAATAGAATTAAGAATTTCCTCAGTACTTCCTTCTGAAAGTACATTATTTCATTTTGTTTGTTGGATGTACAAAATTGTTATTCACTTTACCTGTGATTAGACTGGTTTTCCCCAGTATCGGGTTTGATTTCACTTAGTTCCGTAAATATGTGACTACACGTGGCTACAACGTAAATTAACAGCTGCTATTACATCACCTGTTTGTTTGAACAATGCCGTCAACAATTGCACAATGGCTAACAGATGTTTAGCATTACAGTACTGCCACTTTTGATAAAATTAGAGAATATCTTGGTGATTCTTTTGACTTCAAAGTAATATTAATTTTGTTAAATTAATGAGAAAATTTCGTATATTCATTTGTAAGTGACCTACACAGATCTGGTTGGGTTATAAAAAACCTTAATATTGTTAGTTACACTGAACTGTAATATATTTGAGTAAGGATCAGTTGATAAACCTTACAACAATTTTGCAAGAATATCAAATATTTATTTTATTTAATTATAATGAAATTTTATTTACTGAAACAAAGAAAATTCTTTCTAGTAAATTAATAATCTACCTTTAAAGTTTTTTATTCTGATCTGGTTTGATCAGACCTGATAAACAAAAGACAGCAAGAGTTAAATTCTTATGATTCCATTATGTAGAAAATATTCTCTATGCATTTTAGGTATACTTGAGGGACGCAAATAGTGTTCCCATTTTTTAGGTGACTTAACTATTATTCTTTCTTACAGGAGCAGTGTCTTATTCTGTTAAGACAAGTTTGTATGTCAGCGAAGGCGATCTTTTTTCTTTGGGTCTCCACGTCCGCCCTTAGAAATTTGCTATGCCATTAATATAAATCAATCTGGACTTGGTGGCGCCTGTTTGTTTTAATTTGAGTGTGACCCCCACAGATTTCGACTTACCCCCCATTGCTCATTGCTCTACCCAGGAATAGACCCTAGTTACGTCGGAAGATTTAGTTTTGCAGACACCTAACTTGAAGTATGGTGTTAATAAAGTAGTGTTTTAGTAAGTCAAGAAATATCGTTTCAATAGTGTAAAACAAAATAAGATGCAGCAGCGAAAACGTTAAGTTTACCTATTAGCCAGTGCTACTGCATTTACGATACATAATTTTGTTAATCTAATCCTGTCAACTACAATATTATAGTGCAAGTTATCTTTTTTATTTTCCAATAATAAATCCTACCTTTGGTCTTAGATACCAAAAGTTTGGAAAAACAAATAGATAAAAAGGTTTTTAAATGCATTTTACAACAAAAAGTATTGGTAATTAATTTACTTTAAGGTAAATGCAAGATAGAATAACATCTCGAAGATAATTGCAGAGAAAAAATAAATACCTAACCATCTATGGGTTCAAATATTATTTAGGATACCATAAGATTTCTAATATATTTTCCGGAAAGATAAGTAACCGTATATGGTCCTATACTTGTTAGGCAAACTAAAATCCCAAAGATAATCTTGAAGAGAAAGATAAACACTAAACATTAATTATTTAACCTTATAATTAAAATAATATGATGTATTAGGATATTTAAAAGAAAATAACGTAAAACCCGTCCGTCAGTGTAGTTAATCTACACCGCTTGGTAAAAATTTTTGTAAAGGTCAAAACGCTTCGAGCGCTGATCTCAAAATTGCTAAAATAAGCTATTCAATGACAAATACGCGAACTAAAATACTTACTCCAACTTAATCTACTGAATGATACCTAAATATCCTTTTAGGTTACAAAAACAAAGTTATACTTGCAGTTTGAATCGTTAAATTCTTCTCTATAAGTACCCTCCGCTTAGAAAAACCTCAGTTCCATTGAAATTAGCGGCATTGAAAAATTCCTGGGTTCATTTCAAATTATAATTAATTATCAATCTGTCGATTTACACGTATTTAAACGTACATGTATTTTTAATAGATTAAAATTAGTGGTTGACCTCGTACTAGTATTATTTATATTGAAGTGATAAATCTTCGTTGTACACTTTAAAATAATCATGCTTCATAACTCATATTCAAACTTCTGTTACATGTGAAACGACAATAGAACAGATTACCAATCTTGAATTAATTACAAATTATTCAAAACTTACATGTTGCATATTGTATGAATGAATCAAAGAACGAATGACCTAGTTAAATCCCGTCTTTATATAATAAATAATTTCATTACGTCATAAGTTTAGATTCTTCTATTCTCTCTATTCTCTCTATTCTCTAATATGACTCACCGCATAATGTAATAATCCACCGTAATTTTGCTTTTAACGAGCTGTCAGTATTAAAATTTATGGCAAGAGTAAGTCTTCCATTCTTTGTTAATGAACGAAGCGATCGATGTTTCCTCTTTTTTACTTCTGAAATATAATTAGAACCGTTAAGTTTGTTTCCATCTATTTTATAGCCTTCTCGGTATTATCGCGTTCAACAAAAATGAAGTGTATTTATTTACGGGAAATAATTAGTTGTTCCTTGTGCATTTAGGGATGATTTATAGCTTTTCGAACCTGTAAAAGAAAATGTCCATTTTTTTTACTGAATAACGTAAATATAATTTTTTCTAGAATTGTTCCGCTATGCGCTTCCTTGAAATAAAGCTACTTTTTATTAAAAACTCATAAAAATGGCATTTTAAGGAGGATGTTTTGAGTAAACAATGTTTATTGGAAAGTACTGATTTCAGTATTTTTAAAATAAACGAGACACGTTTTTCAGTTGGGATAAGCAATACAACTTGTTTTGTGGTAAATAAAACGTGTTTTAAAAAATCTCTACACACGGATTTTGAATTAAACACAGTGCTAATTTTAAAATTGGGCTTCCTTCTTGTGATTTATAAATACAATTAGTTGTATTTTTCAGAAGGATATTTACACACAGATTTTAAAGATTGGTTTCTTTTTAAATGATGTCTTACAACACTATATGTGCTTAAGGTTTCATATGGGAATACACTTATCTTGCTAAAAGAATCTTTTAAAAATATAATACAGGGTAAAATTAAATAATCGGAAACTTTACTTTTCTTTTCTTTGGATGAGTTTTCTCACAGAATTTGGTGCTCGATGACCTCTTCTGACCTTATATATCTCATCGAATTCTACGAAAAGCTTACACTTATAAAGAAAAATATAGAAAAACAAAAATTTCTCAATATTTAGTTTCTCTATTCTGCATAAGTAAGCACCTAGAAAGAATTTTTTTAAATCTTCTTTGGCAAGTAAACCACTTATAGTTTTTAATATCATTTGTTACATTCATTTTCGTAAATCATTAATTAGTTATATACAATAATTTTTATCTGAAATTCCTTGGCGTTAAACAAGAAAATTTATTCCGTAAATAAAAACTAACCCTTTCCTGTTTTAAAAATTGTATTGTAAATAATAATAAATATCCTATTTAGGTCAGTTGATAAATCTTTCTGCTCAGTAGAAAAATAAATATCCTTTGTAAGAATTTCGTCCCGTGGAATTTACGCCTTAATTAGATAGGCAACGTTCCAAGTATTTCAATAATTAAATGCTGGTGTGTTTTCCCTTTTAAAGATTTCCGCGAAATTATTTCAATAAAATTATGGTTTTCCTGTGTTATTTCTCTTGACGACAAGTTTGTGTGCTTTAACTAAACAAATGTAACATTGCATTTGCTGTTCGATTAGCAACCAGAAAACACTTTGTTTTGCTTCGCTCGTTTTCTTGATGCGAATTTCCGGCACGCATTATTTAGCGTGGTGAGTATATGGAGTTTATATAAAACAATACTTTACAGCTTCATTAAATTAATTTATGGCCGTAACTATTCTAGCTTCCTGCGGGGGACACGTTAATCCCTTGAGCTGCGCTTCTTTTGGGGACTGCGAAGTCAAATGCGCTCTGCCTGGATGTAAGCTTGCCTGTTCGCTGACGCAGACCAGCGACTGGTTGCACCCTGATGCCAGGAACTCGAGGGTGAGTTCTGTTTTTGCTTTTCTTGGTAAGCGCTTCTGATTTCGGCACCAGAACGCCTGGGGTTTTACCGGTCGTAGATGGCCTTCCTAAATTTTATTCTGTACAAAAATTACTGAACTATTTTGGTACTTACTACTTTCCGTTTTTTTGATGAATGCTTTACTATTTGTTTTAAATAACTAAAAACTTACTATTTATCAATAGAAAAAAAATTGTTTAAAGACTTGCTGGCACAATTGAAAATGTTGCCATTATGTTTGTAAATTTAGTTTAAGTTTATCCTTACGATATTTTAGAGCTGTGGTTTTTAGGGTTGCGTTTGATTCTTCTCTTTGCTTAATAGTTACTGTCAGGGGGTTATAACCTAGAAATTACAGCTCGCCATTTTCATGGGTAATTTTATTTTGGAATGTTTGGGGGTTTCTTATAATGTATTTATAAATTGGGGACATTGACTTTTTTGGGGTTGGGTTTTGGGAGTACTGTGTTCTGTATACATATATATATATATATATATATATATATATATTTTTGTTCTTTCTTTCCGTTATATGTTTTGTTCTGAGTGTGAATGAGTGAGTATATATTTTTTTCTTTATTTATTTCAGGTTCCTTTGTAATTTAGTTATAGGTATAAGACCCGCCCACTCGCCGCCTGAACCCGGACTTACTTCCTTTCTTTCTTTTTCTTGATTTTTTTTTATGTTACGTCAATGTACGTAGCACATTTTTATTTACGTTTCGATCCATAACCTAGAATTATTGTCAAAAAAAAAGATTAAATAAAATGCTAAACATACTACAACAAACATACAGGGAGTACCTAGAAAGAAGTCCTTATTAATTATATAATTAAATCCCATATATTGCATTTACTGCAGAGTATGAAAAAATACCTTAAACAAGTTTTATTTAAAATGTAAATACACAAGCCATTCATTTATAAATAATTACTCCGCAAATATTAAAAAAATAACTTAGATTATAAACTACCTTCGTTAAAATATGCATCCGTACCAAGTTAAAATGCACATTAATTTTTAAGAAAGCAATTGCGAGCTTTAATTATTTACGTAATTAATCTTTCGTTTAGAAAATTATTGCATTCGTGAAGCATAAGGAGGAAGTCCTCATTAAATATAGAGGATAAATCATTTTAAAGATATTCATTTCGTTAAAAAAAACACTTTATGAATTTTAAATAAAGAAATATTTTAAAAGATAATTATTTTCAATCAATGAATAAAGGTTCCGATTCAACGAAACACGCGGTTATTAAAAAGTTATAAAATAGATAAGATAGGCGAGATTAATAGCTTTACGTATTACAGACAAGGAAACCACGTCCAATAACTTCGTGTATTAGAGAAGAATAGACGAGGCTTTAGGATAATCATAAATCAAATCGACCGCACCTAATTAGATTATTAACCACGAAATCGGTGTAAATATTACATCATTCAGGGTGACTAATGTTACGAAATAACACTGGAAAAATATCAACAGGAACTGAATTAGAACGGGTGATTTATTCTTTCTTAAGTCAAACAAAATGTAGCATTCAGTATTCCACATTCAGCATTCATTCATTTCACGGCATCAAAAATGTGACTTTTGAGTAAAAATTAACTTTTTGAATGAGTAAGTTTGAGAAATTTGTAATTCATATTACAACATTTAATAAGTAGCATAGAGCTTTGCTAATTATGAAGCATAATTATTTTGTAAAATATTACGCAATTTAAAAGTTTTTCGACATAAGTAATCTAGATATGAAAACTACTGCTGAGTTTAATCGACTAATAATGCGAGCTAATATTCAAAATAGAGATTGGAAATGGAAATAGGAACTATTTAATGCCGTTAATGATAATGAAAATGATAACTTTAATAAACACCATTTTACCATAGTAATCGCAAGTACAAATTCTGGTTCTTTGTTTGTAATTTATAAGAATAGTTAAATATTTCTAACATAAGAGTAAAATCTTAACCATATAAGAATTATTTTAATAAATAAGTAAATTTTAGGGATAATTTTTTGTATGAACTTAAGCTGTAAACTGTTTTATAAATGTAAAAGATTCTTTTGTATGAAAGAAAAATGTTTTTTAATGCATAAATGTTTCCAGAGGTTTCTGTGTTTTATTACATTTACGTAATTTTTACAGCATAATTTCTCTTAAGCTAGCCAGTCCGGGAAAAGAGAGGTAAGACAGTAATTTCATATTTTTATTACATCCTTATTAATGCAATTTGTACGCCAAGTAATAGACAGATTGCAGCAAAATTAGCGAGCCCTAACACAGAGACGTTATCAAAGCTCTCTCTCTCTTTTCTCTCTCTTTCTCTCTATATATATACATATATATATATATATATATATATATATATATATATATATTACCGTGTACGGAGAAGCGTAAACATGTGTAAATAGGACAAACATTTATTTAAAGTAGCCGGTATGTAAAAATCGATAGTTTATTTATTAAGCTTCGGTATAGTTAGATTGGAATAAAATTACATGTTGTTAATGTAGGTTTAATTTGTATACATTAATTTAAGCAACGTACACATATTTAATATCATAAACTAAAGCATTCGTAGAAAGTTACAAGTTTAATATGGCAAACAAGTTAAACCGTTTAAGGATTTCAAGGGACACAAGCTTGGGGTAGATAAATATTTCTTGCTAAGGCTAGAAAACGTTTAGAAAACAATTCGAAGTATTGTGGTAACGGAAAGACACAAGGTTAATAATAATAGAGGACTATTTCAAAAACAGATCGATAAAATTAGGCGACAGAAAATCTTTACTTTGTAACAGAGTAAAATGAGAAATAACCGATGGGTAAATGACAAACATTTTTAAGCGCGTGTTAGACGAGTATATTTTAAATACCAACAAGCAGGACAAAGATGTAACATGTTTGTGGACAGTATTGATTATTCAAGGTGCACGTATATGAAGGGAGAATTGACAGCAAACAACATAGTAATAGTGAGACAATAAGAAAGACAGAAAACATGTGGCGGACACAGATATCAAAAGAGTGGAAATAAAGTCGACAATTTAGGTAGGAAATTAAGACAAAGATAGAAAAGGTGGTTATGAAAGCGTGACTTTGATAACAGTATAGACGCGCACATCAAAAGTGTGATTATATTTGTTTGGGGGTAATAGCAGACTACAAATTTCAAGAAAAACTTAAACGGTTGAAGTTATACAGAGCTTTTCTTGGTAAACAATATTGGAGTGGATAAATTCTAGGTTTTGAAAGTTCGTTGCATGTTTGTACGGATTGACAGTTGACAACATTTTATAGAAAATACGGGCAACGTGAGTGGGGTTAAGAATATATAAGCATTACCGGAGGTAGATTCTCTCTAATTTTTCGCTTATTTTTCTGACTTCTCGATTATAATTTGAATTATTCAGAATCACGTCGTAGCTTTGATACCGTGCATTTATATTTCCAATGCTCCACCAGAAGGTACTACATTGGCCAGGAGGCGAGTTTTTGTTGCCTGGAAATTTAGAATTTTGCCGAATCCTTGCCGTTCCAGACAAGGTAGGGATCTTTAACGTGCGTGACAACACTCACACACGGGACCTCCATTTAACCTCTCATCCGAACGAGGGCGTAATTTTTGTGAAAAATGCTTACCTGTCATTTTTCAAGCAGTCGGCCGTGTCGGGATTTGAACCCAGGATCTTGGGATCCGTAGTCTTATGCTTACTACATTGATCCACGGCGACGCCACCTAACTTTGATACCGCATGACAGTGCAGTCCGCCGGAAAATTTTACAAGTGTTTTGTTAATGCACAAGTGGGTGCAAAGTAGTTAAACGGGCTAAACTGGACTAAATAATTATAATAATTAAAGCAGGATGCTACGTAAGTAAAAGAATTATTTACATTTTGAACGAGGGTGCTGGTGGCACATTAAGTAGAAGAAGAGATGTTGTGTGTTTGTTGTACATGCAGTCCGGTAGAAAGCGTCTTCAGATTGTTAATGGTTTGGATGAACGTGTATGAGATGGAATTGCTGTCCAATTTGTAAGGCAGCAAGATGGAGTAATCCTAGAACGAGCAGTCTGGTGGAAAGTCATCTACAGAAATGGTGATCTGGAAAAACACACTTCAGGTAACGATATTTTTTTATTGAATCTGTTGTGCTGCTGCTTAGCTATTTTAAACTATTAGTGATTTAAGTTATTTATGGCGATAATTCTTATAAACTAAAAAGTAATTTTATGGACATATGTTAGGGGCAATTTTTCTATTATTAATCTGAGGGTGTAAAAACTTAATTAGTATGTTGTAGATGTAAGAAGTAAACGGGTCTTTAGTATAATTTGGCAATGCAAACAATTCATGCACAGAAAATAAAAAGGTTTATATTGAGCTCTACATAGACCTAGGGGAAGTAAATAAAGGTACAGGAAAGGCACATCTACTTTTAAATAAAAATATATGAAATGCAGACCGGCATATAATCACGGGGATTTTAGACTGATGTTTTACTATTGAGCAGAAATATGAAATGTTTTAACTTGAATATTAATTGTACATATTGAGATTTTTGAGAATTTATTATTTGTGTTGGTAGAATAAAAGGGCTGTATGTTTTTGTGTCAAATTTTTTTTTTTTTTATTAATTACAAAAGTGTTGAAAGAATGAGTAATTGTGGTGAGTATCCCGGTGGGCGCAGTGAGCAGAGCTAGCCGTGGTATTATCAACTTGAAAAGCATATTCAAAAGATACTCAACCTAGACATATCATAATCATAGCGTAGACTCTAAATTTTCTTTAAGTGAAAATTGGTGGAGTTTTTTTTTATTTCATTTTCAGCTAGAGTATATCGACGTAAAGAGACGCACAACTTCCTAAGTTAGTAACACGATTTAATAGGTGAGTAGGTAGCATTTATATAGAAAACCCAAAAAGAGGGGCACGAATATATATATATATATATATATATATATATATTGCCACGTTATATATATATATGTATATATATATATATATATATATATATATAAATATTGTATTTTCTCGAACGAAAGTAGGTATAACTTTTAATTGTGATGTTATTTCTGGGATGCAATCGTTCGTAAAGCAAAAACTAATTAGTCAATTGTAATTTATTTTCTAACGTTTCGGCATGAAATTTATGCCTTAATCATAGACTAGAATTGGGTAAAATTAGTTAAAATATAAAACAGTATAGATATACAACTTACATAATTACTACGACTTAAAATTGCTATAAATAGGAACACTTATTCATGACACAGTTTTGAGTGATTGAAAATATTTTGACAACAGGAATGTAGCAGTTAACAAAAGTAAACTAGATGTAATAAATCATTTCGGAAAATTTAAAAGTTAAAAGGTAAGCATTAAGATAAATATAAACTAAATTAACTATAATTAAAATGGAAAGAAGTAATTAAAGATTAAACAGCAATAAGTAATTGATATAAAAGTGTTGTGAATGTAAGTATTGTTGTCACTTGAATCTGTAAAGAGAGGAATAAACCGCACTAAGGTTGTTAATATCTTGTTTATTGTTAAGAGGATTAGGTTGCTGATGAATGTGGAAGGATTCTTTACAGATTCAAGTGACAACAATACTTACATTCACAACACTTTTATATCAATTACTTATTGCTGTTTAATCTTTAATTACTTCTTTCCATTTTAATTATAGTTAATTTAGTTTATATTTATCTTAATGCTTACCTTTTAACTTTTAAATTTTCCGAAATGATTTATTACATCTAGTTTACTTTTGTTAACTGCTACATTCCTGTTGTCAAAATATTTTCAATCACTCAAAACTGTGTCATGAATAAGTGTTCTATTTATAGCAATTTTAAGTCGTAGTAATTATGTAAGTTGTATATCTATACTGTTTTATATTTTAACTAATTTTACCCAATTCTAGTCTATGATTAAGGCATAAATTTCATCCCGAAACGTTAGAAAATAAATTACAATTGACTAATTAGTTTTTGCTTTACGAACGATTGCATCCCAGAAATAACATCACAATTAAAAGTTATACCTACTTTCGTTCGAGAAAATACAATATTTATAAATATTCATGGATTCTACCAACACATACGGAATGAATTTGGTGAAGAAGTTTGCAAGTCTATGAAACAGTATGCCAACATCAACAAAAAACTTGCTAATTTAAACAACCGTAGTCATTTCTTAGAAAAGTGTAGGAGAGAAGACTTTGTTCCTCTTCATATACTCCACACCTTAAAAGCTACACAACACTTACTCCTATGCAGAGATAGCCGTATCAACAGAAGGATAAACAACTTCAATAATAGGTTACCAAAACGTTTTCTGTCAATGGAAATACAAATCACACACACAGATATTCATTTTTGGACCAACAGGCTGCTCCATTTTAAAGAATTTCTTAAAGGTTCGTTACCACAAAACATTTTCAGAATTTCTATAAAATCAAATTATTGCTTACAATAAACACTTCATTTCAATTAAAAAGAAATATTAAGAAAATGCAAGCTTTACAACTAACTCAATCAAACAGTAAACAGTTTTTCGCAGACAACAGTAAATGGATTGTCAACCATAGTAACACTTTCATACCAGAAGATGTAAAGAATTTCTTATCCTTAGGACCTAAGTTTAATATAAAAATTTGTACTACAGATATTAGAATAAGAAAATTACTAGCAGACATTGAATCAATCATTGAATCCATTGACAAGCCTATACAAGAGAAAACAATTCTAAGATCAAGGGTCACCAACCTAATCACTAATTTTATACTAATCCTGAATACAAAAATACCAACGATACAATCAGTCGTATGTATTCTATAACAAAAAATTCTTGAAAAACAACCCTAATATTGTAGTCACAAAAGCAGACAAAGGTTCCGTCACAGTTTTATTAGATAAACAAGATTATTTTACAAAATCTAACGAGTTACTTGATGATGAAGATTCTTATAAAAAACTTAACAAAGATCCTACATTTACCATTCAAAAGAGAGTCAATGAACATATTAAATTTCTATATGATCATTCTATGATTACACTAACGAACAAAAATAGCTTAATAAAAACAACTGTGTTCCAGGTAAATATTACGGTTTGCCAAAATTCACAAACCCAATGTACCTTTAAGACCTATCATCTCGTGCATCAATACTCCTTCCTATAATTTATCTTCTTTTTTATCCAAAATTTTGCAACTGTCTTTTCTTTTAGAAGGTTGGAATCTCAATGATACCTTTTCTTTCGTCGATAGGTACAGACACTTTCAATTACCTACTGACCACATCCTTATATCCCTAGACATCCGCTCATTGTTCACCAACATTCCGATGGATTTAGTATTTGATATTATTACAAAAAAGTGGAATCTTATTCAACCACATTGCAATCTTGACCTAAATTCTTTTCAATCAACCATCCGATTAGTTTTTAATAACACGTATTTTACGTTTAATTCAAAGTATTATCTTCAGACATTTGGCACTCCGATGGGTTCACCACTCTCCCCTATCATTGCTCAAATGGTCATGGATCATTTGTTAGAGTCTGTCCTTATTTTACTACCCTTTGACATGCCCTTCATTGTCAAATATGTAGACGACATCCTGTGCTCTGTTCCCGAACACTTAATAGAATACACTTTGTACATTTTCAACAGTTTTAATTCCAAATTAATTTTTACCTATAAAAAAGAAACCAACCGTAGCATCCCATTCCTAGACACTTTAGTTCTTAGATCTTCCACCAACAATCTAAATTTTGACATTTATAACAAACCTACTGACTCGGGTAGGTACATAAATTATCACTCAAATCATTCTTTTAAGCACAAAATCAATACAATAATATGTCTAAAACACCGAATTCAAAGAATCTGTGAACCGTGTTTCTTATACAAAAATTTAAAACAATTAGAATATACTTTACTAAACAATGCATACCCTAAATCTTTTTGAAAAGACTATTATACTTTAACCACTTACTAATCACATCAGACCGACCTCAATTCATCAAGTTCAAGACATTACCATATATTCAAAATTTAACACCTCAAATTACCAAAATATTAAAGCAACCAGATATTCTTATAACTTATACTTACAATAAATCAATAAGAAATTTATTCACTCGACTTAAAGATAGTACTGACAAATCAATGTGTAGCAACATCGTCTATAAAATTGAATGTAGTTGCAAAAACTTACGTAGGTCATTCCAAGCAGTGGTTAAAAAATCGCTTAACGCAACACAAAAGCGATGCCAGGATAGGTAAATTATGTTGTGCACTTGCGTCTCACATTAGTTCAACAAAACATATCGCAAACTTTAATAATACAAAAATACTAGACATTGAAAACAACTATAACAAACGATTATTTCTAGAATCCTTCCACATTCATCAGCAACCTAATCCTCTTAACAATAAACAAGATATTAACAACCTTAGTGCGGTTTATTCCTCTCTTTACAGATTCAAGTGACAACAATACTTACATTCACAACACTTTTATATCAATTACTTATTGCTGTTTAATCTTTAATTACTTCTTTCCATTTTAATTATAGTTAATTTAGTTTATATTTATCTTAATGCTTACCTTTTAACTTTTAAATTTTCCGAAATGATTTATTACATCTAGTTTACTTCTGTTAACTGCTACATTCCTGTTGTCAAAATATTTTCAATCACTCAAAACTGTGTCATGAATAAGTGTTCCTATTTATAGCAATTTTAAGTCGTAGTAATTATGTAAGTTGTATATCTATACTGTTTTATATTTTAACTAATTTTACCCAATTCTAGTCTATGATTAAGGCATAAATTTCATGCCGAAACGTTAGAAAATAAATTACAATTGACTAATTAGTTTTTGCTTTACGAACGATTGCATCCCAGAAATAACATCACAATTAAAAGTTATATATATATATATATATATATATATATATATATATATATTAATAGAGAATAATCCACATTTGGAATGCAAATGAATGCTTAATATATATTAATAGTTATTAAGATGAAATGAAAACACAACCTTGAAATGGTAATTCAACTTTAAATACAAGGTTGTGTTTTCATTTCATCTTAATAACTATTATATATATATATATATATATATATATATATATATATATATATATGCAATATATGCAAGTTATAGTATTACGAATTTTACTAGCATGCAATATCACATTAGCAGGCGTAGAAAAACCATTTTACTAGTTTAAACTGATAAAAAATTATTTACGGTCAATTACGGGTTAGGAAAGGTTCCAAATTTTCGAATAATATCTATACCGGAGTTCATATTAAAGTATAGAGATATTCAAGACACTAGCGTGGTTTTTTGTAAACGCAAAAGCAAGACAAGTCGATTTAATATAATTATATTTATAATTTTTGAAATTTTTATTTCTACTTGCTCTCTTTTTACAAAATTAACAACGATAGAAAAAAATCCATACGCGTGTGATATTCAAGCGTAGAGGTATATAGAACAGTATCTCGGATTTCGCAAACAGAAAATCAAGAATAGTCTAAGTAACATAGGCGTGTTTATTTTTCTGAACATTTTCGAATTTTATCACTTTTATTTTGGAAAGCTAACAAGAAAAACAGTTATAGTTGTACTGGAAGCCATATTGAAACATATAGGCATACAGGACGCTATCGTGGATTTCGCAAATAGAGACGAAGGGCTAGAAGGCATAATATTGTTTTGCTAACGTTATTTAACATTTACGACTCTTTTTTTGCAAAATATGACAAGCCTAAGAGATGTATAATTATTAGTACTTGACTAACTTTACTATTAGAAATTCAAAATTTCCTGAGCAGTGGAACAAAAATCGCCAAGCAAGAGACAGCTAGCTGCCTTCTTTCTATTTATGAAAATAACAGCAACTGCGTTATAGATTTCGCAAGCTCTACGTGATGTTGGTGCGGTACTGCTTTGGACATTTCCGCAACACTCCAGTACTTCCAGACTTCTTCAAATCCCTATTTGTTTGTTACAAAGTAAAACGTGCAAAAAATTCTAAATCTTTATCTGATCGTTAACAAATCCGTCATTTTGAAGCTTGTATTCCCGTTATAAGCAGAAGAAATACAAAAATTCCAAGTAGTTGTATTACGCGAAGAAAGAAGAAACGAGCCTACGTAATTACATGGTTCTAAAGTTAGACGTTCTATCTAAGTTGCATCTAATAGAAGTGTGTAATTCAAATGGCCGATATCCGTAGAGGTCTAAAACAGTTGTAGGAGCTAGATATCAAGGGTAATTGCTTAATTATTTTAAATGATGGAGTGTTGTAACACGAGTGCGTCTTGGGAATTGTTTTCATTACCATATATAAATCCTTACCAAAGTCGTTGACTAGTAGGATTTAAGTAATTATCTTGTTTATTGTTGTTTTTCTAAATTTCGGGTTTTTCTGTAAATTGGGTTCTGTAAAATTAATTTAAATTCGGTAAAGATAAATAGATAATACCTAAAACAAATTTCTAGTTGTACAATAAACCGTTATATTTTTCAGTGTTGTACTTGGTGTACCGTAAGCTAAAGTGGTCGTATACAATAATTTTGAACTCCATCAACTTTAACAACTACCACCTCCACAACTCAGTATACCACATACATTAACATATTATGATTATTTACAAACCAACGAAGTAGTCAAATTACATATGATGATGTAATCTGAAATAAGGCATCCTACTGGGTATCAATGCTTTATAGGCCTATAATTAATATTAATTTTTAATGTTCTGTTTTAATTGGTCGTTACAGTATTGTCTCCATTTTTCAGAAGTTGACAGCATATTTGCGGCGATCCAGGAGTAAAGGTATTTTAATTGCTATTTGATAAATTGTCAACGCTGAAATAAATAATTTACAGAAGTAGTTACTTAAGGCGCCATCGCAGAAATGGTAATCGTATCCATGTGGCATTTAGAAGAACAGGAATTAGTTGCAGATATCTCGAATTCCCAACGTTGCATAAATCACCAATATAAAAATGTCCATCAGGGAAGTCTTTTTAAGTTATAAAATAAAGCGCTAAGGAATTTTAAGTGGACACCATAACTCCTGCTCAAATCATCTCTATTCCTTAAATATATTTGCTAAAGGTTTATAAATTTACTCATCAAGATTTTCAACATTTCCAATGGATTCTTTATTTTATATATCAACAAGCAGTATTTAAAACAGTAGTTTTACAACCAAACAACTTGAAATCTATAAAAATCGGATATAAAAGTTTGATTTTACAACCTGTCTAGAGGAACTATTTATATCTTTCCCATATAGATACGAGATTCCAATAAACTGATCAAAATGGACCGACTTAATTAACTACGCACATCGTGATTGAATTTACTGGTATCTAAGTTAAAGGTGACTAGTGATTTATACGTAGACTATAAATATTCCAAGTACATTAAGTTATTAATAACTACTATAATTGGCAGAAGATTTAGAAATATTATTGGAAGTTTTCGTAGGTTTATTATGATAAATCAAAAACCTCACTAAAACAGACATAAATTTTCTTCTTTAACACGCTCTACTAGCTAAATTCATCTTGCTAAACTAGTTAAAATACGCAACTTTGTGGTTACGTAACAATTAAATCATATTGGGTTGGAGAACTGGTTTCTAACATTTCTAAAAATAGGTTAACTGGGAGAAAATGCGCAATGTTAGGTATGTAAATAGGACTGAAATCCCTGTGACAATAAGATTTTCAACAGGAACAACGATTTTGTATTTAAATAAAACAGAATAATTGAGATATCCGCTGTTACGTTTTAGTATGGAAATCGATATCGTTCATATGTTCACGTCGAGCACGATGGCAGCGATCGATTCTTTGAAGCCAATTTTCCACCACTCATCCACACATGTCACGTATCGGCCGGAAAGTTGACCATTTCGAGTTCTATATTCTTCCTGAAGTCTTCTAGCGTTGTGGTTTGCTGACATAAACCAACCACTTAACGTACCCCATACAAAGAAATCCAACGGCGTTAAATTGTATGAGCAATGTGACCATTCGACCAGGGCATTTCTCGAAATTAAGCGATTACCAAACTTTCCTTTCACTAGATCAATTGTTTGATCAGCAGTGTGACATGTAACGCCATCTTGTTGGAACCACGTATCACTGATGTCAGGTGCATCCAATTCTCTGGTCAAAAATAGTTTAGCAGAATGGCATCATATTTATAATAAATTAATTAAAAGCTGTACAAACAAATAATACTAAAGTAGGAATCACTAAAAAAAGGTGACAGAAAATTTAAGGTTATATATTGCTATGATAACGCTGCACGCCGATGTAATTAACGTTCAGTTTCCTACTGCCTGCCAACTCTCTATCTTTAAACAACCTAAAATTTAAATATGCCTGACTAGCTCAGTCTAATCCACACAGAGTGCACAACGTTACAATACCAAAAAATTTACCCCCACCTAATACTTTCCTGCTTGAATGAGAGAAACGAAGTTGACCAAGATTTGTATAATGACAAAGAAAAAATATATATACTTTACAGCATAATATGACTTACTATTCAACAAAATTACCCCTGAATCAAATAATAATAATACCAATTTGTTTATGCCCAAAATTATCGCTTCCTTTAGTTAATCTAAAACCAGTAAAAATGGCACTGTACACTATTGGAAACGCTCTTGAACGTTCAATGACTTTTCCCTTTCACGTAAATTTTCAGGTATAAAAAGATTTTTGATGACCCTTTACATAATATTCTGGTATAATAAAAAAAATGTATATGTTCAATAAAAAAGAAAATAACGCCTTATGCTATTTAGATAATGTTCTGACCTGTAGTGTCTTCTTGTTCTCCCTATTTTTGGATCTGCTATTGCGTGCTGTTGACCAGTACCCCTGGATTGCTTTCATTTGAGATCACTTGTTGATTTTATAGTACCGCTTGGCTAAACCCCATTCAATGTTGAGAACAATCCTCCGTGTTGTGCTCCCATGTGTAGATGCAAACCAATATTTTTATGCAATTTTAGACGATTTAAATTCGGATTTATTTGCAAATTTAGATTTATGTATCAATCCAGAGTTTTACCTAGATTTTTACTTAGATTTCTACTTAGATTTCAGATTATTATCTCAAGTTTTCCCAGATTTTCGCAGAGTTTTTACTGATTTTCCCAGATTTTGCCAACGCTCTAAACTATAAATACTAAAATTATGTTTAATTAATAAGCTTTCACTTACGTTTCCAGTTAATTTCAAAACTTCTCCCGTATATTTTTCACTATTATTTTTATTTCAAAATTTTTTTATCACGACTTCTACGAAATATAATTATTTAATTTTTCTATGTTCACATAACGTAAATTCTTAATTTGAGCTAATGTGAATAGTGCTCAGGATGGAGGAAGACTGCTTGTTTATCAAATTTGAGTGATATATAATGCAACGCTTCCATTTTACACCATTCGTTATCTGCGTCTTTCGGTCAAAGTTCAAGACATGCTATAAGATATTGTCAATACTCTAGGCGTTCTCAGATATGAATTTGTTAATAGCCCGCCGAAACAATGCTGTCGGTCACGTAGTATATTGGATTTCTATAAACCGTGTACTATCACCCGTTTGTTTTGTGTTGTTGAAAATTTTAACTCGATTTCTCATGTAGACAAACTTATGGCTATATTTTTGTCAAGATAATGTTTTGGGTTTTGAATTTACTCCATGTTAAAAATCACGTAAACAAAATTTCTATAATCACGTAAATTGAAATGCGTCTATTTACATCCTGCGTTTCTGAAACGTATTTGTTTTGAAAGATGCGTTTATTACAAGAAGGCTTTGTTATTTCTTTGCACTATTGCGTGTTTAATTTTACCAGAATTCGTATCATAATTTTCTAGCTTTCGATGCTTTTAATGCGTATTTAATTAAAAAATTTGGATGCTTTCCTGGTTTAAAATAAGTTTGATTGCGTACAGAGTTATTTTTCTTACTGAATGTGTTTGTATTATTGAAGCATGAGCTTCCCTGCACTAATTAAAATTAACTGTGATCCTTATACAGTGTGTTAAATGTTTGCTTTTTGCATAATTTGAGAATTACGTACTTTTCATGATAAAATTGTTTAGCTTTCTACTTTCTTAGTACTATTTACATGTAGTGTGCGACGCTTAAGACTCTATATACCCCTAAGTAACCCTATTATCATAGCTATTAATATATATATATATATATATATATATATATATAACAATTACTACTTATTTGATTATACGGTTAGGTATTATTATTTGAAGATAGCCCAGATAGGCAACCAACTGTGCTTATTTCTATTCGGTATTACATATCTATAATTATTCTGTAGAAAACAATAGTTGATCAAGTTCGCTATATTTCTTGCGCTAGTTTGCATTTCTTCTTTTATACTAAATAAAACAAGCCCAATCGGGCAGTTACAAAAACCTTCTGATGAAGAACGCGCCTTCTCTTTTTACGTTATCGGAATGTAATTAAAGGGTAATGTTCTTTTTGAAGTTGCGACCACAGACTCAGAATTTTGGTAGTAATTTTTAATAATTTACCAACGTTACTCGTTCGAGAACCTTACCATGATAAAAATGTAAGTCATGACTGACGTTTTGACGCTGGCAGATCAGAAAAAAGTTTAAGTGTGAGTTCCGTATTTAAATACAAATTAACTCTTTATTACAAAATCCATTAGCTATAGATAGAAATGCTGGCAAATCCAGCAAATCAAACATAAATATAATCCTTAGAAAATAACTCTTTTCAGGCGGAGGAGGGGAAATTATTTTTAAAAACCAAATAATAGATATTTACAAAACTAATTTAAACTAGCACCAGCTTTAAGAAATGTTTTAAGTTACCCATATGCAATGCACAATGGTTAGTCGTACACTAGTAACCAAAACCAAAGCCACCATAATTCGGTAATAATTGTCTGACAAATGCCCAAAGGTCACAATGTGCATGCGGGGATTAAGACTTAAAAACGTTTGATACGCGAATAAGTGAAAAATATTTATTATGGTAATGTGAAATACAATGTGAATGATTAAATATTCGTAGAATCTGTTAATATAAGGAACAGCGACAGATATTGCCATGTAAATTAGTATAATAAATAAAGGTCAACAATAAATTTACACACAGCTTGTGCGGGTGGCAACCCCTTACCGATGGTCACATGAATTATTGTAATGTTTATATTCATATTTTATTTTATTAGTTGCTGTATCGGTAAATCCCACTAATAGAGTTAGACTACTAGCTTTAAGAAATATAATTTTTGATTTACATGCATTATTGATTTAAGGAAGAATTATTTCTGTATCTTATATTATTCATACTCAAAGGTTGAGAAATACATTATAGCGGTTGTAAGATTAGAAACGATAGCATGGTTACTTTGTATTCAAAATTACTGTACTTTTATGTTTATTTTGCTTTGATTAATAATGTATATTGCTTGCTCCTATGACCATGTTACGTTCCATTTCGTATTTCAAAATTTACTGCCTACTTATTTTAAAACCTTTGAGTTGATACTTATTTAAACATATGGGTTGCTACACTTTTAATATTTCATGCCCGTTCCGTTAGGCAGCCAACTATGCTCGTTCTTTATTTACTTTTAATAATTTAGGTCAACTCCGGTAGACAATCAAAGTTGCTCATCCTTTGATTATTTTACCCGTTCAATTGTTTATATTCTTTTTGGTTCCTTTTCTAGGCATGTAATTTTACTAATTAGGATTTTCCTTAATGTTGCTAGTTAATGATAATTAGGTATAGTAGCTATATCACTTTAAAAGATTAACATATGCTCAAATTAATTTTATTTCGTATGCAGTTTCCATGATTATTTTTTCAGAAAACAATTTTATAACTACATTGGTTGAATGAGTTTACTAGATATTTAGTGATAATTTGCGTTAGTGCAATTATGCTAAATAAAAGTACCCCCAATCATGCGGTCAACAAATTCCTTTTTACCTGACTGGTAGGTAACTGAAGGAAGATATTCCGTTAATAGAAATGTTAATATTTTTAGCCCGGTTTGTAACCAACATTCTTTTGTTTGCTTGGCTGTACCACAGGAAGTTGCACTATTGTTTAGCACAGTTTGTCTAGCTACTGTATTGTAAATGGATTAAGTTAGGATGAGATGGGTACCCATTGTAGCTGCCCATACCCTACACAGCTTGCGTATAGAAGTATTATAAGATCATAACCTACAGCTGTTTGCTTTAATCCTGAACATCGTGTAGCTTTTAAACTTGCTTGCTTTTCTAGGTACATTTATCTACAAACGCATTAAAATTCCCTGTAAATAGGAAAACCTCTCATTGTCTACCGTCTTTTTGATACATTTGCTGTACAAGTAAATTCGTATTCCTATCTTATCTGCGCCTAGGTAATATAATCTCTTACTTGGTTTTATCTCTTGAATTTCTTTATTTAAGTACTCGAAGTATTGTATGATGTAGCATCCTTATTACAGTATTTCATATATATCTACATGTCATCATAATAATTGGTAGGTAGGGTAAACATTATTGTTATTAAACAATTATATTTTTTTACTTTAGTAACAATCTGCTTTCCTTCTTTGTACCCCCCCCCCCTCTTGTGTGCAACGTTTCAATTCTTGGTTTTCATTTGAAACTTATATTTAAGGATTTTATTTGGTATCACATCAAAAAGGATGCGGATATTAGGAAGGGAAAATTATGGCACATCCTTTGGCTGACGCAAATAGAATGCTCTGTAATTGAACACATTTTTCCTTTGCACTTTATCGGTTTGTTTTATATAGTTGTATGATTTTTTTATAAAATACTGTAATATTAAACAAAAATTTTAGAAGATATTAATACGCTTACGTTTACGGCATCGTAAAGTCATTAAATTTTAAATAAGCAGTTTCATTTCTAAGAGAGACTAAATTCTATTTACCATTTTTTGCTGGGTAAGAGAGAAGCGTCAAAGCTTTTACCCACCGGTTGGCCCTGGAGCATCAATCGCTAGAGGAGTGTTAAACTTTCCTGGGTAGATGAAATTCATAGGGACAGTGCACTATGCTCCCTTCCAACTTTCATCTAGTGGCGTTCTCCTTCGAAATTAACTGCTATGGTATCTACGTAAGAGGAGTTCGAGGGTCGTAGCCGTTCTCACACTACCACCCAGGTATGCCTGATGTATCGGTCTCTTTGAATTTAATTCAGTCTTTGCTCTCTTTCTGTTTAATAATATAACAAATAAATTCTGTGACAGTTCTCTAGTTGTCACTGTTTTTTAGCATTGTTTTTATCATGTTTTTTGGGGGGGGTGATCGAATTTGTCGTGTGTGTTTTAAGTCTAAATTTATAAGAGTGTGACTTACAGATAGGGTGTGACTCGCATCGTTCTCTGTTTCGCAATAGTGAGAAACTGACGTGTTGGAGCTTTTGAACCTGTAGAGGTAACGTACAAGCTTCTCGTGTCTGGAAAAAGCTTGCGTAGTATAAAAATCCAATTCTCCCTGTTTTCTTTCTTGCTGGGTGTAAGTTTTTGATTAATGTATATACTCAGCGTCCTTTCGTGGACTGTTCCCATTTATAATGGCATTCAGCTAGAGAGATTTCCCTCAAAATGTTTATCTTGCAGTTTGGATTTTGTTTCAATTGGTCTTATAATGGCTCTTCTCCAGATTGATATTAATCGCGATTGCTAACAAAGCATCAGTCGACATTGTGCGGTAGGCTCTGCAAATGTTCAATGCCATAATCCTCTGAAATCAAGTTACCCTTAGTACAAAAAGATTGATCCGTGTAGCTTGGAACCCAAATTATTGCCCCATGTAAGAATTATTGTTTGCCCTGGCGCATGTAGGATCTTTCTCTTTTGTAGGGATAGCGATTCAAAATTTTTTTGGGTTTAGAGCACACGTCTCATCGACGTGCCTAGCAAAAGTCAGGCGGTAGTCTAATGTGACCCCCAGATAATCTACTTTTAAAGTTGACTGTATATCGTGCTCATTAACCGCAGACGTTCGGTCGTTAGCTTTGTCGCTTCTGTCAAAGATAACTGCATTGGTTGTTCTTTCTAATGCTAGACATCCATTTACTAACCTTTTCCACGGTATATTCAATTATATACTTTATTGACATAGCTGCCTGGGCCCAACATCTATCGCCAGACCATCTGTATAACCCCACCGTGGACTTGAATTCTCGTACAGTATGTTCCACAGGACCGGACTCAGAGCTGAACCCAGTGGAATCCTCCGACGAGCATTCTATTTGTGTGTTTGGCGATATTAATTGATCGGCTATTGGGTAAGATTTGATTACTTTAAGAAGATATCGGCAAGTATCTCGACGTCTTAGGTTATATATTATTAACTTCTAAGACGCCGCGTTAAACGGATTTTGCACGTCTATCAAAATAACGGCTCCCCATTTTCTACCAGACCTTTTGTTATTATCTATTTCATGTAGACACGTTGAATGCGTGAAACGAAGATCTGCGTTTCCGAAAGAGAAACGGATTATCATTCAGCTTTTTATTGGTCTCTGTAGTTTACGCTCAATCAGCATAGACCTTGGCAGCTGTGTTAACAAATATGTTGGCCTACATTTCTGTACACGGTCTCCATCCTTCTTTGGTTTAAATATTAGAATTAGATCGGCTTTTTTCCATTTTTTCGGGAACATGTTTTTTCTGAGGTAGTTACTCAACAATTTTAAAAAGTAGTCTTTTTCAGCCACCATCAGTGTCTTTATGTTTTTAGGGCGGAGGCCATCAGGCTTCGGCGCTTTTCCGACCCTCATTTTATTTACTGCCTGCTCAAGTTTAGACATGGTGCGAATTTTCCCTTACGTCTTGTTCCCTATTATTTCATTTGCGTTTTCAATTCTCTCTAGAATAGTTCTTCGCAGGCTTGAGTCCTTATGTTGTTACTCAAGTGGACTTGGGATCCTAACTCTAAACTGATTTTGGATAATCCTGAAGTCATTCTCAAAGTTATTCAATTTCAGTTAATTACAAAGTTCTACCCACTTCTTTGCTTTCTGCGTTTTATGCTGTATTTGAGGAGTTTCTTTGATGCTAGATACTATCTCTTCAATGTGTTTTTTAGCAGTGTAGACCCTTTGGTAACTTCTTCCTTTTTTACGTGTGTCTTCCGAAATGGCATCTAGCTCTACCGCTTACCTATATGATAGTCCGCATCTATCCTTGCTTTTAACCTTGGCCTCTTCGACAAATTTTGTTCCAATTTTTGGCCTCTAATTTTAGTATTAACCTTTTAAAACTTTTTAGTAACACTGAAGTGCTAGTGGTATCACCTCTTGTTGATGTTGTTGTTTAAGCCGCTTAAGAAGGAGTAACACTTAATTAACGTTTCTAATATTCTAATATCATCATTAACCACAACTAACTTGTTGAACATTTAGCGGTTGAAACTGCATCCTCCGTGTGTGAGTGTTGTCACGCACGTTAAAGATCCCTACCTTGCTTGGAACAGCCAGGATTTGGCAAAATTTCAAATTTTCCAGATAAAAAAACTCGCTTCCTGGCCAATGTAGTACCTTTGGGTGGAGCATTGGAAAATCACATGTAAGGTAGACATACTCCTATAATTTGTTAAATGTCAAAAAGAACCAATATTTTGGTTTGTAATAGATGTAATAGGTTTATTATATGGCTGATGCTGTGCTACAAAGCTTTCATAGAAATAAACAAATGCCTAAAAGTGCCGAATCACTACTGAATCTATATTGGTTCACTTATCAAAGGGCATTTTCTTGTAAAATTTTCTGCAGTTTCTTCTATAACACGTACCATAAATTCGTGAGCAAGGAGAGGCAACCCTAGCAAACCCTAGAAATTGAATTGTGCCAATTCCTATGCCAAATACCAATGTGTATGAAAATTCATAAATACCTAGAACAAAGAAAATAGTTAAAATACATTAAGACTAAATGTTCGAATATCGCGTTTTTTCTTCTTACAATATTATGACGCTCACTGTTTGATCCTCGGCGACGAGCTCATTTCAAGGGTTTTGAGTGGGATCCGGTTTCTTGTAGATTTTTGGAAATGTCCTGGCCATTAGTAGCTGTACCACCTTAAGGGAAAGGTGCGAAAAATTACAATTACCTCACTTGAATAGAAACTCCTCTAAGGTTGCAAATACTTTTCAAATATTCAAATAACTCAATTCTTAAAGCTATGCATTTTTGAACTCAAGTGCAAAGGAAAATCACTGACGCCCAATTGTATCGTGCGTCCAGTTTCACGCGTTCAATTTTTTTGCGTCAGATTGTTGCGCATCCTAATATCTACATCTTTTTGATGTATTTTCACTCTGGAATTACTTAAACCATATATCGCTTGTAAATTTGGATTCAATAAGGTAGTGGGTCTTTCACTTTGTGGATTGATATACACTCGCACAATTAATAGTGAAAAGTCACTACAAAGATGGAGATAATATCGCGGAGACGGTTCGTAAAGTTCGTATCGCATTTCCTTACGCAGTGATAGAAAATTAATCAATAAATTCGAAGGTCTCCGTCGAGTTAGTGATGTGAAAACTAAAACTTGTACTCGACTGACCAGGTCGCTGTTGCTGAGAATGTGGCTTAAAACCGAGGTTTATCCATTTAAGTCAAATACAAAAACAAGAATTATCTCAAACGAGTGTGCATCGCATTTTGCATAAAGATGTTGACAATCATGCCCATAAATTGTAGTTGACACGAGAATTGAAGCCAGAAGATCACGAACAACGACGTACATGCGCTAGTTGTCTCCTGAAAATGCATGAACAAGATCATGACTGTTTAAGTAAAATTATTCTTTGCAATGGGGCCCATTTTCATCTGTTTGAGTACGTAAACAAGAAAAATTGGACGTCCGAAAACCCAAAAGAATAAACGAAGAACCTCTCTAACCATAATAATAGGCTAGCGGTATAATTGGGCCATGCTTTTGGCAAATGCTACTGGTTCGACTGCTGCATTGAATGGATTGTGTTACCAAACCATGTTGACTATTCTTTTGGTCTGAAATCCAAACTGTGAATGTGGACGACGTTTATTTTCAGCAGGACGGCACCACCTTCCATACCACTTGTGAAACAATGTCTGATGCGTAAAAAATTTCATGGCCGTGTAGTTTTTCAAAATGAAGACTTCAATTGATCGGCGATCGTGTGATTTAACACTAGTATACTTTTTTCTATATGTTGAAGATGAAGTCTATGCAAATGCTCCAGCAACAATTTAGGCACTAAAGACAATACTAGAGCTGTGATTGGCTAAATACAGCCGGTATTATGCAAAAGCGTGGTAAAGAATTTCATCAAAAGTATCACCAGTTGTATGAACAGCCAAGGCGGAAATTTTGGAGATATTGTGTTCCACTATTAATCCCAGAGCTCGTGCTTTAGATTAAAATAAAAATATGCTCATTTTTCTCAAAAGTATTGCGCTTTCTTATACATTTGAAACGATACCCCTTGTTAAAAGACATTAATTGCACGGAGCAAAAATAGTATTTTTTTTATTCCTAATATGCGATAGATGTTTCTAATGGGACTTTTCCCGCTGATTACAATCCTATTTACAGAATTCTTTCTATCACCTTCCGGTTAAAGGTTATTCATATTCTTATTGTGAAGCGTTTTATTTATGTTTTACATGTATTATAATACAAATTATGCATATCACATCACTACCATTTTCAAAATTTTTTTGCATATAATTTTCGCTTGTGGTACTCCTGAAACATCCGTTATTAGGTTCCAACAATAATCGGCAAGTATTGTGGGGCTCCATTTACACTGGCATTGGTTTTTGCAATACATAGTGTCTTGCTGAAACCTTGTCTTATGTTCACGTTTCAAAGACCCTAGATTGGTGGGGAAAAAGTCCAAATGCGAGTGGAGAAGATGAATCTTCAAAAACAGCTTTCAGCCAAATCGCTGAATATAGAAATTAAAAGACTCACAATTTGTTCGTAAGTTTTTGCATTTGTATTTTGCAAGTAATTGAAGAACACATCTATAATGATACCCATTCTGCAGTCTCAGTCTCCGTCGTTTTCGAATTGTCAATACTGTCCTTTATGATGTGGCGAATTTGCAACCCAATAAACATTCTTTCATTTATTTAAGATCCACTTAATTTGGAAAGCTTCTCTCTGATATTGGTATCATTCACCATATTTATTTAATACTTTGATAAAGTTTTTTCATCAGTTCTAGTTTTAGGTGTAGAGGTGTAGGTGTAGAGTGGCAAAACTTTTTTCATATCAACGAGAGGAGGATTTGTAACATTTTTTTCTACATAAAGAGAGTTCTCTGGCTTTTTCTAAACTTTTGCAAAGCAATGTCTATCTTTGGCTTTGCTGTCCCCCTTGCAGAGAACAACAGTACTTGACGTAACTCAAATGAATTCCCAACAAAGGTGCTATTACTTTTAAATCACCACATGTGTTCCACCTATGTTCTGTATACTAATTTTGTCAAGTGTTTTCATATTGTGCTAGTTTTCCTTTGTATGTACTGCGTGGACAATAGGAACAAAGCGGTACAAATTTCCATTGTAAAAAAACAACCTTCAAGCTTAGAGTAAGTGAATCAATAAATAGTCTCCACTCATTAGCGTTCTATTTACATCCTAATGCATACAATAGTCCAGCAAAATGTATAAAGATAAAAAAGATCTTGTTCAAGTTTCTAATATGTGGAAATATGTGTACTACTCTGCAATATATTTCAACCTTGCAAGCTGGATCCCAACAGTTCGGCTTGGGCTCTTGACAAATTTATATCCCGCACTAGTCGTCAAGCTCATCTTCTGAAGGTAAATGTGGAGTACCTATATCAAATGATTGGGAATCAGGATCCGTTTCTTCTTCTATAGTTTCATCAATATCATCTTGAACAGAATTCATATCATCGTTAAATGATAAAGTTCTGGACGTTTAGAGACAGTGAAGAACTGGTCTGAGAGCTGATACTATGTACAAGTGTACAGAATGCTTCTGCTTCAGTGAAATTTCAGATGGATTCGTCAAGCAAAAAAACCAATCTGTAACATGATCCTGACGTTCCCACACCATAGGCACTACTGCTAAAGTCATTGACCTACGGGTACCGCTACGCCATCCTCTTAAACTCACAACACACTTTGCGCAAATGATATGCGGCACCAAAGGTTTATCGTGATTCCTAGTTTGCATCCAAAATAAAACACATGAGCTTTTTGATTAACGCATTTATTGTCTTTTTGTAAGGTTTAATCGCAAGGTCACCACAACGTAACAAACGGTATTCTTTTGATTTACACACTTTTGCAACATTCTACCAACAACATAGACTGTACTGTAAAATATTGCTTCTTTATTTCTATTTTATGTCTATTTATAGACGCATTAGGATATCAACTGCTGCTCATTATGTTCGCGGCACTTATATATCCTAAAGTGACCTTTCCAAAGATCTCTAAAATCTTCGTAAGGCATATTGACGCTGTTTGCATTCTATCCACCAGATTACGTTTGTTATAGTTTGTAATCCAATGTAAACTGTCTTTAATGAATATCCTAATACCTGTAGGCGATACCAAAATTCTAACTGCAGATTTGGTTTTAGCATCCAAACAAACATAAAAGACGTTTCTTAGATTTCAAAATACACAAATCGTGTTTGTCTGCGTTAATATTCAAAATCACCTTTTCAACTGAAGATACCCGTGAAATAATAAGAAAATTTTCAAAACTAGGCGTTTTGAAAAAGCTTACATCAAAATTGTTCAATTTAACTGAATTTTAGAATTCTTTGTGTTTCGTGTAACTGCAATACAGTATTTAATCAGAGAACTGTATGGTTTATAATAAAACGTCACTTGAAACAATAATGTTTTACATTAAATTGTTTGTAGAAGAATGCTTTTTGTTATTTATTATATGACGTTAGTAAATTAGAAAATGTTAATTATATTCAAAATAAATACAGAATATATTTGCAGCATTAGAATGCAGATACGATGTCAAAACTTGTCTCGATAAAACTTCCGTGTCCATATTACATGGCTAACTCCTATGCTTGTTTTATTTGTTACAAGTAGTTTATTACGGACATATTAAAACACTATTTTATTTTGATGTCAGTTTCCTAACCGCATACATGTTGTTTTAATCGCAATTTGCACTTTTGATTGCTTTTAATTGAGTGCATACGTATTCCACAAGGTGCTGACAGTCTAATCTATTTATAATAACCGGCTAGCTCTTTTTTTATTCTTAGATTTCCTTTACAAACTACAAATCATCATGTAGTCTTAGCATGTTGTCAAGTCGAACTTAGTTTCTCGTAGAAATTATAATTAATTGATAATTACTTTTCTGTTAATGTTGATTCGACTTAATTAAGTGTCTTTTCACTTATTGAATTTTTAAATCTCAATATCAGTTTAAAACCCAGCTTTTCCCTTATTATAATGCAAAAAATCTATTCCCTGTGGTGTGCATGTATACATAATTATTTGATTACGTTTCTGAACTAACGACAAGTACGACGTTTTAAAGTTGAGGTTGACACCGAATGGGAAGAAAAAATTAAAGATTCAATTTATATTAATTTTTTGTACCGAAATGTGTACAAATAGTTTTAATTTGCTATTTAATATAGAATTACAAGACAGAATACGGAGCCTATTATAATCAACTAGATCTTGTGGTATACTAAAGTGAACTTGAAGTTATGGTCTCCTTAAGATGGTGGAATCTCAACTATCTTCCGACTAAGCTAGGGGTCTATTCCTCGGCTAGAGCTCATGAGGAGTGGTCGTGGGTTTTATGACAAAAACATTATTCACTTACTGACTCTAACAATACTAAAATAGGGGTGCTAAAGGTGCGCCACCAAGTCCTTAAATTTTCTAAACACGGGTTTGCCTTAAGGGAGGACTTGGACCTTAGAAAGAAATATCGTATTTACTGCCTAAGCAGGAGCTGTGGAGAAGATATAATTAATATAGCAAAGAAGGACACAAGAGGTGTACTCTTGTTATCTTATACTATAAAGAAAAAGAATAGCTACTACTATCAATTATTTAAACACTATTTTAATCACAAGTTTAGGCATTAAAATTCTTGAAAGTGCTATTAGTGCTCCTTAGTCAAGTGAGGGCTAAAAACATTAATTTTGTAAATGGTATTTATGCTTTATTACCTCTTGATTTAATTACCCTATTCTTGAACTCACTTGTTCAAAATAAAACAATTACTAAAATAATTAAATGGTCGTTCTTTAATTAAATATTGTTTTCTAAGTAATAAAATTTGATGTACAAAATATACATCTCAAAGGTAGTTTAATTTCTGCAACACAATTATTAAATGAGAAAATTATGACTGTCTCTACTAAGAAAAGCTTACCTTGAAAATTGTTGTTCTAAGCAACATTGAAACAATTATATTGTTGGGACCAGATGTGCCGGCATGCGATCCTTTAACAAACAACTGACGTCAACGTACTGTCCACATTTTATTGCGTAATATACTGGAACTTTACTGGAACCATTTACACGAACCTGAAGTGCGTCTCATCTTTTCAAATCGAAACAAAACCAAACCATAGAACAGGCTATCCAAAATACGTCATCTTCAACATTCTTCAACTTGTTTTATAGACACTTAATTTAACGGTAATTTGGAAAATTAAATATGGAATTTGAACTTGTAAACTCGCAGTCATATCTTTACTGAATATCCAGAATAAACATTATTGCAATTACGTTACGGATAATAAACTTGATAATTACAAAGAGCAAACTTTAAGAAAATTATTATTGGAAATTCTAAGAGACCGCAACTAGAAAATCCTCGAAGCACGTTTTATAAATTTAGTCAAATCAAAATTAACAAATATGACCAATTCATTATTAAAAATCCATAGAGCGTTTGAACGCTATCTTACAAAAATTCGTAGAGCTTTTAAATGTTATCTTACAAAAAATTATCATAAAACATTTGAGCGCTATAATAAAATTATTTAGTTTTATTTGACAATAAATTAATCTGCTTACCATTTTTAAAATACATTGTAAATCAAGTGCTTCTTGCACATGGCTAAGCGGCAACGCTTATCGCTACACGAAGGTTGCTGGCGAGGACCCAGTTTAACTGCATCGTGTTTCTTTATCAAATGGTCGTGCCAGACTGCTCAATGCGCACAAGTAACATCAAAATCGCCTGACATTGATGATTCTATTCAAACGACCAACGTTTACTAATAGTAACTAACCCAGTATTATTGAATAGTTTTCGGTTCGTGATTGGGCTACTCTGCCTCGATCTAAATATTTATTTACATCGCCTAATTTTATTGTTTATGTAAATAGACAATGCAGCATACTTAATAAATAATTTTAAAGGATTTGCAGTCATCAAAAAAAATTGTTACACTATGTCAATTGCTTGAAAAAGTGTTCATATCCTTGTTCCCCGACCGCTGCCGCTCTACATCTCCCAGCTACCATAGATTATAGTACTTAAGAATATACAACGCTCCATTATCCATTTTTTAAATACTACATGGAATTTCCCCCTCTAACAACATATATGAATAAAGTAATTATTTATCTTAATATCTATCATAACAAATGAATAATCAAGTATTTCAAAACAATAACTTTCTTAGCTAATATAAATATATCACTTTCACGCAACTATTTCAGTAAAGTTAATAGTAATAATAATAATTATAAAAATTATAATACAAGCAATAGTTAAAAACAACGGAATACCAAAACCCACATAAAAGAACCACTAAAAGTGCAACAAAAACTACAAAACAACGATCGAATACCAACATACATCAAATATAAAATAGAAAATGAAACAAGAACACACAGAAACACATAATAACCAGAAAGAAAAACAAAAAAGCACACAACTGACACACAAATAACACAAAATTCAAACAAAGGAATCACATAAATAGAAGAAAAATTTGAAATAACATACATTGAATTCAAAGACACAAACAATTGCATAAAACCGTTCATACACAAATACCAGATCATTATGTTTGAACGCATACATCCATCGTTTTCTATTCTGAGCTAAACTACACATTTTCCTGAAATATTCACAGCCTACATCTTTCACAATCTGTGTGCAATAGTTTAATCTAAGTATAACTCTACCTCTCGTTTCTCCTTTCTCTGCTTCTAATATATTACGCACTATTCCCTCATGCCTTAATATGTGACATATCATCCCATCTCTCCTATTTTTTACTATTTTCCACATATTTCTTTCTTCCCCTATCATTTCAAGAACCTCTTTGTTCGTAACTTTTGTCTGTCTATGGTGTCTTCATTATACGTCTGTAGCACCACATTTCAAAGGCTTGTGCCTTTTTTCTGTCCACGTTTTACAGCCGTACATTGCTGTGCTTCACACGTATGTTTTCGCCAAACTTTTTCTTGTTTCTATGTTTGTTGTCTTTGAGCATAGTAGTTGCTTTGTTATATATATTTTGTACTTTTCCCATCTTATGTTTTTTGAGTTGCTAAGTACAAAAAATCTTTATCCTCTTGTAAGTTCCCGTTTCCTATTTTAATTCTGGTTTTTGACTTATTTACCACCATTTCACATACTAGTACTTTAGTTGTTTTTTTGTTAATTTTCATACCGTATCTCTCTGTTAAAACTGTTTCCATTTCATTAAGAGCTGCTTCTTACTCTTCTTTGCTAGATGTTAATACCGCTACATGTTCTTCAAATCTAAGCATATCAATCACTTGTGCATAGTAATTCGAAATGTCTTTCGGCGTTTGACAGTATTTATTGCCTCTTAGATACATAAGACAAAAATTAATGGAGATAGGGCACATTCCTGCCTCGCCACTTTCCTAATATTTACTTCTCTACGTTCCTGATCTAATTCTATTACCGCGTTTGCTCATTATAAGAGGGCGGTTTGAAAAGTTTGCGAAACGAAGGGGAAAATGAAAAATTTGATTTTAAAATATAGTTTATTTTTCAACATAATCTCCGTCATGTTGAATACACTTCATCCAGCGATGTTCCAAACCCATTATGCCATCACGAAAGTGCGATTCTTCAAGGCCTTCAAATAATCGTCGACAGCTGCTTTTACCTTTGTCGTCGTGTATTTAGCTAAACTTCTAGACCAACTGGATATTTAAAAACGATTGCGTAAGAAGAATCATTTTCCATCAGGATAATGCACGTCCACACATAAGTGCAGTAGCAATGCATAAATTGAATGATCTAAAGTACGATCTTGCAACATCCACCTTATTCGTCTGATTTAGCTCTTTCTGATTTCCAACTATTTCCACGATTAAAGAAAACTTTTAATCGTGGAAATAGTTGGAAGTTAGAAGGAGCTAAATCAGACGAATAAGGTGGATGTTGCAAGATCGTACTTTAGATCATTCAATTTATGCATTGCTACTGCACTTATGTGTGGACGTGCATTATCCTGATGGAAAATGATCTTCTTCTTACGCAATGCAGGTCTTTCTTCACAAATATTTTTATCCAGTTGGTCTAGAAGTTTAGCGTAATATACACCGTTTATTGTCTGTCCCTTGAAAAGATAGTTAATTAGTAGGAGACCTTTAGCATCTCAAAAAATTGATGCCACAACTTTTCCAGTCGACCTCACGGACATTGCTTTCATTGGTGGTGGAGAACCCTATGTCGACATTGTTTAGATTGTTGCTTGGTTTAAGGGGTATAATAGTGAATCCAAGTTTCATCTGTCGTAACAAGGATGAAATCAGTTTTATTGGAGTTAAGACGGTCTAAACTCTGTTGGCAAATTCTCTTTCTCTGAAGGTTTTGCTCAATTGTCAATATGAGCGGCACCCATCTTGTCGAAAGCTTTTTCATACCTAATTCCACAGTTAAGATATGAAATACTCTTTCATCTGAGATACCTGCATTCTTAGCAATTTCGGAAACCTTTAATCGATGATTCTGCGTTACCAGATCATTAACTTTTTAGACCAAATTAATACTACTTTACAGAATAATGTCAAATTTAACATCTGCGCATCAATTGCATATATTTTATTCGAACTGATACTGCCATCTGTGCTTCATTTCGCAAAATTTTCGAAACATCATCGTATAAGCTATGTACTATTCGTTTACCCCTGTAACTCATTCAAATCTTTTTGAGTATTTGGAACGTTTTCTCCCATTTTATATTGCCCAAAACTACAAACCCTATATACACGCTTTCTCCTAATTTTTCTTCAGTCCGCTTTCCATCCGCCTTTGTACAATTCTAGTGAATATTTTTGGCACGTGTGCTGTGAAACTTATTGTTTCAACGTATTCACTTCTAGCCGCATTTTATTTTTTGGTATAGTGACAATGGTTTTACGTTTGAAATCTTTGTGTATATTGCTTGTCTCATACATATAACTTACAAGTTGGAAAGGATGTTCTGTTACTGCTGTTCCAGCGGCATTTAGAATTTCTACTTGCACCTTATCTATACGCAGTGATGCTTTATTATTTTTCAGACTCTTAGTACTAATTCAAACTAATCTCTAAGTCTGATTCCTGCTCTAGTCTTACTAGTTCCTGTCCTGCATATAAATTCCCTATATAGTTTTGCCATCTATCCACTTCCTCTACATTTTTTATAATGACGTTTCCTCTCGCGCCCCTTATATTTTTGCTGTACGGTTTTATATCGCTAAAATTTATTTTAATTAGTTTGTATGCGTTTCGTCTGTCTTTCCATTTTCATCTTAGTTTGTACCACTTTACATTTTACATTAATGCATTACTCTTTAGCTTTCCTGCATTTACGAATAGTTCCCCATTTTATGGCATTGTATTTCTATTTGTTTTTGTTTGTATTTCGCCTTTTTTTCTACTAAATTTAGAATATCCTTTGTTATTTATCCATGGCTTCTTATTTTCTTTTCGTTTATACCCTAGAATATCTTTGGCCGCTTTATCTAAACGGAATATAATGTTATCCCATTCTATTTCCACATGTTCTCTATGCCTCTCAGTAATTCGTTTGACTTTTTCTCAAGTGTTTTGTGTATGTTTTTATTTTTTAGTTTCTCAAAGTCAAAGAGTTTTGTTCGTTCCAGTCTAAATATCTGCTTCTTGGTAGCTTCTAGAGTTTTCTACCTGATTTCTAAACCGTTGTCGAACAAGAATGTAATCTATTTGATATTTCCTTATGTCTCCTCGCATTTTCCACGTGAATCGTCTTCTAGCATTATGTAAAAATATGTGTTTGAATTGGTTAAATTGTGTTTGCCGCAAATTTTTACCAGTCTATTTCCCTTTTCATTTCTCGTGTCTAAACTAAGTAAATTTACTACCGCTCCTTTCCTCACCTTGCCTACCACTGCATTAAAATCTCCCGTAATTACTAAATTTTCATGTCTTTGTAAAAAATCTCAGTATATTTTCGATCTTTTGTAGATCACTTTTACCTCCTTGTCAGTGTAGTTAGAGATGGGCAGGTATACTTATATTATTGCGGTATTTATCGGTTTAGATTTTAATCAAACGAAGAGTTCCTTTTCCTTTTCTTGTAAGTAGTTCTCTACACAGTGTCATATATTTTTCCGCATGACAATCCCCACACTTTAAATTCACTTCCACAGTTTCTGCACGAATTACTCTAAAGTCTGTGCTCTAAATATCCCCCGCGTCTAGTCACCAAACGTCGGTAATCACTACAACGTCTAAAGCTAGCCTATTCATTTCTATTTTCAGGTTGTGTAGCTTACCTACTTGCTTCATGCTTCTGACATTCCACGCTCCGATTTGCATAATGTTCCCTACTATTCTTTTAAACGTGTAGATCTCATCCTACGAAGTAGTTCCCTCTTGAAGATCTGAATGGGGGACTATTTTAACTGGCGGCTCCGTGGTGTAGTGGTATGTGTGACTACTACACCCAAGGTCCCGGGTTCGAATCCCGACACGGTCTGCTTGAAAAATGTTTGGCGAGCATTTTTTACAAAAATATACTCTCGTTCGAATAAGAGGTAAAATAAAGGTCCCGTGTGTGAGTGTTGTCACACACATTAAAAATCCCTACTTTGCTTGGAACAGCAAGCGTTCGGTAAAATTCCAAATTTTTCAAGTAAAAGAACTCGCTTCCTGGCCCATGTAGTACCTTCGGTGGAGCATTGGAAAATCACATGTAAGGACTATTTTAAGTAGGCGGCTCCGTGGTGTAGTTGGTATGCGTGTGACTACTATGCCCAAGGTCCTGTGTTCAAATTTCGATACGGTCCGCTTGAAAAATGTTAAACGAACTTTTTTTTACAAAAATACGCTCTCATTTCGATGAACGATAACATGGAGGTCCCGTGTGTGAATGTTGTCACACACGTTAAAGATCCCTACCTTGCTTGCAACAGCAAGGGTTCGGCAAAAATTCATAATTTTTCGAGTAAAAAAACTCGCTTCCTGGCCAATGTAGTACTTTCGGGTGGAGCATTGGAAAATAAAATGTAGGCGACTATTTTCACTGCGGAATATTTTACCATAAAGGTTGCCATCATTTTAAACCATTTTAGTACGATGTGTAATTGGGACGTAATGCGCTGGTAGTTTGTCATACCCATCCCCAACATCTTTGCCACTCTAAGTACAGAAAGAGCTACTGCCTTCTTTCGGTGACCTGTCTTAGTCTGGTTCTTCATTAAACACACAAGATGAAGGTCCGTTCAGAATGGATTATATATATATATATATATATATATATATAAAACAAAGGTCACATGTTGCACGTCTCTAAAAGGGTGCTGTGACAACGGTCGTATGTTGGAGCGCTGTGACACCCTCTCTTTGGAATGGGAGCTAAAAGTGTGATGTGACAACGCCGCACGTTAGACGCCGCTAAAAGAGTGCTGTGACAACGCTTGGGGTTGGGGTTTGGCCCAAATTATACTCTAATTTAGATACAACAGTTTGAATTTTGAAATTATTATTTTTCCTTTTTGTTCTTCCATTGTCTGGCTAGTTGAACGGAATTTTTACTACAGAATGAAATGAAACACAGCAATCGCAAAAAAACATCTATACGTTCAAAAACATTTTTCTCTCATACAAAACAGTTTATACAACAATTCACAGTTACAGTTCAAACAGAAAACGATTAAATTTCTTACCTAGTCTCAGCCAACAGTCACCCAATCGTTTTTAATTAATAGACGGATAATCTACCCATCCTCTATTCCCCCTTGACAGATAATCTATTTAGTAGTGGTCAAAATACCTCGAACTTTGCCCTCAAAATCTGCAATAAATTATCCTTACACAAATTATAACATGAGAGTTTATTCTAAATTTAAATTATAAAATATTTAATTATTTTATCAATTAACAGACACCTGCAAAAAAGCGCTTATCTAAAATTTATTTTTATCCTAATTAATGGTATTAAATACCTTCTAATTCCATTTTTAAATTGAGGTTAAAATCCTAGTGTACACGACTATTCATATCCTATTAAATCTCCATTTTGAATATTAATTTTCAAAATGTATCTTCTATTTTTATTTAATTCTATCAGTAGCCCTTTATTGAAGAAAGTTTAATCTTCATTGTATTTTACAAAATAATCATGTTGCATTTAATAGCTTCTATGTTTGCCGCTACCCAAACGTACTAATTTACAGCATACAATTCTGCATTAAATCTTACAGAACGAATGGCGAATCGCAAATAATATTCAATCTTACATGTTAATTGGGTTTAAAAAGAATCAAATACCAATTATTGAATGAATACTCCTAATAAGGTTCCGGCTTATATATAAAAATTATCTCTGTATGTTACATTTTCGAAAGTTTTCGTGATCCGTTTAGAAGGATCAGTTACCTGGGTAATGTAATTTTTTCAACGAATTCCACGGTTTTTAAGATCTAATTAGCGTCAAGCTATGATTTATGTATGTAGTAATATGTTCCTCTTCTAACGTATGAAATTAGTGGCTGATCCTCTAACTGGCTTATAGTCACCCCGGAAAACTATAAATTATTTCTTATCTATCTCGGTTTTATTTTACGACTTTTTAATTGACGAGGGTTTCTTTGTATCGGTATTTATTTACTAAATGACTTTTAAAAGCATTTTCAGTAAAGATGACGTATTCTTCTTTCTGAATAAAGAAGGTTCTGGATTAATATTTAAAACTCACAAAGTGTTATTTTGAACAAGAATAAACATTTTATTTTAATATTGTACTCACATGGAAGAATATCTAGTACTTTATTGGTACATGCAATAAGATTTGTTTTGTACACGGAAAATATTATTTTCTTTTATGGTACTGAAATGAAGCTTGTTTTTAGGGTTATCATTAATTGTTTACACAATAAAATTCAATAGCTTTGTATTTATTTCTTTATGATTGAAACTAGTTCTTACCTAGTACGCGGAAAAATTATTAAAGCTCGCGATTGCTTTGCATTTAAATAAGATATGGATTTAGCGTTTTCAATAACTAACGTACCTATTTTAAACTAAAACTTGCTTTTACTTAGTATTCATCAATGATTGAAATAAATTAATCTAAAATTTGGGCTTTTCTAAGTTTCTTCTTCTTTTTTCGATTTTGGTCAACTATGGACCACGTGAAATAACTTATGATGATTGTCTTTTTCCGCTGTTTTTTCTCTTCCAGTATTCTTTCATTTTTTCACCGTGTTGTTTCTTTCTTTCTTTTGTCTATTTTGCTTCAGTCTTTTTTTTTCCTCTTCTTGGAAACCTCGGAACCCTCTCACTTTTACTCTGAGTTTTTCTCTTTGTTCTACCTCTTTTCTATCTATTTTCATTTCTTCCATGTCTTTTCTGATTTCCTTGATCCATGTCATCTGTGTCTCAGGGTTTCTGTCGAAGTAATTGAATAGTCTCTTTGTTAATTTTCCATCATTCATTCTTTTAATGTGACCGTAAAATATCACTCTTCTCTTTCTCATTGTGTCTGCTATATTCTCTGTTTTTGAATAAATCTCCTTATTGCTTCTCAGTTTCCATTTTGGTCCCAGGATTTTCTGTAAAATTTTTCTTTCTCTTTTTTCTACCGTGTCTAGCTGTCCGACTGTGTTCAGTATAAAGCATTCTGAAGCATAGAGGCCCTCTGGTTTAATAACTGTATTATAGTGCATTATGTGTGCATTGATGGATATGGACTTTTTATGGAATATATTTTTTGTCAAGTGGAATGCTATTTCTATTTTTCTTGCTCATGTTAGGATGGCGTCTTTGGCAAGGGCGTTTGGTTGAATCACTTCTCCCAGGTATTTGAACTTGTTTCCTCTCTTAATTTTCTTATATTTTGTTGTGATCTGTTTTGGTATATCTTTTCTATTAGTCATGTATTCTGACTTTTTATACGATATTTGTAGTCTAGCCTTTTCTGCTGTCTCTTTCAGTATATAAATTTTTTTTGCATCCTCTACATTTTCCGTTAGTATTGCCAGATCGTCTGCAAAAGCCAAACAGTCAATTTCCAGATTATCTTTCTTTTTCCATTTTAATTTTAATAATTTTTTCTTGTTTTATTTTTTCCTCCACTCTCATTACCTTCTCCAATACACAGTTGAAGAGTAATGGGGATAACCCATCACCCTGTCTTACTCCTGTTTTGACCTCAAGGGTTCTGAAGTTTCTACCATAAATTTTACTCTCGATTTCGTGTTTGTTAGAGTATTTTTTATAATTGTGACTGATTTATCATCGGCCCTAAAATCTTCTAATGTATTGAATAGTGTTTTTCTATCTATAGTTTATATATGTTTTATAGTCTTTTTCTTGATTCTGTACGGGTTCTTTAATTATATAATTAATAAGGGCTTTTATTAAGTTTTATAATAACGCCAATGAAATGAATGGCTTTGCATTTTAATGGCAATGAAATACAGTTATTTTATACAGAATGAAACTATTAAATCTTCGGAACTTCAATTTTTTTCCGATTTTCTTCTATTTGGGTTTTCTAGACCTTTCGTGACCTCGTCACATCAACATGTGTTAATAATTTTTTCAGGACGAATTGATTGGTGTGTTCTTTTGGTTTGCCGCCCCCCTCCATTCTTCAATCTACGACTATGTTAGCGTGGTATTCTTTGTCTTTCTTTTCCTACTCGGTTATCGTGGTTCAGGCGAACTTTCGGCTACTCTCAATAAAATTGGAAATAAATTAATCTAAAATTTGGGCTTTTTAAATTTATATATGTTTTATGATCTTTTTCTCATTCTGCACGGGATCTTTAATTTCATGATTGATAAGGGCTTCTTATTGTGTTTTATAATAACGCCAATGAAATGAATGGTTTTGTATGTTAATGGCAATGGAATACGCTTATTTTATTCAGGATGGAAATACTAAATAATTGGAACTTCAATTTTTTTCGGTTTCTTTCTATTTGGGTGGGTTTTATTTATAGAATTTGAGTTTCCATGGCCTCTCGTGTCCTCTTTGTCACATCAATATGTGTTAATAATTTTCTCAGGACAAATTGGGTGGCGTGTTGTTTTGCCCCCCCCCCAATCTACAACTGTGTTAACATGGCATTCTTTCTCTCTCTTTCCCTTCTCAGTTATCGTAGTTCAGGAAAACCATCGCTACTAATTTTGTTCTTTTTTTCCTACCCCGCTTGGTGTACAGATAACAAATCTGATGCCGAATGTGGCGCTCCAATTCTCTCGATAAAATTTGACACCCTTGCGTTATAACCGTTCTGATTTCTGCCAATACTATTTTCTTCCAAAAAATTTCACGGCATTATTTCTGTTCTATTGTGGGATTCCAATGAGTATAGTGAGCAAGCAATTTTAGAATACGTTCGTTGACCTAATTTACAATGTTTCGAGTATTGGTTTGCGTGAGTTGTTTTGTAATAAATATTATAAAGCCAAACGGGTAGTTACAGTATGGTAAAACTTGCTTTTTTATGTGACTGGTAAATACTTGATGAGAGAGGTTTTTTTAATAAAAATTCTAAGGTACTTTAACTTACATTTTTAGGTTCTTAGAACCAATGCTTACCTGGCTTTAGCACATTTTCGCTACAACATATTTCATCTGGCTATCGTTTTACGCAGATTTAGTTATGTTCAGATAAGTAAATTGCAGTTACCAGTAACTTTTAAAAGCCCACTTGACGTAATATCAGAATAGCCAACGTGTAACGATTTCTGTACTTACGATACGTGGGTTTGCATGTATTATATAAATATTAAGATGAGCAAACCATCTTTGCTTATTTAATATGTAGTTATACTAAGGATTTAGTGTAAGTTTTGTTTGATATTATCTTTATATTGATGGATAACTAAGTTAATTGGTTTCGAAATTATATACAGACTTGATAGTTATCCATCAGCTGCGGTATTTGATTAGATACTGCTATTTGTCTGTTGATTGCGCCTAAATGCACAAACGTGCAACGCGTACTAAACCCAACGAAAAAGAAATTTTCCTTTCGCAGCAGTAAGAAATCTGCCACGGTTTTGAAACAGTGCTTTGAAGCAGAAAAATGTTTCCTGGAATCTTACTAGATAAAAACTATGTATTTCCTTTACTTTAATACAAGCAATAACGTTTCGCTTTTACATAAGGAAGGAAAGCTCTACGTCGTCTCTGTAAGATAGAAAGTATTTTCTTCCGTACGGAGAATTCCTTTCCTTTCAGCAGGTCGAAGACAAGGGTAAACTAAAAATGTTTAGTGTGAAAAGCTCTTGAAATTGTTTGTCATCTGTTAATAAATGCCAATGGAGAAGTGCTGTAGGAAATCCTTTACCAACTCGTATTCTAAATATAGAAACTGCTTATGGGTTTCCTCTTTCATTAATTGTTGAAGTAAAACACCCTCTTCTTCACTTTCTTCCAGTAAATATAATAATAAGTCGCGCTCGCTCATTCTAACACTGCGCGAGTTACATATTCCCCAAATTAGGATATATATATATATATATATATATATATATATATGTGTGTGTGTGTGTGTGTGTGTGTGTGTGTGTGTGTGTACGAGGTGTATGTAATCAAACAGAATTATTAAAAACTTAAGTTTGATTGATACAATGTATAAATTGAAGTACATATTTGAAGAGGTTAATGAAAGGTCACAAGCCAGACATGAAAACGGAAACAAACATTGTATTCCAGACGCAACATGATACTGCAGGTGCAGGTCGGAGTAGGTTATAAAACAGCAATTATTAGAATTAAGATTACTAAGGAGTAATGCATTGTATTAAATACAGAAATAAGCAGACATGAGCTCTGCAGCTCCCATAAGCAATGTGAGGGGCAGGGATAGCATAAATACCCTCGAGAGCCCAAGATGGCCAGTCAGTCTAGAGCTTTACAACTTTAACATTGTTGGTAGTTCAGCATCTCACCGTAATTTAAATTTATTTAATTAGTGGAAGTCGACTTAGAATTATTTCGATCTCTACACGTTACTGCTTATAACGTACTTGTAATTAAAATTAATATTGTAATTCTGATTAAAATAAATTTGATAGAAGAGTTTTTTGAAGAAGCTTTTTTAAAAATGCCCAAAACCTATCTGGCGTCTACCCAAAAATGCATGTGACTGACGCTTCGTAAGAATTACAACAAAATGCGTCAGACACACTGCGTCAGGTTCTTCAAAGGAGTCGAACGAACCTTTTAAGGTGAGGCCACTTCTGTAAAATGTAGCATACGCGATTTTGCTAACTTTAGAATATAATTTTTCATACATTTAGATTACTTTAAGAAAAAGATACAAGTTACAATTCTTTCAGATTTTTCGTACTAGTTTTGGAAGATTTCTGTAGTTATTCATTCGCTTCAAATTTCGGACGCTTACAGACTATACCGATATGCAAAAATTCTATATCATAGAAGCAAAATCGATACTGGAAAAGTGAATAGATGTATGGATCAGGATCACCTTTTGATATCAAAAGCCTCCTTTTTCGTTAATTCTTAGGTATAGTTTAAAAACAATATATTTTTTTGCCAAATCTATTGAATAACGGGAAAAAAGTAATTCTATCATTCGTTTTACTGATTCTAATTAAAGATGCGATTATAAATCATAACAATGGCTTTTATTAACGGTTTGATTCGTTAGCCCGCCCAGAAGGTCGATGTTATCTTGCTACTTGCTGAAGTAGGTTATACTAAATTAACCGAGTTCAGTTACTGATTATTAAGATACTCAATTCTGACATAGTGCCTTAAGCGTCGTGCAGAATACTATAATATTAAGGTAATCCTTCGAGCAATAATTTACGTTTATACAGATTCATGCAAATGCGACAAGTTTAATTGGCGTGGCCTTCAGAGAACTTATTTGAGAAGAAGTACATGCATGTTTTTAGATTACATAAACTTCAATGTATTTAGTTCAGTTCTCGAATTTACAAAGTAATGAACTTCCGCAATCCCTGTAGTTGAATTCCCAATTGTTGATCAATTCTTTCTCGAAAATGTGATTGTCGGATAACATTAATCTTTTTAACGCATTCATACGTTGCTTTGATATAGTAGAAACCACAAAGCAAGACTTTTACGTCATAGATTTCTGACGTTATTCACAACATACCCATAAAATTCTTTAAAAGCTAAAACAATGCATATGTTACCAGACAAACTCAAATTCCTAATATTCCCGTAAAGACTAAGCCAAACGCAAATTTCTGGTTGCTCATAGGTGATTTGCAAGTTTCCTAGGATAAATCCGAAATGACTGCTAAGCTCAGAAAATATTAGTTTTTAATATAACCATTTAGCTTCTCCAAGAATTTTTTGAACTACAAATAAAAGAACAAACTAAACTGCATACAATTGAAGTGATCCACTAATAATAAATCATATAAATTATACTTTATTTTTCAATAATTTATCAATATATAGTTGGTATAATTAAGTTCATAAGTGGATTAATTCAACTGTCCAGCTGTAAAAATGCACTCGTAAATTTAGCACAACTTTACCTGTGTTTTCTATTACTGGTAAAAGATTTTATATCCGCTGTGTGCGACTTTCCTTGCCAAAACAAAGACACATGCATTAGATTTTCACTTGGATGTCGGATTCGAAATCCCGTGTCATAGATGTTTATAGGTATCCCGTGACTAGCGCATCTGGACTAGGTCCTTCACCGCCATCGCTAATTGAAAAAAGTATGGCTTTAAGCACAGCTTATTCCTTTTGGACATCTGATGGAATCGCAGCAAAGATTATTGCTGAAGCATCGCTCTGGAGTGTCTATATCGCTGCCACAGGACATCTTCATAGACTCCCAAAGATTGTACGAGCTGGTTTTCGTGATCTTCTAGAGATCCGTAAAAACCTCTCTGCGTTCGACCGAAGTCATTCCTTGATAGGTTGTAGGTTTACCTTTGCGTAAAGCTGAGCATTTCGAACGAACAAATGCCTTGTTTGGGATCACTTGAAGCTTACGCATGCGCGTTTTCGCTGCGTCACCCACACCGCTGATGCATATGTAAACGTGGGTCTGGTTATCGTCTTGTAGAGCCTAAGCTTGTTTGAAGCGTTTGGACTACTTCGGCAATTGATCAAACTTTGCAGCAGAGCTACAACTCTTTGACCTGTTTGCAGCATACGCGATGTAAGCTTTCCAAGTGAGCTTCGAATTAGGGATCACTCGTAGATGCTTAAAGTCTGAACTTTAAGAAATTGGTTTGTCAAACGCTCTGACGTCGTCTCCGGTCGATGACGTCGCTTCGAGAAGGAAACATTGACATGCTCTTTTCTAGATTTACCTCGACTCGTCAGTCTTAGCTCCCCCCGACAGCGTTGATCGCCGTTTGCAGTCTCTGCATGATGAGATGCGCAGCATGGGACTTGGCTAGAATTGCTGTGTCGTTGGCGTATAGTGCCATCTTAGTTTCGGCCGGTTTTGATAGGTCACTTCCCAAGATACCGAAGAGTGCCGGTGAAAAGAGGGAGCCTTGAGGAACCCCAGCCTGCTACTCCGCCTCGTCGATCGCATTCTGTCCAGCCTGATACAAAACCATCTATCGTAAAGATATGATTTTGTCAGTTGGGCAAGAGCGCCTGGCAACCTTCTCTCCAGTATTTTGTAGAGTAGGCCAAAACGTTACAGCTTATCAACATCTTTAGGCACGCTCAGGAACACTGCGCCTGTTGACTGCGCCAGCTAAAGCCTTTCTCAATATGTTATACCACTCGTAGTATCTAGTGAACGATAGAATACCGCTTACGGAACTTAAACTATTCATCCTGAATCACGCGGTGCTGCTGCATCGCTATCTACAGTCTTCTTAAAAAAGCGGCTTTCGTTATCTTCCTAACCACCAACAGCAAGCTAATTGGCTGGTAGTTCTGCTGGTATGTTGCAAATTTGCCTGCTTTCCGGAGCACTGTGACGTTAGCCGCCTTCCACGCAAATGGGAAGTTGCCGAGGCTCATTATGGCATTGATGATTTTTCTTAACACCAGAATGACGTTTTGCGGCAGCGCTCTCAGAGCCCGGTTGGAGGTTCCGTCCGGTCCAGGAGACTCTCTGACTCTTAAAGCCTTGATAAGGTTTTTGACCTCTTCAACCGTGATGAGGTCGATTTTCTGAGGGTTGTCATTCTTTATCCTCCTTCGGACACGGTCGTGAACCCGTTCGATATGCCGTGACGTGATTGTAGTTTGGCTCGAACTGAAGTTCCATGTTGCCTGCAAAGATACGTGATCCGGCAAATCAATGGTCGCAGGTTTAAATCCTGCTATAGGTGTTCTTTTAGTGGTTTTCAATTACTAGTTCGATTTAAAATGGTAATTCAACTTTACATAATAAAAGTTGTGTTTTCATTTCATCTTACAACTGTTAATGCATTTGCATTCCAAATGTGGATTATTCTTTTTCGCTATATATATATATATATATATATATATATTGCTGTGAAACCTCTTAAATCACCTGGTCCGTTGATTCCTTCTGTTAATCGCCTCGGCTGCTCTTCTAGATAACTTCCATCCTCAATCATAAAAATTAAACAACACATTCCTACCACAAACATCAACGTTAACTCTATTTACATCAATATTCAGAATACATTAAATTTTCAAATTAAACTTCAGCATAAAATTCAGTTTTAAAAAGAATTTCCGGATTAATTTTATTATCATTTTACTGTGCATCCAAAATTAAAGTCCTTGTTGGATGCCTACTAATTAATATAACAATATAAGCAGACCGGAGTCTGAGTATAAAGGGAGCATCTACCACCCCTTTACGTTAATTAACCAGGTTTGTCTAATTGAGCTCAAAGACCTACCCAAAGTTTCATCATATTCCCGAACATCAAAACAAAATACCCCTTTTTACTTAAACAAGCAAATTTCATCTTAAAATTAAACTTTTATGGTTAGAAAAATTCCACTAATGTCCATTTAAAGTAAATCAATTATAAAGTCATTCAATACACACAAAATGTCAAACAAAATAGTATAATTTACCTGAAGGTTATTGTCCTCGTAGCTTCAGTGTAATCGTCCCTTTAGTAAATCACACCATTCCAACCGGATTCTATTTACAGCTTCAAGTTGTCAACGCTTTAAAATGTTCTCCTCACCATTAATTTAAAGTTGTTTCTAGGCTTTTCCGGAACTCATCTGTGTATATCTGACTCTGGTTTAGTGGATGCAGACACATTTACGAACCATTTAATCATTAACACCCCCGCAAAATAGCAAAGAAATTCATACTTCCTTTTACCAATATTACCAATATACGCCAAAACTGCCTACTTTTGTGTATACATTTGTCGTTGTAAATTTTACTAATTGGTACAGTGATAATAAACTTTTATTACCTTGTATCTAAGTGCACTGAAGTACATTCATGTTAGCAAGAAAATAACAAGCTATTTTGAATCACTAAAATATACTAGCAAACTTTAAATTATTTAATCAAACTAAAATGCACTGTTTAATATCAAGTCGCGGATGCACGAGCTTTTAACGCATCGAATCGTCAAAAGTATAAGAGTCTAAGAGAAAGAAACACATATTCCCGCCTGTATATATAGCGAATAGCCGACACGTCGCTTTGTTCCCTAAAGCGAGTAATTCTAAAGAATTCCTCATTCTACGTTCCCAGTCTGTAGCCTGCATGTCGATTTTCACGAATTCTCACTCGCCCCATTCAAATCTCAGAAAATTTCCACACGGTCCGCAAAGTTGTCCGAGAAAAACTAATTAATTTTATACAGAACTGTTATTTGTACCTCTCAAGTTTGCCTTTTACTTTTAACCAATCGCAACCCCATGACGTTTGCGCTATTCACGCCTTTTGCTATATGTGTCTCGGTCTTGCGCATATTATCTGTCTCTATCTAACCAGTTCTTAGTGGTGCAAATTGATGTTCATTATTATCGATTATATTTTAGTCCACATGGACTGTTATCTTGGTTTAATAAACCCGTATCGCACATTCTCGTGAATATTAAGCCCTGGTTTCTCCAACATTCTTTGAAACCTTAATTATCTGCAAACTTTACACCGAATGTGATATTTAAACGACGCAGGTGTTCAAATATAATATTCATTCTCAGAGCTTTTTAAATACCCTTCTACGATTTGCATTTTATTGGGTTTTACGAGTTTTATGCTTATAATTAATAATGGTTCAATTAACTCCAACTAAATTGATTTCTATCCTTTCATTTTAGCGAATACAACTTAAATATTCATTATTATATGTACACTTTGTTTTACTACCGGTTACTTAAAATAGGGTTAATTAATATAAACTTTGCACGTAATTTCCATTTGTTTAGGAATAATTAAATTATCCACTGCGCTTTTCAATACTGCTTCTTTTGATGTAAAGCGTCTTATAGATAATTTAAATTTCTTATTTTTACTGAAACGACCGAGTTTATTTATGCTCCAAGGTTTTAATAAAGCGTATTATTTAATGAAATTCCTTATACACGGTAATTAAAATTATTTGATGTGATTATTTAATTTTCTACCCTGGTCTAAATATGAGTATTTTCCCCCTATTTGAATACAAATAATCCCACTTATTTGAATGCAAATATCAAATATTTAGACTGCCAAAAAATCTTTACAAAATTTGCCTATCTCTCTATCCTTATCTATCTAACTTACCTACTTTGTCTCCAATCCAAAAAATATTTACACCTATCCTATATCCCTATCCTATTCCTAACTCTCACCTAATCTTATAAACTGAAATTATCCCTAACTTCATCCTACTTATCCATCTAATCCTATATACATCCTAGATACCTATCCTATTCCTAACTTTTAACTAATCTTCACTATATTTTACTTCCCCCTACCTAATCCTATATGCCTATCCTACTCTTACTCTATTCCTAACTCTCCACTAATTTTCTATGAAATATCTACACTTAATCTATCTTATTTTCTTCCTACATTTAATCTTTTATTCTCATCCTAAACACCTATTTCTAATTATCTCCCATATTTATCCTATACCTAGCTTTATTTTCAATACACACCTACTTCTACTCTTCTATATACACCTATTCTATCCCTATTCTATCTAAATCTAACTCTCTTCTACACCTATTTCTCCTGTGGTGCTGGTTCTCCGGTATAAGGGAATAGTAGGTTGACGTGAAACCGTCCCCTCTCATTTCCCGTACCTACTTCCCTTAATAAATATGTGCACTCCCCTACTACTTCCCCTATCTCAAAAGGTCCCTCATATGGCAAGTGTAGTTTAGCACATGTCATCCTATCTCTCTTCCCTACTCTCAAGCTTTTTACTACTACCTGGTCTCCCACTTTAAATTTTACCCTCTTTCTAATTCTTGCGTTCATCTTCCTTGTATATTTTTCAGCTCTCTTCCTTAACCTCTCCTCACATCTACCAAAAGTTGTTGGAATTCATCGTCCCTAGGCACAATTTGCCATGGTCTTTCGGGATACTGTTGCTTGATCAGCATGATGGGACTGGTTTCTGTCACGGTACTAGGGTTTCATTGATAAAAGATTCAACCTTGGACAAATTGTCCTCCCATAAACGATGATTCCTATGTGAAGCTAAACGCAAAAACTTAACCGTCTCTTGAATATATCGCTCAGCTGGATTCGCTTGAGGATGCCTTATGCTACAAAACACCACTTTAATGTTTTGCCTCTCCCAATAATCTCTAAATCTTTGATTATTAAAATAAGTAGCATTGTCTGCTAATACCCGTTTAAAAGTTCCTACTTCCCTACAAAATTGTTCCAATTTCTTGTTTGTTCCGACTGTGTTACAATCCCGAGTGGGATATAATTTGGTAAATTTCGAAAACACATCAGTCACAATCAGCACATGTTTGTGTCCTTTGTACTTCGGACTAGATTACTCAAATAATCAATAGCAACTAAGTCCAGGGATTTTGTACGTGTATACTTTGTACCACATCCTGACTCGTACTATTTTGTACTTTCCTAAAGTACATAAGTGACAAGTGTTGATGACTGACTTTACTAATCCTAAGTCTTTAGTTGAAAAAAACGTTTCCCTAAAAATTAACCATGTCTTTCGGATTCCTATGTGACCATATCTTAAGTGCAGATCTTTGATAATTAATTTTGCTTGTACCCTATCCACTACATACACTTCTAATTCTTGAATTTTTTACACAAAAGCCGTTTCTCATATGGAAATTTTAAATCCCGGTTCGTTTTCTAACTTCGTTCTAACAATCTGTAGCTCCTCACTCTGCCTCTGGTTCCTCAAGATCTCCTCTTCTCCATATACTGAATCATTTTGTAGTAGACTGTGCATGGCAATCATGATGTCACACGGTCTTTTGTTATCCATGTCCCTGTTTCTACTAAACGCGTCTGCTATAAAATTATTTTCTCCCTTAATATATTTAATCTCAAAGTCAAACTCCTGTAGTAACAACCCCCATCGATATACTCGATTGTTCGAAAATCTCGTATTCATCAACGCACACAACGCCGAATGATCCGTTTCGATTACAAAATGTCTTCCTATCAAAAAAAATTTTAACTTCGTAACACCAAACACCACTGCAGCCATCTCCTTTTCACTAATCGTGTAATTTACTTCATGCGGCTTCAGTGTGCGTGAAACAAAAGATATGGGCACCTCTTCCCCCTCTTGTACTTGGTACAACTCTGCTGCTAATGCACTATCCGATGCATCCGTCCTCAGTACGAAACCTACATCAAATCTGGGATGCCTCAAAATTAGTTGGTCGTGAAATTGTTCCAACAGTGTTAGATATGCTGCCTCTTGACTTTCCGTCCAACTCCATCTTACTCCCTTCTTCAGAAGTTTAAACAATGGACCCGCTTTTCAGCAAATCCCGGTACAAACTTTTATAAAAGTTAAGGACCCCAAAAAGCTCTTAATTTCCTAATGTTATTAGGTCTCGGATATGTCAAAAGTTCGGACAATCTTTCTTTATCGATACACATACCTTGAGTGTTCACCACATACCCCAGAAATTTAACGGTTTTTAAAAAAATTCACATTTTCTATATTCAGCCTCAATCCTGCTAATTTAAGCTCTAATAATATCCGTTCTAAATGAGAGTAATGTTGTTCCTCAGTTTCACTAAAATTAAAATATCATCCACATAGTGTATGCAGAATTGCTCATATGCTCCTAAAATTGCTTGCATTGCCTTAATTAATGCTGCACTTGACGTTGACAAACCATACGGTACTACCTTAAAATTATAGATTTTTCCTCTACGGAAAATCCTGTGTACCTTCTAGAATCTTTGTGTAATGGAATCAGCCAGAATGAATTCCTTAAATCTAATTTACTAAAAATAAACTTGCCACTTAATCTCGTCAAAAGTGTGTCCATGGATGGTGGACAATGGAATTGCGGTTTGGTCCGTTGGTTAATTTTTCGTGCATCTAAACATAAACGAATGCTATCATCCTTTTTCTTAACTACCACCAACGGATTTATGAAATGAGTGTTTGATACCTCTATTATGCCATCTTCCAACATTTTATTTAATTCGGCCTTTACCTGCTCCCGATATGCTGCTGGAATTGGATAAACCTTTGCGTTGAACGGTTCTGAATTATCCACTTCCAATCTGTGCTCATAGCCTAACGCTGTGCTTGCTTCTACCCCCACTAATTCTGCATGTTTTCGTAATAAAGCTTGAACCTCTACTCTCCTATCCTCTGGACATCTTATCGTGTTGATCTGTTTACCTTCATCATCCTCTACCTCTACTACATTAATACTGAACCCCGTGTCATCCTCTGTGACTTCATAACTGCCTTTCCATGGCACTACCCTATCCTTAATCCTTATTACCTTCCTTTCCATATCTATCAAAACCCTAACTTCATCATACAGTCAACACCTAAAATGCTCTGAAACTTCAGTCCAGGTACAATTACAAACTCCTGTTCACAGCTTAAACCTCCTATATCTATCCTAAGCACCACAACACTATTTACTACAGCAAACTTCTTTTTATTTGGAGCTACTAAATGGCTACGCTTTATAGGCATAATTCTATCACAAACCTTATCCCTAATTTTGCTGACGAATTCCTCCGATATTAAACTCGCCTCTGCCCCTGTTTCTAGTAATACTTCTACATTATTCTCAAAAATTTCTAAATTAATAATTGGCAAACATAATTTTCTACAGTTTCTGGCTCTACTTCCTCCTCAATTTTGAAAAATTCACGTGGATGTTCGTATACATTTACACAGAAATCTAGTGGTCTGTCGCGTTCTAAAATCCTGTCTCATCCTGTTTTCCGTGCTTGGTCCTGGTTGTCCTTCTACAACCTGTGCGTACGTCCTCCTCGTGTTAATATCCGTGTCCCTGTCTCTATTCGGCGTGCTGGTCACAGTCCTGTTTACTTCCGGTAAACTGTTCTGTCGCGTGTAACTAGGTCTTGGCGTCGGTCCCCTAGTCGCACTATTGCTCCTGTATTCCTGTCCTCGTCGTTCCCAATTCGGTCGAAAATTTCTGTTGTAGTCAGGCCGTCTCGGATAATTCGGTGTCCTGTTGTCAAACCTAACTGTGTTAACGTTTCGTTCTCGTATCTCTCTTGTCCGTCCTACACATACATCGTCATATCTCTGCAAATACTCTAAAAATGTCTCCCGTTCTGTGATGTTTTGTAAGGCCACGTGTTGTCTAATTTCCAGTTCAAAATGTCGTGATAGGTACTTGATTATCTGTCTGTCCGTCAATGGTGGATTCAGTTGTTTGGCCACACTGTATTTACGGATGGCATATTGCTCCTAGAACCTGCAAACTCTCCTTAAATTTTCCTGTAATCAAGTCGTCCCTAATCTGATCCTGTTTGTGATCACTCCAGTAATGTTGTAAAAATTTGTTTTCAAAGTCCTGATACGTGTCTATGTCCTGTCCTACTAAATTGTACCATGCCTCCGCATTGTCCTTTAATAAAGCCTTTATCGTATTCAGTTTAGTCTGTTCGTCAAATAAATTTCCCACTAGATTTCTTACGCTATTAATAAAAATTTGTGGATTTACCCTGTTATCGCCATAAAACTTCATGTGTTGGTCCAATGATACTCCACCTGTATAAAATCTGGGACCATCCCCCGTTAAATTTGACATGTTGTATTTGATACTACTAACTTCGCGTTCTACCCTGCCTAACTGATCCCTACATGAGTCCGTTACTTCAGTCATTTTTACGTTTATTTCTTCTTCACAGAAAATGCGTACTTCGGCCCTTAAATGTCCCATTTCCTGTCGAAGACCTGTAATATCACGCTCATTTTTTTCAACCCTATTTTCAACTTCCCCCATCTTTACGGTAAGACTATTTTTAAACTCTGTAAATTCTTTAGTCGACTGCTCAATTTTCCCGCTTATCTGCTCTAATTTTTGGTTGGACTCCTCCCTAGCTCTATTAGATTCATCGCTTAGCAGTTCTAATTTTCTGTTAGACTCCTCCATCGCTCTATTCGATTCTTCCCTAGCTAATCGCATTTCCTCTAACATTCTCATCATTAACTCATTTCCTGTTTCTCCTGATTCCGTCCTCGACTGATCTCTACTGCCTCCAGCTTCTTCCATTTTCGAAATTTTCTCACACAATGCACTATCGTCACTTCCAATTTCCACTCCTTGACTCCTTAACCACTCTTTTCTCTGCATACGTTCCAATCACTCACACACACTCTAAAATACTCTTAAATTTATCCACAAACAGAAACTCTCTCTCTCAGATCGCCAGTTTCCTGGAATAAAATAACAAAATTTTATTTGGAACTCGAGCCTCACTTTTGGGTCGCCAAGAATGCTGTGAAACCTCTGAACTCACCTGGTCCGTTGATTCCTTCTGTTAATCGCCTCGGCTGCTCTTCTAGATAACTTCCATCCTCAATCATAAAATTAAACAACACATTCCTACCACAAACATCAACGTTAACTCTATTTACATCAATATTCAGAATACATTAAATTTTCAAATTAAACTTCAGCATAAAATTCAGTTTTAAAAAGAATTTCCGGATTAATTTTATTATCATTTTACTGTGCATCCAAAATTAAAGTCCTTGTTGGATGCCTACTAATTAATATAACAATATAAGCAGACCGGAGTCTGAGTATAAAGGGAGCATCTACCACCCCTTTACGTTAATTAACCAGGTTTGTCTAATTGAGCTCAAAGACCTACCCAAAGTTTCATCATATTCCCGAACATCAAAACAAAATACCCCTTTTTACTTAAACAAGCAAATTTCATCTTAAAATTAAACTTTTATGGTTAGAAAAATTCCACTAATGTCCATTTAAAGTAAATCAATTATAAAGTCATTCAATACACACAAAAATGTCAAACAAAATAGTATAATTTACCTGAAGGTTATTGTCCTCGTAGCTTCAGTGTAATCGTCCCTTTAGTAAATCACACCATTCCAACCGGATTCTATTTACAGCTTCAAGTTGTCAACGCTTTAAAATGTTCTCCTCACCATTAATTTAAAGTTGTTTCTAGGCTTTTCCGGAACTCATCTTGTATATCTGACTCTGGTTTAGTGGATGCAGACACATTTACGAACCATTTAATCATTAACACCCCGCAAAATAGCAAAGAAATTCATACCCTTTTACCAATATTACCAATATACGCCAAAACTGCCTACTTTTGTGTATACATTTGTCGTTGTAAATTTTACTAATTGGTACAGTGATAATAAACTTTTATTACCTTGTATCTAAGTGCACTGAAGTACATTCATGTTAGCAAGAAAATAACAAGCTATTTTGAATCACTAAAATATACTAGCAAACTTTAAATTATTTAATCAAACTAAAATGCACTGTTTAATATCAAGTCGCGGATGCACGAGCTTTTAACGCATCGAATCGTCAAAAGTATAAGAGTCTAAGAGAAAAACACATATTCCCGCCTGTATATATAGCGAATAGCCGACACGTCGCTTTGTTCCTAAAGCGAGTAATTCTAAAGAATTCCTCATTCTACGTTCCCAGTCTGTAGCCTGCATGTCGATTTTCACGAATTCTCACTCCCCATTCAAATCTCAGAAAATTTCCACACGGTCCGCAAAGTTGTCCGAGAAAAACTAATTAATTTTATACAGAACTGTTATTTGTACCTCTCAAGTTTGCCTTTTACTTTTAACCAATCGCAACCCCATGACGTTTGCGCTATTCACGCCTTTTGCTATATGTGTCTCGGTCTTGCGCATATTATCTGTCTCTATCTAACCAGTTCTTAGTGGTGCAAATTGATGTTCATTATTATCGATTATATTTTAGTCCACATGGACTGTTATCTTGGTTTAATAAACCCGTATCGCACATTCTCGTGAATATTAAGCCCTGGTTTCTCCAACATTCTTTGAAACCTTAATTATCTGCAAACTTTACACCGAATGTGATATTTAAACGACGCAGGTGTTCAAATATAATATTCATTCTCAGAGCTTTTTAAATACCCTTCTACGATTTGCATTTTATTGGGTTTTTACGAGTTTTATGCTTATAATTAATAATGGTTCAATTAACTCCAACTAAATTGATTTCTATCCTTTCATTTTTAGCGAATACAACTTAAATATTCATTATTATATGTACACTTTGTTTTACTACCGGTTACTTAAAATAGGGTTAATTAATATAAACTTTGCACGTAATTTCCATTTGTTTAGGAATAATTAAATTATCCACTGCGCTTTTCAATACTGCTTCTTTTGATGTAAAGCGTCTTATAGATAATTTAAATTTCTTATTTTTACTGAAACGACCGAGTTTATTTATGCTCCAAGGTTTTAATAAAGCGTATTATTTAATGAAATTCCTTATACACGGTAATTAAAATTATTTGATGTGATTATTTAATTTTCTACCCTGGTCTAAATATGAGTATTTTCCCCCTATTTGAATACAAATAATCCCACTTATTTGAATGCAAATATCAAATATTTAGACTGCCAAAAAAATCTTTACAAAAATTTGCCTATCTCTCTCTATCCTTATCTATCTAACTTACCTACTTTGTCTCCAATCCAAAAAAAATATTTACACCTATCCTATATCCCTATCCTATTCCTAACTCTCACCTAATCTTATAAACTGAAATTATCCCTAACTTCATCCTACTTATCCATCTAATCCTATATACATCCTAGATACCTATCCTATTCCTAACTTTTAACTAATCTTCACTATATTTTACTTCCCCCTACCTAATCCTATATGCCTATCCTACTCTTACTCTATTCCTAACTCTCCACTAATTTTCTATGAAATATCTACACTTAATCTATCTTATTTTCTTCCTACATTTAATCTTTTATTCTCATCCTAAACACCTATTTCTAATTATCTCCCATATTTATCCTATACCTAGCTTTATTTTCAATACACACCTACTTCTACTCTTCTATATACACCTATTCTATCCCTATTCTATCTAAATCTAACTCTCTTCTACACCTATTTCTCCTGTGGTGCTGGTTCTCCGGTATAAGGGAATAGTAGGTTGACGTGAAACCGTCCCCTCTCATTTCCCGTACCTACTTCCCTTAATAAATATGTGCACTCCCCTACTACTTCCCCTATCTCAAAAGGTCCTCATATGGCAAGTGTAGTTTAGCACATGTCATCCTATCTCTTTCCCTACTCTCAAGCTTTTACTACTACCTGGTCTCCCACTTTAAATTTTACCCTCTTTCTAATTCTTGCGTTCATCTTCCTTGTATATTTTTCAGCTCTCTTCCTTAACCTCTCCCTCACATCTACCAAAAGTTGTTGGAATTCATCGTCCCTAGGCACAATTTGCCATGGTCTTTCGGGATACTGTTGCTTGATCAGCATGATGGGACTGGTTTCTGTCACGGTACTAGGGTTTCATTGATAAAAGATTCAACCTTGGACAAATTGTCCTCCCATAAACGATGATTCCTATGTGAAGCTAAACGCAAAAACTTAACCGTCTCTTGAATATATCGCTCAGCTGGATTCGCTTGAGGATGCCTTATGCTACAAAACACCACTTTAATGTTTTGCCTCTCCCAATAATCTCTAAATCTTTGATTATTAAAATAAGTAGCATTGTCTGCTAATACCCGTTTAAAAGTTCCTACTTCCTACAAAATTGTTCCAATTTCTTGTTTGTTCCGACTGTGTTACAATCCCGAGTGGGATATAATTTGGTAAATTTCGAAAACACATCAGTCACAATCAGCACATGTTTGTGTCCTTTTGTACTTCGGACTAGATTACTCAAATAATCAATAGCAACTAAGTCCAGGGGATTTTGTACGTGTATACTTTGTACCACATCCTGACTCGTACTATTTTTGTACTTTCCTAAAGTACATAAGTGACAAGTGTTGATGACTGACTTTACTAATCCTAAGTCTTTAGTTGAAAAAACGTTTCCTAAAATTAACCATGTCTTTCGGATTCCTATGTGACCATATCTTAAGTGCAGATCTTTGATAATTAATTTTGCTTGTACCCTATCCACTACATACACTTCTAATTCTTGAATTTTTTTACACAAAAAGCCGTTTCTCATATGGAAAATTTTAAATCCCGGTTCGTTTTCTAACTTCGTTCTAACAATCTGTAGCTCCTCACTCTGCCTCTGGTTCCTCAAGATCTCCTCTTCTCCATATACTGAATCATTTTGTAGTAGACTGTGCATGGCAATCATGATGTCACACGGTCTTTTGTTATCCATGTCCCTGTTTCTACTAAACGCGTCTGCTATAAAATTATTTTCTCCCTTAATATATTTAATCTCAAAGTCAAACTCCTGTAGTAACCCCCATCGATATACTCGATTGTTCGAAAATCTCGTATTCATCAACGCACACAACGCCGAATGATCCGTTTCGATTACAAAATGTCTTCCTATCAAAAAAAATTTTAACTTCGTAACACCAAACACCACTGCAGCCATCTCCTTTTCACTAATCGTGTAATTTACTTCATGCGGCTTCAGTGTGCGTGAAACAAAAGATATGGGCACCTCTTCCCCCTCTTGTACTTGGTACAACTCTGCTGCTAATGCACTATCCGATGCATCCGTCCTCAGTACGAAACCTACATCAAATCTGGGATGCCTCAAAATTAGTTGGTCGTGAAATTGTTCCAACAGTGTTAGATATGCTGCCTCTTGACTTTCCGTCCAACTCCATCTTACTCCCTTCTTCAGAAGTTTAAACAATGGACCCGCTTTTCAGCAAATCCCGGTACAAACTTTTATAAAAGTTAAGGACCCCAAAAAGCTCTTAATTTCCTAATGTTATTAGGTCTCGGATATGTCAAAAGTTCGGACAATCTTTCTTTATCGATACACATACCTTGAGTGTTCACCACATACCCCAGAAATTTAACGGTTTTAAAAAATTCACATTTTTCTATATTCAGCCTCAATCCTGCTAATTTAAGCTCTAATAATATCCGTTCTAAATGAGAGTAATGTTGTTCCTCAGTTTCACTAAAATTAAAATATCATCCACATAGTGTATGCAGAATTGCTCATATGCTCCTAAAATTGCTTGCATTGCCTTAATTAATGCTGCACTTGACGTTGACAAACCATACGGTACTACCTTAAAATTATAGATTTTTCCTCTACGGAAAATCCTGTGTCCTTCTAGAATCTTTGTGTAATGGAATCAGCCAGAATGAATTCCTTAAATCTAATTTACTAAAATAAACTTGCCACTTAATCTCGTCAAAAGTGTGTCCATGGATGGTGGACAATGGAATTGCGGTTTGGTCCGTTGGTTAATTTTTCGTGCATCTAAACATAAACGAATGCTATCATCCTTTTCTTAACTACCACCAACGGATTTATGAAATGAGTGTTTGATACCTCTATTATGCCATCTTCCAACATTTTATTTAATTCGGCCTTTACCTGCTCCCGATATGCTGCTGGAATTGGATAAACCTTTGCGTTGAACGGTTCTGAATTATCCACTTCCAATCTGTGCTCATAGCCTAACGCTGTGCTTGCTTCTACCCCCACTAATTCTGCATGTTTTCGTAATAAAGCTTGAACCTCTACTCTCCTATCCTCTGGACATCTTATCGTGTTGATCTGTTTACCTTCTGCATCCTCTACCTCTACTACATTAATACTGAACCCCGTGTCATCCTCTGTGACTTCATAACTGCCTTTCCATGGCACTACCCTATCCTTAATCCTTATTACCTTCCTTTCCATATCTATCAAAACCCCTAACTTCATCATACAGTCAACACCTAAAATGCTCTGAAACTTCAGTCCAGGTACAATTACAAACTCCTGTTCACAGCTTAAACCTCCTATATCTATCCTAAGCACCACAACACTATTTACTACAGCAAACTTCTTTTTATTTGGAGCTACTAAATGGCTACGCTTTATAGGCATAATTCTATCACAAACCTTATCCCTAATTTTGCTGACGAATTCCTCCGATATTAAACTCGCCTCTGCCCCTGTATCTAGTAATACTTCTACATTATTCTCAAAATTTCTAAATTAATAATTGGCAAACATAATTTTCTACAGTTTCTGGCTCTACTTCCTCCTCAATTTTGAAAAATTCACGTGGATGTTCGTATACATTTACACAGAAATCTAGTGGTCTGTCGCGTTCTAAAAATCCTGTCTCATCCTGTTTTCCGTGCTTGGTCCTGGTTGTCCTTCTACAACCTGTGCGTACGTCCTCCTCGTGTTAATATCCGTGTCCCTGTCTCTATTCGGCGTGCTGGTCACAGTCCTGTTTACTTCCGGTAAACTGTTCTGTCGCGTGTAACTAGGTCTTGGCGTCGGTCCCCTAGTCGCACTATTGCTCCTGTATTCCTGTCCTCGTCGTTCCCAATTCGGTCGAAAATTTCTGTTGTAGTCAGGCCGTCTCGGATAATTCGGTGTCCTGTTGTCAAACCTAACTGTGTTAACGTTTCGTTCTCGTATCTCTTGTCCGTCCCACATACATCGTCATATCTCTGCAAATACTCTAAAAATGTCTCCCGTTCTGTGATGTTTTGTAAGGCCACGTGTTGTCTAATTTCCAGTTCAAAATGTCGTGATAGGTACTTGATTATCTGTCTGTCCGTCAATGGTGGATTCAGTTGTTTGGCCACACTGTATTTACGGATGGCATATTGCTCCCTAGAACCTGCAAACTCTCCCTTAAATTTTCCTGTAATCAAGTCGTCCCTAATCTGATCCTGTTTGTGATCACTCCAGTAATGTTGTAAAAATTTGTTTTCAAAGTCCTGATACGTGTCTATGTCCTGTCCTACTAAATTGTACCATGCCTCCGCATTGTCCTTTAATAAAGCCTTTATCGTATTCAGTTTAGTCTGTTCGTCAAATAAATTTCCCACTAGATTTCTTACGCTATTAATAAAAATTTGTGGATTTACCCTGTTATCGCCATAAAACTTCATGTGTTGGTCCAATGATACTCCACCTGTATAAAATCTGGGACCATCCCCCGTTAAATTTGACATGTTGTATTTGATACTACTAACTTCGCGTTCTACCCTGCCTAACTGATCCCTACATGAGTCCGTTACTTCAGTCATTTTACGTTTATTTCTTCTTCACAGAAAATGCGTACTTCGGCCCTTAAATGTCCCATTTCCTGTCGAAGACCTGTAATATCACGCTCATTTTTTCAACCCTATTTTCAACTTCCCCATCTTTACGGTAAGACTATTTTAAACTCTGTAAATTCTTTAGTCGACTGCTCAATTTTCCCGCTTATCTGCTTTTTTTGGTTGGACTCCTCCTAGCTCTATTAGATTCATCGCTTAGCAGTTCTAATTTTCTGTTAGACTCCTCCATCGCTCTATTCGATTCTTCCCTAGCTAATCGCATTTCCTCTAACATTCTCATCATTAACTCATTTCCTGTTTCTCCTGATTCCGTCCTCGACTGATCTCTACTGCCTCCAGCTTCTTCCATTTTCGAAATTTTCTCACACAATGCACTATCGTCACTTCCAATTTCCACTCCTTGACTCCTTAACCACTCTTTTCTCTGCATACGTTCCAATCACCACACACTCTAAAATACTCTTAAATTTATCCACAAACAGAAACTCTCTCTCAGATCGCCAGTTTCCTGGAATAAAATAACAAAAATTTTATTTGGAACTCGAGCCTCACTTTTGGGTCGCCAAGAATGCTGTGAAACCTCTTAAATCACTTGGTCCGTTGATTCCTTCTGTTAATCGCCTCGGCTGCTCTTCTAGATAACTTCCATCCTCAATCATAAAAATTAAACAACACATTCCTACCACAAACATCAACGTTAACTCTATTTACATCAATATTCAGAATACATTAAATTTTCAAATTAAACTTCAGCATAAAATTCAGTTTTAAAAAGAATTTCCGGATTAATTTTATTATCATTTTACTGTGCATCCAAAATTAAAGTCCTTGTTGGATGCCTACTAATTAATATAACAATATAAGCAGACCGGAGTCTGAGTATAAAGGGAGCATCTACCACCCCTTTACGTTAATTAACCAGGTTTGTCTAATTGAGCTCAAAGACCTACCCAAAGTTTCATCATATTCCCGAACATCAAAACAAAATACCCTTTTACTTAAACAAGCAAATTTCATCTTAAAATTAAACTTTTATGGTTAGAAAAATTCCACTAATGTCCATTTAAAGTAAATCAATTATAAAGTCATTCAATACACACAAAATGTCAAACAAAATAGTATAATTTACCTGAAGGTTATTGTCCTCGTAGCTTCAGTGTAATCGTCCCTTTAGTAAATCACACCATTCCAACCGGATTCTATTTACAGCTTCAAGTTGTCAACGCTTTAAAATGTTCTCCTCACCATTAATTTAAAGTTGTTTCTAGGCTTTTCCGGAACTCATCTGTGTATATCTGACTCTGGTTTAGTGGATGCAGACACATTTACGAACCATTTAATCATTAACACCCCCAAAATAGCAAAGAAATTCATACTTCCTTTTACCAATATTACCAATATACGCCAAAATTGCCTACTTTTGTGTATACATTTGTCGTTGTAAATTTTACTAATTGGTACAGTGATAATAAACTTTTATTACCTTGTATCTAAGTGCACTGAAGTACATTCATGTTAGCAAGAAAATAACAAGCTATTTTGAATCACTAAAATATACTAGCAAACTTTAAATTATTTAATCAAACTAAAATGCACTGTTTAATATCAAGTCGCGGATGCACGAGCTTTTAACGCATCGAATCGTCAAAAGTATAAGAGTCTAAGAGAAAAAACACATATTCCCGCCTGTATATATAGCGAATAGCCGACACGTCGCTTTGTTCCTAAAGCGAGTAATTCTAAAGAATTCCTCATTCTACGTTCCCAGTCTGTAGCCTGCATGTCGATTTTCACGAATTCTCACCGCCCCATTCAAATCTCAGAAAATTTCACACGGTCCGCAAAGTTGTCCGAGAAAAACTAATTAATTTTATACAGAACTGTTATTTGTACCTCTCAAGTTTGCCTTTACTTTTAACCAATCGCAACCCCATGACGTTTGCGCTATTCACGCCTTTTTGCTATATGTGTCTCGGTCTTGCGCATATTATCTGTTCTTCTAACCAGTTCTTAGTGGTGCAAATTGATGTTCATTATTATCGATTATATTTTAGTCCACATGGACTGTTATCTTGGTTTAATAAACCCGTATCGCACATTCTCGTGAATATTAAGCCCTGGTTTCTCCAACATTCTTTGTAACCTTAATTATCTGCAAACTTTAACCGAATGTGATATTTAAACGACGCAGGTGTTCAAATATAATATTCATTCTCAGAGCTTTTAAATACCCTTCTACGATTTGCATTTTATTGGGTTTTTACGAGTTTTATGCTTATAATTAATAATGGTTCAATTAACTCCAACTAAATTGATTTCTATCCTTTCATTTTTAGCGAATACAACTTAAATATTCATTATTATATGTACACTTTGTTTTACTACCGGTTACTTAAAATAGGGTTAATTAATATAAACTTTGCACGTAATTTCCATTTGTTTAGGAATAATTAAATTATCCACTGCGCTTTTCAATACTGCTTCTTTTGATGTAAAGCGTCTTATAGATAATTTAAATTTCTTATTTTTACTGAAACGACCGAGTTTATTTATGCTCCAAGGTTTTAATAAAGCGTATTATTTAATGAAATTCCTTATACACGGTAATTAAAATTATTTGATGTGATTATTTAATTTTCTACCCTGGTCTAAATATGAGTATTTTCCCCCTATTTGAATACAAATAATCCCACTTATTTGAATGCAAATATCAAATATTTAGACTGCCAAAAAATCTTTACAAAATTTGCCTATCTCTCTATCCTTATCTATCTAACTTACCTACTTTGTCTCCAATCCAAAAAATATTTACACCTATCCTATATCCCTATCCTATTCCTAACTCTCACCTAATCTTATAAACTGAAATTATCCCTAACTTCATCCTACTTATCCATCTAATCCTATATACATCCTAGATACCTATCCTATTCCTAACTTTTAACTAATCTTCACTATATTTTACTTCCCCCTACCTAATCCTATATGCCTATCCTACTCTTACTCTATTCCTAACTCTCCACTAATTTTCTATGAAATATCTACACTTAATCTATCTTATTTTCTTCCTACATTTAATCTTTTATTCTCATCCTAAACACCTATTTCTAATTATCTCCCATATTTATCCTATACCTAGCTTTATTTTCAATACACACCTACTTCTACTCTTCTATATACACCTATTCTATCCCTATTCTATCTAAATCTAACTCTTCTACACCTATTTCTCCTGTGGTGCTGGTTCTCCGGTATAAGGAATAGTAGGTTGACGTGAAACCGTCCCTCTCATTTCCCGTACCTACTTCCCTTAATAAATATGTGCACCCCTACTACTTCCCTATCTCAAAAGGTCCCTCATATGGCAAGTGTAGTTTAGCACATGTCATCCTATTCTCTTCCCTACTCTCAAGCTTTTTACTACCTGGTCTCCCACTTTAAATTTTACCCTCTTTCTAATTCTTGCGTTCATCTTCCTTGTATATTTTTCAGCTCTTCCTTAACCTCTCCCTCACATCTACCAAAAGTTGTTGGAATTCATCGTCCCTAGGCACAATTTGCCATGGTCTTTCGGGATACTGTTGCTTGATCAGCATGATGGGACTGGTTTCTGTCACGGTACTAGGGTTTCATTGATAAAGATTCAACCTTGGACAAATTGTCCTCCCATAAACGATGATTCCTATGTGAAGCTAAACGCAAAAACTTAACCGTCTCTTGAATATATCGCTCAGCTGGATTCGCTTGAGGATGCCTTATGCTACAAAACACCACTTTAATGTTTTGCCTCTCCCAATAATCTCTAAATCTTTGATTATTAAAATAAGTAGCATTGTCTGCTAATACCCGTTTAAAAGTTCCTACTTCCTACAAAATTGTTCCAATTTCTTGTTTGTTCCGACTGTGTTACAATCCCGAGTGGGATATAATTTGGTAAATTTCGAAAACACATCAGTCACAATCAGCACATGTTTGTGTCCTTTTGTACTTCGGACTAGATTACTCAAATAATCAATAGCAACTAAGACCAGGGATTTTGTACGTGTATACTTTGTACCACATCCTGACTCGTACTATTTTGTACTTTCCTAAAGTACATAAGTGACAAGTGTTGATGACTGACTTTACTAATCCTAAGTCTTTAGTTGAAAAAAACGTTTCCCTAAAAATTAACCATGTCTTTCGGATTCCTATGTGACCATATCTTAAGTGCAGATCTTTGATAATTAATTTTGCTTGTACCCTATCCACTACATACACTTCTAATTCTTGAATTTTTTTACACAAAAAGCCGTTTCTCATATGGAAATTTTTAAATCCCGGTTCGTTTTCTAACTTCGTTCTAACAATCTGTAGCTCCTCACTCTGCCTCTGGTTCCTCAAGATCTCCTCTTCTCCATATACTGAATCATTTTGTAGTAGACTGTGCATGGCAATCATGATGTCACACGGTCTTTTGTTATCCATGTCCCTGTTTCTACTAAACGCGTCTGCTATAAAATTATTTTCTCCCTTAATATATTTAATCTCAAAGTCAAACTCCTGTAGTAACAACCCCCATCGATATACTCGATTGTTCGAAAATCTCGTATTCATCAACGCACACAACGCCGAATGATCCGTTTCGATTACAAAATGTCTTCCTATCAAAAAAAATTTTAACTTCGTAACACCAAACACCACTGCAGCCATCTCCTTTTCACTAATCGTGTAATTTACTTCATGCGGCTTCAGTGTGCGTGAAACAAAAGATATGGGCACCTCTTCCCCCTCTTGTACTTGGTACAACTCTGCTGCTAATGCACTATCCGATGCATCCGTCCTCAGTACGAAACCTACATCAAATCTGGGATGCCTCAAAATTAGTTGGTCGTGAAATTGTTCCAACAGTGTTAGATATGCTGCCTCTTGACTTTCCGTCCAACTCCATCTTACTCCCTTCTTCAGAAGTTTAAACAATGGACCCGCTTTTCAGCAAATCCCGGTACAAACTTTTATAAAAGTTAAGGACCCCAAAAAGCTCTTAATTTCCTAATGTTATTAGGTCTCGGATATGTCAAAAGTTCGGACAATCTTTCTTTATCGATACACATACCTTGAGTGTTCACCACATACCCCAGAAATTTAACGGTTTTAAAAAATTCACATTTTCTATATTCAGCCTCAATCCTGCTAATTTAAGCTCTAATAATATCCGTTCTAAATGAGAGTAATGTTGTTCCTCAGTTTCACTAAAATTAAAATATCATCCACATAGTGTATGCAGAATTGCTCATATGCTCCTAAAATTGCTTGCATTGCCTTAATTAATGCTGCACTTGACGTTGACAAACCATACGGTACTACCTTAAAATTATAGATTTTCCTCTACGGAAAATCCTGTGTACCTTCTAGAATCTTTGTGTAATGGAATCAGCCAGAATGAATTCCTTAAATCTAATTTACTAAAAATAAACTTGCCACTTAATCTCGTCAAAAGTGTGTCCATGGATGGTGGACAATGGAATTGCGGTTTGGTCCGTTGGTTAATTTTTCGTGCATCTAAACATAAACGAATGCTATCATCCTTTTTCTTAACTACCACCAACGGATTTATGAAATGAGTGTTTGATACATCTATTATGCCATCTTCCAACATTTTATTTAATTCGGCCTTTACCTGCTCCCGATATGCTGCTGGAATTGGATAAACCTTTGCGTTGAACGGTTCTGAATTATCCACTTCCAATCTGTGCTCATAGCCTAACGCTGTGCTTGCTTCTACCCCACTAATTCTGCATTTTTTCGTAATAAAGCTTGAACCTCTACTCTCCTATCCTCTGGACATCTTATCGTGTTGATCTGTTTACCTTCATCATCCTCTACCTCTACTACATTAATACTGAACCCCGTGTCATCCTCTGTGACTTCATAACTGCCTTTCCATGGCACTACCCTATCCTTAATCCTTATTACCTTCCTTTCCATATCTATCAAAACCCCTAACTTCATCATACAGTCAACACCTAAAATGCTCTGAAACTTCAGTCCAGGTACAATTACAAACTCCTGTTCACAGCTTAAACCTCCTATATCTATCCTAAGCACCACAACACTATTTACTACAGCAAACTTCTTTTATTTGGAGCTACTAAATGGCTACGCTTTATAGGCATAATTCTATCACAAACCTTATCCCTAATTTTGCTGACGAATTCCTCCGATATTAAACTCGCCTCTGCCCTGTATCTAGTAATACTTCTACATTATTCTCAAAAATTTCTAAATTAATAATTGGCAAACATAATTTTCTACAGTTTCTGGCTCTACTTCCTCCTCAATTTTGAAAAATTCACGTGGATGTTCGTATACATTTACACAGAAATCTAGTGGTCTGTCGCGTTCTAAAAATCCTGTCTCATCCTGTTTTCCGTGCTTGGTCCTGGTTGTCCTTCTACAACCTGTGCGTACGTCCTCCTCGTGTTAATATCCGTGTCCCTGTCTCTATTCGGCGTGCTGGTCACAGTCCTGTTTACTTCCGGTAAACTGTTCTGTCGCGTGTAACTAGGTCTTGGCGTCGGTCCCCTAGTCGCACTATTGCTCCTGTATTCCTGTCCTCGTCGTTCCCAATTCGGTCGAAAATTTCTGTTGTAGTCAGGCCGTCTCGGATAATTCGGTGTCCTGTTGTCAAACCTAACTGTGTTAACGTTTCGTTCTCGTATCTCTCTTGTCCGTCCTACACATACATCGTCATATCTCTGCAAATACTCTAAAATGTCTCCCGTTCTGTGATGTTTTGTAAGGCCACGTGTTGTCTAATTTCCAGTTCAAAATGTCGTGATAGGTACTTGATTATCTGTCTGTCCGTCAATGGTGGATTCAGTTGTTTGGCCACACTGTATTTACGGATGGCATATTGCTCCCTAGAACCTGCAAACTCTCCTTAAATTTTCCTGTAATCAAGTCGTCCCTAATCTGATCCTGTTTGTGATCACTCCAGTAATGTTGTAAAATTTGTTTTCAAAGTCCTGATACGTGTCTATGTCCTGTCCTACTAAATTGTACCATGCCTCCGCATTGTCCTTTAATAAAGCCTTTATCGTATTCAGTTTAGTCTGTTCGTCAAATAAATTTCCCACTAGATTTCTTACGCTATTAATAAAAATTTGTGGATTTACCCTGTTATCGCCATAAAACTTCATGTGTTGGTCCAATGATACTCCACCTGTATAAAATCTGGGACCATCCCCCGTTAAATTTGACATGTTGTATTTGATACTACTAACTTCGCGTTCTACCCTGCCTAACTGATCCCTACATGAGTCCGTTACTTCAGTCATTTTACGTTTATTTCTTCTTCACAGAAAATGCGTACTTCGGCCCTTAAATGTCCCATTTCCTGTCGAAGACCTGTAATATCACGCTCATTTTTTTCAACCCTATTTTCAACTTCCCCCATCTTTACGGTAAGACTATTTTTAAACTCTGTAAATTCTTTAGTCGACTGCTCAATTTTCCCGCTTATCTGCTCTAATTTTTGGTTGGACCTCCCTAGCTCTATTAGATTCATCGCTTAGCAGTTCTAATTTTCTGTTAGACTCCTCCATCGCTCTATTCGATTCTTCCTAGCTAATCGCATTTCCTCTAACATTCTCATCATTAACTCATTTCCTGTTTCTCCTGATTCCGTCCTCGACTGATCTCTACTGCCTCCAGCTTCTTCCATTTTCGAAATTTTCTCACACAATGCACTATCGTCACTTCCAATTTCCACTCCTTGACTCCTTAACCACTCTTTTCTCTGCATACGTTCCAATCACTCACACACACTCTAAAATACTCTTAAATTTATCCACAAACAGAAACTCTCTCTCTCAGATCGCCAGTTTCCTGGAATAAAATAACAAAAATTTTATTTGGAACTCGAGCCTCACTTTTGGGTCGCCAAGAATGCTGTGAAACCTCTTAAATCACCTGGTCCGTTGATTCCTTCTGTTAATCGCCTCGGCTGCTCTTCTAGATAACTTCCATCCTCAATCATAAAAATTAAACAACACATTCCTACCACAAACATCAACGTTAACTCTATTTACATCAATATTCAGAATACATTAAATTTTCAAATTAAACTTCAGCATAAAATTCAGTTTTAAAAAGAATTTCCGAATTAATTTTATTATCATTTTACTGTGCATCCAAAATTAAAGTCCTTGTTGGATGCCTACTAATTAATATAACAATATAAGCAGACCGGAGTCTGAGTATAAAGGAGCATCTACCACCCTTTACGTTAATTAACCAGGTTTGTCTAATTGAGCTCAAAGACCTACCCAAAGTTTCATCATATTCCCGAACATCAAAACAAAATACCCTTTTACTTAAACAAGCAAATTTCATCTTAAAATTAAACTTTTATGGTTAGAAAAATTCCACTAATGTCCATTTAAAGTAAATCAATTATAAAGTCATTCAATACACACAAAATGTCAAACAAAATAGTATAATTTACCTGAAGGTTATTGTCCTCGTAGCTTCAGTGTAATCGTCCCTTTAGTAAATCACACCATTCCAACCGGATTCTATTTACAGCTTCAAGTTGTCAACGCTTTAAAATGTTCTCCTCACCATTAATTTAAAGTTGTTTCTAGGCTTTTCCGGAACTCATCTGTGTATATCTGACTCTGGTTTAGTGGATGCAGACACATTTACGAACCATTTAATCATTAACACCCCCGCAAAATAGCAAAGAAATTCATACTTCCTTTTACCAATATTACCAATATACGCCAAAACTGCCTACTTTTGTGTATACATTTGTCGTTGTAAATTTTACTAATTGGTACAGTGATAATAAACTTTTATTACCTTGTATCTAAGTGCACTGAAGTACATTCATGTTAGCAAGAAAATAACAAGCTATTTTGAATCACTAAAATATACTAGCAAACTTTAAATTATTTAATCAAACTAAAATGCACTGTTTAATATCAAGTCGCGGATGCACGAGCTTTTAACGCATCGAATCGTCAAAAGTATAAGAGTCTAAGAGAAAGAAACACATATTCCCGCCTGTATATATAGCGAATAGCCGACACGTCGCTTTGTTCCTAAAGCGAGTAATTCTAAAGAATTCCTCATTCTACGTTCCCAGTCTGTAGCCTGCATGTCGATTTTCACGAATTCTCACTCGCCCCATTCAAATCTCAGAAAATTTCCACACGGTCCGCAAAGTTGTCCGAGAAAACTAATTAATTTTATACAGAACTGTTATTTGTACCTCTCAAGTTTGCCTTTTACTTTTAACCAATCGCAACCCCATGACGTTTGCGCTATTCACGCCTTTTGCTATATGTGTCTCGGTCTTGCGCATATTATCTGTCTCTATCTAACCAGTTCTTAGTGGTGCAAATTGATGTTCATTATTATCGATTATATTTTAGTCCACATGGACTGTTATCTTGGTTTAATAAACCCGTATCGCACATTCTCGTGAATATTAAGCCCTGGTTTCTCCAACATTCTTTGAAACCTTAATTATCTGCAAACTTTACACCGAATGTGATATTTAAACGACGCAGGTGTTCAAATATAATATTCATTCTCAGAGCTTTTTAAATACCCTTCTACGATTTGCATTTTATTGGGTTTTTACGAGTTTTATGCTTATAATTAATAATGGTTCAATTAACTCCAACTAAATTGATTTCTATCCTTTCATTTTTAGCGAATACAACTTAAATATTAATTATTATATGTACACTTTGTTTTACTACCGGTTACTTAAAATAGGGTTAATTAATATAAACTTTGCACGTAATTTCCATTTGTTTAGGAATAATTAAATTATCCACTGCGCTTTTCAATACTGCTTCTTTTGATGTAAAGCGTCTTATAGATAATTTAAATTTCTTATTTTTACTGAAACGACCGAGTTTATTTATGCTCCAAGGTTTTAATAAAGCGTATTATTTAATGAAATTCCTTATACACGGTAATTAAAATTATTTGATGTGATTATTTAATTTTCTACCCTGGTCTAAATATGAGTAATATATATATATATATATATATATATATATATATATATATATATATATATATACATCCTTTCGAACAAGGTTTAACGTCATGAAACTGCTTGGACGCGTACCTCCACTTATTTCTATTCTGAGCTAGTCTTCACAGTTCCTTGAAACTTCCACAGCCTACATACAGCTCTGTTCGCCTTCTGTTGTTTTTTAATTGTATGTCTTATTTTACCGAGATTCAGTGGTATATGAAGGGGGTTAAGCAGCCCCTGGCTGCCAAGATCTCCAACACTTAGACATTTGGCCGAATTAATAGTTTTCCAGTAAACTGTTTCACCTAATTGACAGTAGTTGGGAATATCGGGAAACCAATACCTGTAGTAGCTTATAATAATTATCAGGTTTAAGTACAATTATTTTTTTAGTCATTAAGTTTTTCCTCGTGTAACTGGTTAGACGCGTATCTCTATTGATTTTTATTCGGAGTTAGTCTACACGTTTCCCTGAAATTGCCACAGCCTACTTTTTTAACCATCTAGATCTGCCTCTACGTCTCTTTTTTTCTATTTCTGCTACTAATATATACCGTACTATCCCATCATGTCTTAGTATGTAGCCTTTCAAAATATCTCTCCTATTTCTTACTATTTTCCAGATATTTCTTTCATTCCCTACTATTTCTAGCACATCTTTGTTCTAAACTTTATCTGTCCATGTCTGTAGCACTACATTTTAAAGGCTTCTAAATTTGTTCTGTTCGCTTCTTCTACTGTCCAAATTTCACATACGTACAGTGCTGTGCTCCACACATATATTTTAAGCAATCTCTTCCTTCTTTCTACGTTTGTTGTCTTTAAATCCTGTAGTTACTTTTTCTTGCTAAATGTAGCACGACCTTGTGCTAATCTTTGTTTTATATCTTTTGCGCTCTTTTTCCATTTCGCGTTATTTGGTCTTAAGTCATCTTTTTCGATGTCTGATTCTTGTTCTAATGCTGTTTGTTCCTCTCCCTATATATTCCTACCACCTAACCACTTTGTCTACATTTTCTATAATGACGTTTTCTCTTGCCCCCTTTTATTTTGCCATGCCGTTTTATATCCCTAAAATTCGTTTTAATTATTTTGTAGGGGTCGTCTGTTTTTACTGTTTCCATCTTAGTTTGTTCCTCGTTGCACTTTTCATCAATCCATTGTTTTCTAGCTTTCCTGCATTTGCGAATAATTTCCCATTTTATGGCATTGAATCTCTGTTGTCCTGTTTCGTCTGATCTATTTTTGTATTTTCGTCTTTCTTCTATTAAATCCACGATATCCTTTGTTATCCACGGTTTCTTATTTTCTTTTTGTGTATACCCCAGAACATATCTGGCCGCCATGTCTAAGCTGGATTTAATGTTATTGCATTCTACTTCTACTTCCTTGGTATCAGAAATTTTCCCAATATCTTTCAGCAATTCATTTGATTTTTTCAAATCCTTTGTGGATATCTTTATCATTTAGTTTCTCAAAGTCAAACTACCCTTTTGCGTTCCATTTTTTTTAATTTTTAAATTTAAGAGCGGCCTTCATAATTACAATGTTGCGGTCAGGGTCAATATCTGCCTCTGAGTAGCTTCTACAGTCTTTTACTTGATTCCTAAACCGTTGTCTAACAAGAATGGAATCTATTTGATATCTGCCTATGTTTTCTGGCACCTTCCACGTGTATCGTCTTCTTGCATGATGTTGAAATAATGTGTTTGTGATGATTAAATTGCTTTTTGTCATAAATTTCTACCTACCTAGTTCCCTGTCGTTTCTCGTGCCTAAACCAAATAAACCTACTGCCGCTCCTTCCCTGCCCTTACCCACCACTGCATTAAAATCGCCCGTAATTATTAAACTTTTATGTCCTTTTACGTTGTTCGCGCCATTTCGCTCTCCCAACGTGGTATTCTTTATCAAGCCAGGCGAGATAAGGAATACCATAATTTAAAAGAGTCGATTAACAACCATCCGCGAACGCGAACGTGTTCATTCAATTTCTCAATATTACACTCTGATCTCTTTCCTAAAATAACCATTTCCTGACTCCGTTCCTATTTACCTCTGGCCAGAAACAGTACTGAAAGGTGCCGCGTTAGTGCTCCAGATGTCTGTGCTTCGGTAAGTGCTTTAAGTATTTATGTGACTTGTATTCAAATTCTATGTTTATTTCCTTCTACACTATACAGTCCACGTTCTACCTTACAAACCCTGGTTTACTGCCTACTGCACTCCAGGCAATTTCTATTTGTGCCCCTCGTCGTTCCAAGAGGCGTGTACATACGTATCTTAGTATGCCTTTGATATATTTGTAAATTATTTCTACCTCTTCCTCATTGTAGCTAGAGGTGGGCATGTATACTTGTATTTTTACTATATTTATTGGGTTAGATTCTAATCTAACCATGAAAACAATTTTTCTTTTGTAAGTGGTTTTCTACACAGCGTCCTATGTTTTTTCGCATAACTATCCCCACACAAGAATTTCCTTTACCTGATCGTGTATGAATTACCCTAAAGTCTTCAAAAATCCTCCTCCTCTGGCTTCCGAAATTCGCTGATCCCTACTATGTCTAGTGCTAACCTATCTATTTCAATTTTTCAGTTCTCTAGCGTACCTACTTGTTTCATACTTCTGACATTCCACGCTCCGGCTCGCCGAATGTTCCCAATGTTCCGAATGTTCCCCATATTTAAGACCAAATTAGTGCCTACAAATAGTGATTAAGCTAGTGCTGATGTAAGCAGGATTCTGCAAATACTTGTGATTGTAAGAAGTAATTAATAGGCTTGTATTTATTGGCAATAAGGGCAATGGGACAATTAGAAAATTAGTTACAGTATTTACTAGAACGATTAAAACCTAAACTAAGAGAACCATAAACTTATAATATTCAAAGCTAACAGATTACCTTTCAGTTTTTGAAGAAATGCGTAACTATATCAGTAAAAGATTTGTAAAATAAATCCAATTAACCAACGTCTTTTATAGATGCTTACTAAATTTAAAAACAGCACGACGTAATAATCAGCTATTCAGCTAAAATATAAGCAAACGAAGTTCTCATCGAATGATCCAGAACCCAAAAAAGAAAAGGACTCGACGATTTATTCAGTTGATGTAGAACATTCCTCTCTAGTGCTAAATTTCCCATAAGAATTCGTGGTAGTCAACATCAATTGGATGATTATTAAATGCTAAAGAACCATTTAAAACTAAAAATGAATAGCACTCTATAACTATTGCACTATATTTCACAATTTGTTCGTTTTGTCTACTAATCTCACTTCAAATACTAGCACTAAAACATAGAATTCGGAAATGCTGTTGCAAATACTTTGTTCGAGCTATGGATAACAGAAACCTCACAAAGCTTTCGACTTTTAACCTCATTGTTTTGAATAAAATAGGTTGCGGCCAGCCATTGAAAAGCAAAACCAGTTTAAGAATTCATAATGAACTACATTCAGTTCTTTAGGGCGTTGAATCAGAAATGTGTAAACACAAAAAATACGACACTTATTTTCATACAAATTGAGGTCATCAACGTTTCAATAGGATCGGAGCAGATAAGCGTTTAATGACACAGGTTATATATACAATGAATACGTTCCTGATGAGGAAGTTCACCTGCGGGTCGCGAAATCAGTGAAATCAATAAGGTTGTCTTTGGTAGCAACGTTTAAAGGCTTGGATTCGACAAGCTAGTGGGTCGGTTAAAAGTGTTAACTTTCTAACTCCATTTTACAAAATTTTACAGGGGAGCTAAATAACTAAATGAAAAGTATAAAATATACCATGTAAAATAATCTTCAGGACTATTTGTAAACTTGAACTTATTTTCAACTTGACAGTGACATATGCACAGAATTTTTAACATTTTAAGATTTTATTGAGAAAATAAGGGGTTATAAGGTTTTATTTTTGAAAAACATGTCATTCTTGTTGAGTTAGCAGGTTAGCAGGTTAGCAAGATCCGAAGCTAACAAACTTGTCTGATAAATTTATTGACGCCTGGTCTTTATTATAATCAATTACCATTTTCGGTTTTATCACTTCTTTTCTCTTTATTACTATCGTCATTATTTGGTTCGAATGGTAGGTGGGTAACATCAGGACGTCTCGTTTGTTCTTCCATTTTAGAACAGTGATGCCGTTTTCTATTTCCTTGAAAACAGTATTGCCTTTTTCAATTTAGCATTAATAGCTTCTGGCGGATTGCTTATCCTATTACTTCTCAAAGTTCTGAAACTACGTGTTTTTCTTCCTAATAACTGTTTTGCCAAATCAATGCTACTTTAGTAATTGTCTGCAACTGCAACCCTTCCGACATCCAGAAATTTCTCGCCGAGCTTCATAACAATGTTAATTGGTACGGATTGTTTAGAGTCCGCTTCTTTATCTTCATAGATTTTTATATTGCAAGTATATCCCTGCTCGGCACAAAGCTTAAACACTTGAATGCCATATCAATGGGATTTTTGGCGAATAGATTGCTTTATGATCAATCCTCGTCTGAAGGGAATGAAAACTCTCATCAATGCAAAACACTATTTTCAGTGTGTATGCCATTTGACAATTATTATTGAAGTCTTCTATTAAGGATTGGACCTTGTGAACCCTACTGTTTTCAAGGGTTGCTTGATTATCTGCAAACTGAAGCATAGAAAGTAGTAGTTAAAATCGATTTCTTGTCAAAGTTTCAGAGTATCTTCTGTTCGTACTCAGTACTTTGCAAAAGTAGGCATCGTAGCTAGTCCCATGTACGCTAGTATGCTCAAAACATTTTTGATCTCTGAACTTGTGGTTGAGTACCACGCGTGGAACCTTGATGATTCTCTAAAGCGCGGTTACCATCTAGTATAGATTGTGTAGCAAAGATATTTGTTTGGTCAACAATATTATCGATCATTGTATCATCAATCAACAACTTGTAAAAATCAAATGAAGTGCCATTTTCCAATAGACACAGTATAGTTTTATTTTCATTACACGACCCGGTGAATTTAGGCACGTTGTAAATATTTCTTGATGGAAGTGCATCATTATCAACGACGTTTGTATTAACTTCCTGTAGGTATTCAATTGTAAAATTTTCAGTCGCTTCTTCTTGATCGTCTGAATCGAGCCCATCGCTGATGTCCGAAAAATTGTCGTTGCCAAGCGGAGAATACTCAACATAACCTGGACCATTGTTTTCATTATCTTCCGTATTTCCACATTCACTAGAGAGAAGGGGAAATCCTTGTCGGAATCGATTGAATCGCAGTAAGGATCTGCAAAAAATAATAATAATCATAGTGCTGAGCTCGTAACAAATTTATCAAGAGAAACTAAGGACTAAGCTAGATTTTTAAACTTAAAAAATTTTAATTAGGTTATACCTACCTCATTTTCATAATCTGTCCTTCAGTATTATTAGAAGGCAATAATGCTAAAATCCTTTTTGCTCTTTCGCCCATCAGAGAGGAAATCTAAAAACGTCCGCACAGAACACACATATAGCATATACTAACACAATCTAATATTTCATATAAGCAAGTCTACGAAAGCCGCATTTACAGCCTACACGTAACAACATGCAGTTATGTATCCGCCCACCGGTGGGTGTCTGACGTTTTGTCTGCTGTGATAGATACAAAGACAATTTTGTCTGTTAAGTGTGTTTTCACGGCACCTTGATACAAAGAGATAAATGTTATAATCACTACGCCACAGAGGACACCGGTGTCTGTTTAGGTTTATCAAAAGTATTTCAGAAAAAAATTGTGTAAAAAGCAAAATATAAATACATTTGGAAATGATTTTCCTCGCAGAATACGAAAACAGCCACGGCTTGGTGGAACATTATTTGACCTTTTATGTCACTAATAGAAGTTGAAATATTCATCACCACCGTTATACACGGTGTGATCTTGTGTTTTGAACATAGGAAACTTTACATTATAATGTGAATAAGGGCCGCTATACTTGCGGCCACATCCCCAATGCTCCACCCTAAGGTACTACATTGGGTTTAAACGCGAAAATATAAACGTGCTTCAAATTAAATCTAACTTTAAAATTAATCCATCTTAAATAAAAATCTAACAACCTGAAACAAAAAATAAAATAGGGTTTGAATAAAGGTATCCCTAGGGTTGATTTTGGAGTGTGTCCGATCGACAAGACACACGCGAATGTAAATACCGGATTGCAGTTGCCAGCTCTGCTTACTGGCGCGACCTGAAAGGTCGATTTAAAACTATAGAAACCTAGCTAATTAATTAAAAATAGATTCAAATCTCTAAGCATTCGCCAAATATTTTAATAGTGAATCCAACTATTTTGGCTGCTCTATGTATTTACAAATTCGTCCTCCTTGGTCTAAGTAATTTAGCCTAAATCCGTCCCTAGCTTTCCCTGTCATGCCCTAACTGATTTATATTGTAATTACAATCATCTTTATTACATTTTTCCTTCCTATAAAAATGCTGCCACCAAAAATGGCGACAGAACGTCAGAAAAAAACAATTCAAGCCCCAAAATAGTATAATACATGCAAATAAATATAAATATTAATAAATATAAAATAAGTATTTCTATTTCATTTAGCAGAAGCATCACCCAAATAAATTATCAAGTGCGCTCGCATAAGCATTATGTTGGCTAGCGCCATTAAACGTGCTCGTTAAATTATTTTAAAAAATTCTTAATATAAATTAATGCTTATGCGAGTACAGCCGCCACAATTTTATTCTTACCTTCATTATAAATTTTCCCGGCATCCGAGGACCTGGTTGTCTGCCTACATCTATTGCTTTTCTTACTTCTAAGTAGATGGTTATGCACTGTTATAGTCCTGGAGGGTATGCACTAAACGTTCTTGGAGGGGGGGAGGTCATAATCACTATCACTTTATAGTTCTGGAGGGATGCGCGATTTCATTCTATTTTAATTTCTTTATTTATTTACTGATTTAAATTAATGAAGGTTTTCTGATTTATTCCCGATTTTAGACCCGTAGAAGGTGGGACAGTGATTGTTTTAGTGATGTGGGGGTGATCGTGCATATTAGACTTTTGGTTATAATTATTATATTATTATTATAATTTTTTTCCCAGGTTTTGGTTATTTCATACTAACGCCAAGTCAAAATCTCAAATTTTTAATCCTCCCTCCACACCCCTTCAATTTACGCGCGGTTATCACCGTCTAATCTCGCGACCCTTTCCGCGAATTCTCTATATGCTGTCCAGAACGCCTTCTGCTTAGCCACTGTCTCGACTTCCTCTAGGCTCTTTGGCCATGCTAGCCCTACGAGAGCTAATTTCATATCAGATAATCCTCGATTTGCTACCTCGAGTGGACAGTCGATGAGCACGTGCTCTGCGCTTTCTGCGCGCCCTCATCGCACTCGCAACAGTTGTTGTCGGTTAAACCGAACCTTACACTTTCAGGGCGCCGTGCTGTGTTATCAGTTGCACCATTGAATGATCGAGCTCTAGCTTCTATACTCGGTATGAATTTGTGGGTCAACCTGCCCGTGGCAGCATTGTTCCACTTCTCTTCCCATTGTCGGATTGATTTTTCGCGCAGCATTCTTTTAATTATAGACCTCGGTATCGACAAATGTGATATCCGAAAGTCGCTTGTCGCGGCCTCTTTAGCTAATTCATCAGCCCTATCGTTCTCTACCTTACCAGGGAAACTTTACAGAAATTGCTAGTGTGAAAGTTTATAGAAATAAAAAACTTTCTATCGCTGTAATCAGATTTTAAATCAGTTGAGTCGTTTTCGAGAAAATAAGGCAGTAACTTAATCGATCATAAAACTCTTATCTTACGTTTCCTAGAATGTACTGGGATATTTCTTTGCAGAACTCAATAATTGGTGTTGTAGTTACAAAAAAATTTTATTGTCGTACAGCTTGTTTTTTAAAGTACCCCACAGTAAGGAATTATACAGGTTCAACTCCGGCAAGCAAGCTGGCTAATGTACGGCACCACCGCGGGCTATCCAAGGTTTTGTGATCGTTTAATCTAAAAAACCGCGTTCATCAAAAGCATTGTGCGACGGACGTCAGTCGTGTCGGTTCCATATTGCTTCTTCTTAATCTGAAGTTGATACAACTGGATTGACCTTTTCGTGAAGTAATTAGAGGTAGCGCACGCCAGATAGCGTGTTGTTAATGAAAGACGGATAAGTTACTGTATGAACTAATAACCCAGCTCAAACCTTATATTACAATACTGAGATTTTTGACTTAACCGAACAGTACAAATTGTTCGTACTCTGCCGCGTTACTTAAAAAAAATAGGCAGTAGAAAATTTATTAAATTTGGTTATTTAGATGAGCTGTTAGTAATAAAGCACACCGAACAATTTATAAACTTGGACAGTTTACATTGAATAACGTCGTTGTTGCAATGTAATATTAAATTAGGATGAAGAATTGAAAAGGAGATCACCCAGTACATTAAATACAAACAGCAATGAATATCAGTACTTTACATCTTTCCGTATTAAATTCGATAGATTACAAATAAAAATAGGAAATAGCCGTTCATTTTAACGTGATTTGTACAAATTCGCACAGGTTTAAAGATTACAAACCCTGGAACATTACACCCAACAAACTACATACCCATAATAATAGCTATAAAATTAATGTTAGGTTCACAACAAACAACGCGGCCATCGTATTTAATGTAAAATTGTGAGAATGTATGAAAATTTGCACGGACAAAATGACAAAGACTTTGGAAATAAAACGACTTAGACACACAGTCCGTAGGAACGAAAGCATGCATGTAATTAACCCTGGACATGAAACTTATAAAAACTCATAGATAGTAAAAGAAGGGATCGGATCACTAAATGCTAGACATCCAACAGAAAATTTTTAATTCCATTGACACCCTACCATCGGACACTGGGAACCAGGTACTATAGTTAACGTGGCGGTATTCATACTCAGAACAGTTAGCAAAAAATAGTAGATTTGTGGACGTGGAAGAACCACTGATTTGATATCCTGGTGTTGTAAAAGTTGCCAGTGTAAGGAGCTTCTGTTAACATCAACAAGCTGGAATTGTCAATAGAGTTTTGAGATAATAAAAAATTTAATCGATTAGATTTTGTTATATAACGTTGTTGCCTTTTGTTGTATTTAACAACTGTTACTGGTAGTAGATGGTAGCTGCAGGCGGCTTAACCCAATTCACAAATCACTGAATGTCGGGAAAATGGGGTATATATTTGTAAAACAGTAGAAGGCGAACAGAACTGCATCTAACAAGAAAGAGCAGCGGTTATGTTCGAATACAACAAACATAGAAACAAGGAAAAAATTGTTAAAAGCATATGTAGAAAATTTAAAGAATAGAAGAAATAGAAGGGCACTATATGTTCTAAAGCATTTTTGGGAAATAGTGCGGGAAGTATTGCAAGCGGAGCTGGAAAGAAAGAAGGTAGGGGTAGGCCTAGATCAGGCTAATGCACGCAGATAGTGAAAGATGCAGACTGTGTAAATTTCAGGAAAATGAGTAAGTTAACTCAAAATAGAAAACAATGAGGATACGCGTCTAACCAGTTCCAGGACTGAAAACTTAATGATGATGACTAATAGTAATAATAATATGTGGAGCTTATTATTAAGAAGACCAACTACCATAGATGCACGCTTATATAAAGAGAATTGCATATACCAAATTTTCATGAAGGAAGATTCACTGTTGTAAAAGCATATTAACACGTAAAAATCAAATTGGTTAAATTTTCCGAACTTGAGTCATTAATAATGTTATCTCTATTTTTAAGCTAAATTCGTATTTGACCAATTAGTTGTAGATCATACTTCTTGTCTATGTTGTTATTTACCGTTAATGTCATATTTTACAATATAGGTTAGGTTACATGACGAGGAGTTTTGTGTTTATTTTAAACTATTAGAAGGAAGTGATAAATGTGTAAGCGATGCTCAATCAGCCTTCAGTAGCAGTAAGAACCGCCAAACACATTATTCGCGACATCTATTTTCCGAGTAAGCTTTAATTGTGTTAGTGTTTTCGGGTGAATTGGCGTTCGAAAGCTTAACGCAGACAATGGAGTTTATAGATCTTTCAAGGTAAGTGTAAAGGTATTTAATAAAAGTGTTTGAATTTATATACCTTTAAGAGTATTATGTTTGTTTTCATAGAACCCAGCACGCACCATTAAGAGTTAGTCCGTACACCAATTAACTGTTACATCACACCTCCCGCAGGGTCAAAACCATTAAGTAACGTAACGTCAATCCAGAAAATAACGATTTCAATATTGAAAATGTTGTCAGTTGTGTATACCGTGGGTTGAAAATGAACACTCGTCCGTAACTAATATGCGACTTAAAAGTGTCTACCTGAATATATTAACTTGATCATCATCTCACAAAGTTGCTACTTTTCAAATTTAACCTTTCCGTAAAGTTCTTTCAGCCTAGTATATTTAAAAGGTTTGAACTCTGTAGTTTGTTTTCAAAGAATGGTGCACAGTAGTACGGTAACTCCTAAACCACGGACAATCCTTCGTAGACTATTATTTTTGTTTTCCACAACATGTATTAATATTTAAAATATCTCGTTCACTATCCAGTACAGTTTGTGCAACCTTACACTTACAAGGTTTATTTACACCCCTTTAGACGTAAATTTTTCCAAAAGATGGAATTTGGCGGTTTTGATAAAAGCTGAGTGTCAATCTCCAATTGTTCTTATTGAATTTTCTGATTAGTAGCATTTCACAAACTCTATCTTTTCTGCAATTGTGTTATAATCCATTTTATAATTTTAAAGTAACTTTTTATGTTAAACAAGTGTGAAAAATTACACAAAGGAGATTAAACTGAAACGAAACTTTTCTAAATAGATTGCCACAATTGTGTCCAAATCAAGTCGAACATGATAATTGGTGTTACTAAATAAATGGTTTTTCTTTAATTTCTCGAAAACGATTGGGCCGATTTACAGTCTGATCACGGCGCTTGAAATAGGTTTCAGTTTTAAAAAAATTACTTTGCTATTCTACTGTCAAATAATTAGGGAAGCCAATATTTAAAAAAATTTGATTTTACCTGGAAATTCCCTATATCCAGAATATAAGTTGAACAGTGTATATTGTAACGAAAACTGTTTTGCAGTAAAAACAGTTCTTTATTATGAATTTATTACACCCTCTTTCTAACTCGGAGCTACGGTAAAATTTTAAAGTACTCACTCAGGACGACTTCTTTTCAGCTAATTGCTAACAGGTACAAATGCTAACTTCTTAAAGCTACACAGCTATTTCTTAATTACGGTCGAAGCACTAAAATTAACTATCGATGCACCAAGTGTTAATTTATATCGGTCACTACGATATATATATTTCATAGAACTATTTATTTTAATAATGTGATAAACTAATTTATTTCATATCACGATTTTAATAAACCAAGACTCAAATAAAAGCTAGTATTACTACCAAAGCTTGAATTGAAACTATACTAAGTGGTGCCCATGACGACAGTTTATGTACATAATCAATAATTTTTGACTATTTTAAGAACATACTAGAATTATGCAAATAACATCCACAAGATTCCTACTGTAAGCTTAAAGAGTTCTTAAATGCAACCTCTTGTAGCTCAATCAAGTCCATCTGAAGATGTTACGCCACAGGGTGGTTATCAATTATCCTTTGTGTACAGATGCCCTGTTTACGTTCAGTTGTTTTATTGTGGTCGAGGGTAGACTTAACGACGTACCGTTACAACATATACAATACAAAAGTAATTTAAGGATAATATTTTTAAAAAAATTAATTTAATTTGCATTCCCATGTTGTTTAAGGTATTGCTGATTTTGAATAACTAATGTTATTGATTTTTGCATAAAGAAACGCTATTAACAATATTATTTATTTAAAAAGACAAACAGAAAATCCACATTTATGTTAAAAATTACCAGTGCAAATTGCTAAGTAATTTACAGGCGTTTCCAAGAAGCCTTCTTTATGCAGATCAACGTGCAAGCTTATGCAAAAGATCATCAACCTATAATTTTCTTAACGTGTGATCTGAAGTAATTGAAAATAATGTTAATATACCCAACTTAATTAGTTATCAGAAGAAATGAATCGTTAATGAAATAATTATCATAACGATGTCTTAATCAATGCTTCAAAAGTTAAAAACAAGATAGTTATTTTACAGCTCGCTTACAAATAGAATCGCGTTAAGAATTATTTAACACAAATTAACTGAATTATGAAAAGTTTGAAATAAATATTATAAAAGCGGTAGATTTTGTGTGGAATTAATAAAGTAGGGAAAATTTTTTGCATGTTTCGTGCTTCAATTTGGTTATATTAATTAATCTGTATTTAAATCTCTTTTCTTTTATAGCTTTTTATTCACGGATAATATGTTTCATAACGTCATTCATTTAACTCACTGTCAGGTAATTAGATGCGCGTATGATTAATTAATGTTAAAATTCTTAAAGTATAACTAGGGTTCATTTATTTGTAGGGCAAATTGTCATCAGGCGTTTATCCTCCGCGTACAACAGTACTCATTTGGAAAAAAGTTCTGTGATTGTGTGATAATTTTAATCACACTGTATCGATTAGCAAATCGCCTAAAATAAATACCATGTTTGAACGTCGTCGCAAGGCTTGTTCAATTAAACCTATCTTTGGTTCAGGAAAAATTTATTGACAACTAAATTTACAAATAATTACCACTACGATTAAGGCACATATCTCGTTATTTTGTCAACCTATGTATACCCTGCCTAAAGAAATGTTGTAGCTGCTGCTCGAAGAATTCTTTCACAGCGTTTTGTACTTCTTTGTCTGACGGAAAACGGTTACTTTTTAACGCTTTTTTCAGTGGCCCAAAGATGTGAAGACCGCAAGGCGATAAATCGGGACTATAGGGTGGATGCTCTAATATTCCCATTTCTTTCGCTGTAGATTTTCTTTCACTACGTTAGCAACATGAGGTCGAGCATTGTCGTGAAGCAGAATGACACCACGTGAAAGCTCCCTGGACGTTTTCGTCATATTGCTTGATGGAGCTTGTTCAAAGTTTCATTATACAGGTTTGCGTTGATATGCATCCGAGGTTCTGTAAATTCTATCAACAAGGATCCTTCATGGTCGAAAAAAATGTCAACATGACCTTACCGGCAGAAAGATGAACTATAAACTTCTTTGGTGGCAGGAAATTAGCGTGTTTCCATTGAATCGATGACAGCTTACTAGATGGTTCAAAATAATAACACCAAGATTTGTGCCAGCAATTGTTGACGAGAGAAAATCGTTACCATTTTGTCTGTATTCCGTGAGGTGTTGCAAAGATTAGCCCATTCGCAAGCTTTTTTGATTCTCTGACAAAAGGCAAGGAACTCATTGCTCACAAACTTTGCTGTTGCCTAGTTTGTGTACGATGCTATGAACAGATCCGATGCTCACACCAACAATTTCTGAAATTATTCTGATTGAAACTCGACGATTTTCTCTAATCAGGCCTTCTACACTTGCCATATTCCTGTCTGTTGACGAAGTATACATTGCACCTGGTCGCGGCTTATCATTCGTCCCTTCGCGTCCATTTTAAATTTTCGACACCATTCCTTGACAGTTGGATACGTAAAACATGCGTTTTTATACACTGCTTGCATTCGTGTATGAATTTCCAATGGTTGCAAACCTTCAGCACACAGAAATTGAATGACCGCACGCTGATCACATTTGGTCGGATTGTTAACAACAAATGTCATTTCAAAGCCACAATACTTAAAATCGTAGTCAAATATATACGAGAGAAACTGATCAGTGGGAAGTTTACAAACATTACTAACGTTGCAAAACGTCAGTTGAGTGATTACAATTGTTTCCAAGGCTAACCTGACCAAAGATGGGTTTCAATTGAACAAGCCTCGCACTTTGATTCGCAAATTTCTGAAAACTAGTCGAGTGGTCAAGAGTTTTCAGACTAAATAGTGCATAATATTGGTCACGCATCGAGTAACAAACTTTATCCGAAAATACGAAAGTGATTTTGTTAGTGTATTGAAAGTGACAGATTCCGAGTGTAGTGGTTTGAAGTAAAGCGAACAACCCTTAGCCCGAAAGGTGCAGGTAACATCTCCAGTCGCATACGTCAAATACAGAAACGCTATTTTACTACCACACTTTAGATACTGTTACTGTACCACACCTCGAAATAAACAATCTTCGTTGATACTCAAAAAGCATTTCGATATTGATATATAGCTATGCCAACAAATAATTCGCGGATAAAACTTCAATCACTTACACATCTACTACCACAAGGGCCCTAGCATACCAGGTTCTAACGTCAGTTGAAACACTTACGCCAATTATTAGATCTTCGAAAACACTCCCTTCCCCACTTACCATGCCATTATCCTTTATATCAGGGTCTTCTATGGGTTCAAACGCTTCTGAACAACAAAAAGCGAAACCCTGTGGAGACGAGGTGAAGGTAGAAAGCATGCAACAGTCCCCTGCGATTCAGCAAATCAGTATCTTTAAACAACCACTAACGAAATTTGCAAGCCGGGACGCAAACACAATTAATAGAACGTGCACAATCTACATTTTGCCGCAGCTCGAACCATCTCAGCAAAACACACTGAACCAAATTTGGTAGAACATCATTCAGGCAACTTTCAGTCAACCGCCTTTACAGACGCATCCACAAACCCAACTCCTTACATATGCAGCGGCCATTTCAATTATACCTCCATCTCAGCAAGCTCACGAACAGAAACAACTCAAGCTTAGTTACTCAGAAATTACCCCCTTCCAATTAGTTCAAGTAATAAGGATCAACCTCTGTCCATCGCTTCCCTCTCTGAATATTCACAGCGTATGCCCAACAGTTACTATACGTATCAACAAACCTGCAAATGTGAAACTCATTTCCTCCCTCAATCAATACTCATGCTCCATATACCATCCCAAGCCAAAAAAAAATCCAAATCATCATCTTCAATCTGGATAAGGAGCCCCATTCCATATACTCTATATTACACATTTCATCAGAATTCGTTACACCTTCTAATGCTAGAAGAATTATTCTGTAACAAAGTTTTCTTCGTCATTCCCCGTCCAAAAACTGACCTTACCGACAACTTAATCCAAAACGTTTCGCCCCGTATGAGAAACATTTTGACGACAACCACCCAAGTATACATTGGTTACAAGTCTTGCAGGATTAGTGGCCTAGTTCACGCGGCAAGATACTAGAACTGTAAGAGGTTCGGTCACTTTGCGAATGTCAGGCGATCTGAAACAGCCTACGGTCGCTGCACAAAACCACACATTTCCCAAAACTGCTTTAGCCACCTACGGGCGCTCCGTCTTACACAAACTGCTCCCGAATTAAGTGTTAAAAATGACCAAATTGTGTACTGACTATGGATATTAAGCACCCTATCCATAGAGATTTGCCATTCCTGCCTTATCAACTTCTCAAAATTCGTACGCTACAAGTCAATCTACAATATTCCTGCTTTGCAACCTCAGAATTCACACACAGCATCAAAGAAGACAACCTATCCATCTTCTTTATACAAGAACCATATTGAATTCGCAACAAAATCTACAATCTTTCACCAAGTTTTGGCACCTACTGACATGCAAATCCTTCTGATTCAAATTTAATCGCAGCTATAGCAATCTCAGAACTATCAATAGACACCGCATACATCACCTCGTTATCCGCTCTTCAGATAATAGTTGTATAAGCCCGCTCACAAACAGGTACCACTTCTCTTGTCCCCGTCCAATTCCAATAACAAATCAACATGAACATTTACCTACACCAGTTGGGCCATTTTTACGTAGATTCTCAAATTCTTTCACCCGATCCACATGCACGACATAATTCTTACCTACGATAACTACCGTATCCAACCACTTACATCCAAATGAACTGAGCACCTTCATTAACGAAATTCTATCCAACAAACCTCCCACCTGAATTAACCTGCAGCAAAAATACATCAATAGGTCTACCCCATTCTCGCTCCCGAGCCCAATCATCACAACTTAACAGAAACTCGCACAGCATACAGTACACTAGAACTGCATCACTTATTCAATCAGCACTAAGCAGTAGACCACGGAAAACGGCAAATAAGTGGTGGACGAATAGAAGACCAAAAGAACAAGCACATCTACTAAGAAATTTATTTATGCTTATTTAGAATCTATAAACTAGGATAAGTTTTGGCCAAGATGTAGAACACAATAAACGAACAAAAGAAATAGAAAAAATAAATACTGCACGTAATTAAATGCAACTCTTTTTTAATACAGTCGGTTTTATCTACCAAATTGTTGGTCCATTGGGAACAAAATAAATTGCAAATGTGGAAGAAGCCTAGATATTAAAATGTATAGTAGAAATAAGTTTTCAATGGATATCACTCTTTCACTCCTTTTAAACTAAAATAAAGTTAGTGGCAACTGCTATACTAGCAGTTCAAAAAAAAAGCATTTGGCGTAAAAGCTTAAACTCCTTATTATTCCAAACGCGTAAGTACTTGGCGATTCAAATGTCCAGTGTTATTGCATTACAGTTTGTCGACAAAAAATTATTGGTTAAGAATTCCACATTTACCAAGGGTCAACGATCACTTAGAAAAGCGGAGGAACACACAAATGATTTTGGCACTCGTTTGTTCTAGGAAAAATTTCTGAAGAAAATTTTGGTCAACAGCATAGAGATGCACAACGCGCAGCATTGAAAGTTCATATAGATATCCCAAGCAGATTTATGGGCTACTACAAACTATTACAAATTATAATGATGCTCTTTAAGGTGAAATATTCAGAGGTAGCTACACCCCTGTTTGGTTCTCTATGGTGGTGGCTTCTAAAGTAGGAGCTATTATCAGAAATGGGAAAAACAGCTTCTGAGTAAGAGCGAGATACATCTACCTTGTGATCTAGAGTTTGGCTGTAAGCCCGTAGATGAGGTTGTGGGCGAGAACTACGTCTAGAAGCTCAAGCGCAAAATGCACGCCATCCATAGTGACGTTAGGAAAATATCTAAATTGCAAGCGATCGGATGAAGAGCAGATATGATATCAAGGCGTATGAATCTCTAATTTTGAAGAAAGCGACCGGGTCTGGATTTACAATCCCAGACGGAAACTAGGATTGTTGCCAAAGTTACAAAAACAATGGGAGGATCTGTACGAAGTTGTAAAATGGCCAACGACGTGGTATACCGGATTCGTAAATATCCAAAGAGCAGAACAATAGCGGTGTACGTTAACCGTTAGCACGCATCGTTAGTTATATTACCGGTAATGCAGAGGAACGGCGAGCAGTGAGACGAACAAACAGTTGCGCTCGCGATTATGTGCTGTGATTAGCTCGTGTCTCTGTACGGAGGCACAGTCAAGGTGAAATTTGGAGTCACGGTAAAGATTCAAGGTGATCTATTTGAAGTGCCATCGAAATACTCCCTGGCACATTGCGTAGCGGTGAACGCTGATATGTTCTGATGACTTGCTCGGTTGTTTAAATATAAAATTGGTGGTCTGAATCAACTTCGCCGATAACAACCAGCGATTGGAAAGACCGTACGGCTAATGAAGTAGCATCGGGACTTCTACTACTTGATGATTACGGAACATCCTTTTGTTAAATCGATTAACAGGATCTGTTAAAGACGTTAGTGGATCTGAAGGGTCAGGTGATCGAATTTTAAGACAAGAAGTTGACCACACCCAAGATCGGTTGTGGGCTAATGAGTAGGACTGCAGTGTGATACGAAATATGCTAGATGCATTGTTCCAAGAAACCAAGGTACATATCTAAATGGTACAGCATCTGCTATGAAAAGTGTTGAGTGCTATTTCTATAAACATGGATGCTGCAGAAATGGTTTCTACTGTATTTATCGCCAAAGAAACTTCCAACGTCTTGGTTACAGAATGCTCTGCAACCAAACAGTGGGAGGGGGGGCAGTATAGCGTCGATTGGTCTGCCTACGACTAATTATATTAGCACGCAAACGCAGCATCTGCACACAAAAGATAAATAGTGAGCACCCCGTGGCGTGACATGCTCAAATAAAGTTGATTGACAGGTACAAGGGTTTCGCATTTGGGCGTTATTTGGATTACAAAAGGAAATATTGAGAATGTTGTTTGTATAATCTCTGGTATGTTCTCGAACGACTGAAATGTCTATAAATTGCCGTTGTGAATACATGAAGCTCAGTTGTGATTGAAGCTTTGATTACACTATGTTCTAGTTTAAAGCTTTGAAAGTTTACATATGATTGACTGTCGGTATAAATTATTCTATGGGATATGAATTACTGTAGTTATTATATAAATTAGTAATAAGAGCTTGGATAGTTAATTATAGTGCTTTGATGGTAATTTAGAAGATAGCGCCGTAGTTTAAGAAGCTAGTAATTGTACCTTTAGTGGATAGCTGAAATATATAGTGTTGGCAGAGCTTCAAGCAAATATCATTGTAACTACGAGTTTTGAAGCGGCTTGAATAATCGGTTTGAAATAAAAAGTTGTTACTATGCAAATAGAATTTTTTTACATTAAAAGCCCTTCATACAGTTCAAACAATTGAGGTATCTAATCCACAACACTAAGGACCTTTTTATAGCAACTAATTGTATTGAACGCCTATGAAATGTCTTTTCTTAAAAAGAATCTTCCTTTCTGATGTTTTTCACTGTGACAAGGTAAACCGTTTGGTTTTAGCGAATAATATGTGCTTATTGGATTTAGGAGTCAGCATAAGATATTCATCTTGCGGCACTAAAATCCCTTGGTGCAGAAATGAGTATGTTAAGTTTATTTTCTGCTACCGGACTGATATATGCTTGTGAGAGAGGTTTTGAACGCAAGTTGCAAATTTTGCTAGTTTCAAAACTAAATCACGTCTTCTATTACTGTTCAAAACTTTTTATAGCATCCTCATTCACGTACTAATGCTGAATGTCTCCCGGGGAATAAGTTCTTATCGTAATTATCTTTATTGATTATAGCCAACGGTTAAACATGGCATTCTATAGGAACAGTTCAGCGGCACGCTTCTCTTAGCTAAAATAATCTTCATGCTAGATCTAAAAACTGAATTATGGTAAAATGCCTACGTTGTTCAATAGACCATAACGTTCTTGATTGAATTCCACATACTAAGAAGCAGAATGATCATACCAGAAACCGCTTTATCTGTATAAGGTTAAATGTGTTCTAGTGATATTATGGGATTTACTAGAGTGTGAATGAATGCCCACATCCTATTGTAATGAGTACGTATATGTTCAATATACATGCAGTTCTTATTCTCATACATTATATGATTGCTCAAAGATAAATTAATATTCTTCGAGATCGATATTAACCGGTCTTATTGAATTATATAATACATTGCAAAAGAATCTGTTACGGATAAAATGAAGTTACGCTACGAACTTTTTCCATTTGCCCAGAAGGGGCGGAAACCCTGTAACAATTTTAAGGTGTAACGGCTTACTAGTATGATGCAGGAGTTGGTTCCTGTGGAAAAAATTATATACATGTAAAATGGCCGAAATACAAAGCTACTTTACAAGTACCCCTTACCTTTAAAGGTTTTACTAGTTTACAACAAGTAAGAAGCGCCAAACCATCTCGCCCCCGCAATTCTCATGCTCTACCTTTATCTACCATCCCATAAAAACGATCACTTACTTTCTGTCAAGCTAAAACAATTTTTCAAAATAACGATCTCTCCCAAATATGACTTTATCATTGGAGTAGCTGGATTTTTTTCACGGTGATCACTTTTATTTATCTTATAAATAATTCAAAATAAATTCTATGTAAGCTTAAACTGTATTAACAGTAAATTCTCGGAAATATACATCCATTAACCTAAAAAAAAAACAAACCTAATATAATATCTAACTGGCCAGATATTATTAACAGAACTCCTTAAAAATATAATATCATTTCTAGTTGCCTAGATTGTTTTATATGACATTTTAAATCACATTTATTTGGAAATGTCATTAAGAGCAATACATAGGAAAATATACCGCAATAATAACTTCTGGTGGCGCGATTTCAATGTCTAATAAAAATACTAAATTTATATAAAGAAATTTTCTAGCATATTAAACCTACAACTAAAGTTTATGTTTCAATTGATACGCACATTTTTCTACGTGTTTCCCAATTTCATACCTCTTTTCCAATTATATTATGCTTAAATGTAACTAAACTGATTCTGTCGCTCTACCAAAAAGTTATTATTTATATTTACAAGTCCACATGTGCATATTTATCAGAAGTAAGCAAAAAAGGAAAACAGCAAAAGCTCAAACAGTACTCAGAGTGTCAAAATCTAAGAATTTCTAAGATAACTACATTGATTCACCTGTTTACCTCCTCGGCACATTAGGTCTCTCATTTCAGCTATTTAATTTCTAACGTTTGGTTGCCGATTAAAAATCCACTGATCGCCATTTTGATGCACCACCGACGCGATTTAAATTCCACGCTTAATAAGCATGCCCGAGCTTCCTGGTCTAATTAACCAGCAAAGCTCAAAATAATTTGTCGGCCAACTATTGAGGGACGACTACGACCTACACGTCTACTGTCACTAAAGCATAATTTAGTTCCTAACCTAACTTACTAACTTTTTAGAATTTATTTCTATATTTTATTTTTGCACCTTTAAGAAAATTCCATCCTTACACTTTGTGTACCTAAGGCTATCTTATGGTCAAGTTCAATGCCATCATCTGTCTGAACGATCATTGTTTCCACACTTTGCAGTTAATAGTAAAAGCTGTTCATTCGAATTAAATTTTACTACGCTTTTAATTCTGTGATAATTTGAACGACATTTGAATTTATACAAATATTATTGTGAACAGTAATGTCATAATTTAGTATCATATTGGGACAACACCTTTATAAAATGTAAACTATTGAAGCTTCTATAAACTTTTAAAGGTAATTTTTTGTAGAGCTCATTGCACTAAAATAAATCAATTTATTTCTACAACCTAATGAGTATTTAAGTAACACGTGAGCGTCACACTTCTCACTAACAGAATTCTTCCAAAACTCTTCTACTTTTACCTTAATCTTACTCTGAAAATGTGGCTGAAGGTTAAAAATGGTGAAGCGGCGTACTCTATCAGGCAGCTCCGTGCATCAGACAAGTTTGCGTACAGTAACTTATCCCAAGGTCCTGGGTTACATTCCCGATATGGACCGTCTGAAAATTTTCAGGCGAGCATTTTTAACAAAAATGCGCTCTCGCTCGGATGAGAGGTAAAATTTAAAGTGGTCTTTATCCCTCAAAAGAGTAGTTCGCTTACAAGAGTCATGGTTGTTCATCCCCCGGTGCCGGATTACTAGAGTAAAACCTCCTGAGATTTGGAACCAGCTACATCACTCAGGCTAGTATTACTCCAACCCTCTGGGAAAAATTTATGATTGGACGGTTGACCAAGAAAATTCCTAAAAGAATCGACCCAAGCTACCGCTTTTCTCTCTCTATCTCTCTCTCTCTTTTCCTCATTCTCTCTCTCATTCTCTGTATCTCTCTCTTTCCCCGTTTCTCTCTCACTCTTCCCCCCCTCTCTCTCTCCTCTCTCTTTTTTATATTATCCTGCCCCTACAAAAAAAGTCCCCAATTGAAACTCTTCTGGTAGATCTAGCATTAAAATTTCCAGTACAATAATACAAAGTTCCTGGAGATAGACAAAGTGAAGGAACAGTTATGTATGAAAATAAGGAATTGATGCGAAGAAGAATATACAGGAGGTGGGAAGATAGAGTGTCGTCAAACTAGAACAAAAGGTCTCTTTAGTCACGTACATGTGACTAACAAACGTCGTTTTTCAGGGAAATACCGAGGGTGAACAGCCAAGGAAGGGCAGGTTGGTGATGTCAGGGGACTGTTCAAAAAGTTAGACATTGTGCCCCTTTGGGAGATAGGAATAAAGTACTTTCTAGGCTAAATATTACAAAAGGTGAAAAAAAGAGCATGGTCACTTGGATGTCCGTGAAGTTCAGTTCGTTTGTCAAGCACAAAAAGTTAAATCCTTATCATAAAAATAAAAAACTAGCTAAAGTTACCGTGGTATCCTACTCTAAATATTGTTTTCCAAAAACAAAGAATTAAACTAAGCAATCTATTTATCTAATTAAAGTATGTTTCAACTAAACATGTTTTTAATTAAATTTTCTTTTTAAGTTCCGTTCAGTTTTAAAACCTCCGTTCCAAATCCTTCGGGATTAACGTTGCCAATTTATACATATTTATGGAAACTTTGTCAACTATCTAGAATAACCCTGGAAATTTAGGTACCTATGCAACCCTGAAGAAGTTCGTCGCGTTCGAGAGCAAAACATACACCAACTTTATTTCAGACTCAATAGTTTCATACCGTCGTAAATCATAACAATGTTTTTCCCACAATTTTCCTTACAATTTGGTAACTGTCAAATCGTTATTTCCTTTTCATATTCTAACTCGAATTGTCGTAATTCATAACTCAATTAAATTTTCCACAAAAAAATTAATTCCACTTCAATACTCAAAACAAAAGTTTTTGCTTTTTACGATCAGACCATTTATATTTTAAAACCATTCAAGGCAATTGATCTTAAAAAATATATATATTTAGAATATTGAGTAACAGTAAAAACAGCCAAACAATCAAAGGATTAAACAATAAAAGGCCCTAAAGTTGGACACCAAATTTTGCTAGCAACTGAAAAAAGCAAAAATTAAGCCCAACCCGCTGGTTGTCAAAATTTTGTTACGCTTAAAAATGACGTTACGTTACGAATTTCGATTTATGCAGAAGATGCGAAAACCACGTAACAATTCTATTTGCGCGCCTATTAAATACAGTAGTGCGTGAGTGAGTTCCTATGAAAAAGAGTACAAAAATAATATTACTATAAACATGTAAAATGGCCGAAAAACAAAAATACTTTACAAGTACCATTTACCTTGAAAGCCTTTAATAGTTGTCAATAATAAAGGGCGTCAAACCGTCTTGTATCGGCAATTTCTTTCAAATTTTTGCTATCTGGTAGACGATCATTTCGGATAGGTCTCAGTACTTTCCGGTTTTCCAATTTTTTCACCCCATACTCTACCTTTATCTACCACACCTTATGAACATTCTTTACCTTTGTGTTAAATTAAGACAATTTTTCATAGTAATGGCCTCTCTCAAATATAACTTCGTCACAAAGGTAGCTGATATCTTTTCCAAATCTATTTTATAAATAATTCCAAATAAAATTCCATATAAGCTTAAACTTTATTAACAAAAAAATCCTCAAACAAATGAATTCATAGACCTAAAAAAGAAACAAACCTAATGTAACTTCTAACTGGCCAGGTGTTATTAGCAGACCTTAAAAAAGCATTTATCCATAAAAATTCTGACATTTCACTTTTTTAGTTTCTTAGATTGATCTATACGACATTTTAAATCCCATTTATTAGGAAATGACCCTGGCGATAAGGCATTGATAAACATAGCACAACACTAACTTCTGTTTTAGCCATTCCAATGCGCACTAAAAATGCTAAATATACACAACAAAATTTACTAGCTAATACATGCCACAGTTAAAGCGTACGTTAAAATTAATACGCAAACCTTTCTCTACCCAGTGTTTCACAGTTTCAAACTTCCTTTTCAATAATATTATGCTTAAATGTAAACAGACTGACTCTCGTGTTACAAACCAAGTACGACTTGTATTTACTGGTCCGCATGCACATATTTATCATGGATAAACAGAAAAGAAAATCAAGAAAAGCTCAAACTGTACTTACAGTGATTAAGGATTTCTAGGTCGACTGTGATGATTTCTTTGTTTACATCCTCGGCAATATTGGTTCTCCTTTCAAGCTATTTAACTTCTAGCATTTAGTTGCAAAGTGAAAACCCGTTTATCCCCTTCATTTCATTTCGCACTGTTGTGTATTAAAACAGTAAAGCATTCCTAACGGTAACACAACCTAAACATTATTTTGCACTTAGATTAGTAGCCGAAATGTTTTATTATGTTGAGGCGTTGAGGCAAATATAGTGTTAAGGTAAGAATTTAGATTAGTTGAAATGCTTTATTACTAAGGCAACACAAGCGGTGGGCTCTTGTAAAAGATAGTGTTGAGGCAAAAGGAGTGTTGAAGATTCAACTTTGATTGGTCACCAAAATATTTTGCTACTAAGATAAAGTAATGGATTGGGTATATATGCAAAATTACTGTTGAAGTGAAAACAGTGTAAATGTTTCAACTTACTTTAGTAGCCGAAATGTTTTACTACTAAAACAAAATAATCAAAAGAGTACACGTTCGAAAATAGCGTTGAGGCGAAAATAGTATTGAGGTTACAATTTAGGATAGTTGTTGAAACATTTTAGTACTAAAACAAAATAATCGAAATGGTACATATGCCAAAATAGTGTTGTAGCCCAAGTAGTGTTAGGGTAACGAAGGTTAGTAGTCAAAATATTTTACTAATAGGATAAAGCAATCGAAATGGTGCATGTAGAAAAATAGTGTTGTTGCGAAAAAAGTGTTATGCTTTCAGCTTAGGTTAATGGTCGAAATATTTACTACTAAGACAACACGAGCGATGGGTCCTTGTGCAATAATAGTGTTAACGATTCAACTTTTAGATTAATAATCAAAATGTTTTACCACTAGGATAAGATAATAGATTGGGTACATGTGGGAAAATACTGTTGAGGCCAAAATAGTGTGAGGTTTCAACTTAGGTTAGTAGCCGAAATGTTTTACTACTAATACAAAATAATCGAAAGTGTATACGTTCGAAAATAGCGTTGAAGGGAAAATAGTGTTAAGGTTGCAATTTAGGTTACTTGCTGAAATGTTTTAATGCTAAGAGAAAATAATTGGAAGGGTATAATAGTATTAAGGTTACAATATATATTAGTTGTTGAAATGTTAGTACTAAGACAAAATATTTGATAGGGGTGTACCCTGTGCGAAAATAGTCTAGAGGCAAAAATAGTGTTAAGGTGGCAATTTAGTTTACTAGACGAAATGTTTTACTAATAAAACAAAACAATCGAAAGGGTGTATGTACAAAAATAAAGTTCATGGGAAAAAGTGTTATAATTTCAACTTAGTATAGTTGTTCTATTACTAAAACAACGCAAGCGATGTGTTTTTGTGCAAATACAGTGTTGAGGCAAAGATAGTGTTAAGGATTCCTTTTTTAGACTATTAATCAAAATGCTTTACTACTAAGACAAAATAGTGTCCGAAAATACTGTTGAGAGGAAAATATTGTAGAGGTTTTAATTTAGGTTAGTAGCCAAAATTTCTATAACGAAGACAAAATAATAGGAATGGTACATGTTCGAAAATAGTGTTAGGCGAAAATAGTGTTGAAGTTATAATTTAGGTTAGCTGGTGCAATGTGTTACTACTAAGACAACATAATTGACTTGGCTTATGTGCAAAAATACTGTTGAGGCAAATTAGTGTAGAGGTTTCAATTTAGGTTAGTAGCTGAAATGTTTGACTAATAATACAAAATAATTGAAAGTGTACATGTTCGAAAGTGGCGTTGAGGCGAAAATAGTGTTGAGGTTACCATTTAGGTTACTTGCTAAAATATTTTAATACTAAGACCAAATAATCGTAAGGGTACATTTGAGAAAATAGTGTTGAGGCGAAAAAAATGTTGAGGTGACAATTTAGGTTAGTGGTCGAAATGTTTTATTACTAAGACAAAATAATCGAAAGGATGCATGCACGAAAATAGTGTTGATGCGAAAGAAGTGTTATGCTTTCAATTTAGGTTAATTGTCAAAATGATTTACTACTAAGACAACACAAGCGACGAGCTCTTGTGCGAAAATAGTGTTGAGGCAAAAATAAGTTTTAAAGATTCAACTTTTAGATTAGTAATCAAAATGTTTTACTACTCAGGTAAATAATGGATTGGGCATAGGTGTTAAAATACTGTTAAGGTGAAAATAGTATAAAAGTTTCGGTTAGTAACCGAAATGTTTTATTACTAAAACAAAATAATCGAAAGGTACGTGCCTCAAAATAGAGTAGTGGCGAAAATAGTATTAAGATTACAATTTATATTAGTTGTTGAAATGTTAGTACTAAGATAAAATATTTGATTGGGGTGTACCCTGTGCGAAAATAGTGTTGCGGAAAAATTGTGTTAAGGTGGCAATTTAGTTTACTAGACGAAATGTTTTACTAATAAAACAAAACAATCGAAAGGGTGTATGTACAAAAATAAAGTTGATGGGAAAAAAGTGTTATTATTTCAACTTAGTATAGTTGCCGAAATGTTCTACTACTAAACAACGCAAGCGATGTGTTTTTGTGCGAATACAGTGTTGAGGTAAAGATAGTGTTAAAGATTCCTTTTTTAGACTAGTAATCAAAATGCTTTACTGCTAAGACAAAATAATGTTCAAAAATACTGTTGAGAGGAAAATATTGTAGAGGTTTTAATTTAGGTTAGTAGCCGAAATTTCTATAATTAAGACAAAATAATCGGAATGGTACATGTTGGAATATAGTGTTAGGCGAAAATATTGTTGAGGTTATAATTTAGGTTAGCTGTTGCAATGTGTTATTACTAAGACAACATAGTTGACTTGGCTTATGTGCAAAAATACTGTTGAGGCAAATTAGTGTAGAGGTTTCAATTTAGATTAGTAGTCGAAATGTTTTACAATTACTACAAAATAATTAAAAGGGTCATGTTCGAAAATAGTGCTGACGCGAAGACATATTAAGATACGTAAGAGGACATGAAAATTTAATAATTACGGGGCGTTTTAATGCAGTAGTAGGTGAGGGTAGGGAAAGAGCGGTAGTAGGTTTATTTGGTTTAGGCACGAGAAACAAAAGGGAAAGTAGGCTGGTAGAACTTTGCGACACAATGGAATAGCATTAAATCCAGTCTAGACATGACGGCCAGAGATATTCTGGGGTATATACAAAACGAAAATCAGAAACCATGGATAACAATGGATATCCAGAATTTAATAGAAAAAAGACGAAAACACAAAAATCAGACGAAACAGGAAAACAGAGATACACAGCCATAAAATGGGAAATTATTCGCAAATGCAGGAAAGCTAAAGAACAATGGATTGATGAAAAGTGCAAAGAGGTACAAACTAAGATGGAAGTAGGAAAGACAGATGAAGCATACAAACTAATTAAAATCAATTTTAGATATATAAAACCGTATAGCAAAAATATAAGGGATGCGGGAGGAAACGTCATTATAGAAAATGTAGAGAAAGTGGGTAGATGGCAAGAATATATAGGGAATTTATATGCAGGGAGGAACTAACAGCGTTAGAACAGGAATCAGTGATGACTTGAGATATCCTATAGTTAGAGATGAGTTTGAATTAGCATTAAAGAGTCTGAAGGATGGTAAGGCGTCGGGTACAGATAAGAAGCAAGCAGAAAGTTTAAAAGCCGCTGGACAAGCAGTAACAGAATGTCTCTACCAACTTGTATGCTATATGTATGAGACAGGCGAGATACCCACAGATTTCAAACGTAACATCATAGTAACTATACCAAAAGAGAAAGCGCGGATAGATGTGAAAAATTTCGAACAATAAGTCTGACAGCACACGTGTCAAAAATATTAACTATAAATGTACAAAGACGAATGGAAAAACAAACTGAAGAAATACTGAAAGAAGATCAATTTGGGTTTAGGCGAAACAAGGGAACACAAGAGGCTATTTTAGCTCAGAGAGTGATAATGGAAAAAAATATATAAAAAGGTGAAAGCGTGTATATAGGGTTTGTAGATCTGGAAAAAGCATTCGACATTGTAAAATGGAAAAAATGTTTAAAATACTCAAAAAATTTGGAAGGAGTTATAGGGATAGACGAATAGTACATAGCTTATACAAAGAGCAAACAGCAGTAATTGAATTAGGGCAGGAATGTAGAGAAGTAAACATTAGGAAAAAGGTGAGACAAGGATGTGCTTTATCCCCATTAATTTTTATCTTGTACATTGAAGAGGCAATGAACACTATCAACTGCAGGAAGACATTTGGAATTACTATGCAAGAACAAAAAATTGATATGCTTAGATTTGCAGATAATATAGTGGTATTAGCATCTAGCAAGGAAGAGTTAGAAGCTACTCATAATGAAATGAAAACAGTTCCAACAGAGAGATACGGTATGGAAATTAACAAAAAAAAACTTAAGTACTAGAATGCCAAGGAGGGGAAAATAAATCAAAAACAAGAATACAAATAGGTACGAAAACTTACAAGAGGTTATGGATTCCTGCTACCTAGGAAGCCAAATAACGCAAGATGAGAAAAGCGCAAAAGATATAAAACACAGATTAGCACAAGGTCGTACAACATTTGACAAGAAAAAGCAACTACTGTGTTTAAAGACAACAAACATAGAAACAAGGAAAAGATTGCTTAAAACATTTGTGTGGAGCACAACACTTTACGGCTGCGAAGCCTGTGGTCCTACTCCTAGTAGGAGAAGCGGACAAGAAAAAGGTAGAAGCCTTTGAAATTTGGTGCTACAGACGTATGATGGAGATATCATGGACAGACAAAGTTAAGAACGAAAAGGTACTAAAAATGAAAGGGGATGAAAGAAATATGTGGAAAGCGGTAAAAAATAGGAAAGATAGGATGATAGGCCACATACTAGGGCACGAGGGAATTGTGCGGAATATATTAGAAGCAGAGATAGGAAATAAGAGAAATAGAGGTAAACTTAGGTTAGACTACTGCACACAGATTGTGAAAGATGTAGGCTGTAGGAATTTCGGTGAAATGTGTAGGCTTCAATTGAGGTACGCATCCTACCAGTCCCAAAAAAAGATAAACTAAGAACAAAAAAAGTAACTGTACTTAAACATGATGATTATTATAAGCAACTACAAGTATTGGTTGGGCAATATTCTTGAATAATGTTAATTGTGTGAAAGCATTTACTGGAAAACTATTAATTCGGCAAATGTCTAAGTGTAAGGGGATCTTGGCAGCCACAGGTTGCTTAACTCCCTTCACATCTTGATAAAATAGGGCAAATAATTAGAAAACTATAGAAGGGAAAACAAGCTGTATACAGGCTGTTTGAGAATTTCAGGGAACTGTGCAGTCTAGCTTAGAATATAAATTAGTGCAGGTACGTGTCCAACCAGTTTTGAGACGGAAAACCTAATGACAGAAAAATAAGCGCTGATAAATCTGATAATTATTATAGACAACTACAGGTTTTGGTTGTGAAATATCTGCAATTAATGTTGACTGTGCGAAAAGATGTATTGGAAAAAATATTAAATCGGTAAATGCTCAAGTGCTGTGGGAACTTGGTAGCCACAGGATGCTTACCCCCCTTTCACAACCTTACATGTGATTTTCCAATGCTCCACCCGAAGGTACTACATTGGTCAGGAAGCGAGGTTTTTTTTACCTGGAAAATTTGGAATTTTGCCGAACCCTTGCTGTTCCAAGCAAGGTAGGGATTTTTAACGTACGCAACAACACACACACGAGACCTCCATTTTGCCTCTCATCTGAACGAGAGTGTATTTTTATGAAAAATGCTTGCCTAGCATTTTTCAAGCGGACCGTGTCGGGATTCAAACTCGGAACCTTGGGCGTAGTAGTCACACGCATACTAACTACGCCACGGAGCCCCGCCTCCCCCCTTCACAACCACTGAATGTCGGAGAAATAGGGTAGATAATTGTATAACAATAGAAGGGGACCAAACTGCATATAACAAGAAAGATCAGCATACATACAGACAACATACATAGAACCAAGAAGATAATTGTTGACAGCATGTGTGTAGAGCACAGCTCAGTATGTATATGAAATACGGGCAGTAGGAAAAGCAGACAGAAAACAGTAGTAGCCTTTTGGAATGTTGTGCTTCAGATGTATGAGGATGGTAGCATGGACAGACAACGTTAATAACAAATAGTTTATAGAAATAGTAAGGGATAAAAATATCTGTGGAAAAAATAGAAAAATAGAGGGGCGGAATACGTTGTAAGGCATTTTTGGGGAATATTATGGGATATATTACAAGCAGAGATAGGAAAGAGGAGGTATATGTAGACCTAGATCAAATAGTGATAGATGCAGGCTGTGCAAATTTCAAGGAAATGTGTAGGTTAGTTCAGAATAGAAAACAATGAGGGTACGCGTCTAGCCAGTTCCAGGACTGAAGACCTAATGATGATGAATGAGGTAAAAACCTAAGACAAGCTAGTGGGATACATTTATGCAAATAATATTGTAAAAACGTTTAAAATTGATTTCAAAATATACAAAACTCTTGCTAGGGAACATCTATTTAAATGATTTACTTTGAACTTTTTTATGGTCAATAAATTTTTAATTTTGTATATTAGTAAATATTTTATGTACATTTTACTTGTAACCACAGTAAAAATAAAACAATTTATGTTCGCCTGTATACCTTACTTGCGGGATTGCAATTCTCACTGCAGAATCATATCGTTTGCACTAACCCAATATATCAATACTAAGGTACGAATCGATTTCAAAAAATCGAATCAATTGCGTTGGTACATTTCAAATGCAAAGAGTGATTTGGTGTCTGTTAATTGGTTACTACGCCCTTTTTTATTCCTATATTTTAAAGGTTTGTGCCAAATCGACCTACTGTTAAAAAAAATGTATTTGTGTTAGAGCTCCACATTTCCGCAAATTTTACTGCTATATTTTGAAAAGCATGCCTTTCTGAATCATTTCCATATTTTTCAAATCAAATTTGTCAGGTTGCTAAGACCGACGATTCCCCAGTTCTCTATATACAGGTTATGCTTTTCCAAGGTTATTAACCACGTTATTGGCCAATTCTAGAGAAATATACGTAGCCTGAAACGCATAGCGGATGGAAATCATTCACAGTAGCAAAAGTATATATTACAAATTCCCTAGGATAAAAAAATGAAACAGCTAAGCGAATTTTTAATGGAAATCAAGCCTCAATCTCCGCAAAATCGGATGAAATTAAAAAGTATAATTCTTTCGCAATTAATGTGGATGTACCACAGTCTTCATCGTCAAATATTGGTGTTTCTCGACGTAGTGTTAACATTAACGCAATAGACTCTAATAATATGTCCAGCTTGATAAGTGTTGCTAGCTGCAGGAATTCCACATTTACGTTCAACTTTAAAAACTAAATTTTTAAGTTCGTTGAATTTATTTCGTTGAAAATTTTAATTATTACTAAGGTTTGTTTCGTTATATTTGTGAATTAAAACAGTGGTTGAATTAAATATACACTGAGGTGCTTTCATTATTTAGATTAGAGGGAAGAAAGCAATTTTTAGTCTAAGTTTAAAATTCAGTTAAGAAACACAGGATTACTTAAGGTAGGCTTAGGCATGATACTACCGCTAGCTTGCAACCATGACTTCAGCCGATAACTCACCTCTGTAGGAAAATAAATAAAAATTTAGGAATCGCTGTACAGTGTTCTTCGTAGATTCAACTTACGCAAGAGTGACGTACTTATCATTTACGCCTAAGTTAGTGAAAAAGCATTGTTACTGTTTAGTACGAAGGCGTAAAAGGTCCACAAAAAATCGCTCTCTTATTTTAGTTAAATTTCGACTTCGATGTCGAAATTTAGTTAAATTTCAACTTCGATCTCGGTTTTAGTTAAATTTTGACTTCCATCTCGAAATTTACTTAAATTTCGACTTCTATCTCAAAATTTTGCTGGATTTTTAACTTACGGTCAAAAGGTTATTCTTGTTGGTATTTCGAGATCGAAGTCGAAATTTAACCAAATTTCGACATCGAAGTCGTAATTTAACCAAATTTCGACATCGAAGTCGTAATTTAACTAAATTTCGAGATGGAAATCGAAATTTAACTAAATTTCGAAATTAAAGTCAAAATTTAACTAAATTTCGACATCGAAGTCGAAATTTAATAAATTTCGAGATCGGAGTCGAAATTTAACTAAATTTCGACTTTGTTACTGTTTAGTACGAAGGCGTAAAAGGTCCACAAAAAATCGCTCTCTTATTTTAGTTAAATTTCGACTTCGATGTCGAAATTTAGTTAAATTTCAACTTCGATCTCGGTTTTAGTTAAATTTTGACTTCCATCTCGAAATTTACTTAAATTTCGACTTCTATCTCAAAATTTTGCTGGATTTTTAACTTACGGTCAAAAGGTTATTCTTGTTGGTATTTCGAGATCGAAGTCGAAATTTAACCAAATTTCGACATCGAAGTCGTAATTTAACCAAATTTCGACATCGAAGTCGTAATTTAACTAAATTTCGAGATGGAAATCGAAATTTAACTAAATTTCGAAATTAAAGTCAAAATTTAACTAAATTTCGACATCGAAGTCGAAATTTAATAAATTTCGAGATCGGAGTCGAAATTTAACTAAATTTCGACATCAAAGTCGAAATTTAACTAAATTTCGAGATGGAAGTCGAAATTTAACTAAAACCGAGATCGCAGTCGAAATTTAACTAAAATAATTTTTCTGTGGCCCTTCTACGTCATCGTAGTTTAGCTTGTAATAATTGTAATCAGTTTCTTTTATAGCGGCATATCAGTACATTGTACCTTCTCTAAGTTTTTTTGTAAACAGAGATTGATTCAGAACAGTTTAAACAAAGTTTGTACATTATTGTTACATCTGCGAAATAGATCATCAAAAAAAGTACAAGAAATCCTCAAAAAAACTTTCCTCTGTGGAAAAATTTATAGCTCTTTAAAAAAAGGGAATTTCTTGATGAACTTAACTTACCACATAATTTTAAAACCGCGATGTCTCGTCGTGATGTAATAAGCACAAGAAAATAAACAAATAAAAGCAAAACCTCATCTCGTATCTATATTATTGCAGTCTGACCGCTTTGACAAATTAAATTCAGCATTGCCATAAATTAGAACGGACTTTAAGCAATTAAGATTGGCTGAAGATGATATAACATCCATAAAGACGAAAAATGCAGATATAATGGTACTTCATTTAGTGGGGCATGTCTAAATATGATTGAGAAAGAAGCTAATGATCTTGAACACAAATTAGAAAATCAGGCATGTTAGGAATTTGCATTAGATATTTTACCTGTTCAACTGTAAATCTTAGGACGAGCTTCGATGTTACCAGTACTTGAACAACATCTTAGTCGTAAATATTAATCTGTTTGGTTAAGTTGATCGATCACCTAACGTTAAAAATAGATGAAACGCCATGCACCCATTGAAATAATACGCCAACTTATTAACAATTTTTAAGCAAGCTTTTACGACGTCTCCAATTTAAATTAGCTCTGCTCCATATTCAGTGTTCGATGTGGAGTGTTAGTTTGACTCAGAGCTGCTCTGAGCATTTGAATTCATTGCACACAAAGAACAGGCACTTTTTGAATTAAATTTCTTACGAAATTTATTGAGAAAGCAAAATCAAATAGTCTGCGAAATTATTCCTTCCATATCAAACGACTAAAACTGCTAAAATGTATAAGTACCATTCTATAAAACGCACTGAACTAAGAAAAACATTTGTCATATTTTGTACAAGATGGCAACATATACATCATAACTTCAGTTTGTATACAGACTTTTTTGTGTTACCCATTCTCTTTCTTCCAATAGAAGACCACACCCCATTTCCATAGCGGCAGTTACTTTGCCACAAGACACCTTTTGGCTTAAATGGGCTGGTGAGTCTGCTAGTTCAGAAGTAACTTTACATATTCTTTACACTTTAACTTGTATACTTAATATTATCATTCCTACCTTTATTATTATTTTTATTATTATTGTTTATTTTATTTTCTTGTTCTGATGAAACCTCTTAGAAAAGTGGGGGAAACGTCGACCTTAGTTTATAAAATGACACGGTACCAACCCAGACCCATAAATATTTATAGGTTATTCTCGTCCATAATAAAACCACATTTTTCAAAGACTGATTATAATAGTTTGTTTGTATTTAACACCAATGTCAGTGAAGTTGTAGGTTATGATGGATTTACACAATTAAAAGTGTTATCGGTTGCGATCGCTATCCTCTTATTGATGTTTTTATTCATATTTGTAAGTGCAAAGTAATTCTCAGATTTAAAAGAAATTCTGCTTAAAATTTTGTATTGCACAATATGCAGTAAACTATCAGTATTGATGACGTATACACACACACACACACACACACACACACACACACACACACATATATATATATATATATTGCTATGATAATTAGGTTATTTAAGGTCATATAAGGTTATAAGAGAGAAATACCGCATGTAAATTTCATAGAAACCACGAAAAACAAACATTTAAATTCAAAAATGTATATAATTTATTCATTATGCGAAAACAAATACAAATCGCCTAGTATAAAATCAATAACAAGCTATAATTAATTAAACGAAGCTTATTCCGTAATGACTTCACTACCCCACTAAAATAAATAATTGCGTAAGCAATTCAATCATCTTAGAACATTTAAAAACGTTGTTAAGCTCAAAAACAAATATAAATTCGACATATTTAAAGAAAAATAACCGGGAAATAAAATTTCTTTTAATCTAAAAGTGTTTGCGTAAAGAAAGTAATAAATGCGTGTAATGTTTACCAGTTTATAATAATCAAACACTTAAAACAAGCATGTTTAAATAGTATGGATATTAGAGGCGACGGTAATACGTGCGATTTAAAATGTACATAAAATGTCATTTGTTAAGCAAAACCCGCTAGGAAGATCAGAAATATGTGCAATTCAAAATGTACATAAAATGTCAGATTCAATAAAACCAGCATATGTAAATAAAGTATGGATATTAGAGGCGACGGAATACGTGCAATTTAGAACGTAAATACATTAGATCGTCCAAAATTCAACAGGTTGCAGATATACAACCATAATTGAAACACCTTTCCCAACGTACAAGCAACTGATAGCGCTGCGTCAACCAACAACGCGTGGAACATTCTGGAAAAAATTTGATTCGATAAAACCAACGAAGCATCATTTTTATAATTATTACGTAGATAGACTTTTGGTGAAAATTATAAGTTTAAGAAATTGAACCGTAAGAAAAATTTATAATATCCAGCTAAATAAATAGGAAAGTGCGCATTGTAATAAGTGTATATAGAATTTGCCGTTGATATAAACGTAAGCCTAGAAATAATTAACATGAATAAAAATCTTAGCAATTTATTTATTTAGCGCTCCAAATTACAAGGGAAACTGATTTCAAGGTGCTGGAAAACGACTGTAAGTTAATGGTTAACGCTTCAATGAATAAATGATTCTAACTACTGGGTAGATACTTCAATCTTCTGGCTATCGACTCCAAGTTGAGACGCAAATACTCTAAATAAATGACAAAATGCTCTAAGTACAGGGTTAATACTTCAAATTATTGGGCAAACGACTCCAAGTTGCTAGTAAATATTTCAAAGTGCTGCGTTGACACGCTAAGTTGTTGGTCTAAGACTCCAAGCTACTAAACAAACAACCGATTTGGGCCAGAAAGCTCCAGCCAGAAAAATCATAAGAAATATAAGGTCAGAACTATTTATTCTATTTATAACATGTTGCATTTATAATCTTACATAATTTTTGTATTCAGAAGGGAGCTTAAAAGTTGTATGTTATTAAAATATTTTGCGTAAAAAATCAACAAAAATTTGGTTGGTACGTAAAAGTGCGTTAAAAAAGGGGATATTCTTTTGAACGTTCAACGAAACTATTCGTGGTAAGATACAATTTTTTGCTGGCTTTAAGTGCTTCTTAAGGTGTAAAATTTTATAATTTTCGTAAAAAGCTAACCCGATAGAAATATTTTATTTAATTTTGATTTATAAATTCTATAAAAAGTAAATGATATTAAAAAGGGCGTAGGTTGGCAAATTGAAATTTTATTTGGTTTATTATAAAAATTTTTGGTAAATTCGGAGGTATTGGGTGTTGTAGAGGAGTTAATAGAAAAATCCTCTATTATCATATCGTCGTACACTCTGTGCGTGGTTTCACTGAGCTAGTCGAGGTATAAATTTAATTGTGTTAATTTTAAAGTATTTTAAGGCAACAAAGAGGTGGCGATCAGCAGACAATTGAACATTGTACATCTCGCGAAGTGCCATATCGTAGCAATATTGTTACGGTTCAATTTTACGTAACGCGTTTCCCAATTTTTAGATAGATTTCGTTCCCAAATACGACGCCTGTGGTTTATTTTCTTATTGTAATTTATTGAGTTTCGTTCATAAATTCAAGTTTTAATTCTTGTATGTTGATAACGTGCATAAACTAATCCTTATCACTTCAATACGAGTCGTGATTATTTGTTCTATTCTGAATTTGATCCTCGATGCTTGGTAACGTGCATGTTATTGTGAACTAATTTGTAGTTTCACCTTTATTATTTTAATTTTGAAAAATTGATGATCCGTTATTTAAGAGCGAATTATTAGTGAAGATTTTATATGTGCTCTGCTCTTTTGAGAATTTTATAGAAGTTTGAGGTAAGGTTATTTGTAATTTTTATGCACGTAAACTTTATACGATTGTTATCTATGTAGGACACACATTTGAAAACTCGTTGATAACATCGAGTTTTGTTCTTATGATTTAAGCCCGTTTTAAAAAGGAACCGCAAAACGGTAAAGTAAATAGTAGGTGTGTTTACATCTAATTACAACATTTTAGGGCCGTAGGTTGCAGTTTACAGTTTGCAGTTTACAGTTTGTAGTTTTGCAGTTCTGTTGAAGATACTGTTGGTATTAAATTCAAGGTGCTTGGTATTTCAGTCTGGTACATTATGTACGTATTTTATTGAAACAAACTCAGGCGTACCTGCAAGATACGATATCCGCGCTCAGGACCTGTTCTGGTAAGATCTTTCCATATTATATTTTGATTGTACGTGCCGCTAATCTGGTATCCATGCTGGCTTTCCACCTGCAGATAACATTATAGAGCCATCTCACATTATAACTAATATTGTAATTTATTTTAATATCATTTTTGTAACAGTTGTGCGTCGGCATTAATTTAACCAACGAATTATTGTACACATTCGTTTGATAGGTATTTTTATCTGCATAATCGTACGCACAAGCGTTGGTACCACCGCAAGCAACGTTCAACTGATTTTAAATTTATTCAAACGAACCTAATGAAAATATACTGCAGCCATTTAATTTCTAATAAGTGTAAGGTACATATTGAAAAGTACGTTGGTTTCATTAACCCAATCACTTGTATTTAAGCTTTGTTATGATGTAAAATTGATGTTCATGTTCAACCCTATGAATATTAGAAACCATAAATTGTGTCAGTAAACGATTATATGTTACTTGCATTTCCTTGTTGTCGAGTTTTATGTCCGTTAAGCATCTACAGATTGCGTGAGAAATTTCCTAGATTGATTTCGCGGGAGGCGTACAGTTCCGATTTAGGTGGCGCTCTCCAAGACTCTTGTTCACCGTGTTGACCTTAGGTTATTTGTATCTTGGTGCAAATTCCTCCTCCTCATC